>JAWNNK010001024.1:0-640000 GCA_035045065.1 Hirtodrosophila trivittata
CAGTTCGTAAATTTGAATTGCCTTGCTCTCCTTATATCTGTGTACATATACATAGTTATCCTTCTTATTTTGTCTTTTTGTGTAAGTAATCATGTTGTTGACAGTATTGTTGTCTCAGCCACGGTTGCGTTGTATGCTATTTTGCACGACAATGAGTAACTGCCAAAAAAGGAGTCTGGTTGAAGATGGGTAAATCCAGCAGAAATTCAGATGCCACGTAGTTATGCATATGTCGTTGTCCTGCGTCCTGTGTCCTACGTCTTTCGTCTTTGCGTACGTGTACTTGTGTGCAAGCAATTCACAAATTGAACGTACGAAATCACATTAGCCCTAGCGGCAGAGCCAAACCCGGTTTCTGGCTCATCTTGGACTCACTCATTGTGCAACATCTTTGCTTGTTGCAGTGCCCCGGCTGGCCTCGATTGCTACACGAACCAAGGACCCCGGCTGCTGGCTTATTTGACCGAACACGTACATAGCCGCTGGCGTTGGCAAATTTGGATCCTCTCTTTTTCCCTGACCACCTCATTCTAGCAATCTCGTCATCGCAACGTGCTGCACCAAAATATTTCCCGGGGTATTGATTTAAATTTTTCGCCTAATTGCAAAAACGAGAACAAAATGTAAGTAAGTAGACTGAAATAGGGATCGTATCTTGTGGTTTCAAAGATCCCAGTAGTCGAAAAAGCCTGTAACGAATATTGTGGCCTATTATATGCATATATCATATTCTTGTGCATCGATTTCCTCTAATAAAAAGTATGTACCACAAACTTTCCCAGTTCCGCAATAAAGGCATTTCTGTTTTTCCTCTGTCTTCAAGCTCATTTCATGAATAGTGCTGATAGATTTAAGTAGGTGTTTTAAATGGTTAAGAGTTTTGACGGCATGTCTAATATTTTTCTAACGCTCAGGTACATGAACCCACGGTGTTTACCTGTGTGCAGGGACCAAAAATGACAGGCATGGCCTGGACGCCATTACTTTGAAGTCAACATCAATCATAGCAGTAACGAGGACAAGATGCTGAGTCTGATGCTGTGGCCGACTATATATGGGTATGGGTATGAGGATGAAGCTGGGTTGAGCTGATATGTGAACATGTGGCCTTTTCTTTGGCTGTGGCAGCGCATCTGTAGCCTCAAGGCGAGGCAAGGACTTTGTGCTGTGCTCCCAACTCGAATTGTAATGACACAACAATTTAAAGTTTGTCGCGGATGCTGCAAAACTCAGTGCTAATGGCGTCAGCGTCGACTCATCATGGCTGTGTCTGTGTCCTGTGTCCTATGTCCTGTGTCTGTGTTGTTGATGACGGCGATTATTTGCGCCATGAACACATGAAAGCAGCTGCAGAAGCCAAAGGTGCGCTCCACTTGCTGCCGTTCTTTCCGATGTCGGGCTCGGTTTACCTTGCATCCTTACACCCTGCACCGTCCTTTTTCAAGCTCATCCATCCAACCAGTAGTCAGCCTCTGATGACTGTGCAGCAATTCAAACTTTAAGCTGTTGCCGTTGACGTCGAGAACTGCAACTGTGTACAAATACAGATATACGATACAGATACAGCAACAAGATTCAAGATAGGGACGCAGCTAGAGTTCCTTGGTGATACAAATTTAAATAGATCTCTCGCACTCTCTCTGACTTGCCTATACTTATCATTGAGTTCTCGCTCTGTCCACGATATACTATTAATATAAATGTATTATTCTGCAGGCTCTGGCTGCTTGATAGATTATATGATGGATAACGATGCTGCAGATACAGACGATGTCGACAATGTATACGGCGATGACTTTGCAAATTGTCCCAAAATTTATCTAAAAATTGATAGTCATACACCAAACATTGCGGCCACACTCATATGTGAGTTAGTTATTAAGTGTACAAGGTAATCCACAGTATAATTATCGCTTTTCAAGCTACTTAATGCGTCTTAAGTAAAACAACCAGGGAACACCGAAGTGTAAACAGGAATAATAGCAGACAATTAACGCCATGTCCAACTCAGTTAGAATTTTATTGACACCTAAGCATATAATGAGGTAATCAATAGAATTATTTAAAATTATTTGTATTTTATACGAGAATACTACATTATAATTGCGTATTAAGTATAAAACCAAAAGTTTCTTCAATCTTTTGAAATGCTAATAAAATAAATGGATCTAGCGAATTAACAATATTAAAAAATGGTCGTGATTACTCCTTAATAGTTTAAACTTTAAACTGATTGCTGATGAGGTACTTAATTTATTGAATTTATTGATCTTGTCGATAACCCGTGGTATGAAAAATTAAAAGAATATAAAATGATTGTAATATACATAAGTGTGTTGCTGTTTTACGCAACTGTAACATTTTACCTATTTAAATGCTCATGAGTATGGTGGAAGGTGGTAGGCGATCGGATCACGCGATTTAATTCCGGCTCTAGCTCGTCGGCAATTGGGAGTGGGGTAAAAGACCGCATCGCTACTTTTTTACTCGACTGTCTATATTATTATTACTAAAAATTTCGCGTGAAAAGGGATGGATGAAGGATAGGGAAAAAGAGGGGAGCCTACATTGCCTTTAGTTGTGTTGTAGCGTTAGGCTGTTATTAACGCTACGTATCCCCACCCAACCTTGATTACTCTTTGTTTTATTAATTTATGAGTAATCCCTTTACACAACTAAAGCTGCTCTTTACACTACACACCATCATGATTTCCGAATTGAAAGAGTTTCTTATTTAGAATTCATTATAAAATTTATTGAAAAAGCTAAAATTATTCCTACTACTAACATTATAAAAAAAATGAGTTTTTAAACTCCAGAACTAAAATTATTTTATTATTTTCTTTGTACATAACTTTCTTTCTTAAATAATAGTATTTAACATGATTAATATAAATAAAAGTAGAGAAAAAAAAATTAACTAAAATTAATTCTGAAACATTTTTGTTTCTTTAAATAATTATAACAATTTAATAATTTAATAATTTAACAATTTAAAATTTTTATTTTTTTTTAAACTTTCCTTATAAAAAAACTAATTATTCGTATCATAGTGTATAACTACAGAAGGGCTTGACTAATGCAAACGAGGAAAATCGTCTCTTCACTACGCCGCTCTCTATCTTTGATCGTTTGTCCGTGACATACACCAAAAAATCTGTCTATGCGTATACATGTATGTACATATGTAAATACGCTGCAATTTTGTTGGTGTTAATGCACGCAATAGCTAGACACTAGACACTAGACACTGCTGACTCATAGCACCCAATCAGCTGGTTTATATAATTTTTCTGAAGTTGGGTCTAGCTGCTCGGTGTATGTGTTTATATATATGTGGCTGTTGTGACTAACATTCAATGATTTTGTGCATATGATTATGTGTTCCTCACTAAGTTTATAATTTACAAAAAAAAACTTAAAGGAATAAAATATCTTAACAGTGGCTTATAAATAGGCCTATAATCAGGCTGATGATTTCGCTGCCAGGCAGAAAAATAGGCTGACGATAAGCTTGACCATTGGGTTGACAATTAAGCTGAAGATTAAGCTGAACGTTAGCTTGACAATTAAGCTGAAGTTTAAGCTGAATGTTAGCTTGACAATTAAGCTGGAGCTTAAACTTTTGATTAAGCGGTCAATTAAGCGTAGGATTGGGTTGACAATTAAGCTGAAGATTAAGCTGAACGTTAGCTTGACAATTAAGCTGAAGTTTAAGCTGAACGTTAGCTTGACAATTAAGCTGGAGTTTAAACTTTTGATTAAGCGGTCAATTAAGCGTAGATCAGATGCCATTTTTCGTTACTAATAACTCTAAAAAAGTAAAAATGAAAATTTACCTTTTTATACGCCACTTTTAATAATTTTATTATAACTTGTTTTTCACTCTCAATGTTTCACAATTTCACAAACTTTTTTTTAAAAGATTTTATTTTTTTTTTTGTCCAAGACGTCTGATCGTCTTGACTGATGCAATAAGAAAGAAAGTGCCTAGCTCATCCAATAGCCTGGTCCCTCTTTCCCAGCATCTGGCTGGAATCAAAAAGTCCATGTCATTGCCTTTGACACTGGAAATTGCCCCCAGGGTTCCTACTGTTAACGCTACTTTCTTTTTCTTTTCTTTTCCACGATAGAAATGATTTGCCCTATAGGTGGAGCTACTCAACCTTAAATGTATTATTTAATAAAAAAATTACAAAATATAGCTTATAATAATGTATTGTAGTACAATTATCCTATCTTTTTTCTTTATTCTTATTACATAATTTAATTCTTTATCATAAATAACCTTAATATTATCTACTACTAATTTCGGCCGTTTGAATCTACTCCTATGATCAAAACGACCAGTTGACAGAAAAAAACGTTGCCGCCTTTCAGGCCGTTCCAAAAATTATTTCTTAAATGATGCCATTATACAACTGTACAAGTATTACTTGAAATTCAAAGTGAAAAATAGTCCAACCAGATCAGATCAGACTGATATAACTGTAGAATCTGACTATAACTTTATCTACCCGACCACTTTCTGCGCTATCGAGACCAATCTAGAAGTACGAATTCAAAGGCTGCTCAGTAAAGATACGAGTAGGACTATGCATGCGGTTGGCGTTGTGGAGCAGAGTTGCCTGGCAGGAGGTCTAACAATTATTTGTGACCCCAAATGGGGAACAATGAGTGTGGACTGCAGCTGGAAATGGTAGAGTAGTCATGAGAATGATGCCCGCCTGGTGCGTGCCAGGGTAACAAATGACTGATGGTTGGTTAATTGTCTGGCCAACGCTTTTGTGTATACACTGAGCATCGTTGGACATAGGATATACGAGTTGGATGTGGCGGCTGTCGCTGACGCCTGAAACATTTCACTAGACATGGGCAAAGATTTGCAGCCACAGCAGCAGCAGTAGCAGAAGCAGTAGAAGAAACTACAACACGAACAACAACTACACCAACGTCAATGACAATGCACGTGCTATGTAAGTACGTGAGAATCATGTCAGCAGCCTGGTAACTGCAGTAACTCGAGTCTGTTTTCTTTTAGCTACTTCTTATGTAACTACTTATTGCAAATCTCGCGATTCAGTGATTTTGATTCTGTGTTCTTTTTGTGTCTTCATTTGAAAGAAATGTATCCATAAATAATGTTAAATATCTTTTGTTTTAAACAATAAAGGAATCACATTTTTCCTTCGATTTCATTTTCCAAAGCCTTTTGTATATTTTATGGAAAACGTTCTAGCCAAAGGACTACCTTTATATAAAGGAGCTTTTTATATTTCTTCATGCACAAATATAACTTTTGATACTTTATTTTTTAACTTATATGTATGTATAATCTTAATTTTTGAAATAATTATCAATAGCTAAATATATAAATATATTCAAACACAATTTATTTTAGGCAATAAAAAAAGAGGTAAGTCAATTATATAATACAATTAATAAAAATTTATTGTTAATTTTTAATTACACATATTGTATTCACGTGATTTGACATGAATATTGGCACCTGCATAACACAACATATAATTTACATTTAAAGATATAAACTAAAAGCGGACTGTAAATTTCTATAGACCTTGTAAAAAAAATGTTGCTTTATTTTCATTAGGCATAAACCAGAAAAATTATTTACAGCCAAAAAGAAAATCTAAACATATTCGTGTACCTTAAAAGTGATGAGAGGGCATGTCATAGTCCTTAGTATTTGCCCTATGTGTATTATTTGTATGCTTTATTTTTTTGTTTTCTTTTGTTTTGTTAACCACGTTTTAGTGTTGCTGTGACTATGACTGTTGCTGTTGGGTTCTGGTTTTGGTTTGAGCTTGGGTTTCATTCTTGCTGGGAAGTTTTGGGAAACAAATGGCAAAAAAACACCACATGGCGATGATTGTGACGACTATGTTTTCATTGTTTTGTGTGGCTCGGTTTTTCCTGCCTCCCTACTACTGTAAAAGTATATACACCAATATCATGTTACGCATAGCCTCTACCTATTTTTACTCCTACTCCTACTCCTAATCTTAGTACGACTCCTATTGCGCAGCTGCCTGCTACAATATTTTACAGACAGTTTTCTGCTGCTTTTTCTCTTCAATTCTAACTTTATTTCTGAAAAGGAGATCAGAAACAGTTGGAGACGTAGGATGCTTCTCATAATAATGAAGAGGACAGGGGAGGGGATGGGTATGGGTACAGGGATGGCATAGAAACTACAACAGCAGCGGTCGCACCACCAGCAACAACAACAATAAAAAAAACGACAACAGAAACATAACTAAAAATAACAATAGCAGCAGTAACTTTCCATGCACTTCCGTCTGTTGCAATGGAAATCTGCATTTTTAATTTTAATGTGCGTGTGTATTTGTGCGTGTGCATATCAAGTCTTCCTTTGATTAAATTAAATATGAACCTGATCTGTGCCATTATACTCTAGTATTGTGAAAATTGTTGTTTCCAAAAATTGTCAATTATTCTTTGCTTAACTAAGACCAAAGGGGTTTCTCATCACATGTACGCTGCAGAGGTGTTACATAATTTCTGTGTACGATTGTGTGTGGCTATTCCTGGGGTCGGTCGAAATTTTCCGTCTTCCTGTCATATACAACAGCAGTTGTCAATCGCAAGGCGAGAACCCATATGCCCTCAGTGGATTTTATAAGGAGCTTGAACTTTTTGCCTAGGTAGACAGTATTGATGAGGTGTTTCAATGATCTCTTCCTTAAAAAGTATTCAAATGGATTAATAGGCTGTTTTTAAAAATAGATTTTAATTAGATGTGTTAGACATAGGATAAGATACGCACGTATCTTAAGAGAGAGATAAGTAATTTGATTGCAGTCTTTTGGCTAATTTTTATATTTTCTAAGATTAGGTAAAGTTCAATTTGGTGTATATTTTATTAAAAAATAATGCATTTTTTTAAAGCAACTAAAGAATATCGCAGAAACCGCATTTGATTGTGATATGCGCACAAAAGGGGATTATGTTCGAGTCTTTTAGCATTATCATTTATGACATTCAAAAATAAGAGCAACAAGAAAGAAATCTGGCCACGTCGCCAGCCAAGAGACCTTTTTTGGTATTAGAGTCTTTATAGCCAACTGCAACAGGGACCAGAGTGCTCACAGTCCACCTCCTCCTCCAACTCACCTCCACATTCACACAATGCAATTTTAGTTAGTGGTCACAATTTTGTTTAGTGTATTGGAGTAAATATTTGTAATCTTTTTGTATTCCCGCTCCATGCATTGTAGTACATATTCGCACGCCCCGTCTGCTGCCCTGTGACATTCCCACTTCTCCATGGTTCTTTTGAAGCTTAATTGAATTGAAAAATGGAATGGGGCTGTGGTCGCAAGTTGCGGTATGTGCTCTTAAAACTGCTTAAAAAATTAGTTTGTTTTTATTAAAATATTTTTATTGTGCAAGTTGGAACTCTGTAGTCGGGTGTGTTTTTATGTATGGGGTTGACGATACATATGATATTTAATATAGTAGAATCTACATACCAAATTTAATCTCTCTAGCTATTATAGTCGTTGAAATCGGAGGGTCATATAAGTGTATATTTAGAAAGTCTGTCTAGACAGCCAGAAATATAGATCGATGGACAACAGATATGTAGATACTAGTACATAATAAACAAATTGTGTTATGTTTCGAACAATCGATTTCTTATATTTAAATATATACATTTATGTATGCTTTACATAATGTTAGTTACATGCATGCGCAACCTTTGCGTATCCTTTGTACCTGTGATGGAAGACAATATTTTTATTAGGCGGGTCAGAATTTTAGACTTCTTTTCAATGGTAAATGGAAATATTAATTAATTATTTGTCTATGACTTTGAATACTTTGCATTATAAGCTACGTTTCTCATGTCTAATGTCTAATGAACTCAATATTTTAGGTTTTTTACGAATGTCTTGCATGTGAGTGTTTGAATTTTTGTTAACGAAATTTTTTTCAAATCACTCAGAATATTTTATAGCTTTAATGCATAAGTATATATGGATACATTAGCGTACATCAAAAATAATCTTCAGAAAGTCTTTTCATCGCACTTGAGTAACAATGAGTGTTAATTGATTAAATCTGGCTGACCACAGCAAATAAAAATTAAGCATAAGTTTCTTATTTAAGAAATTTGAGAATTTTAGCGATATTAATAAGCGTAAAGGTTGCCCCTTGCACTTCTATTAATTATTTATTTATTATAGTAGTTCTTTTTGCTATGTACTGAGTCAACAGTATGCCAACCCTGCGCAACTATCACATTATAAACTTATTTCTTTAGTCGTTTTTCTAACATCTTAAATCAATGGTCAAGAGATCAATAAAGGTAATTATTGGCTGTGCAAATTTTATTACATCCATCTTTCGCTTTTTTTTATGATATTGACCAAACCCCATGCAGTTAGCACGACGATTCGTATAAAATATATATAATGATCTAAAAATATCTAAATTATCTAATGATTTTACTATGTGGAGCAAATAATACTCTTTGCAGATCAAAGATCAAAGCTCAAATTATTTACCTCTCCTTTTTTATGGTCATTCAAAACGTTGGGTATTGGTTTTTTTAATTCAATAGCCACTTCTGTAGGTTTATCACATTTACTGAGTCTTTTCTTTTTTTATTTTCTATTATTCTTTATTTGAACGTTTCTTTTCGTTGCATTTCAATGATTTCATGTCACTTCTGCTATTTTCCTAGTCACGAGAAACACTTGTGGTTCGCTTACATAATATCCTGTAATTATAAACCTATTTATTATTAATTATTTTTTATTTTTGTTAAGTATTAACTTTAAACATTTTGGGTGTAGAGGATGCATTTGTTACTTATCTATAAAAATGTCGGAAAAGTGTAGCTCACGCTGGCTTTGCAGTTACGGCTCGATATGTGCTAGGCAAAATTCGTGCAATAGAGTGAAAGAAAGAGAGAAAAAGAGAGAGAGATAGAGAAATTGAGAGAGAGAGAGTGAGAGTGAGAGAGAGAGTAAGAAGAAAAAAAAAAGCCAGATTGCTGAAGCAATGTGTACCATGTGCGTTCATTTCGGTGTTTGTGCTTGTGTCAAAAAAATTAAATTTATTGTGCCCATAAATTCAGTATTTATTTTTATTGAATTAATTAATCATACGATAAACTTCTAAAATCTAAGCCATAAATGTATTTAAGTAGAGACAAAACTATTTTCAATGCCTTATCGAATCAAACAAGACAAATTTCTAGTATTGTAGTTGTACATTATATAGTTCACTACAAAAAAAAAGAGCAAAAGTGCAAAATATTGAGGACATATATTTAATTTGACACTATATACTTGTATTTAGTTATTACTTTATTAGGTAAAAAAAATCGAACATATTCCTGAAACTTTATGGGCACACAAACAAAATATATTTACATCTCGTAAAAGGTCAAGCGAAATGTTATCGACTTGGTAGTAGACGCTGATTGCAATCAATGCCTGTTTTTATGCTACAAGCTTAATACTAAATACTAAATGAAAATTGATTTTCGGCATACATACAACATTGACTGAATGACTGCAGCATGGCAGTTGCAGTAGCTGCGTCTGTCTAACAGATATCTGTGTATGAGATTCGACTAGTTTGAGAAAGTGAAATGAGCTGTTTGTCAACGGCTGACAACTCACATCTGTGTCAGTATCCAGGCTATGCCGGGCACTACAGGGATGGGTCTGCTGAGCCTCAGCCTGCGCTTGGATTTGGTACCGTTTCTTCTACGACGCTAATTTCAATTCCCATGGCCAATAATAGCTGCTGGTCTGGTCATTGACTTCTTGCCGCAACTAAATCAAGAACTGCACGTGGCAGATGCTCCTAGACTCGGGGCAGTCTGGCGGCTGGTGGCTGCTTTGCTATCGCACTTTTGGCATGACGTGGACATGAGCAATGTGCATTGGCGATAAGAGAATACCCAACGGTTGCACTGTGCTCGTAATTGGCCAGGCCGAGTCAACCAACTGCGGCGAATTGAAGCGTAATGGGCAATAGTTCAATAACTTTTTGGCATTGTCGTTGAATAGATTAGAGACGCTATACTAATATTTTTCTGTGACATAATAAGTAATTACGAGTATTATAGCTTATTTGATGAGTAAACGAACATACGAGTACGTTAGTTATTTTGTTTATAGATCGATTAGTTAGGTTTATAATCTGCATACTCGAATCATTGAGTGCGATTAGAATGAGTATGTAATTATTTATTTGCCACGATCTTAAATATATTGATTGCTGTAGATAGCTCAATAGGCTTTAACTCGTTAATTCTATCCCGGAAGTAAATCCTTAGCACATGCATCAAAAGCCAAACTTAAAGGCAATGACTAATATTTTTGGCTATCAGTGGTGCCAAATGGCCACCGCTCTCTTCAGATGCATCCTGCAGCCTCCTTCCTCTCCTATGACACTTTATGCATGTAAGCCCAATGCATATAGTGCTTCATACATACAAATCTATATATATATCCATGCATTTGTATGTCCGAATGTGTCTGTATGTGTATACATAGATACCTGGTTTCGACTGGAACTCTGTGCTGCTATCATTGCACAAGTGCGCAAAATTTTGGACACAATTCACGTGCTTGGCTGCCAACATTTTTGGCAGCCTCCAGTCGGCTGGTCGTCGTCCGCTTCATAAATTTGCACATTGGGTCGCCCCCTGTGGTGGTATTCTGGGTAGTGGGTACTGAGAGATTCGGGGAAGGGAGAGTGTGATGGGCGGTGCTTTCGTCGTCGGCATCGGCATCGGCATCGGCATCGGCATCGGCATCGCCATCGCCATCGGTACGAGTATTGGTATACGCTTCTACATTACATCCTATTTGTATTTAATTCGATATGGGGGTAAGGAAGAAAGTAGCTCCCAAAGATTTTTGCTACGCGAGTGACTCGCAGCCACGCCCGGCTTCTACATGCCTAACTCTTCGTTCCATACCGCACTCAAGTGCAGTGAAATAGTTGTGGAACACTTTGCCAAAGATGAAAGATAAAGCAAACAGGCAACGGCAGTAAAGAAGACGTCCACTTTAGGCGCCATTTTAGCATATCCGAGTATATATAATATATATATATATATATAAATATATATATATTTATAGTAGTTATATATACAACAATTTACTTATAAGTATATGAAAAGGTTTTCCAACATTCCTAAATTAGGCTTTGATTGAGAACACAGAACAATTATTACTTTTAACAAAAAAAAAACATTTAGTTTGTAAACTCTGAAAATTATAAGAAGACCCATACATATACATATGTACATAAATAATATAAAATGGAATAAAATAATATGAAAGACTAGGAGGCCATGTTAATACCAAATAGGTAAGATGATCTTATAATAAAGATAATGATGCAATAAATCCTTTTCGATCAAGAACACACTTAGATTTCGATTGAAGTTAAGAAATATAGTCAAATATAAAAACAGAAAAAAAAAACTTTTCTCTATTGACCCTTAAGCTTAGGCTTTGATGGTAAATGTACACATGTGATGGTAAATGTGGTGTACAGATACTTACTAGTTTATTGAGATTATAAAATTTTATTTTTTTAGGGTAGATTTTGAATGACATAGTATTTATATGTATGTATTTAGATGAAGGACTTGCAGCTAAGAGTAGTCCACATTTGTGATAATACTAACATCTGATGACACTCATATAATTAATTTCCAATTAAATTAAACTTTAAGAATCAATAAAAAGGACATAGCACATGCTTAGTAATTAAACCGTTTATTTTAAAATTAAAGCAAGTCGTTTGAGAGGCAGCTTAGGCGAAAGCTGCCCCTAGTCTACTCCATGAAAATATTTGTGGGTGGTACGACACCTAGCTGAAGTTAAATAACTTTTATATCAAACTTGCTTTTGTGTTTGAATATACTTATGTACTTGAGTTTAAATATTCTATTGTATATCATCAAACCTAAGCTATTAAATTTTAATTATGTATTTCATATATATGTTTATTTATTTACGTAGTCTGTATACCTTTGTTCTAATCAAAATTTGGATCAAATGTCAGCTTTGCTGCAGTAATCGCCGTTGAGGAGTCAAACCACGATTTTAAGGACTGCGTCAAAAGTTTACGGAAAACATTGTTGTAGTGATTTTTATGATGATTTTCCATTTTAATTACACACATACAATGAAAGTGCTGCTAAAAATGACTAATGGCATTGGCAGCCATTGGCATCAAGCTAGGCGACCACCATCCCATTTGAAACTTCGCAACTCCATCCTCCATCCTTTGTTGTAAAGATCAGTATAAGGGATACTCATGCAATTGGCATTATGTATACACCACGTTCGCAGTGTGAGCAAATACAAGCATAAAAAACACATAGTAAAATATTATAAAAAAAAAGTATATACACAATGCGAACGGGAAATACACACAAAAATATATTTGTGCTTCTATACATACATACATATAAAATATACGTATATATGTATAATATACGTCTATATAAACGTTGAGTCGAAAAATGACGCAAAGTGCGCCAAATAAGTGCAGTATGGATAGGTTCTTTGGTGAACATGGGTGGGGAGGGTGGTGGTGGGTGTGTGTGCGTGTGTGTGTGTGTGTGTTAACTAACATTGAACTCAACTGCGCTATGTGTTCGGCTGTTGTTCAGGGCTCATTGTTTATTGTATTGTATATTTCGTGCCGAGCACAGCGATATAAATGCTGCTAAGGTATAAATGATGCCAACTTGAAAAGGAATAAGTAAGAAAACTTCATTCGAATGTGCCCGATTTTGAAATACCCTAATTCATGTGTAATACGCCCTAAAAAACATTCAAACTAAACTTCGCACTCAGTTACAAACACATAAACACACTTATACAACCTCTGCTGCGGTGTCAGCGAATCATTCTTTGTTGAATATAATCTGTGTTCCATATTCGATAGCTTTAAATTTATAGTATGGATTCGGAAAAAAATCTCGAAAAGTCTTTATTAGGTATGTATAGTATGTTCTTGTCGATTGTACGTGGATCACGATATTTTAGGGAACGTTTTGACTTAAGGCTTATATTTTTAAGCAGCACACAACTCTTTACCTAAGATGTTTCGTATTTTGTTTATCGCACCTTAAAGGAATGTTCAGGAACATATTACAACCAATAGCACAGGCATACACACATGGAAACACACATACGCACGTCATCGCCCACATACTAACATACAAGTACGCATGAGTCTACTCGTACTCGTATTCAAGTGTGGGTGCTACCTTGCCTCAGGAAGCGGTCGCAGCTGTGGGTTTTAAAATTTCAATTCATTTCCGTTGTGCATACGCACATGTACAGGCACTCGCACACGTCCGCTTCACCTGCCAACACCCAAACATATACGCACTTACTATTATATCTTTACATGTCAATATACATACATAAGTGTATATGTGTAACCAGACAAAAAGTAAAAACAAAAAGCGCCTAAATGAACGACAACATCAGCAATAGCAGCCGCACCACCAACAACAAAAACAACCCCAACGACAACAACAAACAGGCGGCTTTGGACAGCCTGGCAATTTATGTGCCAAAAATGGCAAACGAGTCCAGAAGCCCAGAGCTGAAACCAGGAAGCTACGGCTTTTCGCTGCCGGGCATTACAACGGGTGCGTGCGACACTTTTTCGCTTAAATGTTAAATGCTTGAAGTCAAAAATTCAATAAATGTCTGGGATGCTGAGGGCGTGGCCTGAAAATGTAGTCATTGCCGCACCACTGTAAATTGCATAAATGCATGACAAATAATTGAGAGAATGCAACGGTGGCCAGGCGGTCAAGTAGCTATTCCAACTTCGAAACAAACATCCATGTTCACTCCGCCAGCTCCTGGCGCTCTAAGGCCAATACAGTTACAAATTAAAGGATGAGGCGTCCGCACTAGCATTATCCACTTGAAATTAAAATCATGGATGAGCTTCCAAACAGTAACGGCATCGATGGGAACATTGCAATTGCCACTGCAGTTACAAATAGGCAATACTCCTCCAAATTGATACCCTAAAAGAGCCACATCCAGAAAATACTCGTACCGTGTGTGTGAAGTAGAGTGTTAACAACAACACAAAATTATTTTACGAATATATGTATGTATGTACAATATATTTATTAATAAAAACCGGTTTGGCATTTCGTCTTTAAAATATATTATATATACATAAACACAAATTGAAGTTAAATACAAATACTTTTTATACAATAGGAGAAAAAAGATTTCAACACAGTTGAAAATAAAATTATACTTGTATATAAACATGTTTTACACACTCAAATACAAAAACACATCAATAAATTGAATTCGAAATGTGAAGTATGTACGAGTCTAATTAAATGGTATATAAAATAATATTAAAAAGAAAAAAAAAAGTATTATCAAACTTGTTAAGCTAATTAAAAATTCACTTACAATTAATTTGATATTATTTCTGTGTCAATGAATTATAATTTTATTAAGAAAAACAAAATTTAATGCGCACACAAATATTGAAATACTCATATCAGAGGAACGCTAACTGATTAAACGTTACCTTGTCTATTTATTCATTCGAGGGCGTGGTGCTTAGTTTATATAAAATTACTTAAGTTAAGCGTCTAATCTTATTATTATCTTATGCGAATTCTCTTTTTCTTTATACTCCTATCAAAATTTGGGCGCAAAAGTTGCGCAAAAGTGTGTAACAGCAAAAGGAAGCATCTATATATACATATATACATACATTCTTGATCAGGATCAATAGCCGAGTGGATTACATATATTTGCTCAGATTCATTAGTACGTTTCCATGGACTAAAGGTGTAAATATAGCATGGCACAGGTGCATATCTTAGATAAAATCACATCTGAAAGTAATAGTAAAGAACCAGCGAACGGTTTCGTTTGGCTTCAAACTTTCAAAGAATATAACAAAGGCAACACTTAGCGCGTGATTACTAAAAATCTATAATTAGTTTGAGTGCCTGTAATTTCAAAACTATTTGCACTACGAAGTTCCTTTTACGCAGTGCTATGATATATTGCATTATATCTTTGGAATTTGAAGCAGAACGTCACCCGATTAGCAGAAGGCGTCAAAATAACTTTAAAGCAGCAACATCTTCGTCAATGCATTGTAAGTACTTATGAAGATCATATTTTATACGAAAGGAAGTTCACGGTAGACCACTTTTGGCAGAATGTGTTTCACAAGCACTTTTTATTTAATATTAAGTGCAATGAGCGTTGAAAGGTTTGGCAAGAAAATCGGTTATTATAGCGAACAAAACTATTATATCCGTAAAGACTGCATTTTACAATAAAGATGGTATTATTAAAACAGAAGCCGCAAGGAAATTAAAGTGTTTAAAGTCTCAAATTTGTAGAACATTGAAATTGCTTAACATTAAAGGCAGAAATAGGCAGACGTGACCACAATATACAAAGGAGCAAATAAACATCTTATAAACTCAATGTCGGTGGACATTTAACATTTATAAAGAAAAATAGTTCATTTTTGATGACAGCACAAATGCCAAGAAATAACGTTCACTACACAGATGCTACTTTAACAGTCTCTCCTGATCGAAAATATAAGTTCAAAAATAAATTTGAGCTGAAAGGTATGCTATACATTTTTATTTATGACAAAGGGATTTTTTTTTTTCTTATTCTTTAAAATTTGTATATTTACATGTATTTATTTGTATTTATTAAACATGTTTGCTTCTACCTAAGTGGCAGTTTAATCTAGTTGTACATAACGAAAAAGGGATTTCAAACCATTTTTCAACCCAAATGGACTAGAAATTAACTATTAAGTGTACCAGAAGGATTGTCCTCGCAAATTTGTGGTTCCATTTATTCGAAATAATAATCAGTATGCCTATTTTATATTTTAGCCGGACATAGCTATAAACAGCCAGAGTTCTTGGCGAACCGTGAAATTGTTTTTGTGCTAAATAAGCGGATCGCCACAAGTTTGCCATATATGAAAAAGGCTGGAAAGCTAAAAATGTTAAACAATTGACGCGTCGGATTCGAAAATGGCTTAAAGAAATCGACAAAAAATGGCGTACAACGGGCCTATGCACATACACGTATACGCACAAAACTCCGGCGGGTATAGGATCATGCACCTACAAAGTATACATATATCTTGCTGAAGATCATAAGCCGAGTTGATATTGCCAGTTCCGTTTTCCGTCTATGTTTTGTTTATCCGTATGAACCTACCGACCTCAGAGAAAATAAGATAACCAAATTTGATATTTTTTTTTTTTTTTAAGTTTTTAACTTAGATGCATTTACAAGAGAAACAAAAATTAGTTTAAAAATACAGGGAAATTACAATCAAACATTTGTGTAAAATACTGTTTAATTATGCCTCTTTTGTTTAATTATTTTTGTAGAAATATCCCAGAAGTGTAGAGAATCAGTTAGTAGACATCGATATACAACTGTATTCACAAAAATACTACTACAGCAGATGATTACGATTCGAACTGAGTATTTCACATGAATAGTTTTGGCATCGTGACATATGGTCAAAGGAATTTATTTATTTATTTATTTATTTATTTATTTATTTATTTATTTAATGTCAACTATTAGCAGTCGACCAGAAAATTACAATTTTTAATAAAAATTAAAATTTAAAATATATTTTAAATTTAGAATGAAATAATTAAAAATTAAATTTAATATCTGGGGTGTTCAAAATAAGAATATTAAATGATCCAACATTTGTTGCGAGGATTGGGAAAAACCCAGAAAAACCCAATCAGATCACTGTTATTAGTAATGAAAATTAGTGCAAGTTACTACGTGCTAAAAAGTTAAGAATATGGTTCTTAATCGTATCAAAAGAGGACTCTGAGTTGAAGACTCGGAAAAGTCTGTTATAGTCAACACAGAGAACTCGAAAAGGTTCATGCAGAGAATAGTTAGTATTACGAGTATTTAGAGAGATCGGTGTAAAGTTACGGGTACGTCTCAAAGGTACAGAAAAGTTAATTTGGCTCAATAGTAGAGATGAGTCAATTTTGCCAATTATTAATTTATGTAAAAATAGAACTCCCAACATCATGCGACGGTTAGTAAGAGATGGGAGGTTAATTAATTGCAATCTACTGTGGTATGGAGGCAAATCAGTACCTGGAACCCAGTTAAAGCCGCGAAGAGCAAAAAGAAGAAACTTCTTTTGAACAGACTCAATTCTGTCTTGGTGTACCGAATATTGAGGGGACCACACACAAGATCCGTATTCCAGAATAGGCCGAACAAGTGAAGTATATAGCAGCTTAGTCGTATAAGGGTCGTCGAATTCCTTAGACCATCGTTTGATAAATCCAAGAGATTGAGTCGCCTTGTTGACTGTAAGCGCGATATGTTTGTCAAATTTTAATCTATGATCGAGAAGAATTCCCAAATCGGTGACACAGTCTAATCTCTCAAGAGAAATCCGGTCGAGCATGTAATTAAATGTGTGAGGCGTGCTTCTATAGAATGACATAACCTTACATTTAGAGCAATTCAGAAACAACAAGTTGCATTTACACCAAGCAAAAAACAAATCCAGGTCCGATTGCAATAAATAAGGAGAGTTTTTGTCATTATAAGATAAGCACAGCTTCACATCATCGGCGTACATTAGTACATAGGAGTGAAGGAAAATAGACGGGAGATCATTAATAAATAAATTAAAAAGTAAAGGCCCAAGGTGGCTACCCTGGGGTACACCAGAGGTAACAAAAACAGGTTTAGACAGTGAGGATTTAAAGGGAACTTTTTGGGTTCTACAAGAAAGATATTCGGAAATCCACATAAGAAGGCTGTGTGGAAATCCGATAGTACTAAGTTTTTTAAGCAAGAGATAGTGGTTAACGGAATCGAAAGCCTTGCTGAAATCTGTGTAAATTACATCAGTCTGCTTTTTGTTCTGAAAACCTTTAATAACAAGGGAGGTAAGCTCAAGTAAGTTAGTGGTAGTAGATTTCGATTTCACAAAACCATGTTGGCAGGGTGAAATGATAGAGCTACATGAGTGTTGTAGTTGAGATGTTATTAGCTTCTCAAACACTTTAGGCATCGCGGATAATTTGGAAATACCCCTATAGTTTTTAACATCAGACTTTGAACCATTTTTGTGAAGAGGAATTATAAATGATTCCTTCCAAATGGTTGGAAAAGAGCACGAGTTAACAGACAATTCAAATAATTTAAGCAAGGGCTTACATAGAGAATCAGCACAGTATCTAAGTACACATCCTGGTACTCCATCTGGGCCTGGTGAATAACTTGGCTTGATTAAGTTAAGTTCGTTAAGTATCGAACTTTCCAGGATCACAGGACTAAAAATGCAGTTAGATTTCGGCAAGGTATACGGATAAGGGGAATTTGGAAGAAAGTTAGAAGATGAATAAGTAGTTTGGAAGAATTCTGCAAAAAGATCGGCTGAAGCCTGATCAGTATTTGCTTTCATGTCTTCATAAGAAACAGATGAGGGCAGTAAGGAAGTTTTTCGTTTAGTATTGACAAAGTTGTAGAACTGCCTAGGATTCTGAGCAAATTGCAAACGACAACGAATAAGGTAGTTATTGTAACAACGCGAATTACAAACAACAAAATTTGTTCTGGCTATAACATAACGAGAAAAATCTGAAGGATTATTCGAACTCCTAAATCTTTTATAATATTTAGTCTTCACATTTTTAAGCATTGCCAATTCCTTAGAGAACCAAGGAGGTCTATTAGTTCTCCTGGGAAGCTCTTCCGGAACGCATTGGTCAAAATGTGATTTTATAATATTATAAAAGATTGAAGTAGCATTGTTAATGTTAGTACAAGAGTACAGTTGCGACCAGTTTGTTTCTAAAAGTAATGAATTAAGTTTTACAAAATCTGTTTTACGAAAACAGCGTGATTTAACGACAGGGTTAATAGAACAAATATGCTCACATGTAGGCAGTTCAAAAACTAAGTCTAATGTAGGATGATAGGGGTCTTCGGGGACAACTAAAGGACATGTATGTATTACAGAACTAGAGAAAGGATCCGATGCAAAAATAAGGTCAAGTAGACGACCATTACAGTTTCGAACCGGATTAATTTGAGAGAGAGACATCTCTAAAAGCGAATCGATAAATTCGTGAGATGTGGTTGGCATCAAAACATTTGGAGAATCAGACCATACCACATCCGGCAAATTAAAGTCACCAAATACAAAGAGGAAATCACTACTAGAAAGTAGTGACGAAATGGACTCAATAGCAGAAATATGCTCCAGGTATACAGACAAATCGGACTGTGGCGGGATGTAAGAGCACGTTATATATATACAAATATTTTTATATATAATTTTAACGGCAATAAATTCAATATTAGTTAAGCAAGGAGATAAAATAGATTCTGATAGAAGATCAGAGTCTACGGCAATAAGCACACCACCTCCTATACGCGACAAACGATCGCATCTAAAAGATGTGTATTTATTGCAAAATAATGAAAAGTCTGAAATTTCGGGCTTTAGCCAGGTTTCAGTAAAGATAATAATGTTAGTATCAAACGAAAAGCTATCTACATAAAGCTTATTAAGTTTAGTATTAAGTCCTCTAACATTCTGATAGGTTAAGGAAAGTGTTAGTTTTTTGCTACATTATTAAAAGATAGGGATGAAATAGATGAAGGAGGCAGGAATAATGGAAATCAAAAAGATCCCGACAGATTCGCTTTCCTTTTAAGAGTCTTTACCTAAAAAATGGGTAATAGGTGCTTATGAATTTCTGCAATAGTATGTAACAGTACTAATAAATAGACCACTTTCGATCCGATTTAATTTATATCAAATAATAGACACAGAACATATTTAAGAAATAATTTGCAATTTTTCAGCGCGGTGTGGTTGGCATCAGAATTGGACTCCCACATAAAACTGTACAGTGCGAGTAAATGTGTGTGTGTTAAGGGTTTTTCATAGACGGGTACCCTCGACTACAATATTTTTAGTTGTTTTAGATTAATCTACAAGAGCTGTTGCGAAGAATTGCTCCGCTTGAAATATTTGTAGTTTATATTAATTAGTAAGAATATCAAGCAGTAAATTTGGTTTTCTTAGTTTGGCAAATCTATATTTATATACAGATAGGAGTAGGATAAACGATGTACGATATGTTGTCAACAATTATTATATTCATACTAGTATGAAATTGTATTCGATGCTCTTGTTAACGCAAACAGCGCTATTGTATGGGGGATAATGGAAAGGTTTTGTAGTTCAGCCATGCTATAACCAAGGAAAAGTAACCTTCCTAATTTGTTATGGTTGCTATTTTTGGGGCACACGTAAATGGGCGTGACTCAGTGGCCTGGCAGTCGCCTGGCACTAGCCAGGCATGCCCTGGCAGGCTCTTCTGCCCTGTTGTTCTCTTATACTAGTGTTGTTTTTTGTGTTGTCGCTCTGGATAAAAGTCCAGCTGCCTTTCGCCTCGTCCCTTCTTTCCAGGAAGTGCCCCAAGCGTTGGCGGTGTATGCAGCTTGTCACTTTGCGTTATCCACATTTTGTTTCAGAGCTCTTCTTATTGTTATTGTTGTTGTTCTTGTTTGCTGTTGCTGTTGTTGTTGGCATATTTGCATTGCGGTGTCGTCGTTGCTGCTGCACTGGTGGGAAGCTGCTCCACTGCTATTTGTGTGTAGAGCAAAAACAACAACAGAGAGAAACAACTTTGCATTGTTTACTTTTTGTTTGGTTTTCAGCTAAAACTTGGTTGTTGCTGCTTTTTTTGCCACTCTGTCAGTTTTTGCCGTTTCCATTTTGGCAGGCTCAAAAGTAAACTAAAGCAAAAACCAAACAACTTAACAGCTAACGCAACAGCGACGCTTGCTGCGGTCAGATAAGCAATACGAATACTTTCGCAAATACATGTACATACATACAAAGATACATACACATGCACATATACATACAAGCATAGGCATAAGTATATAAAAAATGTAAATATTCAAGTAAAAATTCAGAAAAAGATGAACCTACTGATGGATTTACTCGTAATCGTCCTAAAATTTGGTTTGCGTCCAATAACTTATAACAAACGTACCAAATTTTGTAACCTCTCAGATCCAAATTTTATTCCCTTTGCCGTAATATAACTGGCCTGGATTATTGAGCGCATGGGTGAAAATGCTATTTTCTCGTTTTACAAAAGTGATCAGAAAAATGCATTTACTTTCCCATAAAATGTATGCGAGTGTATTCTTGATCAGTATAAGTAGTCGAGTCCGCTTGTCTATCCGTCCGTCTGTATTAACGCGTCGATCTATGATACCATGTTAGTTGCTTCATATATTAAACGTTTTACACCCTTAACGTATTGAAAAATGCGAAAAGGAAGTGTAATAAGTTTGTGCAAATGTATGTATTTATGTATGTATTTCTTGTTCACAATTAATAACCGAGTTGCCCCAGCCATCTGTATCTGTTTTTCCGTTTGTCCGACTGTCTGTCGATTACAGAGACTATTATAGCTCGAGAAACAAAATTTAGTTTGTAGGTTCTTGTATACCAAACTTTGAAGTATCCTCCCCCGCACCACAGCAAATCGATATAATATGACTACTGAGCACATTTAACAACGGACTGTTTTTATTCTTGGCAGATGTGCAAACTATTATATTCTTAATGTATACTTTCATAAGGATCGGTTATTAAACTCACAAGCTATTCAAGAATCAGTTTAGCATGGCGCTGTGTAGCTTTGCTGGCAGCGCTGCCAGCACCAACGTCGTCAACACGCAGAGACTTGCTTTAAGTATGTATGTACATATATGTGTGAAGGGTTTAGTAAGAGTGTAGGTGAGGGCATATTCCAAATGGGTTAGAGTTTTTCGTAATCGTGTATATTCGACTACATCATTATATTTAATTCCGGGTATGAGATGTGCAGGGCATTTTGTAGTCGATGATTATATCATGCGTGTATCTATGTACAAATTACTACCATTTAAGTTCAGTTTGATTACTTGGCAGGATATATTAAACCTGGCATATCGAATCAAGTATTTGCATTTGTAAAGGATCAGTTAATTATTACAACAGTGAAGCTGTATGTGAACGTGTTAGAATCGCGATCAAATTTGTGCAAGTTATCAAAGCATGAAGGTAAGGAATAGAATGACAGAGCTTAAGCAAGGTCTCAAATACTTACAGCAGTTTAACCGAACTCGGCACACATGCAAACTTGGCTATGGGCCAAGAATATATTTAATGGATTTTTTGGGGTCGAAGATAAATCTTTCCTTAAAAATTGTTTTTATAATTTTGCTTTAAATGAGTTAAGCCTTCGAAAACTTCACGTAAGTGACCTGCATCACAGGAATGTTTTCGGTTTAACCTGACAGCAAGTAGAATGTGAAACTATCTTTAGGCTCTTGCATCGTCTCCTTTAATAGAAATATATTTTAAAGTTATTCATAAGCTAGGCAAGAGAATTGTCGCTGATAGAAATGTTGGCTGTTGCGTGCTTATTTTAAGGCAACGTGTCGACGTTAACACCTGAACAGAAATGCTGAAGCAAACATTTGCTATGCTCCTTGTTGCTGCTGTTGACGTTCTAGGTATTCTTGTTGTTGTTATTGTTATTTTAGTTGTGGCTGTTGCTGTGCACCCGCTAAACGAACAAAAACATAATTGGTTTGCTTGTCATTTTGGCGTAATAAGCTGACAATACTTACCACGAGCAACAGCCGCAGCCGCAACATCAGCTGAAGGAGAAATAATTGCTGAATGGTGAAGCTCAAAAACTTATATACAAGTACACATTATATATACCTTATAATATTATATTATAAAACTAGACAGGTGCTTTGTGAGCGTGAAGTATCTCAAGGGCCAGACTATATTTTTGCGAATAACCTCATACACATATTCTCACGTGTGCATCTCTATGCATAGAAAAAGTTTCAGGACAGCACCGTTAATGCAATGGATCTAATACATATTTAATTACAAATGTGCCTGGACGGTAACGGTAACAAAAGCGGAAAACGAATGCTGCAAAAACACGCGCTCTATACTAATATGGCGATTTTTTTATTAAAAGACTTGATGACTGGATAAATGCTTTACAAATGCCGAGCTGAGCTCTTAGACCATTATAAAATCGCTGTTTTAATGGACTGTTGGGGGGGGGGGGGGGGGGAACTCGGTGAAACAGTAGCATCATGCCACATGCTGCGGCACATTAGATATGGGAAACTCTCTAGAAATTGGCTGCTAGTTATTTTGGGCGATGGCGAGGTAAACGTAGAGACCTTATAGAGCAGGCGTAAAGCTGCACGTAAAACGATGCTTTGTTTGTCTGTTTGCTTTCTGGGTGTTGCCTGTCGACCTGTAGCCAAAATGGTTAAAAAGAAAATTGAGCACAAAATGCTTAACAAATATTTTATGACTCCGAAGTTCAAACGCTCATTTGTGAACCATTGTTGTTGTTGTTGTTATTATTAATGTTGTTTTTGTTGTTATTACTTTTGTTGCTGGTAAATTACCCACAAAGCTAATAGCAGCCAACTATTTTGTGTGCAACAACAGTAGAAACAACATACAAAGCGTACTTATTGCCTGCGCTCCAATTCCGCCTGGTCGTGTCTGTTCCAGTTCGTAGTGCTGCTCCTGGTAAGGATAGAGCTGGAGCTGAATCCTGCGCGCTGCCGCCAAAAAATTGTTTGAAATTCCTAACAAAGCATTTTAGCAATTTGCTGACATTATACCGGCGACAAGTTGGGAAGAGTCAATATACTGTTAGCTAAAAAAACAAAATGCGGCAAAGTGAAAATTGAAAAAAGTGCTGATAGTAATAGACTAGAAAAACGTGCATTAATAGCATCTTATACAGATTCCATAACAACGTAGCGACCGCGTACGGTGAACTGTTCGAGTAGGGTGGCCTCATCCTGTCATGAGATTGTCGAAAAACTTTGAACAGAAATTCTCTTAGCGATGACGATCGACGTCATACATACTTTTACTTTAATAGGATACGAGTTCATTAAAGCGATAATATTTGCAGACTACGTGTCAACCAAGTCCTCCAAAAGTCTATCCCAGTCGATGGTACTATACCAATATACTCAAAGGAAACAGGATAGACGCAAAAGGATTACATCCTTTGAAACCATTTTTTTAAAGTAAATATTACATACATTTACACCGAAATATGTTATATAATCATTGAATAGAAAAATTCATATTTACGATTTGCTACGTATCAGACAACACCAAAAAACATGGATTACAATGCCACCAAAGATAAGAAAAAGGGGCCTCCAGATTAGCAGGAATAATTCTTATTATTCTACTGGTCCTGCTGCCCGAAACATATTGTACAAATGTCAGAAATTGTGAAGGGCTATCTAAATCAGGGCGTGGCGCTAACATTGATTTTGTTTGGGCATGGTTTTATTTGAACAGTGGCTGTATGTTCTACAAAGAAAATTTGCTACCATTTTGTCAATAATTTTCTTTGTTGCATTTGTTTAATAGTTAAATCTGTAAACTTATCAAGAATATATTGGAGCAGCAGTCGACTGACGTTATGTGGATAAGATAAAGGGAATAATTAATGGAAAAATATATGCGTTCGATATATACATATGTATTAATTAGCTATAATTATTTTTGGCCACACTTAATATGCCGCTGTAGCTGCATGTGGCATACAAAGATGCTGCACTGAATTCTGAAGCAAAAATTAATTAAAATTTGTTATCTTGCAAATAGAGTGAAGATAAATCAATCGATAAATATGAGGTAAAGGACCATCGTCGTTGCGGTTTTTATGCATAACCCATCTGCCTGCGACATTGCATCCATTAGGCCCGCTTAAGCATCAACCCATAAGCCATATCATGCACTCCACACTACCAAACACTCTTAATGCCACATAGATAGAGACGCACGCTGAGTTTAAAAATGTTGGTCTAATGTGTGTTTGACATTTTCTACGAAATGAACGCCATTTCATGATTCAGATTTTGTTGTTGTTGTTGTTGTTATTCTTGCTGCTGTGCCGGTGTCTGCAGTGAGTGGCACTAACATATAAAGTGCTTTAGCTTTTCCATATTGCATGAAAATTCTCAAAATTTGTTGATGTTGCTGTTATAATTCAGTTTAAAACTGTTGTCGCATACCCAAATAAAACACACGCATTCACACACACATAGTATGTACATATGCGGTTTTATTCACCAAAATTTGTGTTTTCATTAACCCGTCAATGTTCCATATACCATTGGCTAAAATTTTCGTAAAACCCTCAAAAACTAAGAGTCTTTCATTTAGTTTGGTAAAAAAGGAATAAATTAAATCAAGAAATTAACTGTGTGAACTTATCGTATATTGCAGATGTGCTTTCAAAAGATGGATCGATGTCGGCTATATATGTTTTACTTATATTTTTATTTCAAAATAAAAAGTTATGTGTGCCTTCAAATATTACTTAGAACATTTATCATTGCAATGCATTGTATGTAAATAATGATGAGCAAACTCTGTTATTTAATTAATTTCAATAGTTGCCAAATTTCTCGCTTACTTACATGCTGGATACTAGCATATTGTACTTGTATGTTATTATATTTTATGTACAAGTACATGTACATGTATACTCTAACACTTAGTTACGTAGTTTCTTATCTGCTGTCTCTCTCTCTCTCTCTCTCTCTCTCTATGCTTCTTCGTTACTATCGTTTTTATCGTATGTTATAAGTTCTGCAGCGGTTTTTTCTAAGTAGTAGAAACAGTACAGAATTATATTATATTATTATATTATATTATTGAAAACTTAAGTGGTAAACAAATTATTTGCGATGGGTTAATGCTTACCGTACATAGAGATACCTTCGTTTTAATTTTATTGTAAAGCAAACTCGTTTGTTTGCGCTTGGCTTCATTTTTTTTGCTTCTACGTTTTAATCCCATGACCAATTTTAAGTCTTCACGCAGATGTCTAGGGTAATAACGCTTTCGGGCCAAGTTTAGGCAAAAACCAGTAAGAATATTTTCATTCGATTGTGGCCGACTGCGATATACTCTGAGCTCTGATATGATAAAAATTTATGACTACTTTATTTTACTTACTTAACTATATACTTTAATTAGAAATACTAGATAAGGTTAACTGGAAACTAGCAGCAAATAGCGATCAATTTCTGAGAAGCTTTATATTGTGTATATATCAGAACAAAATTCAGAGTAAGTTTTTGAAGAAGTTCGAGTTATTCAGGTAGCTATGGGATATAGTTGTGAAAGTTGCATGGTTGGAATATAGAATGTCTATATCAAATATATATGTAGAACTATGCTAGTTATTAATTCCATATGAAGTTTTCCATTCAAAAGGCAAATGGACATAAAAATGCCATTGCAAGAGAAAAAGAATCGGACCCATTGGTATTTAGGGAAGTATAAACTTTATTTTCCTATAAACTGACAGACAGATATACGAAGAAATGATCTGACGATCAAATTTTTGTTTTATACTTATCACAAATTTATAAAAAATATAGACACAGAGAAGAGTCGGTTACGTTCATCTACATTGCTTATATATACCCGATTTACCCATTTTGTGTAACTAGTGTGATTCCTGGGCAGTTGGCTGAAAATTGCTTTGCAAATTCTGTGCAAACTGTAATTTGGCAACGCGGATTAGTTTGGAGCCTATAAGCACGTTTATAAATAACTTATTCGTCTATGGTATATGGACACAATTATACTCATATATGACTATTTTCGCTGTAAATATAATAGTTTGGAGTATAAAGAGCGTTCGTTGCTTTAATTACATATGTATCTCTTATCCCTTGCCGTTGGCAAAGTAACGTCAGAAATTGACAGCTAACTTTATAAATTGAATAAAGCTTTCTAATTTCAAATTAATTTGTATAAAAAGTGTTTGTGCTGCAAATATATTCCATACATTCCTACCACCATTTTCAATGATCAGAAAGAGGCATTATGTCAGTTTATTGTATTGCCAAAATGCAGGCAATTACAGCTTGTATGGTTTTTTACCCTTTCAGATAGGTTACAACCAAGTAGGGAGGATTAGTAAAACTAAGCAGACATTTAATCAAGCGAAAATACCTAAATCGGTTTTGAGCTACCCATTATTTGTTTTTTACATACTACAAATGACAAATGACCACAATTATATGAAAAAATCGATTTGACTGAATTTTAGTACGGTTTGGATATTGTTTTTAAGAGTTATTTTTATAGCAGAACAAAAACATTCATATTCATGGCTATACCTTAAGCTGAATTTTGCTTCCAAAATATAATGCAAAATATTTAATTTAATATTCTTTGACTTTAATAAAAATAATTAGTAGACGTAGCTTAAAATTTAAATTACATCGACGCTACAATTACATAAAAAAAAAAAAAACAAACTGTTAAAAGCGTCAGTCAGGCAGAATTTTCGCTTAAAATTGTATATTATTATTCTCTGGGTTTGCTTTGATACAGATAGAAAAAACCTAAACTGTAAATAGGTATATATCTAAGCCAAATAAACGATTAATAAAAGCATGCGCATAAAAGTTAATTTAAATGATATGTAATATAAATACGGATTATTCCGTTTTATGACCATAGAGAATCTGTAAAATTGGTTGCAAATCGCTAGCAAATCGCCTATTACAAATCAAAAAATTCTATGCAAATATAATCGTATCCATTTTTCAATTCTTGTAAGCAGGTTACAATAAACATGCACACATTATTAAAGCTTTATGTCGACCTGCTTTTTTTTTTTCGAATGAATTAATTTACTCAAAATTGCTTTTAATTTTTTGATATCTGATTTTTATAAATTATAAGCTACGTTCGACAGTTGACATGCATCTCCCGATTTTACTATCATACTCGTGCTCCTGTACTCAAAAGTTTTAACCAATCTGAGAAATCTTTTATTTATTAGACTTAGCTTATTTAAATATGATAGAACTACAGTTGTACCGACAGCAGCTTTGTTTAATAGTCTTACCATCACCTTATTTATTTATTTATTTGTATATTATTTTGTAGACGACTAAAAGTAGCAGTTGACTACATAAAAAACTAAAAATTGATATATAAAAATTTAAAAAAAGAAAAATAGTAATAATTTATTTTATATTTTATTAAAATTATGAACACAATTAAGTACAATTAAAATATAAAAAATTGTATTGTGTATAAAATATCTGGGGGTATTCGAAAATTGATTTAATATGATTCAAAATTTGTTGTATGGGCTGCCTAAGACCCAGAAAAGCCAAATCAGATCAATAAGTGTGAATATATAAACAAACTGAAAGATATATGTGTGTAAGTATGAAATAAAGTGTGTGGAAATAACACAGCGAGAAAGAATAAAAAGCAAAGAATAAAAAAGATAAATTAATTGGGCGATAATTTAAAGAAGTAGGAAATGATTTCTAATAGGATATAGGAAAATAAAGGACTTTATAGAAAAGTTCTGTTGAAAAAACGTTGTAAAAAGCAGTAGTATAATTTACGCAAAAAGCGTGTGTAAAGCAAGCAATTACAGCAAATGTGGAGCGAAAATGAAACAGTATAGTTCATAGAAGACCAACGAGAAAAAATCAAAAATTGGACCTAATAGGAAAGAAAATTCGATACTGCCGATAGTCAATTTATACAGAAAAACAACATGAAGAATTTTTCTACGCTTTATTAACGACTGAAGATGTAAGACAGGAATCTTACTTAAGTACTATAGGAAACGATAATTGTGATCGCAGTATTATCCATGTAAGAGAAACAGTACAAATTGCTTCCGTTCAGACTCAATTCGATCCTGTTCAAAATTCAAGTCACACACAATCAGTCCTAGGTTTTGTCATTGTATTATATAATTTTCTTTCTTTGTACATTTTCTACTGAACTCTTTGTTCAATTGAACTTTTATTTTTCATTCATATTGATCTGATTGAGTTTTTCTGGGTTTTTTTTTCAATAAAGTTAAACTTAATTTTAATACTAATCTCATTTTAAATACTATTCTGAAATCTTTAGTCAAGAGCTCATTGTTAATTAAATAATTTAAATAAATTTGTATTTTACACATATGCCAAGCTCACAATTGCACAGAAACATATTGTAAACACATAACAAATATATATAAAAAAAACAAATCTTTTTAATATACTAAAATAACTGCTGCTGCTAAGCCCCTCGCTCTGCATAATGGTTAATTGTTCTGTATTATTATCTGAATAAAATTTGCAGCAGGTATTAATAGAGGTCCTCTAAATAGATTTGCCGAAATTAAAGCTATCGGCTAAAGTTATGACGTATGACTTTTTATGAGCTCGGAGATGCTTCTTTTTCCGTGTTACATGCTTTTAGCCAAATCATTAAACCCTTAATACTTATTGCTATGTGTTAAGGGTCTCTCCAAGTTTTTTAAAGCTTTTCTTTTCCATTTTTCCAAACATTTTATTCCAACATGTGTTTCATGAATTTATGGAGTACAATATTATTTCTCTATGAGACAAGCCGAAAACGGATCTTAATCTTTCAAGCTGTAAATAAAAGCAGAAAGTCACAGTTCCTCTCCTAATCCTAATTATACTTTTGTATTTATGTATGTTTTTGACTAAAGGATACGTGTTCTACTCGTAATTAAAGTAATCTATCCAAATAAAAGGGAAGCTTAACTCTTGTAATTCCACAATATACGAAGGCTTATTATAAAATGATTATTATATAGCTACTATGAATTTTTTTAGCTGTAGATATATCAGTATATGATACAAATGTATTGCGTACTCATATGTATTATTTACAACATCATTTATTTCATTCAATTATGTAGTTACAATCAAGTGCTGATTATCTAACATATATAAAAATGCGTATATACGAGCGAAAGTAAGTTTCCCTGTGTTGGGGAAAAAATAAAAAACAAGTTGTATGCTGTAAAAATAAATTTATTTTATTCTTTACCTCTTAAACCATTTTTCTACATAGTCGCCTTGGACATCAATACATTTTTTGTATCTGTTTGAAAGCTTAAGTAAACCTTCCCTAAAAAATTGCGTGCCCTGTTTTTTGAGCCACGATTTGACGACTTGTTTGATTTCGTCATTTAAAACAAAGTGGAAAAGGAAATAGTCACTTGGTGCGAGTTCTGGAGAGTAAGGTGGATGGTCAAAATAAAACTTTTGGGCGGCGTGAACTTGTTGTTGTTTGTGATTATCGGAAAGCAGGCGTGGAACCCATCTTGCGCAAACTTTACTGTAACCAAGCTTCTCCGAAACTATTGTATGGACTGAAGTTCGGTGAATTTGACATTCACTGTGAATCTCATTACCGTTTAACGCTTTTGCAGTTAACCGAACGTAATTCACAATCGGACACGCTTTGCACTGGTAACTCCATGATTTTCGAGCTCGTATTACTGAAAACATTATTCTTGGTCACCAAAACTAATTCCGTTGTTTTCGGTAGAACCTACACTAGAACTATGTTCAGCTAGAGTCCGCTAGTTGGCGTCTGAGTGAAACGCCAGACTAGGGAAACTTACTTTTTGAATACCCCTCGTAGTACACACTTTCATCTGACAAATGACTCAAATTAACTTTATTGTTATAGATAGATATATAATTTCATTAAGAAATGTTTGAAAAAATTTGTTTAGATTAGTAATAAGTTTGCTAAAGTACTCGCATAATTCACCAGGTTGACTCAATCAAAAAAAAAAATTGCAGAATACATATATAAAATAATATAAAATTATAATTGGGTATTTAATTGTTCAAATATGCTTAAGCATTTATTTCGAAAGAATAAGACTCAAAAATGATATGTAATATTAATTTTTCTTTCTACGTAACATGTGTTAGAGCATGCAAGACTCAGTGTTCGCTTTTTTTTAACTTATTTTAAGAACTATTTTCATTACATTGCATTTGCCGTTGTCAGAGATAAGTACTTTGGAACGGAAATTAAGTGGTAGCTGAAACACATTTGGGCCACACTCGATAAACGGGCACTTCAATTTGCACTTCATCTGTCTGACCTCACACACTCGGAACTGGTAATTGCAAATTGATTTTTCCATACACATTAGTTGATACATTTATAATTATGCTTTTTACTTGTCGGCCATTTCAAGTGGGGATGAATCATGAATCTGAATGCCTCGAAAACATTTCGGCGGGGAAGGGGTTCAATGGCATCAAGTGATTTCCCATCTGGGGGATGGAGGCAAAATGCTTGAGACAAAACAGCGGCCAAGCTGGTAAGCACCAAAAATACACGAGCTGATGACCGAACAAAGCAGAGAAGGGGCAGTGAAGTAGCTCCGAATACACAGCAGCTCCGAGCAGATCCGAGCAGCTCAAAGCAACCAAAACGACACACATAAAAACCACTATAAACTTTATTAATTTTAATTAAAAACACTACACTCATTCTGAGAGTTAAATTCCCGTGCACATCTTTTCGCTGTGTGCGTGACCATTGGGCAATGTTTTAGTTGCTCGCTGCTCTGTGTGTTGTAAGCCGCAGAACGCGTCCTGGCCAGCAGGCGGTGAGCAGTTAAAAACAGGAAAGTCATCAAATATTCGCTAGACTTAGCGGAAGCCCAAATACTCTATAACATTTCTTAGCTTTTTTACTTACCCATGACTTTCTTCCAATATAAAATATAACCTGAGTCGCAGCATACTAATAACTTCTTAAAAAGTTCATATAGCTATAGATAGACTTTGCATGTTTACACATGCAATGTTCACTTGAATAAAGTAAGTAACTGTGTACTGTTCGTATTTGGGCCAATTGCCAATCATATATGTACAATAAAAAAACGCAACATTCCTTAGCTACGCAAAAAAAATTTTGCTTTTGATAAGCGACTATTTTTGTTGAGCAACTCATTAATTTATTATATTAATAATTATTACTTAATCAAACTTATATTTAAATGATCATTATATTATTAAATTGATTATGTTAATCCAAGCTAAACATTTGATATACCCACAAAAAGTGTATATTAATGAAGAAGCCTCAACTGGAAGATCTGGTAAAAGTTTTGCTCAAAAGGCGTAAGACGTTCGGGGTTGGGAAGTCAGCGGTTGAGGGTTGGCCAAACTAAGGGCTTGGGGTCGCCATTACGAGTTGCTTATTTATTGTTTTGGTGGTGCGCGGCAGTTGGCCGCTTAATGTCATAAAAAACAAAGGTGCCACGGCGATAAACAATAAAGAGGGCGCAGATGGGGGCCCTGCCAAACACTTTTATGCAAATTAATGACATAAAAAACCATTTTTTAATTATTAATTTTAAATAGCAGTCGAGGAAAAATATACAAACAAAATACAAGAAATACAGAATAACATAAAAGATACTCATACAAAACTAAATGTAAACGCTTTCAGACTCACTTCTCAAATATTCACATTAATTTTGAGACTCACACTTACGTTCACACTTAAGTATTCTTAAACTACTAGGATTCGCTTCTATGTCTTCTTAGGCTCGATGTTAGGGATTCACTGCTTGAATTTCTGGCCAGGCTATCAAGTGGACCTAGCAGACTAAGAACCACTGGTAAAAAGATAAGTCCATGCACCGCACCAATAAGCACAATGCCCAAATACATACGGAAATAGAAAACCTGGAAGATCTGCGACTTGGAAAAACCCAGTACAACAATTCCGGCAAACTTGGTCAGTGTTATTCCGGACAAAACGCTGCTTCCGGTAACGCTTATAGAGTGGAAAGCCCGCTGGTGTGCATTACCTTTTGATTGCTTAAACGAACGCACAATATGAGAGACGAACTCAACGCCAATGCCCACGCAAACGACCAAGTTAACCAGTGAGACGGCATTGAGTGTTATGCCCCACGCCCACATCATACCGCCCATGTTGATCAATATGCAAAATACCATAAATAGAACAATAAGAGATGATGTGATATCCAGCCCGGTAAGCAGCAGAGTTACGCCGAAGATAGCAGCCAAAGAGAAACCCAAAGATACAAGGGCATCGTCCCAGATCGTCAGATACTGCTCGTAAAATATGAAAAATACACAATACGGAAAAACTTCCGTATTCACGCCATTCTTGGCCAACATTGCATTAATATCGGACTGCACACTACGCGCTCCTCGCAGTGCTGTAATGAACTTGTCCGATGTCGTTGACGTGGTCGAATATTGCATAAAGTATGTATCCAAGATGGTAGCTAAACCATTGTCATCGAGCGTATAAATAACAGCCTACAAAGAAGAAAACAAAGAATGAATTAAGTGTCGAAAAACCAATCATAAATTTGTTGGTAGAGTGTTACTATATATGAGTTTGTATGAACAAATATCAACTTCTGAACTGAATATACGAGTACATCCCATATATATATATTAGTATGCATAGTACAATACTATAAGATATACTTAGTAGTTTAAGAAATATACCCTATACGGTATACTATACATCTTTGCCTGCGATGCTTGGTAGTTTAGTTTTATGTTTAGTATCTGAACTTACGTCTGCATAGGATGGTCGGCCCGCCTTAGCGCATTCTGCATCAGGTAAATCAGAGAGAAAATATGGCACATACTTATTAAAGGTATCAGTGCTAGGCCTGAGGCCATTTTCAGTAAATTGACGTTCACAAGGCATGCAGTCATCGGTTTTTGAATCTAAGGAGTTATCACAAACGTTCGGGTAAGTTAAATCTTGAGTTAGTATAAATCTTGGGTGTACTTACTACTTGGGCAAAAGCCTCCCGTCGTAACGTTATACTTGCAACAATCAGAGATACTCAGCCAATCGATGTAATCATCGATCCATGAGGATGCCGGCCTAGCCAACGAGGTAATTTCCGGATAGCGAGACTGCGTGTACAGCTGTACTGATAGTGAATCGTTATTACACTCAACACCACCGCATATAATATTTTGATGCTCAGGCTTATTGTAGTTCAGTCCCGGTTTTAGCACCCAGTAGACTGGAGCGCCCATAGCGAGCAATTCGTCCATGTAACGGAAATACTTGACCACATGTGAATCTTTGGGCATAGACATTTCCTGATCCAACCCTGTCTCGATTGAGGGTATTACCATAAATGATAGGCAAGTTACCACTGTGAAGACTAGCAGAACGATAATCTTTACAGGTCTGTAAAGAATCAATTGAATAGTTTATGGGGATTTCAGGGAGAGGTTGGGCAATCTTACTTGGATAGCAAAAATGGTGCATAGAAGTTTTTAAACGCCTTTTCCAGCACGCCAACCTCCTGGGATTGCACCTGTTTTACCTTGGTGCGCACACAGCACAACATATCCAAACGTCCATCCTGATAACGACGCTCATCGATAGCCATCAATGCAACAAAGGCTGTAATTTGCAGTAGAAAGTCTAGCAAAATGGCTGCAGCTGCATACATGGCAAAAGTTTTCACCGCAGGCATGTCAGAGATAGCACCAATTGCAAAGCACGCGAACTCGCTGGCTGCCGTCTGCAGAATGGAGGGTCCCACCTGGCCGATCGCTTCGCCGATGGCCTCAGCGGTGGTCTCGAAGTGAGTGTGATCTAATCTCTGGTAGGTGTGTACCATAATAAATATATTGTCAACACCAACAGCCAGGACCAAGAAGGGTATGACCTCTATGGCCAGCATTGTCGTGGTTACCCCCACATATCCCCAGAAGCCCAAGCTACAGATCACGGAGGCGAGCACAATTACAATGCCACTTACAGCTAGCATTATACGAGAGTCACGCAAAAAGCGCATACAACTTCGTAGACGTCCCAAGGCAATGGATACATAGACAAACATCACCACATAGCTGATAACCACAGTACCTACTTCACCTTCAGATAACTCCACAATGGCATCTTGGATGGAACGCTCTGCAGAGTAGGCAATGTCGAGACGCTCGTTGCTGTAGTTCCTCATAAAGTCAACAAAGCGTTTTTCCCAAATGAAATTTGGCTCAAGTAGTGACTCATCGTTTTGGTTCTTGCCCAAAAATGTCAATACCAATCCGGTAGCCAGCATGTAGTTAGGATCGTCACCAATATCAGCTTTGGGCATGCCACCCACAGCAATGCCCGGCTCTATGGGCCCACCAAAAGTGCTAAAGCAGTCCTCCATCATCGGAACTCTGTGGATATAGTAAATATAGATCTCTTAGAAGAACTTTTTTAAAGATAAAAAAATATTTAAATAATTTTTAGCATTGAGACTAAAGAAGTGTATTAAGAGATCTGAATTATTTAATTGGACGTACCGCAAGCAATCTTCTAATTGGTTTAGGTAGTTTATGGTGTAGTTATTGCTGTCAACATATGAGTTATTAAAACGATTCATGTCGTTCTGGAAATAGCCATAGATAGACTGAATCACGCAGTCATCCACTGTGGGGGTTACTCCTGGATAAAGGACAGGAGCATAGCAAATTTTATCCATTCCAGCACCCTCCGCTAAGCCCAGTTGCATTATTTGTTCTTGAAGCTCGAAAACCTCCTGCAAGAAACTTTTTTCATAGGCTGGACCAAAGGTTAATACTCCGCTGGCAGTTTCATGTGTAAACTAGGTGTAAATAAGAGAAACCAAAAGAGTGAAACCGGAGTCGTGAAATTATTATGCGGATAAACTTACTGTGCTTTTATTGTATGGCTTTACAAATATCTGATTGGTTCGATAGAATGGGCCAAAATGCTGATCAAAATAGCTTTTCTCTATGCGAGTTTGACTTTGTTCGCTAGCCCACAGTTCGATGGGATCAGTGGTCACATTCATATATCGCACACCGTAGGCGAGCCCACCAATAACCCAAGAGCATATGGCCAATACCAAAACAGGGTGCTTGGCGCAAAAGGTGCCCCAAGCGCGACTTCCGCGATAGAGAAAATCACCGTATACTGTTGGCATTCGGATATTTAGTCCTTGACGTTCTCCGGTGGCACTCCAGCAAATAAGAGTGATTATTACCAGTCCTACGACTATAGCAATAATAAAAGTAATTCCATAAAGTCCAGCAATCTGCCATGGATCCTGGTAAGGCGTTGGCGCCTCAGTCAGTGGACAGGACTGTTCGCAATCAATGCAGGCACAGGCAAAGTTTCCCGCATAACTCTGTCCGCATTCTAGTGGTTCTAATTTAAGATAGTCCTCTACAGCAGCTTCGTCCGCATCTTCGGACCAAAAATAGTCAATTGGAAATGGCACATAGTCACTATTTAAGGCATCACCCATGAAGTTGTACCATCTTCGATAGTTGCAGGTTTTTCCATTATAAGCACCACAACCGAGATCCATAGCAGGACGTCCAGTCTGCGGGTGCTGTATGGCGGCGCAGCTATTGAAGATTCTTAGGGCGGTTTCATCATTCAAACGATACTCTATTGACGCCACAAAATCTTTTCCGTCCGGGGCTGTTTCATTTTTGGCGGTCAAGAAGTGTGAATGGTTCTGAGCGCATGTCATTGCACACACTGTAAGCGCCATATTCAACGTACATGTTGGACATCTTGAGTAGACACCATCGGCTTGCGTAAGTCCTGCATCTAAGTTATGTATTTGCTTTTTATCGCAACAAAGCTTTATTTCCCCACTTTCACTTTGTTCCTTGTATTCTTTATAAAACGTGGGACAGCGCTTTGCAAAAATTAACTCCGATTCTGTATCATTTAAAACTTTAGGTTTACCGTTATATGCCAGATTCTGTGCATGTCCCTTACTGTTGATATGACTTTCGCCATACCAAATACAGTGGTAATCTTCATCCGCGGTCAAACCTAATTTCACAGCCGTAATCAACAACAGCGGAATGAGTAAATATTTTACTTCCATATTAAAACACTAAGCACTTATTAAATTAAATTGAATACTTAAAAAAAATAACACAATTCCCGATCAGTTTATTTACAGCTGCACCATCCTACCAACTCATTGATTGACTAATAACTAACTAACCAACAGAAACCATCGCGGCCCTGCTCGTCCAGCTGGGTGGCTCGTATTATCAAACTCAAGTACTCTATGCTCAGCAGTGATAAGATTTCAGTAGCGATTCGGTAGATTCAAGCGATTAGGTCTGAGTTCCATTAAAACCAGCTTCGGTTTATCGCTGTAGATAAGCCAGTAGTTGGCGGCCGGCAACGAGTTCGGAGATTGACTAGAGAGTTCATAATATTTATGCTACAAATAGTGTTGTTGTAGTGCCCTAGCCCTATATATATATGTATATAAATATATCTATATATGTGTGTTCATATTGTTAACAAACACAGGCGAAATTTCAAAATAAATGTTTTTGATAACTATTTAAAGTCGAGTCATGATATGGCTATAGCTATAGATAATATTTACAATAAAATATATATATAAGATACATTTATTCTATATATGTGTAAATCATCAAAAGCTTAATTATTTTTATAATATTCATACATATTCAAACTATATTGTATCACATATATGATTTAAGATCTTGAACAAATCCAAACCACAGTCAGTGAATCAGACTCAAAAGAAGTTGGAAAATAATTGTAAGCACGACTCAGACTCAGGTGGAGAAGCACGCAAGAAGCCGTTAATAAGCAAACTGAACCAAGTACTTAAACTTAAGTTTGTTCCTCATTCTACTTTTTGCAACCACCACTACTTCCTGGAACAAAGTAATCTATGCGGTTTTCTTGATCCTGTGAATTGTGTTAAAATATGTCTATCATTAGCCGCATAGTCAGCTCCATAATAACTACCTTTGCCGTGAACAATCAAGGATGACGGTGGAAGTGGGGCAGAAAGTTTCTTATTAATAATGCGCAAAAAATAAAACACAAGAAATTTAGGAGAAAATATTGAAGTTCCTTTATAAATAAACAACACTGGATAAAAAATTACGTTTTTACGATATCATTTATAGTCACCCAAAAATAGCGAGCCACTGTATCTGAGAATCCCTGAAAACAAATATTTGAGTTATCTGAGGGTATCTTGTAGTCGAACCCAAAGAAATACATATATTTTAATATGTTAATACTTTCATTGCTATTAATGAGACCGTTAACGCCATGAAAAATTGGTAAAAAGGAGCTATTAAAGTCGTGCAAAAGTATGTAACATGCAGAACGAAACATCTCCGATCCCATAAAGCATATATAAATTCTTTCATCAATATTCAGCATCGATAGCCGAGTCGAAATAATCATGTGAATCTGTTCGTTTAACCGAATAATCGTAATGATCTTAGAGACTATAGAGCAAGTTTTTTTTGTTTTTACCGAATCCATCAATTTTCCCAGTACGCATGGATTAACGATTTCTCCTAGTCGGGTAGTCCACAGCATTCTTACTTGTTGTTAATGTGTACTTAGCAGGGTAATGATTAATGATTAGGTGAAACTATACAAAAATATTGTTTTAATAAATATAAGAAGTAAAAAAAAAACATAACAAGATTATGTAAATTTAAAAATCATCACCGACTGCATAAGTGTATGTAGTATTTCAGTAAAAGTATCCATATCTAAGTCGATATAGAGTCTTGGGTCCGTTTAACAGGCTTCGTTGGTCTGTCAATCTATCTGTTTGTTCGTATGAGCTTGTCGATTAAATTATAGATTTTCGAGCAACGATGACATATGGTAAAATTAATGGAATACAGTTACCAATTGGTATAATAAATAATTATAAGGAATCCATATTCATTAAAGGTTCTTTTATAATGAATGATTCATATGGTTTTCTTTGTTATCCTCTTTATATAGTTGCCTTGTCGGGTTTCTTTGTATGCTTTGCAATTTTATGATATGCGAGTGTTTTAAATTGTTGTGACTCTTGCGACTACTGCTTATCTAGACACGGGGAACAGGTGTTCACTTGAATCACTTGAAATCAACAGCTAACGACTGTACAGTCAAAAAGCGAATCGTTTTATTGCTATTTGCAGTTATCGGAGTCCAAGCAGCAGCAAGACTAAACGCGAGCAGAGTCGCCCCTCCTATGATTACCCTATCTTTGCACCGGGTGTGTACGGTGAAAGAAATGTGCTGATAAACAACTAATATTCAATTAAAAATCCCATTACTGCTAGTACCATTTTAGTGGGAGAGGTTTTTAAAAGACGCCAATAATACAAAAAAATGTTTTATCTTAAGTGATTTTGTTGATAGCTCTGTCCTTGTTAAGGCTTAGCATTATATTGAGCTTTTAGTTTTAACAGATTTAAATTTCATCGTCGTGTTTATAACGTAGAGTTTTTAATTATAAATTGATCATTTTACAACTTTATTCCAATTCGCATTCTGAAGTTGGTTGATCAGTTATTAATGTTTCGGTCCACAATAGGAGGGCATTACCTTTATTGAATGTCGAATAATTCCAATGGCACACCTAACGCTCGAGATACTTACCGCTTATATTGCAGATGTATTCGTAATCTCAAAAAAAAACAATATACAATGGTGGCCAAAAGTATTTTGACATTCAAAAAATTTCACATTTTTTGTGAAATACTAAATTTTTATTTATTCAAAAAATATATAATAAATATATTTATAACAATAGTGTGTTAAGTTTCTAAAAACATCAACAGAATTAAATTTCATGTTTAAGTTTAGAAAATAAAAATATATCTTCATAAATCTAGGAGGACAAAATTTTGACAACACCTAATTTGATCAAAAATTGAAATTTTTTGAAAAACTTACAAGAAATATTTAAAAATTAATGACATCTATAACCTTCTGCAAACGTCCAGGAAGCGATTTAACTAAGCTCTGAAGAGTTTCTAAAGAAATATCCTGCCAAAGTCCTTCGACCTCTGTAATCGTCTCTCCGCGCGTTCTTGTTACACTTGGACTCCTCTTGAGTTTTATATAAGCCCATACATTCTCTATTATATTAAGATCGGGACTTTGAGGAGGCCAATCTAATGTATTTACTTGCAAATCCCTTAAAAAATTTGTTATCATCTTGGCCTTGTGGCATAGTGCATTTATCCTGGATAAAGTCTTGTCCAATAAGTGTGTCCCCGGAAGTAAATGCATGATCATTCAGGATATGTAAATATTGTCCTTTATTCATCGTACTATCGATTATTACCAAATCACCGATCCCTTTAGAGCACACACATCCACAAAACATAACCGAGCTTCCTCCATGTGGTATTCGTTCGCACACTGGTCTTTATTTTACTTTACTTTCATCAGTCCACAAAATCTGGTCCCAAAAAGATTGAGGCTTGTGAACAAAGGATTTAGCAAATGCTAAACGCTTAATCCCATTTTTTGGCGAAATAAAAGGTATTGGGAGGGCTACATAAGCAGCATAGTCAGCCTCCTTCAGTCTTCTTTCAACTGTCTACTTTCTACTTATTGACATATCGTACTCATTGTTCACTTCAATTGATAAAGCTTTGGGTGTTATTAAGAAATCCTTCTTAAATTTTCCAAGGATTATGCGATCCAAATTTGATAAAGCTTTGGGTGTTATTAAGAAATCCTTCTTAAATTTTCCAAGGATTATGCGATCCTGCCTTGGTGAAGTTTTGCGTGGTCTGCCTGGTCTGGCTAAATTATCTGTTGAATTTGTTTGTTTCTGCTTGTTGATTTGGTAGTAAATAGTTTGCCGCGGTACTTTAAAAAATTGGCTGAGGTTTTGTACTGAAGTACCTGCCTTGTACTTTACTACCATTTCATTACGCTGGATTTGGCTTAGTTCACGTGTTTTACCCATATTTTAAAGAAAAAACTGTGAAAAACTAATGAAATCGAAAACAAATTAATAAAAGCTGGCTCGAAATTAGATAATCTGGGCTTACAAATTGTAAAAAGTTCTGCTTAACGCACGCGACACAAATAACAACTAAAATTATGCAATGTCAAAATACTTTTGTCCAATAATTTTTCACATAACCTGCCATAGCAAAGAAATGGATTAGCTTATCAGTTTGATCTATTGCTCTCTCAAAGCTATAAATAGCCACTCTCTCTTAAAAGTAAAGAACTTACCGTTACTTCTACAAGTAAAGAGTGACACTCGATAGTATATTGCTTGGAGCTTTGTCAAACTACTTCTGGCCACCATTGTAGCTTGAATGACATTTCTAGTACTAATTGGGCAGTGCATTCATAGCCTTGCGAAGTATATCGTTTCGAATATATCAAGAAGCTCTTATAGCTAACACAGAGCGTAATTTTTCTATTCTTATCATTACTTTAACCCGACCAATGGGATGCAACTCGCTGTTAGGGTCGGGTCATATTTCGTGTACGTGTACGTACACACCGTAATATTGACACTCATGCAAGCGTTCATAAATTATCTATTTTATTACGGTGCGTTCTGTTTACTCAATACAAAATGCATTTCCACTTAAAAATGTATGTGGCGTATATTTTAATTATGAATTTATGTATGCATGTTTAACGTAAGTTTAAACATTCTGCCAAGGGCCAGCTCTATGCTTGAACATTCTGCAAAGGCGCGACAAAAGTTATGGCCTGCAGTTTTGTTTTTATTCTTAATTTTCTAATGGTGTATATTATTATTATTATTATAATTATTATTAAGGCTACTTCTAAAGAAGCATGTCCGGATATGTGATGAAAATTTAAGCCTTTTAACTCAATATGAATTTCTTTCAAATTTTTTATTTCCTTTTTTAAATGATATACAAATATTTCTGCCGAATGATTGACTGGAGATAACTTAACTGGGTCCCATATTATTCTTGAGCTTGCATTAACTTCTCCTAAGTGTAATGAAGATAATACTTCCTGGTCTTCGGAGTGAATATTGTGATGACAAAATATTAGTAGCACAATATTTTGTCATCAGATCTAGCTATACAATCTGACCTAATGTTCAAAATTCCTTGCTCGGGCAATTCAATTAATTTTATTTGCGCGCTAGCACACTGAATTCTTATTTTGGTATTGCTTGGTACTTTAAATAACCAACTGTACTTCTCTTTTCTAGTTCCACCCAGTATGTTTTTGAATTTACCGTACTTTTATGCACGCAATTCGCATGTCTATTTGGTTTAAATGGTTTGACTTCGCAAGTATTATGATTTTCACTACTCCATGGCCAACTTCCTTCGCAAATTCTTTTGTCAGTTTTTCTTAGTTTTACATCTATTTCATGATGATTGTACACTTAGTACTCTGAGCTTAACTGAGCTATAATCATTTGATCCTCATTTATAATTGCTACCGGAATAATTCTGTATAATTTGGATGGATGTCTACTAAATAATGGGATCTTCGCATTTATAATTTATTTCCTATCAGTGAATATTCCTTTTGCTGTAAGTAATGTATAAATTTCTTTCAGTTCTGTACCAGTTCTTTTTCCTGTTAATACCCATGTTTCTGACAAGCTTTTTTTAATTTTGAAATCTCAATCTTTAGTTGATGTGGCTTTAAGATATTGGGAATTAGTCTACCTTGATTAATGTAAATGAGTAGACTGATAATTCCAGCTTGCATTTTTTTCACATTCATCTAATAACGAGGCTAACTGCTTAGTAATCATAAAAAAGGTTTATTGATTCTCTATACACATAGTAATTTTCTTTAAGGAGTTCTGTTATATTTTCGACTCTTTTGTTCATACTTTTAAAATTTGTATTTATTTCTTCATAAGTTCTTTTCAGAATATTCACTGTAAGAATGTACTACTGGGGTTTGTGCTTGAACTAGATTCTTTATATTGTGCTGATTATCAAATAAGTTTTTCATATTTTCCTCAGTTACTTCTCCATCTTTTGCATCCATTATGTCAAACAATATATGATACAAGGATCCCATAAATTCGCGTTTTTGTCTGGGCTTACTTGTTAGCATAAACAGTTTGTTATTCTCTTCTAATTCTATTATTTGTCGTTGTGTGTTATCTAGGACTAAGTTGCATTCATCCTCAAAGCTATGAAGTTTTTCGCAAACGATTCTCATTTTCTTTATTAATTCGTTGCCCTTTTTTAACATTTCAAAATTCGGGTCCATGTTGTAAAACACAACTAGATCCCAAGATGAGGTAATTATTTCAACTTCACCCATTGGGTCTAAATATATTGCAGTGCTACTATTAATCTTTTCTATATTGTAATTTTTCTTTACCGGAAATGTAGCATTGGATACTTGGCACAAAAGTGCAAGGGCTATAACTGCTATTAGAGCTCCTACCTTAGATAATCTGGCTGAGGCTCTCTTTGGTTTATTTATGTTTGAAACTGTTGCTTCTTTATTCTCTGATTGTATCCCGTTAAGGGGACATATCTTTGCTACTGAGCGTGTTATTACATTTTCTTGAGTTCTTATTTTTACTACTCTAACTTTGTTGTCTTCACCTTTTTGAACTTCCTCAATTTTTCCTAATGGCCATCTGGCTGGGTGACAATTTTCGTCTTTTAACAGTACTATTTGTCCCTTTTCTAAGTTGGGAACCTCTTTTTTCACTTATTTCTTTGTTGGAGCGTATGTAAATATTCGTCTTTCCACTTTTTCCAAAATTCTTTTTTCATTCTTTTTATTAGCTTTCATCTGTCAAGATTATCAATTTTTTCATTTTCGTTTACTGACTCAATTGTGTCAAGTATTGGTCTACCTATTAAAAAATGACCGGGTGTAAGTATTTCAGTATCATCAATATCTATTCCTGACATGTATAAGGGTCTTGAGTTCAATACTCCTTCTATTTGGCATAGCAATGTTGATAATTCTTCATAAGTCAAAATGTTGTCGCCAATTACTCTTTTTATATGATACTTAACAGATTTTACTCCTGCTTCCCAAATACCTCCAAAGTGAGGTCCTGCCGGCGGGATAAAGTGCCATTGAATTTTTTCTTGTTCTATGTCTGCAGCAATTCTGGTATTTTGTTGTATAGCTTTAACTACCTCTTGGTCTAATTTTCTAGCTGCACCTACAAAGTTTGTTCCATTGTCGGAATATATATTGGTGCACTTTCCTCTTCTAGCTACGAATCTCTTTAATGCTGCGAGGAATGCATCAGACGTTAAATCGCTGACTACTTCTAAGTGCATTGCTTTCGTTGCCATACAAACGAAGACTGCGATATACCCTTTGTATGTTTTTTGTCCACGATTTTTTGAACATCGAACGTAAATTGGCCCTGCATAGTCTACACCAGTATTTATAGAAACGGATATGCTCTATACTCTGTACTTTGGGAGATTCCCCATTATCTGTTCTGCTACACACCGTCGATATCTCGCACATCTAACACACTCTCTTAAGTATTTCTTTAAATTATCTCTTAACCGAAATATCCAATAATTTCTTTGAATATGGTTGTGCATTAGATTTATTCCACCGTGTAGAGTTTCTTTGTGAGCGTCTTTAACAATTAGTGTCGATATGTGACATTTATCTAATATAATTGGGTGTTTGACCTCAAATTGTGTATTTCAATTTTCTAATCTTCCACTTACTCGAAGAATGCCAATCTTCATCTAAGAATGAATTAAAGCCTAATATTTTACTTTTTGATTGAATTTCTTTCCCTTGAATTAAACATTTTATTTCTGTGCTAAACTGCAATAATTGCTGTTGTTTAATAATCAAGATAATTGCTTTCATTATCTCATTCATAGTTAATTGTGATGGGTATGATTTCTTCTTTGTTTTTATTTCAATAAACCTCAGTAAATAAGCGACTATTCTTTTTAGCCGTGTAAAACAAGAATACTTTTCTAATAATCGAATCAAAATGTTACTATCTACATTTGTAATTACTATGTTGATTACTATTGTAGATTATTTTCCGAATCTTTTTCTTTCCCAGAATCGTTCTAAGTTTGTAATTTCAATTACTGTTGCGACTATTGTTTTTCCACCTTTGGATTTTGAACATCCCGATACGATCCACCCAAAATCGGTATTTTGACCAAGCAGTCCATCGATTTGAACAACTCCATCCCTTAGAATTTAAGGGTATAAATCTGCTCCTATGATCAAGTCCACCCGATCTGGTTTGTTAATGTTAGCATCAGCTAATAAATAGCTGTATCATCTCGTTTAACCCACATCGCCAGTTTTAAATGGTAGAGTTTTCATTAATTTTGAAAGTATAATTGCCTCACCCTGATGCTGTTTGATTTTACTAGTGGTTCGAATATTAAGTTTTATATGGTATTTTGAGGTATTGGAGCCTGGCGATACCCCACTAATTTCTGTGTGAGCTCTTATTTTTGGTAATTTTAAAATCTGCGCTGCTTCTTCCGATATGATTGTACTTTGGGCCCCACTATCTATTAGGGCTCTAAACTTCTTATATTTTCTTTTAATTCAGTATTCACCTTTTGCTTTTTTTCATAATTTATATGAAGCATTGTATGGTAATTTTTTTTGCACTTTGAATAAAGAATTTCATTCATGCATTTTTTTTTCCTTAGAGTGACTTAAACATTTTAAGCATAACTGTACTTTTCGAGCCATTTCTGATCTCTCCAGTGGCTCCATACCCCTGAACCTGTAGCATTGAAGTGCTTTATGTCCAAGTGCTTTACAAATTGGACAACTCTTTGAATTATTGTAACTTGACGTGGTTTTTTTAACCGACTTTTCATCTTGTAAAGATGAGAGGGAGTTAAGTCTTTGGTCCAAGAATTCCATTACGTCAGAGAGTGTCTGTATTTCCCTAGTTCGGTTAACATGATTTTCATATAGTTGCACTGTATCTCTATTGCATTGTTTCAATATTATATGTGCGAAAATCACGTCCTCTTCTTCGGAAACATTAGTTTTTAACTTAATTGATTCATTTATTGAATCAATAAATGTTTTAATTTCCTAAGCTGAATCAATATTTACATTCGGTAAATCAATTAAACGATTCAGCTGTTCCGAAAATGTTTTTTTTCTATTTTCATACCGTTTGTTTATTAGATTCCAAGCGGTAATATAGTTCTCTGCGGAACCAATTAAAAGATGAGAAGCCATATTTCTTGCTTAATTTTAATGAAAATTTTAAAGAATTAAATTTCAGAGCAAGACTAATTTCCTCTGTATTATGGACAAGTTCCGAAAATAATTCGAAAAATATATCCCAATCTTTGGGATTACCTGAAAATTCGGGAATTTCTAATTTTGGTAGTGACGGTAATTCTAACATTAAACTTTAACCTTCTACTTGATTTTTATTTTGAAATTTTAAATCAAGAGTTTCCTTAATGTTGTGGAAGTCAAATTACAAATCACTAATTTTCTCGTCGAATATAGAACTTTCAAACCGCTGTTTAATTAAGTCTATCATATTCGACGTTTGAAGCCACAAATGCTTCATTTTGTTCTTCTTCATCAGAATTGTTGATGGTTGTTGAAGATTGTGTATTGTGTCGACAACCTTAAAACAACTTTCCATCTTTTTTATCTGATTTTTGAACCTATCTTCTAGATCTACTCCTACAGATGAGCCTAAAGATTCCTTAATCATAGAAGTGATACCTTTCTCTATTACTGCAGGGATCTCTAAAGATCTTTCAATTATTTATTACTTTGTCAAATTGTGTTTTGTTAAAGTAGTCGTGATCGACCACACCAATTTTTAATAATAAGATATTATTACATTGAAAATTTAATTTGAATTCTTTAACTCTATCTAATAATTCTCTTGAGACCTTTTCTGTCTCAAGAGTCCTAATTTCCCTCACTATCTCGGACTGCTTCTGTAACAGCACACTTGTCTTATCTGACATCATTTTTCTAAATTTTTGCTGCTTAATAAACAATCAAAAATATATTTATAAATTTATATTTTCTTTAAATTGTTAATTTTAACAATTTTATTTTTTTTCCGCTAGTGCTTTGGCTGTTTATAATTTATAACCTTCTTATGTGTATAAAAACCCTTGGACATGATCTATAATACTTTTTGGAGGCCTAAAAGTCGTTAGTAATTTGGTTTTTCAATCAGTGGTTGCACGCATCGGCTTGTGTTAGAACTTATAACAAATAAGTTCACGACAAACATTATTAAAATCCAAATGCAACGATCACGTGGCCAACACACTAACATGAGAACATCAAAAACAAGTGCACAAAGGCCAACGTTACCATGGCCCAAGTGCATGATCATTTACGCCACGTGCGCTGAGGCAGCACATTGCGAAGACGGCATCATCGTGGGAACGCTGAAGGAATAGGACACCTCGAGCGACATCGCCAGCAACAACCAGCGACGTCAGCAGAGGCCAGCGGCAGAAGCCAGCGGCAGAGGCAGCTTTTTGACACTAAGAACAAATATTGTAAATTCAGTTGTAAGAAACCATTCGTAAACAAAACTACCTTTTTTTACTTAAAAAGTGTACCGATAAACTTAGTTTTTATGCTTATTATACATATATTATAAAAGAAAATTCCTACCAGTGTGAAGGAAAGTTCCACTGCTGTTGTCGCTGCTGTCCCGGTTGTTGTCGCCGTTGCTGTAGCTGTCGCTGCCCCCGCTGCTGAAGTTGTTGCTATTGCTGCCGCTGCTCTCGCCGTTGGCGAAGCTGCTGCTATTGCTGTTACTGCCGCTGTCGCCGCTGCTGAAGCTGCTGCTGTTGCTGTTGCTGCCACTGTCGCTGATGCTGAAGCTGTTTACTGTCGCTGTTGCTGCTGCCGTACCCGTTGCTAAAGCTGCTATGGCGCTTTGTTGAAGCTCTTTCTGCTTCTCCTTCAGTACTGTTGCCACTTGTAATGCTGTACTGTTACGAAGTCGATCCTTGGCAAGCCGTCCTTGCTTCAGTCGTTGTTGCTTCTGCTAATACCACTTTGTAAATACTGGCTTGTATTGCCTAATATTTACCAATTATTAACAAAAATTGTTATTTTTTATTTATAGATACCATGTACCCTACCACTGGTGGGGGAGACAGAGCACTTATTTATTTTTTAAAGCAACCTAATTTATTTTTAAGGTGCTGGTTTTTTCCTCTTCGTTGTCTCTTTCCACTGGTGGAAAACAAACGAAGGCTCGAAGGACCATGTAATGAAATGATAGTTCATTTTTGAGCAACTCGAAGTATACTGATTTTATTCTTACAATCCTAGTTCTTTTATAGCTAACACAGAGCGTACTTACTCTATTCTTGTCATTACTTTAACCCGACCAATGGGATGCAGCTCGCTGTTAGGGTCGGGTCATATTTCGTGTACGTGTACGTACTTGGGCACACCGTAATATTGAGACTCATGCAAGCGGTCATAAATTATCTATTTTATTACGGTGCGTTCTGTTTACTCAATACAAAATGCTTTTCCACTTAAAAATGAATGTGGTGTACATTTAAATTATGAATTTATGTATGCATGTTTAACGTAAGCTTAAACATTGCAAATACCTCAAAAGCTATGCTAGTCTATCAAGCGTTTTGGCATTTCCGACACTGTAACTAAAGTCCTGTATGAATTCTGTTTTGACGCCTCTGCTGAACATCTTCTGTGTTTATTGTCCGATCCTTATGGAATTGGCGCATAATAAAATAATTAATATTACCTCATGTTATCGCTTATAAATTGTGTTTATATTATAGTATTTCGTTTTTATTAGATTTTTGGTGGTGAATGCAGGAGGGAATTAAAATATTTGAAAAATATCTTGAAATTAATTGAATTAATAAATTGATTAATTAATTAATAAATAAATACATAAAATAAATAATAAAGAAAAAAAAAAATAAATAAAAAAATTAAATAAATATATAAATAGATAAATAGATGAATAGATAAATAAATAAATAAACAAATAAATAAGAAGAAATACGCAAATAAATAAAATAAGTAAATTTTCAACACTTAATGCCAAGAGCAAAAATGTAAATTAACATTTCAGATTAAAGATCGGACAATAAGATAGATACATAAGACGCTCAATAAAGAATTCCCCATTGTGTCGAGTGTGACGGTTGGGGAATGGGTCGTCTTGCGCTTTCGTATATGTGTACAAAGGGGTTAGGGACTATTTGAAGTCGGACTACGACATTCGTACTTATTTAAGTAGTGTTTTGGCTTATCTATTACGGTTAAGCTATTGTGATAAGTATATTTATATTAACGCATTAACAGTGTAAAAGCATTCCCCACTGTTGGCCAGCTGTTAAAAGACTGCTAGGTTGCGTTCACTTTTGTAGTATCTTCCGCTCTTTGTTGCTGCTTTAGCTGACGTTACTGTTGGCGTCGCTTCCGCTAACGCTGTTTATGCCTACTGCAGCAGGCGGCGGCTTTATTTATTTTTTAATGCCGGGCAGAATGTTATTGAACTCGCAAACACATACGCAAGCGCTCGCACACTCTCTTGCTGTTACACACACATACACAGTATCATAGGGACGGCACTTTGCATTTTAGCATCTGCTGCCGTCGCTGCAATATGCAAAAGGCTTTAAATGTTATCGGCTTTAAAAAAGTCAACTAATTTGATTAGTTTGCTTGACTGTCATCTTAGGAAAACATAAAATGCTAGAAGAAACCAAAAAGCGGCTAATTAGGGCAATTGTCAGCTTATTAAACTGCCAAATTAGGCAATAAAATCGAGAAATGTTTCAAAGTATGAGTAGAAACCTATGGACACGTGTTCAAAATCGAGACCTACATCAACAATCTGAAATCCTTGCAGAAGCAGAGTAAGAGGTATAGACAGAGAAAGAAATAGCAACAGAGACAGAGGAAAAAGCAGCATCTGCAAAGGCTGATTTACTCGCCTCCATTGCACTACAACGTTTTTGAAAATCTGTTCCCTTTCCAGATATCTTGCTACGTTCCAGGCGCATTCTGGAAAATTGTGTCAAGCTGACGACACAATTTACAAATCGCATGCCCGAAGTTGCAGTTGGCTATCCAAAAACAAAAATCAAGAAGAAGATATGGGAGAAGAAGCAGAAATGGAGAGAACGAGAGCAGAGAGACAGATAGTCGCATATAGAGAAAAAAAAGTTAAGTAGAGAGGGCGAGAAGGAGTGACAAAAAGAGAGAGCGAGAGAGAGAGAGAGAGAGAGAGAGAGAGAGAGAGAGAGAGAGAGAGAGAGAAAGAGAAAGAGAAAGAGAGAGAAAGAGAAATAGAAAAGAGAGAGAGAGAGACAGGGAGAGATATAGGGAAAAAGAGAGACTAGGACCGAGAAAATTCGTTTACTGGTATTGCACAAATAAAGGTAAAGCGCTATAACGGTACAGTAGTGAAACAGGAAGTGGTGCATTAACACGGCGGCACGCTAACGACGACGTAGTTGTTTTTAAGTTCAACTGGCTCGGTCTCGAAAAACGCGTAACTTATTAAGTACTAATAGTAACAATAACAAACCTAAATTATAAAAACAATTGGAGGATTAAGTCTGTGCGTCATATATTGTTATATCATATGTAAGTGTATTTTGTGGGTACATGTGTGTATGTTTCCCCTTTAATTGTGTTTGGCTAAATTTTGAATGTAATTAAGCGTTACTATTTGATTGCATCACAAAATTCCATGTCGCAGTCTGAACTTTCCTGGGCCTAAAGTTTCGGCCTGAGCCCCGGCCTGATGCGACGCGACTCGAGTTCGACGTCACTAGCCTACAAAACTATGACGTTGTTGTGTGTATGGATGTGTGGTGTCAATTTTTGCATTTTGCAGCCTTAAAATGAGCAAACGAATGACGTAGATCTCCATTGATGTTCTGCTGTGCTTCATTTTGCCAATTTCGCAATTCACATTTCTCATTTGATTGCGGCAAAACAGCTAAAGCCCCAAAAAAGCTAACAAAACCGGCTATAGCAATACCAAGAGAAACAGAGAGAGAGAGAGAGAGGGCGCAATAAGCGTGCGAGTCGTGTATGCGTATGTGTGTGTGACAGAGAGTGGATGAGGATGCCACTGCCAAATGCCGAATCCCAATTGCCGAGCGTTAGATGCCGAACACGAAAAACGTGCACACGTGCAGCATGCAGACAGGAACTTTTTCGGTGTGAATGCCTTCTGCACAAAAACGTGGTTTTTCGGCTATCAGCGTTGCAGTTGGCGTCGCAGTCGCAGCCGCTCTTAGCTCACATTCGCTGCAATTCTTTTTTGCTCGCCAGCTGTTATCCAGCTCACAGGTTAATGCTATTCTTCTGTTAACTCAGTTAACAGACGCTTGTCAAAATAACATTTTTGTTGCATACGCCATGGCGCATATTAAAATTTTCCCATATGAGATCTTTGCGTCTTGCTTATAGATACATATAGACATTGAAATTAAAGTTATAGATAAAAACCAATGATAAAATGCATAATATTCCTATTCTCTCTTAACTTTCAGCCCTTTAAAAATACACTTTTAAGATTCAGATGAGTTTTCTATTTATTTAAAATATATAAATCGTTAGCGGGTGGTTAAACTTTGACTCTGCGAAGATCAATTGACTTTGTACTGTGCAGTATAACTAAGACACTATATTGCATTATTAAAAAATAACATGTGATTAAATACGATTTGTAAATAATAATGTGATATTCATTTAGAATGCAACAACAATCAACATGAATAGTAGTCTCAGCTGTAAATGCGTCAGTCTTTATTAGCTCGCAGAACCGGCTCTGACTGCGGCTCTATTGTCTGTCCTTCGCCTTCAGCTCCAAAATGGTATGTCTCTGTTGTTGTTATTGTTGCTTGCTTGCTGCTTCCGTCAGTTGCCGGAAGGTGCACGAGGTGCACAAAAGCTTTCGGTTTTTATTCTCAGTCTCTGCTAACCAAAACCGAGAGCAGCGGCTTCCAAATGCAAATGTTGTTTGGCTTGCCAAATTCGCAAATGCCGAAAGACAAAAGCACGAAACACGACGGCAAAAAGCAGAGAAACAACCGCAGTCACAGCAGCAGAAGCAGCAGCCACAGCTGCAATAGACGCTAGCGTCGACGTAAGCGCACGCCAGCACCAGCATAGGCCACATAGCCTCATCGCAGTCGCATCTCGTTCTCATTCGTGTGCGGCGTTTCACCGCTAAGCGACGCGTTTGAAATATTTCTCTGCCTTCTGGTGCTGCTTCACGACGTCTGGATGTACGTATGTATTTGTATGTATTTGTGTGCCAATCTCTGCTTGTTTTGCCTCTGTCGTTGTGTATCGTGTATCGTTTGCCGCTTCGTGGCTGCTCGTAAATGTGTACCTTCGGGTTTTTGTGTGTTCGTGTCGCTTATACGTTCGTTCGTTTGCTCGTTATTGCGGGTGTTGGGGTCGGTGTTGCTGTTGCTGTTACTGCTTCTGCTGGTGCTTCTGCTGCTACTGCCTGCTGCCTGCTTCCAAACGTTCGCAGGCCATGCAGCAAAAACAGTTTACATTTGTTTTTCCGCGTGCTCGCACACGTTGACTGGTACGGTCTGCGACTCAGCGAGCGAGCTCTGTCTGTTTGTCTGTATGTCTGTGTTTCTCCTGAGTGTCTGTGCGTGGTGTACGGGAGTGCTGACCCGGAGTTGGTACGGAGTGACAGACGTTGCCGAACTAAAGAGGCCCGAGATTCTTCCAGTAACTCTCTGGCTCTGGTTCTGAAATCGTTGCAATTGCAACTGATTTTCTTCAGCAACAACTTGAACTGCCCAGTAAGCCCCAAAATTGAAAAAGCATTAAAAACTTGAGGTAATCTTCGTTTATGATTTGGGTTTTGATTTGAATTTCGACTGCAATTAGACTTCGGCTAGCAGCTTGCAGTTTGCAGTTCGCAGTTCATCCGATGCTCAAATCCGAAGTTGCTGTGAGCGGAGGAGTTGCAGCTGTAGCTGAACGCTGTTGGCTGAGGACGACCGTTGTGAGTCGTGTAGAGATCGGAGCGCCGTGCGGAAGTGCAGTGCAAAAAGCGGAAACGGAAGCTGAAACTGTTTCTGTAACCGAAAAACAATTTATGTTTTCAACTCTCAGTTCTTGGCAAATTGAGGTCTGCAACGCGCATACACACAATATACACGAACAAACACGCACACCTGCATACAAATACAGGACTTTAATAGTTTTATGTGTTTTTTTTCAAAATTTTTTTTATTGTGATCTACTAAATTACCAGCAGTAACAACAACGCGCGGTGTTGTCAGCTACCAAAACGTTACCAAAAGATGTTACAGCAAAATGTTAAAGGCAATGTAGTGTGTGTGCATTAAAAAAACAAAACTCAACAGTGGCAGTAGCAGCAACAACCACAATAACCACAGCAACCAAGCTAATAACAAGAACTTAGAACAAGTAACAAAAGTGTAAAAATAAAAATATGAGAGAAAAAAAAAACCAAAAAGCCACACATTAAACTGTTTAACAAGCGCCGACGCAGCTGCCTTAGAGCATTGGGACTAAGGTGTGATTGTGTGTATGTGTAAGTGCGTGTGTATGGTTATTTTTGACTGTGTAGATGTGTGCGTGTGTTTGTAAATGTAGCTAAGTTCACTGATCAGTAATGGCAAAGTTGGGGCGAACTTGGCGTATACTTGCTCACTAACTTAAGAAAAGTTTTTTTGAAACTGTCCATGTTTCAGTACATTGGCTTATCCGGAATTTGCCTTTTGTTTTAAAAACATATTTTACATATTGTTTAACTTTAAAAAAAAAAACGTTTAAGCTTAAATCAATATTATTAAATTTTGATATAAAATATATTTATCAACATAATATTAATATTAAATATTTACTTTTAATCCTTAAATTTTGAAACTATTACAAGGATGACTCAAGAAAGAAATACAGAAACATCGACAATACAATAATCAACAATATAATATCGTTTATTTTAATAATATTTGAAATAACAAATTTTTATTAAAAAGTAACATCTTCATTTTCTGATATTAAAGCAACCATAGGACTTGAAAAACAAAATATTACGAAAATAATATCTTGTATGGCTATTAACTACAATATATACATAGGACTCTTATAGAAGAAAATAATCTGCGCTACACTTTAAAACCCATGCCGGTGAAAGCTTAACTTAACTACAGTTTTCCTTACTGTAAAAAGCGGAATCTAAAAATATTTCTGAAAATTTGTTCAGCCAATTTATGATTTATTTTTTTAACTTTACTATATAAACTATAAACAAATTAGCTATAAATGTAACGGGGGTTTCAAATGGGATTATACTTTTTTTCACTTAAAGTTTTTATAAATCATAGTTTATCGATTCGTGCACGTCAGGTTAATATAATATGAAATATTATTTCGGTTGGAGTTTTGCTTTTAAAGTTATAGATTACTTTGAAAGTGTTTCACATTTTTAATTATTGCTTTAACTTTTACAAATTTCTTTCCTTATCTTTTTCTATATTAAATTAAACACGTTTTAGACAAATTATGGCGTCAGCTGTTGTTGCAAACATAAACAAAAGAGATAGAAAAACAACAAAAAGAAAAAGAGCAGATAAAAACTATTATTCTTCAACGTATAATTATTGTTGTTAGTGTTTCATGCTCATTTCGCTCAACTTGTCGAAATCACATAAATCTTGAGTTTGAACTGATTTTTCACGTCTTTCCGGCTAGTGTTTTATCTTTGTTTTTGTTTTTGAAATTCCGGCCATTCTGATGTTCACGAAACTGGGGGAATCATTTTAGTTCCACATTGGTCTATTAATAATTTGATGCATTGCCTTCATCGTCTTCTTCGGTCAGTGTGGTCGTTGTCGTTGTTGATTGTATAAACGCTTCATATCATTTCAGTGTTGGGACTTCAAATTCAAATTCTATAAGAAGTTTTTCTAATCGCCAGTCTATTTCATCTCTTGACAAATTCTTTAAAATTGTGCAAGAAGTTTGCGCTTGATACGGGAAGATTTCAGCAAGGAGCTAAAGTGAGAAATCGGATAAAGAATTTTTTTTATTCTCATTTAAATCTTGTTTACTTTTAATGATCACGTCCATCTAAGAGACTATAATATTTACCGCATCTACTTATTTTTGCAAGATATCAAATACATATGAATATGCTGCCTATGGAAGTTTAAATATTTTATTTATAGGTTAGGAATTCGGCTTGTTGAATTTATTATAACAAGCACAGAAATGAGCCGATTAATGGCCAAGAACAACTATGTACATTTATCTCATACCGTTTGCCAAAATCTAAATAATATGTTCTTCTCTTGTTACAAATTATTTTAGTTTTAACTTTTCATAATTGATCATGAATCTCAATTAACTTCCAAACTTTTTAGCTGCACCGTGTATTAAAGAAAACTGGTTCATAAATCTTAAATTTTTAGGCTCTTTACCCGTTTCAAAATAGGCTAAAAAGTTGTACAAATGAATGTAAAGGCCGGAAGGAAATAGCACCGAATCCATAAACTGTATATATTCTTGATCAGCATCAATAGCCGAGTCAATATAGCCATGTCCGTCTGTCTTTTCTTTTCATCTGTATGAACACGTGGATCTCAGAGATTGTAAGATCTCAAAAGACCAAATTTGGTATGTATCTATGTTTTTGTATACGGTACGCAGATCAAATCAATAAAAATAAATTTTTTCGGAACAGTTTTTGACTGATAATTTTAATTTTTTGCACAAGAGTATAACCCCTTTCCTAATCTACGCTGGAAAATTTAAAATGATCGGATGACTTGGAAACATATTAAATCGCAGCAGAGTTCGAACATGCGGAACCCGAGAGCAGCATTTATGTATGATATGAAGTAGTTCAGCCTGGGTCTTCGAAACCAACTAAATATTTCCAATTAACATATATTTATTTTATTTTATTTCTTGTAAATTAATCTTAATTTATTTGTTTGTTTGGTTGACTAATTATTATTTGTTATTTTATTTTATTTTTTCAGTGTCTTTACACGAACAACAAATATAAGAAGCATTCCATCGGTTATCGAGCTACTTATTTATTCGCCACTGATTTTGTGTGTACTGACAGATTTATTTTACCACTTAAGCTCTTGATTCCTTGGAATTTCATAGATAGCATTATTTTTTTTTTTTTGCGTGCAAAAGTTTATTATAATTTTGATGCATCCTGCACATTAGCGTTAAGTAGTGAATGATGTTATAATTATTAATGCACACAGTCTCAAACATAAATATCTCATTTAGACTCCCCTTTACCATTGTGAAAGCCCAAAAAGAAAAAAATTGAGAAAAATATGTGCAGTATAAAATGACATTTAAAATTTCAGTCCAATTTTATTCAATTTGCGAAAATATACAGTTGAGAGGAAATCATAACCATAATCTGAAAATTGGCTGCATATAATTACACTAACAAGAATATACAATAAATTGCAAGTATATAAAAGAAAAGTTGGGCATATCACATATAAATTATAAATTTTTGCATTAAATTGCCATAATTTTGTGAGTGGCGAACAGCTGCAGAAATCACAATCACATTTTTTTTACTTGCCTGACCTAATTTAAATATTTATATTTATGTATATATACTCTTACTATACATACATACATATATAACACGTATACACAGAGGGCAAGTGTAACTGGGCAAGTGCCCGAAACATTTGCCGCTTAACATTCAGAAAAAAATTATGTTGTTATAGGTTGTTGGCTATTGGTTGCTGTTGTTGCCGCTACTGCTGCTTTACATTTTGATATTTAATGTACGGGGAGCAGTTGCTGTATAGCGGCAAATACTCGTTATGCGGACTAAAAACAAAAGTGACGCCGATTTCTTTATTGTCTCCGACATATCCTCCTATTGGTGTTTGGTTGTTGGGTTGCCTTGGCTCCGTTGTCCTACTTTAAATGTTCTTTAGGTCGGTCGGTTGGGGTGGAGAGCGCACCTTAAACTCTCGCCAATACACTGCAAGTACATGTATGTGTATATTTATTTGTTTGTTGTTGCTTGTATACTGTGTATAGTGTTCTTTAGTGGGTCTTTAGGCCGCAGCTATCGTCATCAAATCAGGCAGAGACACCACAGCACTAAAACACACATTAACACATACTGGCAAATATAATTGTATGCACCCTGTCTAAAAAGCAATTATATTCGCTCTCTTTCTCTCTCAATCTGTTTCTTTCCCTTTCTATCTCCGTCCCAGTGTATGTAAGATACGTTATGCTGTATCGTCGCAAGCGCATCGAAAATGCACACAAAAAGAAAAAAAAAGGATTTAGTAGAGGCTGCATCGAACTACACACATATAACAGAAACAACAACAACTAACCAAAAACCACAATAAGTCTGGCTCTTAAGCAAGCCCTAAGCTCTGCACAGCACCCACAAGTATGCTTCGATATGTGTGAACGAGATGCGGGTGACTGACGGGAGTGGATCTGAATTAGAACGGACGACAGCAGCACATAACGTTGTGCCTACTTACTTAAAGTGCATTCTGAGGGTGGCAAGAGGTCATCAATAATTGCAGTCTACTCAGAAGGCCATAAGAATTTTAGATGTGACATCTTTTCATACCTCCAAAGTGGTCTCATTGATAAAACCTATAATAAATAACGTCCAAATTGCTTTCATTATAGTTGATTTTAGGATTTCAACAAGATAATTGTCCTGTATACTATAATACATATATATATTATAATACAATTTTGCATACTGAATCTTTATATAATTTTTATCTTTTTTATGACATCTACAGATGTTTTCTAAAATACAAATTAAGTTTTTGTTGGGAACTAAAGATTATAATTGTGAAAATATATTTGTAAAATAGAATGCTAAATTAATCTATCGATAGATACTCTTAGATGAAGCAAGTGTCGTAAGTGGCATTGTTTGCTATATTTAATAATGGCTTTCTTTAACACGTGGTATATTGATTATCTACTTACTTTCGGGATGTACTCATATATTCTTAGACCATTAAAGAGGTATAACGGCTGTATTTATCTTATACTCAATGTGTAACAGACTGAGTAAAGCATATTTCTTGTCCGTCCGACTCTATACGCATCGATATCCGAAGTTTAAAGATTTACGTCAGATTTTCTTAGATTTAGGAATTTTGCCCCCACAAACAAAAAGTTTAAGTAGTAGAATTTTAAACTGATTACAAATTAATTTGATGGTGCGCAGGTCTGTCAGCAGTGGCGTCGCAGCAGAAATTGTACAAGCGGAAACTGGAAATGATTGGTGGTGTATTCTATATGGTATATTCGTCTATATGTGTAAATATATGTTTGCGGACAAATGGTAAATCAGATCTGGGTTCAAGCTACCTTATAGGAGGGCTCGCTCGACGGTTTTTTTTTAGTTGTTACACCTCTAGCAATTGATTATAGCGACCACAGTTTGATCCGTGCTGTAAATATTCAAGACACAAGATGTTGCACCATGGGATCATAGCCTAGCATCATAGAATCATATCATCATGGTATTTGTGTGTGTGTGCTAAGTTCGGTGAAAATGTGTTTTAAATAGTTGAGGCTTTGGTAAAGTTTTCACTTGACTAGAGCATTAATACTTGTTTTTTTCTGAAACATAAATGGAGACAGAAGCATTGGTTATTTAGTTGAATTTCGAAGCGTTAGGAAGCGTTGGTTATTTTGAAATCTTGCTAAGCGTTTTATCGGTAAACATGACAATAAGTTAAGACGGTACTTTCAGTTAAATCAGTTAATCAATCAGTTAAACCCTTGCTTACATAATTTAAATAAACTTTAATTAATTGTACAAATGTGTCAAAACAATGATAAATTATTTTAAAGCATAAATTAATTTCTCTGCTTTTGGTTTTGCAACTGAGTTGGTATAAATTTATTACCATCGATGATTCACATAATCTATACAAAAATATGGACTGACTGTTTCCTATATACATCCATCCTGTCTATTGTGGTTGTGTCTATAGCATGGCATATTCAAATAGCTTAAGCTGACAGACCCCTAAAAGTAGTAAAGCAAAATTAAATAACGTTGTTCGATATTTGGAGAACAGGGAGCAGAGCTCAGAATAAAAGCAAAAGGGAAGGGCAGGCATATTGCCAACATCTCTTTGTGTGTGTGTATTTGTGCTCCATTACACAACATATTCCTTATGGCCTTATGACTTTTCATACAAAGCTCGCCATTTATGTCGCCTAATTTAAAAGGGGCCAATATAGTGACCGAAATTTGAATCGACTTCAACTTCATCGTCAACGCCATCGACCCCATCACCAACACTGCCAACGCCGTCGCCACTGCCACCACTGTTTTGGCATTGTCTTTTCGGTGTTTGTCTTTGTATTTGTTACAAGAACCAAAACTGCCCGGAAATGCTTGGTCTGTATATTGTGCCGCATCGTATCATGCTGTAGTCTCCAGTGCGTGAGGTGTGCCTAATTATGCATATAGGCAACTACCAACTATCCTCTTACTTTACACTTTTGCTCCTGTTAGCACCGCTAAGTTTGCTTGTAGTTCCTCAACTTTTCTTGTATGTACAATATATAAGGGTATATATGTAAAATTATGGGTGCATATGTACAGTGTTTCACCCGGCAGCGATTGGAACCTTAACAAAAAGTAAATCATCTTTCCTTTTATTTATTCGCTTTCACTTTTATGTTCAAATTTGGGCCCATCTTTTTATTACTTTTCATATGCAAGCTTCGCATATTCATTGTCTATGTTGGAGTGAGTAGTTGAGTAGTTGTTAAATAGCAATCTTTTTGTTGCACTTGTATTTCTTGCAAAGTAGGACACTCTGCTGCAGATAGGTGGTGAAAGGTTTGTGGCATGTTTCAGAGGAGCAGTGGCATAAGCCTTTGTGGCTAGAAGGCACGAAATGTGCAACACAAAACTTTCGTCATTATTGGTTTATTTTTGAAATTTATTTTGTTTAGCATAATCCAATGCACCTCACAGCTATCTTTGGTCCTCCTTAGCGGCTTACAAGTTGGGCAGTCAATTTGCAACATTTTCGATGTATATTTTGAATTGTATATAATGAATGACCTGTGACTTTGTTGTTATGCTAAACCAAACACCTGGCCGTATATATGAATATGAATATTTATATTAAATTACGTTTTGTATTATTCGTTATGTTACATTCAGATACTATAAGAAATACAGAATCGAAATTTTGCATACACGTCCTGCTCAGAAAGATGAGGTTGATTGACGGACAAGTAAGGTAAAATACAATCTCTATGTTGATTAACTCGACTGCTGACGCTTATTAGATATATATATGTAAATACTTCATCGGATCGAAGATGTTATCTTCATTTGATTTTGTAAAAAAGTAACAATACTTATTACAAATATATACAACAATAAAAGTATATTTTAAAAGTATTTTCTTACTTCTTAATAAGTAAGGTAAAAATTCGAATTATAAACCTTTTTTTTTGGATTTAAAAAATAATTTATTTTAATAAATATGTATACCTTTAATTGACTTAAACTTTTTTTTCTCGTTATAGTACACCAATTCGGGGAATTAAAATATTTGATAATGGACAAAGAAAACTAAGGAAGATTAAAGACAAAAGGAAAACGAAAGAAATGGACAAAAATGAATTAAATACATTTATGTTTAATCATCTATTGACTTGAATAATAAAACATAATAATAACGAACTAAATAATAATTCACAAAGCTCAAATAGACTGAAATAGAGTCCAAATATATTACGAAAGTAAATGCAATTAATTATACATATCATATAATAATTAGCAATTGCATTTAAGTTATTAACATAAAAAAAGAAGGTCAAAATAAATAAAAGAATCAAACAAAATCAAACAGCAACAACAGCAGCAATCTTAAAGTAAAAGCAACTGCAACAGTCAAAAAAACGCGACACTAACATCAACAACAGTTAAATGAAATAAACATTAAATAACAACGACAACAACAATTCAAAATCGCGTGTTTGGAAGTGACAAGAAGACCCCCACTGAAAAAGTGTTTGTAATGGTGGGGCAAGTGGTGTACGTAAAGAGACGAGCGGGCGTCATGTGACTAGGTGGTCTGCACCAGAAGCAATCACAGCAACAAAAACAACATTGATAAGAATAACAACAAATGACACGCGGCGCCAAGCAAACAAATTATAAATCGAAAAAAGAATATACGAAAAACTTTACGCGCCTAAATCAACAAGGGAGCAAAAATAAAAAATAAGAGAACAACATCAACAACAACAGCAAAAAAAACAACGACAGCAAGAAACATTGCCAGGTAAGTTCTACTGGCCAAGTATAAAAATAAGCGAATAATGGAGGGGCAATGGGGGGTGTAAGGGTGGTTGTGGATGTGGATGTGGGGTTGGCGTGAAAATGCTGTCGATTGATATTCAATAATATTCTAAATAATTTGCCTTCACTTTGCTTTGCTCTTCTGCGGGTCGAGATTCCAGAGATTCTTTTCACGCTCATTGACAGCGTGCGGGTTTAGGCGAGAATACAGTCAGTGATAGGCGTCAATATAGTCGCGTGTTTTTGGTAAAAGGAAATTATAATGCGGCTTAAACATTTCAACTATTTATTTCATCAATTTAAGTTCAATAGAAAAGGCCATTCAATATTAATGTATTTTCTTTTTCTCATGTCGAGGTGTGTCAAATACTCCTATTTATTTTTTCTTTTCATGATTTGTGAGAAAGCATTTAAGTCGAAAATTGTGGGACTAGGCTAAGAGTCTTTTATTGTTTGCTTTATCTAGAAAATGGAGTGATTCAAAAAGACCAAATTTAATGGATTTTCCGCAAAGAATCCCTTCTATTGAGGAATTAATACTAGATATTATTAATTAATTTACACTCGTACATACATATTTTTTCATACTCTCATATATATCTAAGTGTAATATTTCGTTTATAAAGTGCATTACACTTTTATAAGTCAATTTTTAGCAGAATAGATAAAAATAGTTAAAATAGCTAGAAATTAACATCATTGTTGGGAAACAAAATTCAGAAGCATTTTATGTTGGAGCAAATCAATTTCATGGATAGATAAAAAAAAATTGGATGAAAATACGAGTAAGAAGCAGCGAAAGGGAAGATGAACAAAATCCGTTACAGACTTGTGTGAAAAACGAGATTGGCAATTCTGTTGGAGAATCGCATTGCAACGGAAAATTCATTGGCCATTCATTGGATTTATTTATTGGCAACGAAGCTGGCTGTCCCAGCAATGCCAATCAGGCAAACAGACGTACATGTATATATATATATTTATGTTTGTATAACGTTGAGGTCTAATCAAATCAAAGACTTGCCAAATCACAAAAGTCACAAACACTTCCCTTCCCGCACTCTGTTTTAAACAAGAAAGCAAACAAGCGAACAAACTCTACAGGAAATGTACACGATGTTCTGTGTTGAGATGGCTGGGAAGACTCGAAAGGGAGACCCTTTGCAATCCGTTTCTAAAAATTAAATAAATTACCTGTCAAATCTGTATATACATACACATACATATATTTATAATTATGTATGGCATACTTGTATATTTATATATGATATGTTACAAGAGATTCTCTTACAATATTGGCCAATAAGAGTTAATTGAATATATTCTAAAAACTTAATAGCTTAGAGATAATATACATGTATATACATATATATGAAGTTTTAAATCTAAATTATGGAAATAAATACATTTTGTTTAGTATTGAAAAACACTTGAAGTGAATCAAAGCATTAAAATTGTCAATTGAATTAAATTAGGAATTGCATTTGGAATTTATTCGTGCTGCAAACAAAACTTTGCCGTATGCTTACCACATCAATGACTATCGCATACTCGCACAAACATACAATAACACCCACACACACACACGTTTACCCGCACGTACACACAGCCTATTCTCATGTATTGGATGTTTGTGCGTTGTTGAATGTTTTTGGCTTGTCGCCTGCCACTTTGTGGCAATAAAAAGTTCGATTATAAATAAGCAAACATGTCTAGCAATGCTATGTTGTTATTACAATTTATTTTTATTATTGTTGTTGCATTTCAATCAGCGCCTTATTGGATTCTACAAGCTTGTCCGTCCTACAAAGAAAAATACACTTATTTTGAAATCCATTTGGACCTAACAACAGACAAAATAGAACTAAAATCATAAATTTTATGTGTTTCCCAGATAAATATTTGTCATAGAAACCCTTTAACCCAAACATGTAATATAAATAAATATATATAAATATAAATTTAAAAGAGTGTGGAGTCTTCTATGTGGCAGAATGGGAACAATTTTCGCATTCCTGTTTTGTGTCAGTGAAAAAGAGAGCGAAAGTTTACCATCGCTCGACAGCTGATAGGTAAACGTGTGTCACTGTGATATAGATATAGCTAACGCTATATCGCTATATGTAAGCGACGCCGTTGCGTATACGACATATACAATGTATCAGTTAAAAACATGTGCATGTTATATACTTAAACGAAATATTTTCCTTCTTTTAAATCTCTTTACAAAACTGCTTCCATTCCGACCGAAACTATGTATATTATTGCTCAGCATCAAATATCAATTCGATTTAGCCATGTCTATCCCTCCGTCTGTCTGTACAAGCGCACAGATTCCAGAGACTGTTAGATTTAAAGAAATTAAATTTGGATCGCAGGTTTTTGAATACCATAAGCAGATAAATTTTCTTTTCAATTTTTTTATCCTTTTCCGGTATGTAAATTTACACTCATACATTTCTTTTGATAATTCAATACTTGGTAGTCCTTTGGTTGCTATGGGCAAAAGCTCATAGTTCTTTTTTTCAAGGCACAATAAGCAAGTTTCATATTTTATATAAGTAAATTTATTTGTGAGGTCGGGTATCCTTAAGTTTTATGTTTTGTTGTTCACAGCTATGAAACGAGTACTCGTAGTCAAAAACCAAGCCCATTTAATATAATGCTTTTTACTTACAATTTGAAGCATGAAGCACTAACCTGTGTGTTCTAAAATGGCATTTAACAAAGTTCAACCATAAGTTGCATATTTTTTGGTTTTTCTATAGTCGATAATTTATGAACTTGTCAAACGCGTCGTTGTGCAATTGTATACGTGCTTGTGTGTTAATAGTTTATTTGGCCAACCACATTTTATTCATGAGACCCTATAGAAAATACAATAATAAAACAGCTAGTTTTTTTTGCGAGTGGTAAACATTGCAAAACATAACTTTATGGATGGCTGTCGAGTAAGTTTTTCTGCTCCTCCAATTTACCTACACTGTCACTTCCTATTTGCAATTTCATAAAAAACATTAAGTCTTTTGCGGCACATTTGTGGACGACTCACGCATTTATGTTTACCACATTCTTTTTCCTGAAACTTATAGCGCGTAGCTATTATCGTTCATAAATGTGTTAATAAAGTATAAAATATATCTTAGTTTATTAAAAATAATTAAAAGGGTATAAATAGTTTGTGCAAAAGCATTTAGAGATAGAAATTTTAGAAATTGCATCAATAACTAAATTGATTGATTCATGATCAGCGATTACCAAAAAGGATTCTCAGAGCCTACAATTGTGCACATTGCTACAATATGCACATAACAAAAGAGGATATAATATTTATTTAGCTACACGTTTATTATTATTATTAATATTAAGTTATAAAATATAAGATACGGATTTTGTCAGAAAATGAATTTAAGCCATATTAAATACCTTTAATTATTATTAATTGAAGTTTATTATTATTATAATAATTTGAAAAGCAAAAATTAACTTTATATTCATGAGAGCGTAAAATTATTGGATTTGGACGTAATTGACAGCAAATGAACCGTACAGCAAATGAACCGTACAGCAAAATTAACTTTGTTTTATACCCTTATGATTAAATTTGTACAAAATCCCGTTATCAATACCTGATTGGAAATAACGTGTATATCAGAGACTACACGAGTTGGACCCACCAAATTTGTATTTGGTTAATGAACGCAGATCAAGTTTTAGAATTTCCCCCTCGCAAAATGTAAATTTTCCCCCGTTAGGTTTTATATTTCAGATCAACTAATAAACATAATTATTCCAGAAACAACTTACCATCAGCAGCACTGAAATTTCACATAATTGTGTACAGTGCGTGTGATTTGTGTGTGTGTGTGTGTGCATGTGTTAAGGGATTGTTGTTGTCGGCTACACTCGTTACTTGTTATCAATCACTCGCCCAGATGTCTTAAGAAAATTTAGTTGCTGATTACACTCGCTGCTGTGTCTCCTAAAAAATTAGCTTTTTTATAAGAGTGGGACGGCCTGGGGCTTATCTAGTGCATCTCGTGAGTCTATAGTTTCGTAATGGTTTGCATAGTAGAATATTAGGCAATATTCTATGATGACATTATTATCATAGCGTTATTGAGCCATGACATATTTTTTCACATGCACGTACATATACTCAAGACCGCATGCACACATGGTCATATAAAGAGATGAAGTGGTTTAAGCCAACAGAATACAATGAATAATGGGCGTGCGCTTGGTAAAATTGCGAGCTGTTGGGCGGGGTCAGTTCAGGCAGCTAATAATACAAAACGAGGATGACGTCGGCGACGCATAGAGAGATGGGTGGTGGAGTGGTGGTGGAGGTGGAGGCATTACTCAAGCGATGACAATGATAGAAAATATTACAAAGATATGCGACCATAAAGAATTGAAGAAGGCAACTAAAAGAGAAATCGTTTATTTGCCAAAGAACCCATAAATTGATTTTTTCAAATAAAATAAAATGTCGGCTAGAGAGGCAAGGATGCTAAATCGTCGTGAGGGTCTGTGACAGCAATGGGGCCAGGCCAAGCACGACATAGCTGATAAAATAAGGCATCGTAGGACAAAGATGAGCTCGAGTTACAGCTCTAGCTACAGCTACAGCCCAGGCACCAGCATAAGAATGACGACGAGGAATCGTTTCTTGGCAAATGGTGAGATTGTAGCGCCTACAACAACACCATAAACGACTTAATATCCTGGGCCCAAGACGCCGCCTAGACGCCAGACAAGAACAGTCGAAGGTATTCGTCGGTTTTAGTCTCAGTTTGCCGCATCTTCATCCTCCCGTCTTACCCATTTAAGTTAAAAACTATAACGAACTTACCCCAAGTACATAAATTAGGGGACCCTCTTCATCCCGGGACCACCCTAGAAAAATGGAGCCATCATGCATGAGTTTTTGTCGAAACGAAGGCCTTTTATTAAAATCTATGGTCTGCGATTTAATATAGCACCGAGCATACAGAGCTCGGAAATTTTAGCTTCAAAGTCCTAGAACATAAATAAGCCAGCACAGCACCCTCTCCTCTCCTCCTTCCGCCACACACAGAAATATACACAAGAACACAGGCACATACACATACTAACACACACACAACCTTAGACACACAAGAATATATGTACATGTATATATCCAGCAATTGGGAGATAGAAAAGAAGGGAACACGAACTTAACCAAAGACAAAAAATTTGTAATTCCAGGATATTTGGAAGATAGTGGAAGGGGTTGCCTTCTGATCAATTGTCCCTGTGCCATTACTGTCTGTATTTGTTCATTTACATACTTAATACACGTCAATGAAAGAGGGTAACTGGAGTGACTCAGCTGGCTAGAACTGATTTTAACGTCGAATTTGGTTCAAAAAGCTACACATACAAGTATTTTAGTACATTGATATGCCAAGAAATTTTTATTATGTTTTTGTTTTAAATTAAGATCAAAAAGTTTGATAATCTTTTTATACCCTTTATATATATATATATATATATATATATATATATATATATATGATATATACTCTTGATCAGGATCAATTATAGCTTATCCGTCGGTCTGCCTGTCCGTCCGTCTTTATGAACGCAGCGATCTTAGGAGATGGAAACTTTAAGTTTGGCATGTACTATATATTCCTTGATACCGTACGCAGATCAAGTTTATTTCAAATTTTAAAATCATCGCATATCATCGAATAAATCAGCATTGAAATCGTTTGTAAGCACAGTTTGTAACTAAAAACTTTGATATTTGTTTTTGGGCCCCATATATTATATCTTATCACACTAACTTTCGACTGTCGTGTCGGCATTGCTAAGAGTTTCTTATATTGTGTATAAATGTGTATGTATAGCCCATATGGGCTATTGTTTGACATGTGGGTAAAGGGTGTTTCCTAGTCGGACTTGCTCAATTTGCGCAATTTTCCATATTTTAGTTTTATACCTAACTAAACTGGTTATACATTTTTATAGGCTTTCCCAAATAGAGATATATTTCCTTGTATTGTAGCTTAAGCAACATATAGATACGTCGATTTTTCTGCTTTGTTCTAGTGGTGCGTATTATGTTAATGGTAGAATACGGAATGAGCAGGGTCAGAATTGTGGTTGAATTCCTTTGCCACATAAATCAATTTGGCGTTTTATTTACAACCCTTCTATTATATAAGAACATGAAATGAAATAAAACAAAAAGTGAAAAGTGAAGAATTAAGACAAGTACACGCTGTCATTAAGATCTTAAATGATTGCATATATCAGATTTTTTCCAATGGATTAGAGCTGTCAAGTACTTTCAAATATATATAAGTACAAGTGTACCGAAGAAAAGCGTGGGATGAAACTAAAAAGAAACAAAGAAGAAAACAAAGGAAAGCAATGGAATGTTAAGGAAATAAAAGGTGTTGAAGAGGGTACGAGTTGTGCGATGAATTTTCGTAACGTGGGTAGTTTCAGCCATAAAGTTTATGGCCGTTAATGTTGAGGATGAGGTTGGAAACTGTTGGTATGGCCTGAAGCGCAATCATACATTCATATTCTCATGTTTATTTAACGATGCTTTTTACGCTGCACGCGAAATGCAAAAGGATTAAAACGTCTGTCAGTTAGTCATAAGGTTCCAGGTGCCACGTACCAGTAGAAGGTGGCAAGGATCGGGTGCCCAGTGCCATGTGCCAAGAATCAGGAGCTGATGCTGGCGCGGATATGGAAGCTGCTGCCTGTTTTGCATCGCTTCAAGTAGCGTGAAATTTGGCACGTTGAGCGGCGAATGCCTAACTTTTAACTAACCTTGACTGGGCATCAGTACTTTCGAGTGAATACTCGTACATACCTGCATCGTCCTTAGTGTGCATATACTCGTACATATACTCCTAAGTAAATATGGTATAGGTGTGTGCATATGTGAGTGTGCGTGAAGATGTTTTAAACATTAAAAGCACCTTTTACTTAACGCACATCAAATGGAAAAGTGTTTAACTCCCATTGCTGCAAAGAAGCCACTTTTATACCGAGTGCTTTACTTAACTTGGGTCGTATCCCAATTTGATGACTTTGAGCACTTTATGCCTTGGTCGTGAAATATCCCTTGTTGCAAGTCTCATACAATGTAAATGGCATGTTCAGTGTAGGATCTTTAAGTAAATTTAATCAGTTTAATTATATATTTTTACAATTTTTTTTAATTTTTGTTCTATAATTTTTTCCGGACACAGTGTTATCAGCAGCTATAACAAACTTATCTAGTTAGAAAAGGTGATATGTTTAGAATATATAAATAAACTGAATCTCTGGTCGAACTCTACAAAATACCCCGCAGTTAGTTTTACATATAACGCGAATGTCCTGTCTGCCTGCACAACTCACTCATGCTAAGAATATAAAACAAATATTTCTCCACTAGTGATACATTTATTCCGAGACTTTGAAAATGCGCCATAGATTCCAGACATTTAAATCTGTAAAACAGAGCACTGTCTTTTTATAATAATTAATAAAGAAAATATTCATAGTTGTTGTTTTTTTCAGTTTTAGTTAAGTTTTACAAATTTAATGATCAATTAAAATTCTCGATATAATGTTTAATATCTCAAATATCAACTTTATTCAGAGAAGACACAATATACATGTATAAACTACTAGGTATTGACGAGTTATTTTAGGTCGTGTTCTTTCAGTTGATTCTTAACTTTGCGATTTATGTATAGACCAATTTCGGGGTATAAAAGAAAAAGATGTTTTCAGCAAGTCAATTTGTAAATTTACATGGAAATTGACGGCTGCTGTTACTGTTGTGCCATCAACTCTCAGATGCAAAATCAGTTGCATTGGCCGATGCTGTGGCAGTTGCAAATGCATTTCACATGTTCATATTTACAATTATTAATAAAGGCATGTACAAAGGTATTGAAATATTTACACGGTAAACTCCACTGACAACGATATTCGTAGCAAGGAGCTGCAGTTACCGTCCTTCTTCCTTCTACGTATGAGTCTCTGTGTGCTCAGTCTGTGCTTGTGTATGTGACATAGTTTATGGTCCCTGCTTTTTCCCTTACGCTGTATGTTGTCTCCAGTCTGAAGTGCAGCGGCGACTCGAGTGTCCTGGCAATTAAAAGGCCAAACTAATTAGATGAATTTGTGTGATTTCCGTGTAATTAAATTACCCATTATCTGGGGTTAGCTTGTACAAGTATCTGTTTCAGCCGTTGCAGCGCTGCACAGGATGTATCATGTTTTACCTAGGAGCATAGGAACCTTAGTTTTCCGCTTATACGGATGCAAGGCGCGGCGAAGCTATGATAACAGTCTCTATGTATATGTACACTAGGATGTATAGATATTCAAGAATGTATATATATATATATGTTGACATGGAAAACTCGTGCTAAGTACATACAATAACTTACCCGCAACAAGGACTAGGATGTGGAACACAGATTGCATAGAGGCTCAATGGGCGCCCGGTGTCCACCTTGTCACTCGACAGACAGACAGCGTTTAAGTTTACGGTACTTAACGTAATTTCCTTGCCTGATGCCGGATACTTTGTCCTTTCGTGTGTCCTGCCTCCGAGGTTGGTGCCGGAGCTGGTGCCGTAAGTTGGGTAAGTTTTAAGCAGCTCATAAAATGGTTTTGTCTCTCTCTTTTCTAGTTGAGCTGAAATAAATAGACAGGCAAATAAATCTTCATTTCAACTTCTTGTGGGGCTTCTTTTCTTAGCAGCGCCTTCCATATCATTCTCCCTTTTTCTTTTTCGTTTCCATTCATCTTCATTCCATTCTATCCTTTTACTTGGCTTCTTTTGGCTTCTCTACCTTCAGTGGCCAATTCAAATTTTCAAACTTACTCTAGTTAATTGTTGGGTAACATGCACTTAAGTATGCTGGCACTCCTTCACGCTTACTCTTTCCATCCATCATCCTCCCTTTCAACCCACTGCCTGCAGCCACGACATGTGTTCCATACATACGCTTGCCTCTTTGTTCCTGCCATTACAAGTTGGGTCCGCAGGGCTTCCGTGCTGCATTTATTTCCATCTTTTTCTTTCCACATATCTGCCTCTCTTTCTCTCTCTCCAACTCTCCAACTCTGTAAGTGTTCGTACATCTTTCGGAATGGATGTTGAGATGGGGAATAGAGGCAGGCTCATTTATTGTGCTGAACTTCTTCTTTATTTTTACAGTTTCTACGAGTATTTTACTTTGGAATTTCAGGTTTGGTTTCATTTCGTTACGCTTTTATTTATTTTCGGCATTCACAAGTGCAACAATTTAGGTACTCCCTGTGGGACCAAATGGCATGTGGGAAGATGAGGATGGCATGTGAATAATGTGGATAATACTCGATAGGCGATTATTGGCATGCACCACGTATTCAACTCTTAAGAATCAGCTGTAAGAGGCTCTTCATCAGACAATGGGCAGAGAATGGGAAGGGAAAAAATTTAAAGAAGAGGGAGCGAGAGGGCAACGAGCTTGGATCCAACAGAGTAAATTATTTGTTTAATATCTATCGATTCAAGATAAATGAAATATTTTAGTGCTTTTTAAAGTTATGTTGGTTCAAGTTGCCATTGCTAAAGTACGGGTGAACAGGTAAACAGGGCTTATATATACAAGTACACTTAACCAAATGTTCAACTACAATCCCTTCTGATAGGCAAGGAAATTAGTTTATTACGACTAATACAATTACGATTTCATTCGATATCTATATATAGTAGGTATTTGTAGTTCACGCAATTTAATGATAAACAATTTTCTTAGTTTAATTAGACTTATACGAGTATTAAAGGTTTGTTATCTTTCTATCTATTGTTATCTTGCTATCTGACTGATATAAATAACAACCAACAGGCTTAGATTCTAGAATCTTTGCATATAAGCAACTACTTCTTGGAAGAACTACTTCGGAAGCCGCATAATTTTCGCATCGCATCGCAGGAATGGATTTAAATTTATTTCGCTCGACGTCAGCAGCATGTCAAAAATTTGATTACAAGCATAAAAGTTTATTTGTATATTGTTTGTTGTCAGTTTCATTTGCCCACCTACCCAGCCAGCTTAGCACTAATTTTATTTGGTTGTCCCGTCGGCAAGCTTTAGTCAGCAGTCAACAATTTGAACTCATGAGTCAGAAGTCAGCACTCGGCTACTCAACTATGAGCTTGGTTGGCAGCACTGGAAGAGGAAATTGGTGCTGGTGCCTGTTGGCTGTTGGCAGGCTGAGGCTTAGGTTGACAGACACTTTGACTTCATGGAAGTAACTTTTGTACTCATTCCTTCGACACTTCAATCAGACAAGTGGCCACTGCCCTTACTTGGCCAATCTCTTTTGAAGGCATCGCCTAGCCAAACAACTACCCAGTCATCCGAACAGTCAACTAGCCAGGCATTTATTCTTTTATATACATTCCAGTTGCTGGTTTTGGGCGCTTACCTTTGCATATTTTTGCAATTCAGCGCAAAGCTTACTTGATTCTACCTTTGGCTTTGGTTTTGACTTTGGCTTTGGCTTTGTCAAGTGTATGGCATGTTGGCTTTTCGTCTTTTCACACGCCACCCCTTCCTTACCTGCCTAAAAGTGGCTTTGATGCAGACGGGCGGCACTACTTAGTAAACTGTAAACATTTAATTAATTTGCATGTATATTTTTATGCCGGGAAGTTGAGTTTATTACTCGGCCTCGGTGTTGGTGTTGGTGACCGTGCTCGTGTCCTTTTGCCTGTCCTCGTCCATGTTGCTGACGTGGACGTGCCGTGCATACCATTGCTTTTCACGCAGGCTTCAGTTCCAGATTTCTAGTTTCAGGTTTAGTCCACATCTCCAGTCGTACTCAATATGTGCACAGATGTTTGGCCTCGCATCAGCTTTCTTTCTTCTTTTTAATTTGTTTTTGTTTCTTTCGGTTCTTATGTCCGCTTTGTAACTGTCGTGCATACAGATTTAAATGTTTACATGTGCCAGCCATTTTGTGGCTGTCACAAATGCTACAGTCGTCAGAGATGGCCATAAAGAGCTGACCATAGGGCTTGAAACACTCATACGTTTAAGCCGGAAACGCTTTCAATTGCGTTACTCCAAAGTGTGAATTCAATGTAAATTCGCAATTGCCCGGCCAATGGAGCGTTCGCAGTGCTTATTTTAAAAATAAGAAGAATTCAAATCGAACTCACTTACTCGTGTATTAAAAAAGTTGATCCTCAACTGCGACGACTTTATGGTCGCTATATTCAAGTATTGCCGCTAATGGTGGGGATAATTCTCGATCTCCGGTTTTCCGGCTTTAAACATGTTTCCTACTTCTAACATTCAAATGTTGCAACCGAGTTTCATTTTTTATGCTAACGATGCAGATACGTACTAATAACTTCTTTCATTAAAAATTCCATGCCATCATGATACTTACCACCGCTTTGCCGCGCACCGTATTAAATCCAAACCCAGACCCAAGACAGGCGCAAGCTAAAACTCAAGGCCATCCCACATCCCATCCCACATCCACATCCACTTTCACCGGCACAGTGTTCAGGACCCCCTACCCCACCATATCAAATTCCGACAAGCGGCTAAGCAGCTCAACAGTCGCAGAGCATACACTTGAACGCCGCTAAACTCGTCCAATTAGTAGCATTTAATTTGGTAAACAGCAGCATTTTCGTGCTTTTGCATTTTGTAATTAACAACAACAACACCAAAGGAAACAACAACACCAGTATAAACATGATGATGAAGCCAAGTGCGGAGAAGCGATATAAGCTTCACGAAAACGAAGGCAACTGATAAGTGGATGAGTGAGGCAGACTGCTGTTTTTTATGTGCCACTTGTATGTACGCATCTGTCTGTCTCTCTCTCTCTCTCTCCCTCTTTCTACGCGAAAATTTGTGTATGTATATATGTTTGTGTGTATCTCTGTGTGTGTGTTGATGTGTGTCTATCTTGTGCATATGTTTGTTTTTGTCGCCACCACAAACGCGCTTGTTGTTACTACTGTTCCTTCTTGTTGTTTTTGTTGTTGGTTTGACATTTTCATGCCTTGCTGCCTTCCGCAATCCATATCCGCATCCACATCCGCAGCCATATCCCCAGTTCCCAGGCCGACAGTCATTATTTTGATGTCAACAACGTGCCAGCAGATGATTGCCTACGCCTGAGCCTGAGCCTGTACGGTACCTGTGCCTGTTGTACCGTGCCCATTCCACACTTTGACCGTGTCCAACACTTTTTACTTTATTTTTGCACCTGTCCACAACAAAACTTATTAAAAAACATAACATACAAAAAATTCAAGCAAGCTTAAAAATTGTTAGGTACACCTTTGCTAGGGAACCCCAAACAGCGAGCAAAACAAACAAATTAACCGCAGTAATGAACATGGTCAAGCACGCCACTCACACCAGGTACTGGACAAGGGTATGGACAGGGAGTAGGATTGGGGGCACGGGATAAGGGTGGACAGATTGTGGGGCCATATCGGCTGTGCTGTGTCATGTACGCGCGACCTTTTCCACCTGTATTTTTACTGGGTGGTTCACTACCCATGATACACTAACTCTAGAATGGGTATGAGGCAGCTGCTGCAAGATTCGCGGCTAGCCTGACAAAAAAGGTCTTCCTAGCCACAATTTAACAATTATCTAAAGTTGTAAGGCAAATAATTAATTGTATGAATGGTGCGTAAACTAATTTAAAAGAGGAACAGCAAGATTATAGATTCAATAAATTGGCCGGAAACACTTATCTAATTTACAAATTTCTCTGTGTTTAGCACTGTTCAAAAATAATTTTATGCTTATGTACAACTTTTACAATTGCTAAAGTGTTATAGATGCTAAAACTGATATTTAACCTAATCGCGCTGTTCTAATTTTATTTACATTCTTTTTTTTAAAACTGTATAAAATAAAAGCAAATATAAAAATTCCATATTTCGGGTCAAAACCATAGATTATTGAAATTGTTGAAACCTTTTTCTAGCTTTATTCATAAAAAAAAATGTTTTAAAAGGGTATATTAAAACTGTAAAAATCCTTGTAACCGGAAAAGACCTTTACTTAATGATCTCATAAAGTAATTGTATTCCAAATTAGGATTAATAGCCATGATGTTGGAGTATCTATTAAAAAAAACCAACTCTTCTGAAAAGCAGAAAAGTGGAACGTTGACATAAATTCTTTTAAATACTGTTAGGAGAACGCTTTTTATATCGGAAACCCCACCTACGCATTATACAAGGCACACGAAATTTACTTTAACACACTAACTTTAACTTGTATCCTTTTTATAATAAAAGTACTGTAAATTCGTTTTTCTTCAAAAAGAGCTGTTAATAGTTGATTGAGTTTGTTATATTTCTGGAAATAACAAAAGTTTTTCTATCATGTAACAGTGTCGGTGAATTTACTTTTGATTTATTTATAATAGAAGTAACAGTTGTTACTGCCAATACCCTTTAAAATTGAGTGTACATTTTTCCCATATTGTGGTGATGCACACAAGGTGTGCAAGTTGCTGTTGCTGTTATGTTGCTAATGTTGTTGTGGTTGAGTTCCGGCAACAGAATTTAATTTATATATTTAGGCTGTGAGTGTTTTTTTTGTATGTATTCATTATTTTTATTGACACTTTTGCTATTGTGTGCGCTAAATTGATGTCCATACTCTTACTAGCAATCACAGCAGCCGCATTTATTTGTGCAAAATAACTAAAAATGCGAAAAATGGATCTGCGTCCACATAATTTTGTACCGATTTTATAAATAACAAATAAATAGTAAACAACCTCAATTGTAATACACTCGTACTTGCATGCATACAATGATGCTCCCAGCAGCCGGAATCACAAGCTAATTAAAATTGCCCAAGTAGGGAGTGAGTGAAGAATTTCAAATTTTGTCTAGCGTTCTGCTTGCATTATAGTCCTGAATGAGACTACAGCAGTGAGGCAAAATGTGATAATCCTGCTGCTAGTTGTGGGTTGTATAAGTGCAGGGAGGAAGGATCAAATGGCAAATGGCAAACTAATTAATCTAATGAGAAATTAAGAATGCATTATGGATGGCCTGTCATCTGAGAAGTGCCACAAAATGCTTGCAGCTGAATTAGTCTAAAAGTGTCGCACAAAACTAATAGGATTGAACAATTATTAACTATTATTATTACTGCGTAAAAGAACACACACACGTGCTTAGACTTGCACATAAATGCGAAAACTACATACAATTACTTGTATACAAGAGTTATCGCACGATGTAAAAACGTTACGCACGAACTTTCATGTACATTTTATTGTAGTTATTTCAATTAATTAGTCATAAAAGAACCAGGTAGGATTGTAGAATAACAAAAGGAGAACCTGCGCTCCTTACTTTAAATAGTTTATTTTATACTCAGCCAACATTGCGCATAATAGTTAAATAATAAGCAAACGTCAACTTGATACCTTATTCAGGAAGATGTCTCGCGAATTATGTGGTCCTGTTTGTATGTGTGTGTATTTAGTACATCTATGTTGGAGTGTGAGGTGTGTAGATTATCAGCGTACTGTGCGAGTATATAGTGGAATTTTTCAGTCAGCGGCCATTGAACCTTAAAGCAAAATATAAATCCAAACATAATTGTTTCGATTGAAATGTAAATATGAAAATTGTGCAAATAGTGCGTTGTGGGTCGGAAATGCTTTCCACTGCTTGTTACATATGGATTGCACACATCATTTAGACCCCAATGCCCATTTGTATGGGCTAAGTCTTAAAGGTCTTAAAATGAGAGCAAAAAATACATCATCAAAAATGAAATAGTTAATTATATTTTCTTTAAGCTATTGTTAATTTAATAAGCATTCTTCCTTACCTACTTACTGGTAGTTAAGGAACCGGTAGAGTCTATAAAGGCGATTTGCCTTTGCTTTATGCAATTTAATTGTTGCTTTTATGTAGTTGATGTTGTTATTGCTGTGGCTGCAATTGTGCCAATGCATTGTGGCATTTATAAGTTTGTGTATGTGGTGCTGCTGTGGTGTTTTCCGCTGATGTTGTTACTCTTTGTTTGATTTTTCACTCCGGTGAAAGCTAGTGGAATTAATTTCGCTTTTTGTATATTTGGGTAGCATTTCGTGATGTTTACTAGCCAAATAAACTTTTCACACATCATCAGGAGAAACAATCAATGACAATCAGACAAGCACACAGATACAAAAATGATGTACTGACAATTAGAAAAACTGGGAGATGAAATTTCGAAGGGACAAAATAACAGACAGATTTCTCGATTTATTGTGTAGCTTGTGCTAATTTTGTTATATTGTAGCCAGTACTGAGAAGTTGTATTCCCTCAACATCGCGAACTACTATTGCCTGGAACGTGCCAAGTGCTGGGCAACAAAATCAAAAGGTACATTGCACGATCAAGTGAGCAACTTCATAATGTTTTTAGGCCACTGACTTTACAATGACTTGACTGTCGACAGGACAGGACAACAGCTAGAGCGGGCAGCTAGGAATGTCGCTTATGCGACAGACAAAGACAAGCTGACAAATACGAGTAGACAGATAGACAGCCATACATAGAGGTTGTGGCATCCAGCCCCGGCGGGCAGCCTTGTAAATAACAAATTTCTTGTTATTGGTCACGTACGCTGAGCAAAGTTGCCTCTTACACTTTTGGCTTTTGATTTAGCTCTAAAGAATTATTAAGTGAACGTTGTCAAGTGCATTTATTAATAACATCACGTTGCTTCTTCAACAAAAGCCTTGCCGTCTTCAGACCTATTCGTACTTACACACTGAGGCTAAAATAATATATTGATCGTTTTCTTTGCGTTATCTTCCTTATTGCTTCCGATTAGCCAGCAACTGGACAAAGCTCACGAACAACTAAGGGTTAAACTTAAACGTATAATATAAATGTATATAAACTTTATTATATAACGACCCGTTGGACGTGTTGACTTATTAGCCGAGCAGAGCAATTTAGTCAATTCGTCGAGAGGTTCTGGCTTCAGGTTATCATTTAGGGTGCAAAATCCATACTGTGTATGTACGAACATACCATACCAAACCTCTTATTGTCCTGAGATCTGAATGGTTCTATAAAGACACACATATTTAAGAAACAAATTACAGAAGCTTTTCTATGTGGTTTAATATGATTTGTTTGAATCAGATTTGTCATATCACACTGAATTATATCCCTATCTGTTCCCAATGGTCATAGTTTCCTCCAAATACGGACAAATTGAAGGTTAGCTCGGGTTAGATAATGCGCTTTTTATCTTACTTATAGTCTTTTATTAAGTGCAACTACACAAAGCCTTGGAATATAATGGCATACAATGAATAGGTGAGGAATGGACTCATATGGAATATAATAAAGCACCGATGATGTCAATCATGGTAAAGGAAATAAAATGAACAGTTTGTCAGAAAAGGCGCTGAATGACAATGTTTTAATGTTGCCTCAGAGCTAATTATGTTGAACGGTAAATAATCATCAATTAAAAAGTTGATTTCCGACTGCCTGTGTGCCTGGCGTACTGCCTGAAGACAACCGGGACGTATACGTAATGCTCCGAGTCAATTTGTTTCTCGTTGTTGTTGTTATTGTTGCTATGCCAGCAACGTTCGTGCATTTTAAAGACTGACAAACGGCAAGCGAATGAACGGAATGACAATAAATATTCATAGCTGAAAATCGTAAAACAAATCAAAAGTCGTCAAAAAGTGCACTTTGCTCTAATTCCTTAGCGTACTCATTTGCGTTTTTTTTTAGTCTCATGTTAAATGCTTGTTTTTTTCTCATTTTGGGGCCTTTTCATGACAAGTCATGTCATGTCCCCCACACCTCAGAACTCAGGAATAAGTCAAGTTACAAACAACAGCTCCAGCTGAGTAGCAACAGCAGCGTGGCAACAACAAATTTGCAGCCAAACTTATTAATAAACGTTATAGCTATGACTACAAAAACAAAACAGAAATAACTTCAACAAATAACATCAGCAATATCAACGACAATATACCCAAAGGAAGGTGCTGGCTAAAATTTGTGTCACTTCTGCCGGCAATGTCCAAATTGGCAAAGTTGGAACAGAAAGGGAGCAGCAACAACAATAAAGTAGCAGCAACAACAACAACATCATCAGGCAACAACAAGCAACAAGAGTAGTGGCATAATACCAGAGCTACTTTTATATAGACAGCAGCAAGTCCCGTAACAACAACATAATAATAAGAACAAAAACAAAAACATCAACAACCAATCACAAAAAGGCCACAACCATCAATCGAATTTGTGTATAAAAACTATAGGCTAAAAATGCGCAGTCGGACTCACTATAAGATAACAACAACATATTTATACGATAATGCATTCGATAACTATTTATTAACTGATCTATCAAGGATCTGATTGATCAAACAGAAGTGACACAGACAAGAAACGATATGGTAGAAGACTTTAATCAATCAATACATTGCGCTATTTATTAATTTATTGATTTATTAATTTATGAATTTATTAATTTATTAGTTTATTAATTTATTTATTAATTCAAAAATGTATTTATTTATTTATTAATTTATTTATTTATTAATTAATTAATTAATTAATTAATTAATTTAATAATTTATTTATTTATTTATTTATTTATTTATTTATTTATTTATTTATTTATTTATTTATTTATTTATATACGAGTATATTGATTTATTTATTTATTAATTTATTTATTTACTTATTTATTTATTTATTAATTTATTTATTTATTTATTTCTTGTTTTATTGTTTTATTTTTTTATATTTTTATATTTTACTTATATACTCATTGATTCACTTATTTATTATGATTTCGTATGAAATGGAAATCCCAACTGTTTTTAAATCAAGGCTTCTCACTACGCGTGAGCCCGACTACGAAAATCCCTTAACTCATCTATACATTTACAGTGCTGCATAATCGTAAATTGAATAATTCTGTTCAATTATGAATACACGATAGTCGTATTCACATGAAATACCGAAGATGTCAAAAATTATGTTCTTATATTATATTAAATTTCTATTTTTGGGAACTCTTTAACATAGTCATACATGAAGCAAATATATATTCTATTAATTGATGATAATTGGATTTGTTACTTATCCTAGAACTTTTCCTTTCAATGTAACGTAGCGTGAAAATATCAGTTATATTAGATGCTCCAACAACGTCTGCTATAACCACTGTTAATGGGCTTTAAGTTACTGGCCGCCGTTTTCAACCCGGACGCCTGTAAGCAATTTCTAATTAACAATCAATTATCCTTTTGCAAAATATTGCAGCTGATCGAATTGTGTTTATTTTATAGTTCGCATTTGTTTGCTTACGTCTGTATAGGAACGATGTTTTGAAAATAAAATTAGTCAAATCATTAAATATTCATTAGTACGGGCCATTGTAATTTACATTTATGGAATTGTTTGTTAAATTGTTACATTTACAACGCTTGACTTTTATGAATTTCGCTTGGCTTTTGTCTACATTGAGAGGGTGTAGAGGCAGAGGTTGGGTTGCTCGGCGACCATCAAACAATAACCATACCCATTTCAGCAACAATACAAATGTTAGGGACAATAACAATAATAATACTCGTAAAATGAATTAAATATGACCGCAATGTGATTAAAACCCAGAAATTGTCGCAAATGCGTCCCGAAAAAACTTTTCAATCTTGGCAGCCTTGAATTGAATTTAAAATGGGGCCCTGGCTCCCAACAGTTTGAAAATTTTTTTATAAAAAAGCAATAAAAATAATAAAATAAAATTATATAATATACTTTACACTTTTCTTTCCTCTTTTCTTTTATTGCAGGTAAGAGACCCAAGTATATTCGCATACAAATGTGAGTACGTAAATTATTCGATTTCAAATACTCTTACATATTCTTGCTTTAAATTCACTTGTATACGTCCGAGAAATGTTTTGAGTAATTTAGGAGACAACAAATCCAGTTATTAGACATTTTTTTTTGTATAAAACTCATTTAAGAGCTTTATGCATTCCTATAAAGTCAAAGCAATATAAACTGATACAGACAGATATGGTAAATCTTTCAGATTTTTAGATCTTTAAATTTAAGGGAATAATGTATTGTATGCAGTAAGAGCCAAGTTCGTTTACATCAGTATATTTATATTTTTCATGAAGCTATGGCGTCCATTCGTTGCAGGGCCAAGGAGTCCGGTTCAAGTAATCCTTTTTTCAGTTAGTTAAGTTCTAGATTCTTGGTTTGCAATAGAAGTTTTTTATATTTTTTATGTACTTATAAATACAAATAATTAGACTTAATTTTCAAAATGATCAGTTAATATATTGTCATTGTCCAATAGGTGTAGTTTAATTTTTTTCATTAGTATTTTACGAGAATATTAATAAATTATACATTAGTAAGACTCCTTTTTACGGTGAGATATTTTCACTGTTAACCATTTGACCGCTCATGCATTATATGTGACGCACGTAAGTATGCTTTTTTTGTATTTTTGGCCGGTCCCGCAAAGGCAGCCACATACATACCATACAAACACGCACACACATTTAAGCTTACAGAAATACACTTACATACTTACAGATGCAACGCTTTCAACTATGATCCCAAACACGTAAAATAGTTTTTATACCCATTTAATAAAAATGCTATCTTGTATTTGCCTTTGGACCGCGTTTCCTCCATTCCCATCTCTCCCGCCCAAACGCCCTGTGCTCGTTTCGTCATTTATATTGTTTGCTCCACCCGGGGCCATGCCTACCTGCCTGCGTCTGCTGCCTCTGTTGCCTGTGTTACGTCTGTTGCCCACGTTGCCTCTGCGGCAACACTTTTCAGCACGCTGCGTCAAAGCCGGAAAGTGAAAAATCCCAAACGGAAATACATTTATTTGCTTGTTTTACTTTTCCAATTCCAACGTCGAAGGTTTCTATCTTCTTGACACATGTACCGTACCATCTGGTGAAGCGAGTGCAGGGGCACGACTGGTCACGGGCGTTGCCGTAGGGCAGCTGCCTGCTTTTCGTTCCACTACTTGTGCTGGTTCTGGTTCTGGTTCTGGTACTGCTGCTGTTGCTTCGTGTCGCAGTCACGTTTAAAACATTAAAGTTAGATTTATGACTCTTCGGGTTATAAAATGACTTTAGATTGATTCTCGTCACATGATGACAGTTTTTCGTTTTTCATTCAGTTCAAGGCAGCCCAAATTCCTATGTGTATGATTGTGGGTTTGCCAACCATGTTCTCTGTGTGTGTGGGAATTTTCCGCCATGGTCATGTTCATGGACAGGCTTGTGTGCACCATGTGTAGACAATGAATTTTTAAGTTGTTTATAAGATCTGAGCTGCTGTTGTCTCTCCAAAATGTTCAAGAACTTCTGAATATGTGTGAGGTTAATTTAAGTGTATGTATGTACGAGCATGTGTGTGATTGTTGGACATTCGTTGAATATTATGCCATTTGAGCTTCTATCTACAATGCCCTTTTCTCCTGATCCACTGTTTCACATCTATTGCAACATTAATTTTACTGCACATTAATTTCAAGCCACTTTAAATTCGACAAGCTCTGTCGCAGCAGTCCAGTTAACACACAAAATCCAATGCACACTCGTAGAGATAAACCGTTACACAGCTGTGTACAGTTGCAAAGTTTCAGCTTTGTGTACTGAGAGATTTCCAGGTACAGATACGAATATTTATATAGTTTTTCAGTGGAGAGCCGCAAATGGAAAATAGTGACTGCATTTCATTCGTTCATTATCATTTTGGCATTATCAAAGAACAATTTTTAATTAGTCAGTGCTGATTGATGGTGCTGATAGAGAAATGTCATGACAGCAGCTGAATTTCCGTTTTCCATCTATACAAACCGTTTTCCACCCACAGAGGGTGCTTCTTTGCAAATGCGAGCAAATGACAAAATAGGCGACTGGGCGAATAGGAAAATGGGAAAATGGGCTGCGTTCATTAGCGTGTCGTCCAGAACCGCATTGGCTGACAAAAGGAAGCTGGGCGCGATAGAATTATCAAACATGGCCGCAGTAACTGTTAAGTAAGAGCCGTGTTGTGGGTGTTGGGCTGCGCGTGGGCTCACGTGCCACCGCACACATTGTGGAAGTGAGGGGCAGAAGGGCTGTCGGGTGGATCGACGGTTTGCTGATTTCATGCGCTAATTACGTGGTCATTAATTGCGCTAATTATTTTTCATTTGCTGCTCTTCGTTTTAATGCTCAAACTGAAATTCATCCTCAAACTAAATCATCTGCCACCAGCTAAATGTGTGCAGGTCATCTTCACGTTTCATTTTCAATGTTATACATTTTATTTTTTATAATTGGCATTGCATCTTTATAAAAATAATTTTTAATTTTCCTCCTTCGATAATAGCTTATGTAAAGATTGTCAGTGTTCATATAAGGTTAGGTAATGGCTGAGCTATTTATAAATATATAAATAAATTCTTGGACTAAGAGTCCATTAAAAATGGGTAAAAAGGTTATTGTGCAGAAGTATGTTAGAAGCAGTAAAAGAAATTGTACAATTTCACTCCCGATGCCTCGCAGACCAGTTTTGATCCGTTATTCAGCGAAACAATTTACCATATTGCAGACCGAGGGAGTGCTCAGCAGCATTACACTTGCACACAACAGCGTATAGTGTGTGTATGTATGAGAGATCTCCGACTCTATTAAGAATATAGTCTCTTTGTTCCTTATTCCTGTGCGATTGTCCGTTTTCTATCTGATCGTTTTCATTTTAGTACGTCGATCTCAGAGACAATATGGTAAAGAGACTTTAAACTTAAAATTTCTCACATATCGTTAGCAGCTTTAGTTATGAACATACTTTTTGTTACTGAGATCAGCATATTACAAATGTCTGTTCGAAAATGATTACTTATTTTATTACATCCAGTTTCTTATGCACATTTCTATTAGAAGAAAATGCGCATTAGGTAATATTTCCGGGTATTTGCAGTATTCGCAATTTTGTTCCCTACGATGGTGCTTGGAGCAGGAGTAGGGCATGGGGTGTTTGCTGCGATGCTCTTAAGCCGCAAGTGACCGACATTTTGTGTCGTTGTAGCCATCGACCAGTAATGAAAATGGCTAAAACTGTGCCAACGGAAACATGAACACACAGTGCAAGCACTCGGCATGGCTGGGGAGCTTTGGGTGCGGTGGGTTGGTCGCTGGTGTCAGTGATAATTTGATGAAAATGACGTTGCTCTATGTTACACTTTGCGCTAATTGAAATTCCCATCTTCAGTAGGAGCAGCAGCAGCAACAGTGGCGGAGCTGCCGAGTCTTTTTTTATAGCATTAGCATCAGCACATTACCAGTGACTGACTGCAAAAGTGGTCTTAAGATTTGTGGCTCAAGTGCGCAAAAGTGAAAGAATGTTTGAAGCATTTCATACTGTTAAATGAACACAATCGGAACCAACATATGAATTTCGAGCTCATAGCATATAAATTTATAGCGAGCTATAGGTGTAAGCTCCCATATAGACAACACTTTAGATTGTCATATTTACCCCGAAAAGTCAATTTAAAAGAAAAAAATTTGTAATTGAATTAATAAATCAAAGCTGCTAATATATGGTTTGTGGGTTTCTTATGTTACAATTATTTTAAACAACTGAAAGAATAAGATAAAGATTATTTATTCAATATGTGCGTCGGTTGCTGGATAAAATACTGGACTGTACTGTAGTTTCAAATAATTGAATAATTTCTGATTTTATTAGATAATTCTGGAGATGAATAATGAATCGGAAAATGTATTTGCACTTTGCTCCTTTTTAAATTTCTTGTGTCGAGTGCACCAGTGCTAAGTGTCTATAGAATTACTTAACTTTTTTGGAAGATTTCTTGAATGAGATCTGTAAAATGTGCTTTCGTAGTTTGCTTTTCATGCAATTCACAGTTAGAGTGGAAAACTTTTTACTTTGTGCACTTGGTCAAAACGGTAGCTGTTAGACACTTAAACACTGGCTTCAAACATTTTCTATGGCTTGCACAAAACTTTAAATAAGTTAATCAACAAATGTTTGCCACGCTGCAAGAGTTAGACTTCAGTTGCTGGCCGCAGAAGGTAAGGGCAAATATGGCGGCGCATGTTGACACAACTGGCTCAGTTCCCTACCACACCCTTAGACCCACTTTCAGTTATCGTTACATTTCCTCCCTACCATCCCACCCGACAAGCACCAAACCGAGTCACAACCCCTAGAGTAATGATGCTGCCCCATGCGGGCAACCATTAGCAGTTGTTGCTGAGCGCAAAAGCTGATTATGATTTATGCCACGGCATATCGACTGTTACCAATGCGTTAGAGAGCGTTTTCAGGGGAGCTGCAAGAGTTTCAGGAAGTAACATAATCTGGGTTATTTTTAAAATCCCGCAAAAGAACAGACAAAGCCTGCAATGTGTTCTAGACGTCGGCACGTATCTAATTTATGCCATCTAACAAAATGCAAACAACAACAAAATACCAGCACAAAACTTTTCACAGTTGCCCAGGCCATGTGTGACGCGTTTGTTTGCGAGTGTGTGTGTGTGTTCATGTATGTGTGTCTTATTCTATATATCTAGTTATTTGAGTATCAGAGTGTTGCGTGATTTTGCTATCTATAAAACGCTTTTCTGGCAAGTGCCTTGTCCAACTTTTCTTTCGCTTTGTCTTGGCCTCAACTTTTTTTAGCAGCAAAAAGGACGAACAAATGTCTCGGGATTGCTTTATGAATTGTATCTTTTACAGGGCTATTGTGTGGATGCGAAGTCGCGATGTCTTCGTTGTTAGTGTCTGGGGCTTATCGACGCTCGTAAATAGCTAGATATCATTGCTTTTACATATATTCTGTGAGTGAGTGTGTGTGTGTATGTCCTTTCTCGATATTAAATACATATAAATATATACGATTTCCGTTGGACCAATGAACAAAATGAAGACATAAATAGACAGTTCAAAATTATTGCGGAAAAAGGCAAACGGAAAGCAAAAACTACAAAATGGTATGAGTAAAATCCGTAAAAAGACGGATTGAATGCCGTCGTCATCGCCATCGCCATCGCCATCGCCGTAGCTTAACTTAACGAAAGTGTTACACTTCAATGTCCTTTATATTAACGTTGTATGAAAACATACACATACTTGTATGTGCCAGATTATAAACACTTTATATATACCCTGTATAATATAAAACGGGACAAAGAGTCTTTTTGAGTATAAAAATATGTATGCAACAAACACGATTCTTGTATTTAATACACTTATCGATTTCAGTTTAGATTTTTTTCATCTATTTGCCAAATATTTCAAACCTGTATGTATCAAAAATGTATGTATTGGGACGACTGTGTTTTAGCTTACAGTTGACCCAACTACTGAGTATCTTATAGTCACGCACTTTTGATAAGAAGTCCCCTTCACTTCTACATAGGTAGATTGTAAAGTTGGTAATAGCGCGTATGACAAACGATGCGTGTAATTTGAAACTTGGCACTCAGGCAGCAGCAGGAATAGCCCCCAAAAAACTAAGTCTAGTTGGAGTACGTGAAATTGCGAGTAGGGAATTGGACTCAGGCTAAGCATTTTGTGTGCACTCAAGTGTAAACCAATTTGTTAAAGTCAAAGCAACTGGAACTTTGCTAAAGCTTTTTTACAGTACCAATTGCATAGCAGCAACAGAAGCAGCTGCATTTTCTTTATTTAATGTGCAAGTAACGATGTTTATGTGTAATAAATATGTTGTTTTTGAGTTATTGGGTCTGGCAAATGTAATTTTTAAATTACTTCCGATAGTGGAATATAAGTGAGATTACTAAATCAACAGAGATTGAAGAACAAAGAAACTAAAAATCAAATTTAGCATTAAAAATACCGAATGCTTTCATTTAAATATGTTTTATAAAGTAATCTTCTCAATATTTGAGATAAAACTAAATAGGTTTCTAAGCTCTTTTACTCTGTAACCATTATGATTTTTAAATATTGCGCAATCTGATGTACTAGGTATTTTTGAACAAAATCAATATCAATAAATGATGCTTTTATTGAAGCTGATTTAGACGTCGAAGTTCTTAATGTTTTTTATTTTTTTATTTAAACATACGATAATATACTCCTGGTATGGTATATATCATATATGGTAACTGCCTAACATTATTTTAGAAATAGTTTACTTTTTTTTAAATAATGTTCTTTTTTATGTATTATTTAGAATAGTCATTGGTAATGGTTTCAATGATTTCGATTTCTGAATTGATCTGATTGCTAAAACGTGCCCCAAAAAGTATGCTACATAATGTTGTTAAAATTGTTCTGTCTCACTTATCATGATTTTCAATACAGTACGAAAGCTGGCACAACACTTTCATCGACATCTAAACCCTCATGGATATAAAGAGCTATGTGTGTACACGAATATTCATTACTGGTAAATAATATTGGATAGTACTCTGGTTACGGGTCCAGTTGGTCGCTCGGTGACTACAAATGCCAAGCTACATCTGCTAATCAACTCCTGTTTAAGTGCATGTATATGCTCAAGCACGTGTCAAGTGTCCGCCATTGTTGTCGATGAAGCCAACCGCGTACATCCAGTTCCATTTCCATTTGCACCTCCATATTCATTTCCATATCGAAATATGTATGTATGTGGCGGTATGTCGCTGCCAGTCAGATTCACTTTGAACCTTGCATTTGGCATTGAATGTCACTTGGTGCATTAATCAAAATATTGAATACGAAATGAAATTGATTTCCGCAAGCAAATGTAGGATATTATTTAATTTTTTGATTTTCCTTCAAACGGGAAACATTTTTCACTTCACCAACAAAATGCAAAATGTAAGAGGGCAGCAGCTGCAACGTTAACGGAAACGGCAAACAGCAGCAACAAAAATGTTTGAATTCCAACGACCAGCTATTCATCTGGATCTGAATTGAAAGAGAGTGTTGGGTGGGTTCTGGGTGTTGTGCTGTGCGTTCTGGTTGGTTGTTGGTAATTGGTGGCAGTTGCTATGGAAATGGAAACAAATTGCATTACAAAAAGCTTCAGGAATTGATACGAGGCATTCATATGTAAGACTTTGCAAAGTTGTTGAATATTAAAGATTTTTGAACTCTTATTTAAAACTCTTTTCAAAATATAAAAAGTTATTTTTATACGACTAAGTCATGTTGGATTAAATATTATTTTTCTGACTTCGATCCGCATACTCGTGCATGTAAGCTAACATATAAGCTTGAATTAGCAGTGGTTTTATAACTATAATAATCATATATGTTGACAGTAAAGAGAAGTATTTTTTGACTAATTCGAAAATCATATATTTCATGAATACCATTACTTAATTTCAAAAGAAACAGATACTAAATTGATAAATGATTGACACAAATGGGATTCAAACGAGATAGATAACGCTATTATTAGATTTGAAATTTAAACTTTACGCTGATTCTGCACCTTATGATGAATTGAAATATAGAAATATAATTAAATGGTAGTACGACTGTTTAGTGTTATGTACTGGGGTATAAAAACCAAATAAAACAATAATGAACTGTCACTTAAAATTAATTGATTGCCAGCTTAGGCTTATCCTTACATGTCCCGTCGTGTTCTTTTCGCAGACGAGTGCATTGTTTGGCAATTTTCCCAGCCCCAATCATTTTAAATGGCAACTTGATTCAAGTGTAACGCCGTCAATTATGAGAAACTTATGTGGCAAATAAAAAAGGATGCATAGAAAAGTTGAGTGAGCTTTATATATAATACAATATATGCATACATCGCTTCATGTTATACAATTTAAGATAATAGGCTGCAGCTGGTCAGGAGTATCTATCCATAATAGGGTCAACGCGTTACATACGAGTATCTTGGCTTAACTCCATTGTACGATTTTGCCGATACCCGAATAACACAGGGACTGGACATAGACTAGGAGAATAAGAAAATAGAGAGGAAGAAATGAAAATATAATGGTTTTATTTAGAATGGTGTCATGTTAAGTTGGTTGAGTCTGAGGCTTAGGCAATGCGTTAATTAAAAGGCCAGAAAAATGTGAAAATAATACATTCGTTTAGGTCGGCCTCAGGCCTCAAGCTGTTATGTGGGTGGAGGCTAAGCAATTTGAACCCGCCACTTATTAACTTGCCATAAATTATGGCGCAAGGAATATAAAAGAAACGAAACTAGACGAAACGAACCGGAAAAGCCAAGGAACATTTCTAGAATAGGTCGCTGGACGTTGATGGCTGTGCGGCTTCCTATAGCCTCGTTTTTTTGTTGGTGCTGCTGCTGCTATCTACAATGCTTGGCGCATTAGCAGCTCCAGAGTGCAAGTATTGCAAAGCTTTTTCTGTAATTGCTGAGAGTTAAGAGCTGCGACTAGCCCCTGCCAAGGGACGCAGGAAGCATTCACAGGCTGCCTTCTTCTTACGCACTGGTGCAGCAGCAGTAGCAGCATCAGGTTCCGGTTTCAGTCTTTAACACATGACTCCTTCTACTCGTATGTGTGTGTTCATGTCTTTGATTGTGTACTTGTGTACACATGCATGTATGCATATGTATATGTGTATGTGCATGTGTTAACTTTGCAACTGTCGTTGCCCGCCTGACTGACTGCCATTACCATTACCCGCATCAGCACGCGTAAACTTCGTTTCCACCAAAATAAAAGGAATAGAAAAATAGGTGAATAGGTAAACGAAGTAAGAGGTCAACTGGGCAGCCTCAGCTAAAGCTGAAAATGGCTGTAGAAGTAGAGGCAGAAGCGCATCACTGACTTGTATTCGTGTTGACTTCAGAACGGAAGCCGAAGTGATTTCTTTTAAGCTCCGCTCAGCCACTGTTGCTGCACATTTGAACTCTACTGCATTACTAACAATCAGGGCAAGCCCAAAACAGTGGTCAAAAAATTAGAGTCAAACATTGCAGCCAGAGGCAATAAGAAAGAGAAAAACGTCGGATTCACACCTTATCTTTTTCGAGCTACAGTTCCGTTTAAATAGTCTATATAATTTAAATGCTTATCAAGTTCAATATGATGATAAAAGTATATTCCTGGTTTTTATTTTCTTTATAGAAATCAAATTGAATTTGCTCATTTTCGGGATTGGGTGGGAATGCATGTTCCACTGTAATATGAACTAAGGTCTACATATTGTATCTGCAACATCAAAGAGCGCATGTCTGCGTAACAGTGCCTTCCTCCCCCTCCTTAACCATAATTTTCTTCGTACTCGTATACATATACATATACTACCTATGTACTTATGTATACTAGAGTGTGTGTCTATCTGTTTGTGGCATTTGCTGCAGTTGCCTTTGTCTTTAATTTGACGCTTTCTTTCTGCTATGGCTGCCATTTTTTGCATATCTAATTTCAGATGCGCATTTCATGTTTTTATTGCTTTCATATCCTTTGCGAGTTTCTTGTTATTTATTTATTTAAGTCTGTATGTAGCATACACTTACCTACTTACTGACAGTACCACCCCTGACATCCTACTATATTCTCTATACTGCCCCCATTCTTCGCAGCTCTGACTTGGCTTGGTTTGGTTTGGTTTGTTTCATCTCGTGCCAACTTACCTCCAAAGAAGGGATGGAGGTTGGGACTTGGTTTGGGAGTTTTGGGGGTTCTGGGCATTGGGCGGTGTGTTTCAACCCAGAAAAGCCGAGCGCAATTCTAATGGGAATTCAAAATTTTTTTTACCATAAAGATGTTTCTGTCTGTTCATTCCTCCACCCATGCTCTCTTCTGCTCCATCTCTTCGCTCTAGTTCCTGTCCAGTTCTTGTTCCTTGTATAAAATGAAATTGTATTGCATTTTTTCATTTTTGTTATTTTCTGCCCTGCCGTCACCGCCTTCACATTGCGTCTGTTGCTTCTGCTTTATGGCTGGACACAGAAATTGCTGCCTTAGCAGCAACATCAGCAGCAACTACAGCTACTGCCATTCCAGTTCGAAACGGGTTCTTTCTTGGGCTTCGTTTTTTATGCTTTTCTCTACTACTTTCCACTTCCACAATTCACCAGTCTCCACACCACGCCTACACGCGAAACACAATAGAAAATCGCAATTCGTATTTTTAGAGCAACAGCATCATGAAAATTTATGATACATTTGCCGCTTCGCGTCGCTCATTTCTTGTTGGGAGGGACGCAGAAGATGAGGTTCAGGTGGAGGTGAGTGTGGGGGTGGTAGAAAGCGCTCTTTACTCGTTTGTGTAATGGTCAGGGCAGCCTTTAAATAATTCGAATTAAATAAAATGTTGATAAATATAATGGAATTTTGAATTAGGTTCTTAAAGCAAGAAGCATTACGATATTCCTAATTGTTGAACTTTTGAACTAATCCTTTTCTGATTCAAGAAGTCTTACTTCGCTACCTCCTACTTGTTCGAGTGTCTCGTTAATGGATAGTTATTTTCTTTACTAAAGTCAAGCGAAAATTAAAATAGCAAAGTATCAGCAGTCAGGGCTACGCAATCACATAAACAGATATTCATTTTAAACAATAATTTCAAAATCTGAGAAACACTATGTCAAACACCATGTTAAAGGACCACCTATGTATCATATACTACATAAGCGTAATATAAGTTGTATGTATATAGGCACTCTCACTGTAATGTGTGTATGACTGACCAACAACAATAAATTCTTCTAATATGCTTATAGATTTCATAAAATTGGAATAATTTTCCCACATTACAAATCTTTTTATGTATTTTATATCTATCGGCGTGTTAAGCATACTGTACACACATTAACATAAAATACATTCGTAGGCTTATACCATTCAAAATCTTGTTTTTAAGCTGTAATTTACAATTCTAAATATGCTAATATAAATAGTTGTAGTTGCTTAAATACTATATAAGTGTTCAAATTAATCTTATGGAATGTATTTTTTCTGATCAATATTTCACAGTGCTCAGCATCTATTGTCCAAGGGAACTTGATTGCCGTAATTTTATAGTTACTAAGCCGGTGAGCAAAAACATACATGATATTTATTTAAATTATTCCAAATATGTTTTTATTTTTATTTATACAAGGACGGTTAAAGGTATCAAGATTTTGGGCACACTCAAAACATATGTGTCCAAAAATTCATTTAAATAATGTCTTGTGTTATTCCACTCAATTCCATCTGACATCAGAAATCACGAAGCACGTCTGCAGTCTTAATTTTGAGTGTCCCTGCCGACAAACCCGGTTATTTGTTCCGAGGCAATGCAACATATTAAGAAGTTAGAAGCTAAAAAATCACAAAGAGAAGATATTTTGAAAGAGCACCACTATTCAAAGTCCTAGTCTTTAACAGCACTATAGTGTTGGGTATTTTCCAAAAGTGCAAAAGTTTGCAAGTCAATTTTGTCATCCATTTCATGGGACACGAGGAATATTTCGTAGCAGAGCTCATGGACATAAGCAAGCTTTCCACAGGGTATATAGGTTAAAGCTCCTCTACTGCTGTTGCATTTGGACAACAATTTTTGAAGTGATAAATCAGATGCGAACTAAAATGTCTTATGTGCGTTCTATACTCCATCTCCACCGCAGATATGTCTAGTTTAGTCTAAGTCGTTAAGTTGGAGAAGTTTTTACTGTCACCAGAAGCAAAACCTTTGTTGAGAAATGAACAAATATATTATTTTTGTTACCGACTAAAATCGTGTCCAGATACAGCAATGTTTAGTTCCCCTCTCTCTATACAATAAGTGACCATGTACAAAAGCATTCAAAACCCTATATAAAAGAATGCGATTCAGACATATAAAATTGCAGCCACAGCAGCTTTGAGAAAAATATCCAATGCTTTGTGGTACATAAGCACTAAGGGCATCGGAAGGCATCAATGAGTCCCTGAAGTTGGTAGGAAGAGAAGACTTAAGCCGGTTCACCAAGTGAACCTATTTAGAAAAGACTCCAGAGTCTAATAAATATATCTATCAAAAATAAGAACTATCGGTGGAAAATTGAGCTTATGTTCTGTTACCAGTTAATACAATACTGATCCTACGTATCCGTCTGTAAAAATGCGTACATCTTGTATAAACGCTGGAGACACAAATAATTTGAATTATTTTTCTCAGGGAGTTGCTAAATTGTAGTGCTCATATCGAGTATTCCCCTTTCTTCAGATATATATGTAAACAGTGGTCTGGCACAGTACATGTGACAACCCTACCATATATCGATAGAAGTAGAGCAAGAGTGGAGAGGCAGTAGTAGTGGATCAAGCTGTGCGAAAAGTGTAAATGCAGTCGCCGTCGTCGGAGTCAGAAGTTGTTGGCTTTGTCGAAATAAGTTGTGTTATCGTCGAAAGTGTTTTAGTCGCAGTTGTCACAATATCTAATACCTATACTACTATAATCACAAACTATCAATAAATAACTTTACATTTGGGGGCTCAACCGGGATACGCATTGTGGTTTCGCTACGTTAAATTTGGTAGAAGCCGAATATTGTGAAATCTTATGTGTGAACAGTGAAAATGGAACGATCGCCAATTTGTACACGCTCAGAGACACAAACGAGAAAGACAATGGAAAATAAAAGAGAAGAAGCTGGTGCGTGTAGTTTGGTAGATTCAGACAATGATGATTTGACAGAAATGGAAAAAACAGTTAAAGAAAATCAAATTAATTTGCAACAAATAATTCAGTTGCTAACTTTAAAAATTCATGCTGATGAAATAAAACAAAGTGAACCAAAAGTGACAGTTGACAGTTTTTCTAAAATCATACCAGAATTTGGTGGCAACACAGTGTCGGTTGTGAAATGGCTCGCCAATTTTGAGCAGAACGCAGCCGCCTATGGCTTGAGTGAAAAAAAAAAGTATGTAAACGCACGCTCAAAGATGACTGGCGCCGCTCAGTTATTCTTAGAATCAGAAGTTGTGAGCACTTATAATGAACTAAAAACGGCCTTGATGAGGGAATTCAAACAAGATTTTGCAAGTGCGGAAATACACGAGAAACTGATGAACAGAAAAAAAATGCGTGACGAAAGTTTCCAAGAGTATATATTACAAATGCGGAAAATCGCGGCTTTGGGTGATGTAGAAAGAAAGTCCGTTATTCGATATATAATAAAAGGGCTAAGCATTAAAAGTGAATACAAGTATAGCATGCTAGGGTGTGAGACGTACGAAGAACTAAAAAACAAATACAACGATTACGAGTGTGCAAAAGAAGATCAAGAAAACAGACAGTACAGAGGTTATGACAATAAAGAGAACAGTGGTGGAAATAAAAACTCAAAATCAACTTATTGTTGTAATTGTGGTGCGACTGATCATTTGCGACGGGAATGTAAATCAGAAACGAAATGTTTCAAATGCAACGGTGTTGGTCACATTTCTAAAAATTGCCGACAAGAAATTAAAGCAGTTAATACAATTAAAAACTCGTTGAGATGTAAAACAATTAAAGTGAACAACACAGAAATTGTCAGCCTGGTCGATACGGGCGCGGATGTATCCATTCTGAGACAATCTATTTGCAAAAGTTTCCCTGATGTTATTCTGAAAAAGAACCAAACAGTGTTACGTGGTTTGGGCAAAAGCATTACCATCCCATTAGGAATCTGCGAATGCACTGTGATTGTGGACAATGTCCAGTCACAGCAGAGTTTTGTCGTTGTTCCGGACGAAAAAATTGAATACGACGCGTTGCTGGGATACGACTTCATATCAAAGTTTTGTTTGAAGTAGGACGAAAGCGGGCTTAACTTCAGTCGTCGGTCAGCTTCGGAAGATATAGCTGACATAAATCGGATAAGTATTGATACCGTTGATGGAACCGATATTGACATAAATACACCTTCACAGTTTAAACCGATTGTTCAGTCGATAATAGATGACTACCGTTCAGTTGAGCAGACTGAAAAGTGCCCCATTCAGTTGAAGATTATAGCAGATGGACAGATACTTCCGTTCCGTCATCAACCAAGTCGTCATCCTCCTGCAGAAAACGACGCTATCAAAGAGCAGGTGGATAGCTGGCTCAAAAAGGGTATCATAAGAGCGTCAACATCCAATTTCGCTAGTAGAGTTGTGATCGTCAAAAAGAAGGACGGTGATTTTAGAATCTGCGTTGACTTCCGTCAACTAAATACCATGGTGCTGAAGGACTGCTTCCCAGTGCCTATGATGGATGATGTTCTTGAGAAGCTCCAAGCAGCTAAGGTGTTCGTCGTCATGGACTTGGAAAATATCTTTTTTCATGTTCCAATCGAAGAGGAAAGCAGAAAGTATACAGCGTTCGTCACAAAGGAAGGACTTTTTAAATTTTGTAAAGCACCTTTTGGCTTTTGCAATTCGCCTGCCGCATTTATTCGATTCATAAACAGTGTGTTTCAAAATCTCATAAGGCGTGATGTACTTGAATTATACATGGATGATATAATAATCTACGCGCAAACTAATGATGAGTGTCTTCAAAAGTTGAAGCTGGTGTTAGATGAGGCTGCAAGATTCAATCTGCGTATCAATTGGAAGAAATGTCATTTTTTGGAAACAAAAATAACTTTCTTAGGACACACGATACAGAACGGCGAAATCTGGCCAGGAGCAGATAAAGTTGTTGCCGTAAAACAGTTTAACTTACCAAAAAATATTAAATCTGTTCAGTCGTTTTTGGGCCTTACCGGATTCTTCAGAAAATTCATAAAGGATTATGCGCATATAACTCGACCATTAACAGAGTTGCTCAAAAAAGATGATGTATTTAAAATCAAGGGTCCCGAGACTAATGCCATAAATCAGTTGAAACATCTGTTGTCAAGTGAACCTGTTCTTAGAATATACTGCAGAGGTGCACCAACGGAGCTACACACAGACGCATCTAAAGATGGTTTCGGAGCAACACTGCTGCAAGTCTTTGACGGAGAACTGCACCCTGTATTTTACTGGAGCAAAAAGACGTCCCCAAGCGAAGCAACACGACACAGTTACATTCTGGAAGTAAAAGCTGCGTATCTAGCTATGAAAAAATTTCAACACTACCTTCTTGGTGTTTATTTCAAGCTGTTTACGGATAATGCTGCGTTTTCACAAACGATTGGGAAAAAGGATATCCCTCGTGAGGTTGCAGAGTGGATACTGTACATGGAAGATTTTCATTTTAAAGCGGAACATCGACCTGGAGTAAAAATGAAGCATGTTGATTTTCTGAGCCGTCACTCCTACAACGTTTTAAACATCACGACAGAAATTTCGGTGCGCCCAAAAACTGCTCAGATGAAAGATCCACACATCCAAGCTATTAGAGAAATACTGATGGATCGTCCTTATAATGGATTTATATTGAAAGCTGGAATTATTTACAAAAATGTTGACGGAAACGATCTTCTTGTGGTCCCGAAGAATATGGAAAGAGAAGTAATAACTGAAGCTCATACAGTCGGTCATTTTGCGATACAAAAAACAGCACACGCAGTACAACAACAGTTTTGGATTCCTCACTTGGAAAGCAAAGTGGCTCAGGTTATTAATGCATGTATCCCCTGTATAATAACAAACAAGAAGTTGGGCAAGCAGGATGGATATCTTCACTGTATTGGAAAAGGTGATAGGCCGTTACACACAATACATGTTGATCACCTTGGACCTATGAACTCTACAGCTAAACAGTACAAATTTATATTCCCAATGATTGACAGCTTTTCTAAATTTGTATGGTTGTTTACAACAAAATCAACCGGAACGGAAGAGGTTATTAAGAAAATCCGGGAATGGTCGAACGTTTTTGGAAACCCGACGAGACTAATTTCGGACAGAGGTACAGCGTTTACATCAAAAACGTTTGAAGACTCCACTAGAGGCAACGGGATTGAACACATCTTGACAACAACCGGAGTCGTTAGAGGAAACGGACAAGTGGAGAGAATAAGCCGAACGATAATCTCTGTTGTCTCAAAGCTGTCCTATGAAGATCCTGCGAAATGGTATAAGACGGTACCGCATGTTCAGAGAGCAATCAACTCTTTTGTTCAGTCATCAACTAAGAAGACACCGTTCGAGCTAATGTTTGGCGTTAGAATGCAGAATAAGGTGGGCGAGAATTTGTTGTCTATTTTGAAAGAAGAAATGATTGAAAGCTTTGACGAAGAAAGAAACCAACTACGACAAGAGGCCAAAAGAAATATAGAGAAAGCACAAGCAGACTACAAAAGAAACTACGAAAAGAAACGCAAGCCTGATTTTGGGTATAAAGAAGGCGATTTAGTAGCAGTGAAACGGACGCAGTTTGTAGCTGGAAAAAAACTAGCGAGTGCTTTTCTCGGCCCTTATGAAATAACCAAGGTTAAGCGAAATGATCGTTTTGAAGTCAGAAAAGCTGCACAGTGCGAAGGACCAAACATAACTAATACAAGTTCTGACAATATAAAATTGTGGAAATTTGTGGAAACTAATGATGGATATTTGTCGTCTGGGACAGACGATAGTGAGAATGGCCGAATGTAAACAGTGGTCTGGCACAGTACATGTGACAACCCTATCATATATATCGATAGAAGTAGAGCAAGAGTGGAGAGGCAGTAGTAGTGGATCAAGCTGTGCGAAAAGTGTAAATGCAGTCGCCGTCGTCGGAATCAGAAGTTGTTGGCTTTGTCGAAATAAGTTGTGTTGTCGTCGAAAGTGTTTTAGTCGCAGTTGTCACAATATCTAATACCTATACTACTATAATCACAAACTATCAATAAATAACTTTACATATATATATATGTATATTTATATATATACTCCTGAGTTAAGGGTTTCTTGTGGTCGGGCACTGCAGCATTCTTGTGTGTTTTATTTAGACTCTCCACTCTTTGGAGCAAAGGGTACAAATGCTAGCAAATAGTTTTCCGCTTCGATTTGCAGAATGTAACTGGAATGGACAAACAAGCATGAATGAGAATGGGAGCTTGTGGGAGTAGAGACAGTGAGTAGGTGAATAGAGATAGATAGAGAGGGGGTAAAGAAATAGGACTGCCTTTATCAATTTTATCTGCGAAATATTTCCGAAACATTTGCCATTATATTTGCATTAGTGGCGACAGCTTCCTTTTGCCATTGGTTAACTGTATTTTCTTGTATTCGCTGGCGGCAAAAGGATCCTCCTACTCGACACACCAGTGTGACGCCAATAAAAGGGAAAATGGCCTGCTTAATAAAAAAAAACTGAAACGAATTCGTTACAAAAGGAATGGAAAAGAAAGCCTAGACCAAGAACTACTATGCTCATTGTATGGTTTTTGTTGGTCTATTCCCAGGCGGAAACTGCTTATCACACATTGCCACACAGCCACGCAAATTCACAACACAAGAGCGGCAAACCAAATACAATACGAAAATTCAAAAAAAAAAAGTAAAGAAGGACATACAGAAAAAAAGTAACGTTTTCGACGAGACTGAGAAGGTAGCGGGGTGTTTGCCCGCTGGTAAAGTAATAGCGCACAAAAAATGATGCGTAGACATGATTTCCGTCCGGTTGATTTTTCGTACATTTCTGATCTGCTTCGCCCGCTCCACTTATTCTCTATATCTCTTTTTGCTGAATTCTGTTGCCTCTGTTGTTGGTGCTTGCAACAAAACTATTTGCTTGGGGACTTAGTTACTGGTACCTTTTTTGCGTACACTCGAACTCGTATATAACATGTTATCTACATGCTTTTGCGTGGATATCACTGGGTCTCAAGTGCCCGCTGCAGTCATTGTTGTCTTCGTCGGCATCTAAGCTGGCAGCTGCCTGAAGTAGCATGTAATTCATCTTATTCCCAAAAGACAGCGCCGACGACGACGCCAACTTGGATGAGCACCCGTACGAGAAGAAGCTTGAGGCTGCCACAGACCCGGACACAACAGCACACAATTCTGACTGCTTCGTCTGCTACCTCGCTTGTAGTAGATACGAGTACGAGTATAAGCCACTAGCACTAGCTCTGCCACGGCAAACGCGCTGGTGTAGTCGCGTTGAGCGTGTCTCCATTGGGACGTAAATGGCATTTGGCACAGCCGGGTGCAAATATACGAAGCACGCGCCTCATTACGTTGAGTCGTTACGTGTTGAGTTTGTGCTTCTGTTGTTGTTATTGTTGTCATAGACGTTGCCATTGTTGCCTGCCGTCTTTCGTCCAGCCGCATAAAATGCGTAATGAATTTTAGATTTTGTTTCAATGGCTCAGAAAGTAGTTATGGGCTACAGACTCATCAGGCTCAATTGTTCATATACAAGTACATGGACACCTCTTTTGAACCCATCACAAATTTAAAAATGTATTTGCACGTTACGAGAAGCAAACATTTACGTCTGTGGCCAACAAATAGTTTCACAATTCAAAAAGATCTCTTTGGGCATCGCTGGACTTGAAGAATTTACGACGCCTAATCTTCAAACTTACCTTACCTTATCTAATCGATATATATTATATATTATATTGGCAATGAACATTCGAAATTTGAGCTTTAGCTAGATCAACTCATAAAGATGAATAGTTTGAAGTCAGATCATATATGCTCTGATCACAACTTTAACTGCTCTGCTTATATTCGATTATATATGTAGGTCTGCACAGCTTTTCCTAATACCCGTTATATGGTAAATAGGAAGTGGAAATAAAACTGAAGACAACCTGCAGAAAAGGAATCTCGAATTAAACGAACTATATGGAAAATAGCTCGTTGAATAACAAAGCAAAGTTTCTACAAGCGCCTCCTAATGCGTGTGCTATTCAAATGCATTTCAGGTAGAGATTGGAATGTTAGCGCCTGTCGTTGGCTCCCGTCCAATTGACGTAAATTGTGCTCAATTTCTTGGCAGTTAAAAAACGGCTTGGCAGAGGTCAGCAAACTTAGCGTACTGCATACCTCTAGAAATTTCCTTACTTTGCCCAATTGCTGGCAGCCCACCAAGCAGAAATGTAATGAAAATCGCAATTGTCTGATCTCTTGTTTCATAGTTTATTTTGATTCTTGGAGATTTATAAGTAACATCAAAATTTTAAACGTTTTAAACAGAATTTTAAATTTTACAAGCTCGAAGTTTTTACAGAATATAGCAAAACTTGATCCTAAGATAATACACATGTATTACTTAATTTGGCGTTCACATATTGTTAAGTATGGACGGAAAGTCAGAAAAGTCTGTTGCTGTTAGGGAACAAGCTTCAGTGCATGCATCTGAGATGTTCATTTGCTACTCATCTGCTGTTGGTAAACGCTCCTCATATTCGGACAACGAGTGCGACTGTTACTATAGCCGTCCAAATGATCGAAATCTACAATATCAGCGAAGCAAGCCAAACATCACGTAAGATATGGTGATATAGTCATATCCACCTTGCAGTTATAGCTCAATAAGACTTAGAGAGTACTTGTAAGATATTTCGGGATACTACCAATGGCTAAAGCAGATCAACTATCGCAACCAAAAGTTCTGGTCTGTCAATTTAAAATCTGTGCAGCATTGTCACAGGACACAACCCGAATTTCTTAAATATATTTACAGTATTATAATGAATGGATTTAGTCAATTGATGAAACTCTTGAGTTTTCGATGTGGTTTAATATAATGCGCATGTTCATTTAAGCCATCTTTAATGGAATCAAGAAGTGAAAACCATCGATTTAAGTGCACTGAAAGTCAGGTTCGATGGTCATTCAGTATTGAGGCTCCCGAAAACTGTAGCTTCTTTTTACTACTCCCAATCTCCCGCCAACAAGGACGTTCTGAACCGGCGGAATAATTATTTTTCTTACTTTTACCAGATGAATGCAGAAAGAAGAAAGCGACAGAAAGGGGGAGAAAAATGAAGAAAGAAACTAAGAAATAATTTTAAAAATGCTAACGTAAAGTTCCTTAACCCCAAGTGGCCGTACAGTGCTCCCCACTCTCAAAATATTATTTTCAACACTTATTTGCAACGCGTAAATGAAAAAAAAAAAAAAAAAAAAAAAACCGATTTTAAATTGTGGGTAAGGGTAAAAGTAGATGTAAGCAAATATAAAATGGCTCGTTTTAAAAAAAAGCAAAAATTGCAGCACCGCAAAGATAAAGTGGGTGTGGTATTCAAATGCATTTTAGGTATACATTGGGTTGGTAGCGCCTGCCTCTGGCTTCTTCCCAATTGACGTAAATCGTGTACAAGTTTTTGGCAGCTAAATGACTGCGGCTTATCTGCTTGGCAGAGGTCAGTAAACTTAGTGTTCTGCGTATCCTCTTAGACTTCCAGATTTTTCACACCGCTGGTAACAAGCAAATTCCAATGGGGAACGCAGTTGCCTTTTGCTAAGCTTTTACGTCAATACGGTCCATAGTCCGGAGACTTACAAAGAGTATCTAAATTTCAAACGTTTTACAACGAAATCAAATTTTCGACTTTCAAACTTGCACAGACCATTCTAAGAAGTGAACTTCAGATAAAACAGGTCTGTGTTAACGCCTCCTTGTCAACCCAACTCTAATGTTCACTGAGCACCTTAAAAATCTTGCAGTATGGAAGAGCAGCCACCGCAACCGATTACCATTGAGGCAGATACTACTACCATCATCGTGAATAGTGCTGAAGTTGCATCGGGCTCGTCCGGTGACAACGCATCTGTGACCGACGTGCATTTGCTGCTCATGTGCTTGGATTCGAAACGTCATGTAAAATTTCATGAGGACGTCATTGACAATGAAGGTATGAACCGTCGCAGGTCAAAATGCTGCTGCATTTATCGCAAGCCGCACATTTTTGGTAAAAGCTCCTCATCTTCGGACGATGAGTGCGAGCATTGCTGTGGACATCCCGAGGTGCGTGTACGCAATCGCCTGAGGAAACAGCAGCTGCAACTTCAAAGAAAACAACAACAGCAGCAGCAGCAACAACATCAACAACAGCAACAATCAAAACATCGACAATGCCACTGTCATAGCCAGCTTGCAGTTACTTCTCAGGACGAACAAGAGAATGCCACTGACAATGCCGTTGAGGTAGCTGGAGACTCAAGTACAGTCAAGGCTAAAGCAGATCAGCCATCGCAGGTCATGGATCTGGTTTTGGAATCTACCAAAGCTGTGCATCATTAATGACAACTGCCCATCAGCCTAGCGCTGAGAGAATATTTCTAGTAACCTAATTCGTTTCTGCCAAATGTTGATGCTTCCAAAAAGTTATTTAGATCTGGTCAAGTTATCTGGCTTGCACTTTCAATTTCAAGTTCATAATTCAAGACTCCTATTAACATTATTAGTATTATTAAAGACTTTGTTTTGATTCATTTATATTATATAAAATTATTTATTATATTCTAGGCGTCGAAATTTTTTAGGAGTAATTGGTGAACGCATAGTTTCGTCTCAAGTTGATCATGTACAAAAGAAAGGTCGATAAGTTTTCTGTTTATAGGGACTGAAGGGAGCCAGGTTTAGCCAAACCAGTAATATACTCGACACCACCAATGTTTACAGGCTTGGTTAATCAGCGGGTTGGCAATAATTATTGGAAAGCTTTAAACTGTGTTCTTAAAAAATAATGACATAGAAATTTGTAGAAGTAATTTATTTAAACTTTCGCAAGTTTTTCGCCAGCTTTGTTATTGTATGATAATTGGGTAATCGCCTTGACGCCAGATCTACATCAATTAACTTATTTTTTATAATCGAAAGTGATGAGATCAGCAAAATAAAGTTGAAGAATTGGTTGTAGAATATGTTTGAATAATTCATTGTATATTTCTTACTTAATTTTACTTAGTTTATTATGTAATAAAATTATGAACCTTAATACTTTAAATTTTCTACTTCTGTCATCTCGTATCGAAATCAAATCACTTCTATTGTTGGCCTTTCAAGCTATGCCCTGAAGTATTGGTTGCTATGTAGCATACATACTATGTGCAGTGCCGAAAAAAACCGGGTCTCCACAGTGGCAACCACATTGTACGGTACATGGACGCCATTAGTCAACGCCATTTAACGCCCACTGTCCAACCGCCTTCTATTGATTGATTATGCGAACTGTCTAAGCGAACTTGTAAATAGATTAATGAACTGTTGCTGTGCAGTGTGAAAGGAACTGCAGTGGGATATGGTAAATGGAATTCCAGCTGTCTGCTGCAACGGATGGGTATATGTCTGGCGACTGAGCTAGTTCTGGTAGGGTAGTAGGATAGGCAATGGTCCCGGGAATGTTTCAATTTTGACACATCGCAGCTGCAAGCCGGCAATGTTGGCAATAAGTAGAAGTCTAGGCCGATTCAAATTATGCAATCGTATGCATGAATATTCCTGCATATTCTACATATGGCATGACACCAATTCGCAAGGACCAGGGCAAAAGGAACAAAAAAAATAAATCACAAAAAATGAAGCCAAACATATTTGTTTGTTACGAGCGCACTCCCTTTTTTCCTTCTATGTCTTTTTTATTTATGTTTTTTCAGCTTTGAACCCTTGCGACTCTGTCTCACTGTACTCGTACGTGTGTGTGCCATTAAGCCACATTTAAATACATATGTGCTGGTGTTCTATGTGCCGTTAGTCGTTTTTATGAGGTCTCTTGGCGCCTGATTCCGCGGCCCAAATGCTGCCAACCGCATTTGAAGTGGCTGCTGGAAATGAAATACGCCACAGAAAACAGTTACCACAGTTTGCATAACTCTAACACACATACACATATGTACATACAAAGTACGACAATATTTATTTGAAATAAGCATATACCATATATGTGCATGAATGTATGTCTGCAAGTATTTGTTTGTATTTGTGTGCTATATACCCAGATCTGCAAATATATGAATATTTGAGTTTACGCGAACGAAAACAAATAATAAATTTAAAAGATTTAAGTAAATTTCTTAACTTGGTCAATGTGTCGTCTGGTTGAGTTCAGAGATAGGGATATGGAATTCACCTTAATAATTTTCTGCGGGACGACTAATCACGAAGTATTCCAAATATTCTTTTTATCAAATTAACCCACAGGGCTGTCTGATATATTAAAAAAAAATGACAAGAAAAGAGAAATATTAGCAATTAAGATTGGATGTTAAAGTATTTTGTATATTAAGGAAGCGCGAAAGCATGAATGTAATTGTAATTCTTTAAAGTTTATTATCATGATTTTCCTCCCAGTGTATTGTTGAGTTTTCAATAACCAATTTCATCTATGTACTTGTGTGCTCCCTTCAATTGTAACTGTCAAAAGATATCCTTGCTGGCTGTCAGGAGGAATGCCCGACCCAGCTGTCAATGCTAATGCTATCCTGTTTTTGTTGCCATTTTGCCGTTTCCTTTGATGAGGTTGAACATTTTTGTTGGTGCTGGGCTGCTCGGCTGCTCCCATTTTCTGTGCTTTAAAATGCGCACTATAAATAACCACAATGACAGATGCTGGCATCCCATTTGGCCCTATGAAAAACAAAACGATTGCGAAATCGGAATTACTGGCAAGCCAAGCTGTGACTGCTTGCTTTGGCCTTTAGCTCCCGCAGTTTGCTTGAGCGCATGACAACTGTATTGCTTGTAGGCTATGAATTAGTCGATTATAAAAGCAAACTGACAGAAACAAAAATTCCGTTGCCGTGCAGGTAGCCAACCTAGCAAGAACATCAAACACATCTCACGCATTAGTCATCAGTACTTTTTATTATTTAAATACAAGTACATAAACTACACGTATTAGAATGTCATGTGTGTTTCTATATTACCAGCTTTTGTCGCTTTTCATTTTGTAAATCAAATAAAAAGCATTTAAATGAAAATTAAAAGCAAATTATTCACTTTGACACGCACCGCTTTACAGGATTGGAACAACAACAACAACATGAATAAAATACAGCAACAAGAATATGAAGAGAGATATACAAGTACATTACTATTCGCCTATTTTTCGCTTTCTTTATCCACTATCCTTTGCATTGGTGTAATTATTACAGCTTGCGTCATTATTCTAGTCTGGCCAAGGTCTACAGTGCACAGTCCCTCACAAGCCACAGCAGACCTCATTCGGATCCTCTCTGTTTCGCCCTGAATGTTGCTTACCTTTAATTGTGGTTTATTTTGCCTATGTCTAGCCGTTGGGTTTATTTAGTCTTTCATCCTTTTGTCACGATCTCTGTCATTGACTATGTCTGGCATTTGCTCATTTCACCACAATATTTATCATTATTTTAATTGCTTTATATAACCTCAGACCCAATGGGCATTCTGGCCAAAAGATCTGAACAACTTTGCTTGGCCTCAAAGTTGAGGAAAGCTATAAAAAATATAAAAAAGCAACAAATCAAAATACAATAAACGGTTTGTTATTCTGTTATTATTTCTTTATTTCATGTAACTATTATGTTTGTGATACTAAAGTCCTAATATATATTAGTTATATTTATAATTAGCTATAATAAAATATATATTTATTTGCATCTAGCTCATACTCGGTCTTTATCATTATTTTTTTCATATTTTCTTTATTTTCTAAGTAAATTAACATAATTATGATAACATACAATATATATGTATATATATATAACTGACATAAAAATACTTAGTGAACTTTATTTTCTTTCTTTATTTTTGTCAAAAAATTCGGTAAAAAAAAAGGTATTAAGGCCAAATTGCAATTGAACTTACGCCCTTAAGAATGAAGCAGAAATATTCTCGACCATTTAAATGCACTTCATATTTATCCCTTTAATTAAGTCCAATTTATTTCAACAGATCGAAAATTCATCGGATTTTTTGAATCGTGTGTGTACGAGTATACATGTATATGTGTATATGAAAATGTACTCGTATTAGGTCAGAAGTTTGTATTACCATCTAAAGCGTTACACACCAGTTTTTGAAGACTTGCCAATTCTTAGGGAGACGAAGACAGTCACGTAGATGTCACTCTTTACTGTAATTCGTTAGCTTCTTTACTAGTAATCAGGTCGTTAAATTAAGAACATACCGAAGCTTATAGGATTTCTGGCGTGCGGGCAAAGGTCACGAACTGCTTTAATTGCTTTGAAAAGTAATTGGGCTAGCCATTGCGGGTTTAATGACGATCAACACCTTTCTACCTACAAGAGGCTCCAAGCAAGTTACCAGCAGTGCATCCCCGTATCATTTAGTTGCCTCGTACGGCAAGCTATGACGTATTGTGGTGGTGTCCCATAACCCGAGCACCAAACGGTGTTGTTTGTGCTTATATGTATGTGGGTGTATCCTGTATGCTTACGGCTTTGTTTGCGACGTGCCCTGCTTTGCTTTAATGCCGCAACTTTCTGTACAATCAGTTACAGTCTCAGCTGTCAATAGATTGTTGACATTTTTCTTTATATTTTCATATCTTACACACACACACACACAGCCACACACACACAAACACACACAGGCAAACACATACATGTATATATACATGTACGAACTGGCTTGATTCGGTTCTTTTTTGTTGCCCACTTTTTTTTATATTTACTGCTTAAATCTGCCAATTTACTCGTTTACGTTTAGGCTTAAGGCTCCCAGAAAGGGGAGCCTTTCACTGCTGCTGCTGTAGGCATTGCTTTCTAGGGGGTTCCTCAGTAGGGAGTGAGCTTCTCGTGAGTTCGGCCCCTTCGTGTGGGAAATTAATAACTGTGTCATTTTTTTGCTTTCGTTTTTTTGGGTTAATAAGGCTAAATTGAGAGAATGTGCGACGCACTTAATTATCATCATATTTATTGTCTTTATTTATGGCTAGATACGACAGACTCGACACGAGAGGCAGTTAAAGGAGGGGAAGCAGATAAACAGAAAGTTACGTTTTCGCGCCTTTTTGTACACATTTATGGTATGTCATAATATTTGCAATCATTATTTATGACATCTCCGTACTCAGTGCAAGGATTACTTAAGAAATAGCTGATAGAGGGATACGCACAGGATGACGATATGAGTCAAAGCTTTGGTTTATAGCATCATGTTTATTCGCAAAGTGTGTACTTGATAGTTTAAGTAAATTATAAAGAACGTTGATAATTTATCACGCTGTTCATCTATTTTGTAGACTACCAATTCTCTTAATACGTGATTGAACAGTAGCTTTTGAGTTGTTTAATCTCATCGAATGACTCGCGCAACTGTCAAGCGCATGACAGACATCTTTTCGAAGCTTGAATTTTTTTAGACTTTATTTCGCCAGGCTTCGCCTACTGTGCCTAATCAATCATTTACCTGCAACTTTTTTTTATTCAAATATAATGGTTTCTCCACATGGCTAGGAATCAATTAATTTTCTATGTATACGGCCAGCTGCATCGGCTACAAAAATTTTAGATTGTTTATATATTAATAAAAAAAAAGTTTGTATATTAAATTTTGTGTTTATTTCTTCTTTTCTTTTGGTTCAAGTAACTTTTGGTGTTGGAATATTTAAGTAGTTGAAAATATTATCCTACAAAAAGTGTTTATTTGTAAATAACCCAGCCTTGACAGAGAGGATCACAAAGTTCGTTGCGGAATACCTAATTCTAACAGCGATCCAGATTTCGACCAACAATATTCAATTAATGTGGCCGATCGTGAACCGACTTCAATGTGGCTATATCAAATCGGCTATTAATACTGATCAAGAACATTGATACTGATATGAGTTCGGTGATCCTTACATACATTTGGATAACTTTAATATACCATTTCTATCCATTTTATATGGGTTAAGAGTAAAATTAAATCGGTTGTACAAATATGTACATGTTTTGCTTCAACAACCATTAAAGCAAGAACAGCATCAACAAGAAAAAGAAGAACAACAACATCAACGGCAGCAACAACAACAATAATAATGCAAACTTCTTTACTGTCACACAGGTGCACAAATGCCGAGCAAAAAGAAAGCAACAAAAGCGGGGACAAAAACAGAAGCAGCAGCCGCACAAATTTACATAAGAAAAAATTTGTCAAGAACTGAAATGCGGCAGGTGGCACGAGTCTACATAAGTTCATGCATTTTATGAACGTAAAAGTACACAGTCATACATACACATACACATATACATATATATATGTATGATATTGTATGTAGACTTAGATGGGCATTTGTAGCAGTCAGGCAGCCATCGGGCATGAAAGTCTTAAGAAAGTGCTTGCAAAAATTGTTGCTGCAAGGGTCGTAGTCTCCAGCTACGAGTCTGAGATTTTTTCCAGGTAAATGTATGCATGATCATGTCTGGATTAACTTAATGAAAGCACAGAACTCAAAAACAATAAGAAAAACAGCAACAACCACAGCTACAGTATCATCTTCGGCGAACAATGAACAGCTGATGGCAGAAAATGTTAACAACGACAGGAAACGATGAAAAATGCTGTCATGAAACGCTAAGACGTTGACAACGGTTCTAAAGCCACACATATACATGTATACACCTTCATGCTTCATGCTTCACTTATATAGATTGTACGGTCTGTCTGTGATATGTCTAGTACATGCTCTTTCTAGGAAGATGTAACACTCCCTCGAATGAATATCACAAAAAAGTGTTTACTTTATATACAAGAATTTGTTTAAATTGTGAATTTGTGAGTATATAAATTCGTATGTATATACTTGTATAATATCATATCTAAATAGGTAGTGTATCAAAGATTTAATTTTGGTTTACCTAAAATATATTTCAAATGATGTTTCTCCGCTTATCTAAAATTTTCATTCACAAAATATTATTGCATACTTTTCAGGGCAAGGTATTTGTGTATACCATTTAAGTATTTTCTTCTATTTTAAGGATGTATTATTGTGGTAGTGTGATAACAATTCAGCTCTTTCAAATAATTTATTTAATTCAGCTATATTCATTGTTTTTTTTATTATATTCCCATTCAGTTCCCTTGCAGATAATAGTTAATGGTAAGGGAACCAGCAGTTCGGAGTGACATGCCCTGCGCTTGTGTATAATGGTGTGTATATACATTTTGTATGTTTTGCGGTATGTGTGAAAGCATGCTGACATGCTGACGGAAACATGCAGCGAACGTGCAGCTGCTGCTGCAGTAGCAGCAACAACGTGAAACGCATTTAAAATCTTTCACTGTCGCGTCGCAACATCGTCCTTGTATAACAGACATTACTGCAAAGATTTACGGAAAGTTTACAGCCCCAGACATTTGTTGTGGCCTTATAAATTGTTTGTGCGTGGGCCAAGGTGTCTGCTCTGTGTAGTGTACTCGTACGCAGTGTGTAGTCTCTTAGTGCCAAAGACAACGTCATAGTAGCGCACTTTGTTGTTACTGCTGCCACTGTCGATTGCTGCAGTGTCAGTGCCTCACAATGCACGACAGCAGCAACAGCAGCAACAGCAGCAACAACAACAATAGCGACAGCAGTGACAACAACAGCAACACTAACAAAAGCCAACAACGGCGACAACATAAAACACAAAACACGGAACACAAAACACTTTAAGCGCATTGCCATTTGTGCCACATCATGGAGAATGCCAAGGGCCCGTGGAACAACGTATGAAGAAATTTCCTGGGCAAGGGAAACTCTAGCAAGGGGCAACCAAAGTACAGACCGTGGAACGAGCAGGTTCCATGAGAACGTCTAAAGCTGCTGGTACAATTCAAACAGCTGGCAACGTTGTTCGGGATTGTAAATTGTGCACTGTGAATTTACCGATGACTTAAGGTAGATTCCTTGTCATGTCGTATGTTGAATGCCAGTGAAAGGCGCTGGTAAAGGGAATAATGAATTCCAATTGATTAGTCGATAAGGTTGATCGATGAGTCAAACTTTATTGCCAGTTTCACGAGTCTTTTTGTTGCTGGCCGCCATGCATCCAATAAACATTGATGTGTTTCAAAACTTCTTTATATAATAGAAAATACGTATTTTTATATTTTCTTTACTTTTAAATAATTCATTTCATAATATATTTTAATTTAAGCCCAGCTACGATCTAAGTTTACGAAAAAGGATAATTATTGCCCTTAGTTGAGACATTCCAACTTTAAATATGATACTATCTGATAATTTAAATGAAATTGGATATAATATAATAAACACGTTGATAAAATAACCGTAAAGCAAAATGTTTTTTCTTAATCGAGATGCAACACTACAGGAATTGAATGTTCTTAAAAGAGTCTTCGAACTATTCAATTGAGCTTCCTTATTCCACTTGTAATTGAATTTATATACAGTAAATTGCTGCGGCTTATTGCCTTAATTGTCCACACAGAATACGAGACACATCCTCCTTGCTCGCTTCCTCCAAGCAATTAAGATTAATTTGGCATAAACCTTGGCACATTGCGTATACGACGTGGCTGTTGAATAGTGTACGAAACTAAAAGACCGTGAGACGGAGACGCCCAGCGGGGGAGGGGCAAAGTGGAAAAGGGTAACTTGTTCGGGGAAAGCGTGTGTTTGCCAATGCACACAAATTAACCACTCTCGATTGTTCTACACCTCATCTTTGTTGTCGTTGTCGTTACTGTCATCTTTCTCTTCGATGGTGGCTAGTCAAGACAATGCAGGCTAAGCTATTATATGTGTCTGCGAATGTGCCTGTGTTAATGGGCGTGTGTGTGTACATGTGTGTTTGTCAGTTTGTTGGTTTTTCAACTGAAAGTTGTTTGCTTCATGCCAGCCATTTAACAAAGTTTATGGCTTTATCTTGCAGCTGAGAGCTGCGTATTTGCCATTGAGTGCGTGGGGTGAGTGCGAATGAGTAAACTTGAGCTCCAAGTTGACTGAAAATTGTTTCAATTAACAGCAGCATCATAAAGAACAAAAACATCAATAACAACAACAACATCAGCTAAGAGTGCCCTCGTATTTTCCCTTCAGTGTGAACTCTTTGATGATGGTTTGTACTCGTACATATGTATGTATACGTATTTATTATATACTCTGGGATTCGCCATAAATTATGAGTTAACTTTTATATCAAATTTACAAATTCTCATTCATACAAATTATACTTCAGCATTTATCTCAGCGCCTCGCTGTCTGTCGCAAATGAGTGACAAGTTTGAAAGCAATTAAGACAAATACTAATTGCTTTCTTAACCCCAGCTACACACCAGTACATGAAAATATACGCACATACATTGCAACTAATGGATTTACATATTTACAAGTATACTATGTATTATATTAAATTAACAGAGTAAGCCCCACTGTAAATATTCATAAGCGCAGACACAAATACTTGAAAAAGAACATATGAGTATGTACAGAGGTTAAACAGAAAATTCTAGACATTTTTTATGTGGATCCTCGTACTCTCTTACACCTTTAATACTACTATAACTGGTACAATTGCTTTTTGACGTTTATGCGTGTATACATAGTTGTGCTCGTACGTTAAATATTACATTTAGTGTATAATTACTGTAAGATGAAATAGATTATTAAGCATCATAAAGAAATCCGTCTTAAATTTTGAATAAAAAACAATCATTACTTTATGAAACTCAGATACTTCTATACCTGATCACCTTCACACAATGAGTGGAAGTACACATAACATTAATAGTAGTGCAGATCAGGATAGATAGATCAGGAGACACACACATGTACGAGAGGCACTATAAATTGAGGCTGTGAATATTGGCGAAATTTTTAATGGCAAAAGAGGGTACATACATACAATATATGTATAATAAATATTAAAATTAATAAAGCGTATTTAGTTATTAAGCATTCAACACTACTTATCTCTAGACTATCTCTACGACTTGTGTTGTGATTTAGATATATGTTACTAATGCATCTTAAATAGCCATTAAACATATTTGATTTCAAGAATTATACTAAGCGCTTGCAAAAATACGATTATGATAGAATCTCATAAAAGTTGTAAGATACATGTTTTTGGTTCAGCAGTTAATTTCTCCTTTAGTTAAAATTTTATTCAATTATTTATGTCGTTAGTATAATTGGGATTAAATAGGTAGAATTTAGTAGATTTTGTGAACGTCTTTGATATCTGGTAACCAGGAGTATGTCGTTTGTTTTTTTATTGTATACACCGTTGTATCGCAATGATCTCGACAAGACTTGTTTGTAGAAAGCAGTTCAACAATTGATTTGCCTACGCTGTCCATCCTGGCAACTAATAATACAGATGTTGTTCATTCGTCAGAGTAGACCCAAGATCTTTTCACAAAGACTAAGACTTTTGGTAAAATTTGTTAATAGATTTAATTAAATAAACAAAGCTACAACCCTACATTGCAAAAATAATCTATAATCTATTATTATTATGAGCCATGAGTCGGTAGTCGGCAAGCTTAAAATTGCAAGAAGTCTGTTGCTGACTTAATTGCTACATAAACACAGAAAAAATAAAACGCACTGATGGACTATCAGGACTGAGTTACTAAATTCCTGCATAAGCATCCTACACATTTCCACTAGACTATTTCCTTTGCTGTCGCGACAACTCCTAACCCTATTTATCAATGCGTAAAGCTAAAAACCAAGTGCGAAGAAATGTGGACAGAGTTGTTTGTTGAGAGTAGAAATGTCATTATTCTCACATGCGTTATCTATGTAGTATATGTACTGTCTTTGGTTGCAGTTATTGTGGCTGCTTTGTCAAGCGACAATTGAAAACTCTGATGCAGTTCGAAAAGGGGAAGCAAACGTTAAAACTAAGAAAAAGACAGAGGGTTGAAGTGAGTTTAAATTGAAGATAAGTAGAAGTTTGAGAATGCATAAACAAATGACGCAGCCACATGACTTTTCCTTCTTTACACCCTTTCACCCACACTTCTTTCTCTTCATCTGCTTTTCTGCATTTGTTTGTGTTGTTGTTTTTTTCTCTCCGTATGTAGCTGCTTTGTAATGACCACGGGAAATGCACTGAGAACGCGTTTTGGAACAGGAATCCGCCTGGGACTGAGAATGGGAGTATAGGCAGCCAAGTTCCAGTAATAGGAATAGTGCAAGATGCTTTTTTACTATTGTTGTTGCTCTTGATGTTGTTTTTAGAGTTGCTTTTGCTTTAGCTGTTACTTTTCTAGTTGCCTCTGTGGTTGTTGTTGCAACGTTTCTTCTGCTGTTCCACAACACAAGAACTTTAGTTGTTTGCTTTTCCTTTGTCGTATGCTGACACATATTTAGTAAAACATGCCGCGTGTTTTAGTGTGTGCGTTGTGTGTGTCGTATACGAGTTTACTGTTTGTAACATGTGTAGAGGCACGCTGGTGTGCGAAACCGGAAATTGCAAATGCAACAAGATGTTCTGTGAGAGTTGCCACATTGTTTCTGGTTGCCACACTTCCACAGACCACGAATAGCAGCTGCAGTAACAAAAGCACCAACGACAACAACATTTTCCTGTTAAGCTTCTACAGTAAGCCTTCAAAATAGAGTCCGAACGCATTGAGTATATGGTGCAATATCCACATCAAATATGCGCAAAAGCTTTTGAAGTTTTCTTTCAGTGACGCTAGGTAAAAGCCTAATTCGATCGATTCCCAAAAATTACTTATATTCAATAGCTTTCAGGAAAATGGTGAGATATCAAAATATTAGTTTATTACATCCATTGTTGAACACTAATCGATCATCCCACGACCAGATATCGCTTCATAAAGGTCTGCTTACCGTGTCTTCAATTTGTTATTCGATGCTTGTCTTTTTAGACACTTGACCTTATCCAAAAGGAAAAGGCGTCTTTTACAACAGGCAGAAGAAAGCATCCCTATAAGGTATATATATATAGTCAACATAGCTATGCACGTCTCTATGGCTGTGATTGGAAGTCTTTTATAGACAATTTAATTTATTGTAAGAAAGTGGACATGACATATGAGTATATTTGCATACATATATATTGTAACATAAAGGCAAAAGACTTCCCATGGTCGTTCATACAATCGTTAACAAAATTAGGAATTTACTAAAAGCTCCACACCAGCAGTGACCGCACAATGTTTAATAAGGGGTCCTTTCACCACTACAATTAAAAAAATAAATTATATTATGAGATATAATTAAACATTTCTAGAACAATGTTTGCTACGTGCAGAACCTCATCCTAACCCGCAGACTAATAGAAATTTTTGCTTACGCCACAGAGTAGGAACACGTTTTTCATGTGTCATGTATGAGTATGTAGCCGCAGAAGGTCGTTGGCCATTCGTCTGCTTTCCCCTACCCGCTTTTCTTTTCTACTGTGGCAACCCCGTGACCAGTAACTGCATCAACAACTTTTTAACCAACTTGCCAGCCATGCTAACAAGACCGCAGCCAGGATGAAGATGAAAATGCAACTGGGGTTGAGGTCGAGGATGAAGGATAAGGACGAGCACTGGGACGACAAGCGTACTAACTAACTTGACGCTCGCCACTTGTAATACGCCGTTATTGTTGCAATCCCTGCAAAGTGAGGGAGTAGGATAAATAAGACGGAGAGAGAGAGAGAGAGAGAGCGCGAGAGAGAGAGACAGAGGGAAAGATAGATAGAGATGGAGAGAGATGGAGTCTATCTCAGAGAATGGGCGAGCAAAAGAGGGATGAATATAGAGAGTTACAGAATATTGAAGAGGGCTTTGCTTAGTCCGCGAAATATATTTATCTTATTTCATTTTATTTTTTCTTTTTTTCATTGTGAAAAACCTTAACTGCAACTGCACAGATTTTTGGCGAACAGCATCCCTGCGGCCACTGCTGGTATATCTATCATTTCGTCCTGTCGCGTATCCTTAGTTCTTTTGGCTGTTTCTATTGGCAACCCCTGTTACTGTTTCTGCTGTTGAACGCTTTATGGCGTCGTAGTCGACATTGCTGTCGCGGTCGGTCCATTTTAGTCTGGTTGAGTGTCTGCCAAGTTTTAATGCCATGCAGTTAAATAGTTGGCAACTTTTTTATAATATTCACTATACCCTATACCGCACCGTACCACTGCACTATGGGGAATTTGACCAATTTTTTGGAATAAATTAAAAACTCAACGAAAAAGTAAACTCTTAGTGAATAACTTATTGGTTAACAATTATAGGGCTATTTCGCATGATTTTTGAAAAAAGGGGCGTGGCACACCCATCACCCGCCCCCAAAATCTGTAGAAACGTGTCTATCTTAGAGACGGTAAGCGTTAGATAATGTATATTCTTGTATATTGTACGCAGATCATGTTTATTCAAAATTTTGAAATTTATTTCCCCCGCCCCCGCAATTCGATAAAACATGATTATTATGCACATTTCTTAACCGAATATTATCATTCTTAGCAAACATAAATACTAGCACATTTTTAGCCTATGCTGTAAATTTCATAACGATCGGATAATAAACACAAAAGTTATTCAACAATCAATTTAACATTATGGTATGATATGTTAGCAAATTTCGAAGAGAACTGCATTTTTTACACTGAGGTTCCCTGATAAAAAGTACAATTTCTAAAAAAAGGCAAAAAAGGGCACAATGAGCTTAAGTGTTCTGATTCAGAATTGACGGCTCTATACAACGTATATAAAGACAGGACAGACAAATTCAAACAAAATTTTAAAACTCTACTCAAAGATAAAATTTCTTTAAAAAATTATTTTTGAGACGAGCTGATTACTTACACAACACAGCGAACACCACAGACAATATGGACGACACAGGTTTACCAACACAAAGTACGAGCCCCACTGAGCTTAATCCATTTTAAACTTTTTCACAAAATGTTTTTTAATTTTAAATTTGAGCAACTTTAATTCAACGATTAAAAATTGAATAATGCAAACACGTGGTTATCGTTTTTAACAGTCCTCTTTCAGAACTGTTAACTTAACAGAGCGCGCCAATGTAAAAATTTCTGGTATGTAGCATTAAAGTTTGATGTATTCTTGGTATGTTAATACCAAAACACTTTCAATTTTAGCTACTCCAAAAAATGAATTTATTCCAAAAAAGTAGTCAAATTCCCCATAGTGCACTGCCACTGTAAGTTGCGTACAAATTGAAAGCGTTGTTTAGTGCTGCTACTTTTGTTGATACTGACTTTGACAATCTTGCGCCCAGCAGAAACGAAATTTGCGATTGGCCACAAGCTTTTAATAAAAACTCATTTAAATAAAACTAAGGCAATTATTTTACTTTATACCCATTAAAAATAGATCCATTTATTAAAGCCGAATTAAATCGGAATTTAATGTCTTTGGATAAACATTACTATGTTTTTGTATGCAAATTATGTTTTCAAATTAGAAGTCGTATACTTAGCTCTATTTGGTTCACACTCCTAAGTATCACTCACTCTTGATCCGTGCTGCAAACTTGATAAACATCGGCTAAAACATACAGGAGATACTTCTTATCATAGTGCAGAGCAGGGGCATAGTAGCATCTTACAGAATTTTTTGTAGGCCATGTGGCAATATGTTAAATATTTATGGAAAAATAATTTGATGGGCTTAGCTTCTCAAATGAAATTAAAGTATTCAGTACGCGCCTAAGATTTGAAATTAAAGACAAGATCATACAGTCGCAATTAATTTCAATTTATTTTATATTTAAAGCTTTTTTGCTTGTTATGAGAACATCTATATATTTCCCTGGTCCCTTAAGTCTCGCTGAGCTTTTTATTTGCAGAATTAAAAATTATATAAAATAACCTTCGTTTCTAACCAATAAACCTACGACATAATGATCAGAACATAAATATGATTCGCTATTGTTAAATTTTAAGTAAGGTACACACCTGTGTATATATGAGCACGTACAATAAACTCACATCACTGCCGATTGCTCTTATGCGTGTCTGTTTCAGCAAATGTGGCCAGTTGAAATAAGTTTACTATTTATTGTCAGTTATAAAATTTTTTGTTTGCTAATGCACATTGCCTCCATTTACAATTTATTAGTCTTATATCTTGTAACAGGTAGAACTCAACATATTCAATCCCATAAACTATACATTTATATTCTCCATTGGGATCATATCCAGCGTCGACTTACACCTATCCACCGTTCTGTATGAGCCCATGTGTTCTGTGTTCTATGTGATAATCAAGTTTATTTTATATATCTATTCAGGGTTAAAAAAAATTTTTGTGTGAGCACCATCTTAATACTAAGTTGATCGTCCTGAAAATTTCGTAAAGATCGAATACATAATAAAAAAAAGCATCGCTAACCATAGTACCATACCTAAGTATGTGTACATACATTTGTAGGTGTGCTTAGTTTAATAATACTGGGCGTGTGTCTTAAATGTCATTTATATGTTATTTATCTTGCTACTGCAAAGTTACATAAGTATGTATGTATGTATAAGTAAGTATTGAAAATCGCTTTTTACATTAAACTTTACAGAAATTGTCCCCAAATTGGTTGATTACAAATTATTTGTTAAAAATCGTATATATTTTCACTCTATGGCGTTAAGTCTCAGGATTCTTATATTATCACGATATAACTTAATAAAGGACTCAGAAAATGTATGTATGGGTGATAGGGAAGTTGTGCACACCATGGCAAAGGGGCATGATGAGAGTTGTGGCAAGTAAGTCCACTCGCCATAGCGACTTATAATATGAAGAGGTAAGTGCGGCTGCCTTAATAATAGGTATTACATATGATATAGTGCACTAAAGTATGTGTGTGCATGGGTGTGTGTGTGTGTGTGTGTTTTTTTTTCGTATCTCATGACATGTCATTTGTCGTTGTTGATATCGTAAAGTTCATTTACCCTTTGTCGTTTATCTAAGCACTGGGTACTCGCACAGTGGGAAATGTATAATTGTCTATATTATTCTGTTTAACACTCACTCATACAAGTATATACCCACTCAGTTTTCACACACACGCTAATTCATACACATTCTAAGCTTTCATGCAGGCCCTAATCTTGTTTCTTTGTTTGTTTTCAATTGCTTCAGCTTGAGTGAAAATGCTTGAGGAAGTTTTCGTCTGACCGATGAGCGTGTGTGTGTGTGTGTGTGTGTGTGTCAGTGTATGCATGCATGTTGGGTGTTAGCAGTGCAGTAAGTCAATACCATCCTATTCCCCCTCACAATAGCTTTTTGATTTTAAAAGGCAATCTGCAAATTTAACTCTTTATAAAAAAAATATTTTTATTGCATTAATATTTTATAATATTTTATTTTATCCGATGTCACATAGAAGCTGTGGAACGGTTGAGACGCACTTTGCAACTTTTGGCCGCATTCGCATATAAGCAACAATCAATGCATATTGCAATTCGAAACACAGTGGACTAGGATCCATTTGTGGTAGGCCAAAAGTATATATTTAGCTTTCGGGCTTTTAAATACAATCTAATTGGAATAAAGCTGATAAAAAAAAATAATAAAAAATGTTTCTGTTCAATGCGGACCGTCTTATGTAAGTTTATGCAATACACATTTGGAAATAGCTGTAACATTTTATTTTTGCTTTTTCAATTTAATAGCCCACTGTACGTGGTCGCAGTACTCGACGCATTTACGCCATCAATCATTCGTTACGTTCGTTCTCCTCCCTGCATCGCTTTTCTTTCCGCGCCGTCTTTCCCTCTGTGTGCGGCTTACGATTTGGTGCACCCAATCGACCCATAAACCCAGTTATTTACTTAGAAGCGCCTTTTAACATTTTTATTTTCCATTTTTTGCCAGTTCTCCGCATTTTCTTCATTTTCCCGTTATAATGGCACGCCAAGTCAGTCGACGCAGACGCTACCGTCGCTGCCGACATTCTTGGCGGCTTTCTCCATTAAATCAACGACGTCAACAATAATCAAAAACACAGAGAGCAATACAGAGAGACAGACAGAGAGAAATTCGGCCGCAATAAGCGTTACCCAAGGCTCTCCCTAGGGGTACAAAAGATCCCAAGCCCAAGCAACCTCCTGTTCCCCGTCGACCTGATCCCACTCGATCCGAAACGTTCCAGCCCGCATCCTGCCTCAATTCAGTGAAACCAATTTCAATTGCAATTCGAACTCCAATACGAGGATTCGTTTCAATTTGTTGCAGTTGCCGCCCAACGTAACCGCAATAAAAGTGGGCGAAATGTAGGTCGAGGGTCGGTTAGGGGCTGTAGTTGTAACCAAGAATTGATTCGCGGCACAGGTACATACTCGTACATGCATACATACTCTTATGCTCGTACATACATGCAAATAAGGTCAACGTGCGCTGTTGCCGGCGCTGTCAAACGTCAGTCAAGCTCTCTGCAATAGGCTTACGAATAAGAGCCTCCCATCTCCCATACTTAGCCCCAGTCCGAGGCACATTTTGAGGTACCTCTATAAAGTATAAAATAATCCTCCAAGAATTCGACTTATGGAGTATGCAGACCAAAGGTGTGGTGACTCCTGTGCCGAGACTGGGGTCACCTGCTACTGTGTGTGCTGCTGTAGACCATGGTGCATGTTTGTTCATAATCTACGATAAATGCGTATTTTTTAGATGTTATGATTTGTGCAATTATTTGGTCCTTTTGTCTGAAAGAATACATAAAAGCAAAAGTTATTTATTAATCGAGTAAGTGTCATATATTACAGAAATGGAGCAAATAAGAGGATTGCGTGTAATCCTTCTTTGCTTGAAATACAATCCTGATTTAATGCCAGATTGAAACATGGGTTTAGGAAATTCCAAGCTCCCCCCATACTTTGTCTATTATTTTCATTCGTCAGAACTAAAAAACATGATCTTAGTTGAACATTAGTTGAAGAAAAACAAGATATTAAATGTTATTTTTGTATAATATTTCAACTTTATGCTTTTCAAACCTTTTATGACTAATGACTTTTTATCAGGTATTAAATAAGATCACAAGCACTTTTATATACTTGCTGTTAGAGATTTTAAAACATTTAGATCTCTGTTATGTTACTAGCGGGTGTGAAAACATTAGGCCTGAATAGAAGCAAACCAGAGGTTCAGCCACACACTCGTACACAATCAGTGGTAGAAATGTAAATAGGAGCGACCTGGCAAATCAATAAACTCATTCAATATAAAAATACAATACAAATACAATAATATTCGATCCACTACCCTTCACCCTCTTACTAAACAGCACCATTCCCAGTCGCAGTCCCAGCACCAGCACCAGCACCAGCACCAGCACCAGCACCAGCACCAGCACCAGCACCAGCACCAGCACCAGCACCAGCACCAGCACCAGCACCAGCACCAGCACCAGCACCAGCACCAGCACCAGCACCAGCACCAGCACCAGCACCAGCACCAGCACCAGCACCAGCACCAGCACCAGCACCAGTCCCAATCCCAATCCCAATCCCAATCCCAATCCCAATCCCAATCCCAGTCCCCTTCTCACAGCCAACGCAATTGCAACGCTTTGCTGCTGATATTTTGCATGCCACGCTTTGCTGCTGTTGTCTGCTTTGTTTAGCTTTCGTTTCTCCCTAACTGCTGTTGTTGTTATTGCTGTTTGTGTTATTTTGCCTGATTCGCAAGCTTTGAAAATGGGGCAAATAGCGCAACTTGGCAGCAACGGCAACAACATCCACGGCTAATTGATTTTATGAAAATGAAATGGCTAAAATGCGCTCTATTAAGCAACAACAATGGGTATAAGGAGCTCGAAAGAAAGATGGGATACACAAATTTATATATATATTCTCTATATATATATATACTATATACATATAATATTTTCAATATAGGATAGAGAGAGAGAGAGAGAAAAAAAGAGAAAGAAAGAGGTTGGGAAATCGAAACCTAGTTCATTGTGTTATATGGTGAGTAACAAGTCAGCAATAGGAGATGGATGGAAGCAGCTCGCAGCTTGTTAACGTAACGACGGACGATGACGATGGGAAACCACAACGAGTGCAGAGTATACAGGCAGGGACTGCCGACAGAGGACCGAGGAGAATCCAGTTGAATTCGCTTCGTTTCAATCAATTAGGCGGCAATAATTAATTCAATTGATTTCAATTCATTCTCCATCACGGCCACGAAGCACGAGCCACGACTATGCCAAAGTCCTCAAACGCGCCTACTACCTACAACATTAAAATGTTGCGGCTTGTCCTCGTTACCGCCGTCGTCATCGTCGTCTGTGGTGATGTCTAGCGATACGATTTCAAACGCCATTAATTCACTTTTAAATTTATGGCCCACAAATTGCCGTCGCCGCTCATTTTGAGGCCCAACGAACTCTCGCAATGGCGATGGCAGCGTTTTTCGATTAATTTGTAGCAATCTTTCATGGGCTAGAGAATTTTTTTTATTTCGCTCTCTGTGTTCGTATGCCTATGCAGATATAAGTCTACGGCTTTTTAATGACAGCGACAGCTGCTGCTGGAACACTTTAAAAACCAAGTTCTTGGGGATAGAGTATAATATAGTACGAAAGCAAGAAAGAAAACAAGGTTAGAATAGATAGAAATATCTATGAATTAATATTAGGATATCATATTCACAATATCATTGAAATATAAATAGATAAAACTCGGATAACCAAGCTGACTTCTCAAATCGTAGAAAAACCACCAAAATATTATTATGTCACAAATTACAAAGTATAAAAAAAGCTAGTTTATAATAATTTGTAGTCTGTTAAGATCGAGTTTGACATTGAAACCTTTTATGCCATCCAACCATCTTTTAAATTAACTTTTAGCACCGATCCTGGTTTTTTCCCGAGACTCCATTATCCTGTACGCCGGTTAAGCTCTTTAGTGTCCTCATTCAAAGCTGCATTATCCACTTTATTGAATTCCTAGCTTCGTATAATGAGTCTTTGAATACCCCGTCAAAATAATATGTCTGCATATGTAGGCCTCTATATTTTATCTTTCGTTTCCTGTTCTTCTTTACATTGAACTATGTGTATGTGACTGAGAAGAAAAAGAGTTCTTCCTTGCCTGAATGTAGTGCTAGGAGGCGCCACTTTAAAACAATTTCACACTGTAAAATCATAAATTACGCTATTTAAGTGGGTCAAATGGAGGAATTTGTGCGGAAGGCGCTTCACAACAGCCAAACGGGAGAGCAAGAAGTCAGTGCTGAATGGCAGGCAAGATGGGTATAGGAGCAGCAGTACGGGTATAGGCTTGAGAATGGACTTGAATGTGGTGTGAGTAGGTGGTTGTTTTCGATGCGGCTGCTTTCCATGTTACTGGGTCACTGCAGGCACACAAATTGCGGTGAACGGTGACGCCACATGATGACTAACCGGTATGAGGAAAAATGGGAGAAGTGGGGCAACGACTTGGCTTGGGCTCGGAATTGCGCTCGGGCTACGGTCTCGACAGCGGAAATATGTACAGTCACATTATAAATGAGCAATGTGAGCTCTACTCGTTGTAAAGTAAAATAAGCTGCAATAAAGTAAGCCAAACCACACAAAACAAAACAAAACGAAACGAAACAAAGCGAGGTAACTTGGTTTGTTGTTTCTGTTACCACATTGGCAGTAATACGCAAACAACACTCGTATCAATTACGGCACAAGCCCAAGACCTGCGGAGATAGGGGCATAGTATAGGAGATATAGGCTATTGTTTTCCCTTCAAAATCAACGACCTTGTCAGCACATTTTGCCTGCGATGCCACGTTGACATTTTTCTAGTGCAACTTTGCAGTTACTGCAGTAATCAAACTACGACAAAAACTGGAATACCTTATAAAATTAATCAATAAAACTCACATCATATAGTTTCAGTTGTTAATGTCTGTTGCGGTGCCTGCTACAGCTTACTTCCCCTTACCTGCCTCCAAACATTGCAACTTTAGTGTTGCATGCCATGACACATGTGCATAAGAAAACGAGACAGAAAAGGATCATTTTTTCGCTCTTAAACTAATATCGCATGTTGAGTTGGGAAAGTTAAATAATTAAAACTAAAAATCTCATATATGGTATGGAGCTGTACTGAATTTGCATGTAGTACTGGAATGTAGTCGCACTGTTGTCACGCTGCTGACAATCCTCATTTTCCATTCCATTGCAAATTCATTTTAAATTGGGATCTGTAGTTCGCACTGTCATTTATCTAGTTATTTGCTTTAATACAATATTTGCCATTCAAATGTTGATTACTATTGTTTTGTTGTAGGATAACAACACAGACTCTGGCCATTTCATCATAATTTCAAAAGTTATATTTAAATATTCCAAAAACACTTTCCATAGAGTCACTCGAACGTACGAACGAACGTATGAACGAGCTCCATTCGATCCATTTCTTGACTCTCCTGTGCTCTTTTGTGCTGACTCCTCGATGTTTCGCCACCATCTATGCCACAGCCACAAGCAGGCCATGCCCACTTTCATTTTCCCTGTGTTCTGGCACATAACAACCCATCGCTCACTACGTTCCTTCCGCTCTGCTTCAAGCTGGCATTCACTTTTACTATTGTTATTATTATCGCAGTTGTAGACTCCATTGTTGTTGCTGATGTGGTTGTTGTTATTCGACGTTGAGCAAGGATTTAGGTCGCTTTTTGAATATATTGTTTGTATCTAAGATTACTGCGCCAGATATCAATTTTATATAGCAATACACAATACAATATCATTTGCATATCAGTTTGTCAGTGCGTGCAAAAGACAGCGATACTATATAGTCTACGAGTAGTGGAGCAAAAGAGAAAGTCAACAGTTACCACTTGGTAGTCGGCAGTTGGCAATTTGTTCTGGCTTTGGCTTTGGCTTTGGCTTTGGCTTTGGCTTGCTTAGGCCATATTAAAGACAATCAATACCAAATGTTTATGTAAGTGAAGAACAATGTTAATGCGCATTATAATACTATAATCTTGAGATTACAATTTAGTTATTAATTGCCATCGGTTGTATATAATTAAATATTATATTAAATATAATTTTACTTTTAGGATATTACTAAAAATAGAATAAGAGAAAACCTTACAGAGAACCAATACTAGTAAATTTGAACATTATTTTTTCTTCTCTTCAAAAACATTTCATGTTATTTATTTAGCTTTTTGGAATATGACATTTGATTATTTTTATATCAAATGTTTTTCCATTTAATATATATTATTTTTAATATTTTTGAGGCATCTAGAATCAAAAGATGTGCTTAAATATGAAATCATTTACTTAAATCTGTTAGTTGCAAAGAATTGCTTTTGTTTTGGCATGTGCTCCGTAATCTCTAGGGTGACAATGGAGCTAATAAGTACTCGTAAGATAATAAGCACAAACAACATTTTCGCTGAGAAAGCACCCAAAGAAACTCGAACGCACATTTAATGATTTTAAGTGGCTCAGTTGAGCTCATATAAGCAATTGTCAGTGCATTAACGTTAAGTAGAGACTGTCACTGAGTCTGATTGTATGTTATATGTGTGAGTCCATACACCATACAATCATCCATAGAGTCTGTTGTATCCTGGCAGTATGTCACTTCAATTACACCGCGCCCGACAATTGTTTGCAATTGTAAGCGCCACGTAATGACGGTCTTTTTCATAGAAATAGCAACTACAGCAACATCAACGGCAGCGTCAGCGGCAACAGCAGCAGCAGATACAGCAACAACAATAATAACATCAAGAACACCAACAATGGAAACAACATCCATAAAATCAAATTACAAACTAATATTACTCACAGTGCGTTTACTTTTCCGTATCGTTAGTTTTCACTGTCAATTGGCAAACGCAAAAGGGAAATGAGAATGGACAAAATATCAAATTGCCAAAGATGCTAACCAGAATGAAAAAAGAGGACTGGTGGAATGGGGTGCTCATAAAAAAGATGGAGGAAGACTCTACTAGGGAAACTGCAGCAGTAGCAAAAGAAGCGGAAGTAGAACGAGTCTAACAAGACAAAAGCTAGGCATGAAAGCAAAGTATAAGGAACATACGTGTGTGTATATGTGTGTATAGGAAGTAGAGAATAAACAAGTGTTAGCAGAACCAAAAGGAAACGGTCACTCAACGTAAGAAACAAATAATTCGTATACTATATATGTAAATGTTGTCATACAGTTATAATAAATTACAAAATTACATGGGTATGTACGCCTCAGCACATAGGAAACCTTTGTGTTCTTGATTAATATTCGTATTTGAAAATTATTTTTAATACTATAGCTCTTATATGCTAAGAGTGAAGAATTGATAACAAGTCTGAAAAAGTTTCAGACTCTACAAAGTTTATGTATATTCTTGATCATTAATACGAGCTTAGTCATTCAGCTGTAGTCACGGGATACTGGCTGTAAATGTATATTTAGTGGACTTAAAGATTCATTGCTTGGCTTGTATTATCGTATTGTTTAAATGGACAAAGAATAAAATCTGAAAATCGGCTTCTAAATCCTTAACTTCTTAACGGACTCAGTTAGGAAAGTAGGCAATACGTGACGTTCAGTTACGGTCGAGATCGTTTACACACATAATACAAAAATACACCGTAAGTGTACGAGTACATGTACTATAAGTGTATTTGAACAAGTGTTCTATTATATGCGTATATCACATTCATATACTCGTACTGTCATGTATTTGCTCTTCATAATGAAATCGGTTACAGGAGGCATCAAAAATCATGTATACGACACCGTGGCTTATGCGTCGTGGCTTATCTGTTGTTATTTGTGCAGTTATATTTGTTATTGTTGTTGCTGCTATTGTTGTTGTTGCCGGGCCATAATCGCTAGCACCATAAAAAACGCAGTGTTTATGCGACGTAATTGGACACCAAGAGCATTACCACTACCACAAGTCCCACCACCAACGAAGCCGGAGGGAAAACCACCACCACTACTACCACCAACGTATATTGACGTCGTTGCGTCGCTTAGGCATAGGCATTGGCCGGCACATTTCCAATGCCATTAAAAGCGTCCATTGAGCGATGAATACAAAGGGCCCAAGGAACCGACCCCAGCACTGATCAGAACTTACTACCTCACAGACATTGCCCTTCCCACTTCGACTTTTCCAACTGACTTAAAGCATTTGTTCTGCGCTAATCCGTCGCGTATATTGTCCTGCTGACTTGGCGAGCGTCCCAACAAATTCAGCACATTCAACAATCTAGGGATGACCCCGCTTACTAGTACGACTTCCAAAAGTTTTGGGAACAGGCGACATGAACGACAATGAGAACGCAAACTTAGCTCATATAACATGCTTGTACTGGCACATCAGCTTATGCAAATAGCTTATCAAAACAAGAGTAAAACGCAAACAACACAAAAAAAATATATGTATATATATATAAAACCGACTCTAATGTAAAAAATACAAATAAAAAAATTATGTCTCTATGTGTATGAGTATGTAGTAACAGAACTTCGCAAACAAGTTTGGAAATTCGTTAAATTTTGAAGCGCTTTTGCCTTAGCTTATGGGCAACATTATTTTTTGCCAAATATTTTCAGTTAACAAACTTTTCTGATCATACATCCACATAGGCGTATGTGCTTGTGTGTGCGAAAACTCGGTGAAAATTTAAATTAAAATTCTGCAAACTTTCGGCCCATGTATTTTTGCGCAAACACTGCGCATAATTTTTCCAAATCTTTGACAAATATTTTCACATGCTAATTTCACGTGAGCCCCTAAAAACGACGACGCCCCAAATACCAAAGGTACACAAAGTTTTCGACAAGCCAACCTTAAATCCCACATCCCTTGGTTGACCCTTGTACGGGCATGTTGCCTGAGTTTTTGGTAAATGGACCAAAGGATTTATTGTTGCATAATCAAATTCCAATGTATAAAACAAAGCAAGAAAATTGTCAGCATACTCCAAGTTTTCCGTTCCAAATACCTCACAATTATTGTCCATTGGATTTGGTTGGGATGTTATTTGTGGGTTGTGGGGTATGGTCGGCTCTAGGCTGTGAACGGTTTGCTTTTAATTATACTCGCATTGGGCGAAATCCCTTGGAGCATAGACATTGGCCTTCAAGATCTAAATAATAGAACTGATTTTCATAAGCCAAACTGGGCCAAAAGCCTTTCTAAAGACTATCATCACAGTGGCCTAAGTTATCCCAGTCCCAAAATTTTCCCAAGAACTTCTCCCTGCCTACCACCACTTCAGCTTTACACGTAGTTAAAAACTTTTCGCTTACTATTTTTCTTGCACTGGCACAACCATTATTTCTACACTTAACCCCGCTGCAGTCTTAAAAGTGCAACATCACCCTAAAAGTCTTTCCATTCTACGAGTATGCCGCACCACACCAAGTGCCCCCGCCCTGCCCAGATCCTTACACGTTCCTCTGAGTTACATTCTCGCTTACCGCACCACATGGGAAATTTAAATGCACCGCTCTCAAAGCTGGTTTCTCATGAATTTTGGGTATGTCTTGCATAAACTTTGTCTTTGGCTTACAAACCGCGAATGGTTGAAAGCATTCTTGTTGAGTGTACGAGAATAGTGTATGTGCGGAAAAATATGTGAAGTGCGAAGAAGAGTGATCGTAGAATAGGAATGGCACCTCTTTTATTTAAATTTACAGACTGCAGTTGAACATCTTATATTTCATATAATCTGCATATAAACTTTTATTCCAGACGTTGTTGGTAATATTAATGTTGGCCTTAAGGCTTTCTTTGCCCAAGTCGTGGATGTAAATTTAAAATTATTTTATGGAATCATCCTTATATAAATTTTCTTTGGCTTTTGCCATTTACGAGTCCAAAGTTGTGACGAAAGATTGTCTAGCAGGTATTTCCTGTACTTATGATCGACTTTTTGATAGTTTGCTTACTAGTGTGAATAAATCATTTACCACTTACCATTTACATTTGTTATTTTATTATATTGTATACTTTACTTGAGTGCATGGCAAATGCATTATACAAAAACCTTTCTTTAATTAGTTTAACCCAGATAGTAATATATTTTGCTTCCATTTACACAAACGGGAAAATATTTATTTAGAAGAGTTCTGAAAGCTATATTAAAATTCCAAGTGCAGCTATTTAATATATTCTCAATTATTCGAGCACTTAGGTAAAAGCCCTGTACATAATGCAGGTACCTGAAAGCATGTAAAAAGGTCGAATCTCGTTTGACGTCGTACTATATATGTACATATAAGTAAATATTATCATTTGAAGCGCTACAAATAAATTTTGATGGAGCGCATAAAAGCCATTGGTCTGAAAAAAGAGCCTCTCGTTCTTTGGCCACAAGTGAGTCGCGGAATGGAATCAGATATTCTACTATAGTGTGTTTATGTGCCTTACATATCTAATCAATATATGAGCCGAATCCGAAATCAAATTAAATGAATTATTTAATGAAAGAACATGTGAGATTACGAAATTATGTGAGTTACGCGCAAGAATTTTTTATGAATGTTTATGGTCGCGTAAAAGCTATTACGTCACGCCAGCTGAATAACTCGAGTATGGACAAGAGCATGGACACGAACACGGACACGGATCCGGATACAGTCACAGCCACACATAAATCCATATCCACAAACATGGACATGAACAGGACCCGGTCGCGTCGTCGATATGGTCATAAGGCAATGTCAGCACTGGAGAACTGAGAACCCATAGCTTCAATTCGTAAATGCTTTAAAGCTCGACAAAAATAACACGAAAATAGTCAAAAACGGTAACTCACATGCCTCGAGAACTTTGAAGAGACAATTTTTCTGGCAAAGATTTTATTATAATGTATATGGATACACTTTTTGATTGACTCTGTAAGTGTATAAAAACGTCGGTGCACAAAATAAACTTTTATTTAGTTAGCTGTGGCAGAGCCTATGGGGCGTGTGTTTGTTTGTGTATATAAAGTTATCACTCGCATCACATAAAACTGATTCTTATGCGCCGCCTGTCATGCATATAAATGATAAAAATACATGCTTATGTCGACTTTCCCACTCAGAGTCAGAGTCTGATCCGAATTCGATCCAGATTCCGACTTTTGCTTATTGCCAGCTCTCTTTATGCACGTTTTTGTATGTGTTTTATGAGCTCGCAGTGAACTAAGCCAAATCTAATGGCATGCTTAAGTTTCAATTATTGGTAATAGAGTTGCCCCCAAATCAAATGATATAAATATCTTTATTCCCCCACAGCTTTTGGGCTTATTAAGGCTCAATCGCTGACTAACATTTCGAGTCTCCAAAATTGTTAGCATACTTTTCCGAGCTAATATTCAGTAGGCTAATTATTTTATTTTCCATTTTTTTTTTTTTAGATGTTTAGATACTGACAATTAAAATGAAAATATGGTCTTAATTAAAGGGAATACCGTACTTTGCAGGCCAATATAAAAATAATCAACTTATTATACTTCACTGCCATCAGTTCGATTGTGGGTCTTATCCATTGCTCATAACTTATTTCAGTTACACCTATGAGACCTTTAAAAGAAACTGAAGAGATATAATGTTGAAGAGCTTAGGTCTCTACCTTTCACTTTCACCTAACTATGTACGTATTTTACGTTATATGTATAAAGAGGGCAATGTCACCGACGTGCAGCCATTAATATTCACTTCAAAAATTCACAAATTTGATTTTCATGACTCTTGTGCTGCCTGGCAGATAATTCTACCCTCTTGTTGTCAAGACTGGTGAATGTTGCGAGCCTACAATAATTAAAAAGTCACTGCCTGGCAGGCAGTGTTTGATGACGAATACCCTGATTAGGGATATACATTTGTATAAATGTGTGCCTGTGTATGTGCTTGTACACACTCGTGTGTGTGTATTGTGAAAATTTCTAGTAGTCAGCAAATTCTTCTTTATTTTTTTTGTTTGCTGGCCCTTAGGTGGAATAGGTGGAATTGATAAAGGTCTTGTCTCTGCTGTTTCTGCTGCTTTTGCTGTTTGGGGCACATCAATCAAGCCGAATCAATCGAAGCAAAAGCAAAAAAGGAACAAAATGAAGGGGAATAGAAAAGTATTCAAGGTGAATAGTGCATATTTTATTTAGGGTTGGGCTCAGTATGGTTAGAGGCTTAGGAACCCTCAGCAAAAAATCTCTTGAAGCCACTGCATATATGCAAATCAAGTGTATTATGTATATTACGCTTTATGCGGGCGCGTGTTTATCTAGGGAAAGCCTTCAGGCTGGCTTAGCCTTTAGATTGCTAATCAGCCGAGATTCTTGAGGCCGGCTCTATTGTTATGCTGGCTTTGTTTACTTAGCCTTTAATTTACTCACAGCTGCTACTTTGACTAATTAGAGAGACAGCTAAAAATGATCAATTTGCATTTCAGTGGCGCCAATTATCAGCCCGCAGCCACACGAGCACGACTGCATAACAGCAACAACATCAACAATGGCCACGTTACGTGCTCTTTATATATATGACCTAAACAAACCAGGCAAAACTCAAACGCGCAAGGACGATTCGGAAAAAGCAGAGACTGAGCAAAAAGGTCACAAAAATGGAAACCCAAACAAATCGTAAACTGTCCTCTACATTGGAAAAGGGTTGTCAGGGGCTGAGGCCTGGGATCTGGGGGAAGGGGGCTTGGATTGTGGGTTGTTGGTCAAGTTTTGTCAGGTGAGCTTTCCCACATTGCGCTTTATCAAAGGACTTCGAGAAATTGAATTTTCAATTTTTACCCACAAATTATGTGCGAACCTTGGTACGGCCGTTAACTGCGAATGTAAGCGAAAAATTTTATCACTTGACAAAAAACATAAATTTCTTCTTAGTCTACAGTTTCTATGTGAAACTTCCCTCTATTTCACCCTTTCTCTTACTCATTCACTCTTCTCGTCTCTCTCACGCTCTCTGTCTCACTTTCTCTTTCTACCTCTCTCCTGTACCTCTGCTTATGTGCTGGAGCATATGGCAACCGAGAAACGCTGAGTTTTATGGCCGGTCGGGCACTACTTCATATTCAACTCCCGTAAGGCTAATAAAGCATAAGTTAATGAAGCATGTAGCAGTCATTTGGGCAAGGACTTCCGCTTTGTGTAAACAATAGTTTATAGTTCACACACACAAACACACACACGACCAGGGCAATAAAACTAGGCTTGCAAACGGGTTAAGGCACAATCCTAAAATCAGCCGAGTCATGTGGGTGAAGGTAGATTGGGGATGGCAACAGTAAAGGCTAATTGCCTCTTCGCTCCAACATTGCTTAAAGGCTTAAAGAGCCGCCCATTCTGCACTCCTGTGTGTCTGTCACCGGTCCTAGATCGGTGCACAGCAGTTACCGCGAAAAAGAGGGCCATAAGGCTAACTGCATGTAGCGAAAAAGGGCAACTGTAACTGTAAGCGTAACTGGGAAATGGGTAAATTGAGTAAAAACAAAGAAGTACGAGTGAATATAAAAAAGTTAGCAATTTATATTGAAAGAAACATCAATTATGAATTTAAATTTGCTTTAAACAAATTTATACTGCCATTTTTCAGTTCATTCACGTACAACACTTTTAGGCCATCTGAGTCAGCTAGGTTTTTGGATTACACACCTCTATACCCTGGATCAGGCCGATCAGACCTTTTAGATGCAAATTCTAGTTGAAAAATCCAAAATACAAGTCACAAAATAAGCAACGGAACAATATTGTTTTTTCCCCATCGAGTTCATTCCCCATTCCCACTAACCCTCTTACTGACCCTCACCCGCTCCTTCCCTCTTGTCTGTCATTCATTTTACCTCTTGGCCAACCTGCTTTCACATTTTAAATTTTATCACCGACACCGGCCTCAGTTTTATATGTGCAATACCCTTTCGCCTGGACAGCTGGTCGGCTTGTCGGCTGGTTGGATGGTCGGCTGGTTGGCTGGACGGGGTCGTGGACCCAGCTGTAAGTGAGGCGAAAACAGAAAATGGCAAAATATGCTTTTTGAAACCGCCATTCCCACTACTTGGGCGACTCCCTCTCTAACACGTACGCAGGTTTATTGCACTTTTGTTCAGTTAGGCTTGGTCTGGTCTGGTCTGATTTGTTTCTGGAAAGTCCGGCTGCCCACCGTTGACTTTCCGGACATATTGTGTTGATTTTGCAGGACTTTTAGTTTAATTTTCGTATTTATTTTTTCCTTTTCCTTTTCATTATTTTTTATTTTTTTTTTTTAATAACTTGTCAACCTTTGTTTGAGTTTCTTATGAAAAGTTGGAGTGTTGCGAACGCTCGCAGATTACCTGTAAAGTTATATAACTCAGTGAAATTGAACTGGTTCGCATTTACGGGAAATTTTTGATGTTATGCCTTTAATTCGTTTGGGTTCTTTCCTTTAGCACCTGTGAGCCTAAACCTCTACACTTTTTATTTAGGTTTTGGGTAGCTGTGGAATCCGCGGATTTCTTAACATAAAAGATAACTTGTGTTCAAACCGAGGAGCAGTGGTTAACTAATTATGTAATAACACTGATAAACGTATAGAATATAAATGAATAATTTACCTGAAGCCTTAAAGGTAAATAAATTAATTTTGTGGCTTACTGAAACGTCAAGTTTCTTCCATTCACAACTTATACGAGCCTTTCGTCTCTCAGTCATGATACGTGTTGCTGAACTATGCTCAAATTAATAACAGTTATAATAAGAATATTATTTTAAATGCAAGCGTTATTCATGGATCTATTCCATGAACATATGCCTGGTAGGTTCATGGCAATACTTTATTAATGAAATACCTATGGCTCTCAAATGATAGCAAACTTTAAAATGCATTTTTATAAGTAACTCAAAAATAAACTCTTTAGTTGATGGATGTTTTTCTAAATTTAATATCCCAAATTGATATTCCATTTGGCATTTACCACTGACCTGCTGGCAGTTTCCACGACCAGGAACAAGTATATCTCCGAAATATTCTGCGTCAACTTTTGCTTGTCCTGCGGCCATTTGCGGTACTCGGGCCAGTTGAAAAGTTTTTATGGAAAATCGATGGTGAAAGTCAAGACTGTGGTGCTGGTGCTTTGTCAGGAACTTAGACATCGTCATTGGGGGCAAGTCACATTGCTTGGACAGCTGCAGAACATCTAAAAGTGGCAGAGTGGTAAAACGGCAAGGGACAGGCGGTGACAACAAAAATCTAACGACAGCTTAATCCTTTTAAAACTTAGAGCACATAAAAGCAGCAGCAACGGCAGACACAGATCCCAACGAAAAGCCACAAAAAAAGAAGAGGAAAAAAACAGAATTGACGATGGAAACGGAGGTTGCGAACAATAAGGTGCTTTAGGATGAAGCCAAGAAAAAAAAAAAAAACGATGAGACAGGGACAAGCATTGGGGCAAGAGTTGAAGTGCCAGCGTGACACAATAAAGACAATCCACAACCACACAAGAACATCAAGAAACAAGCACGAATATTCTAGTCTTGTCTGCCTGACTGCGAAACACACTTAACCAAGCTCTTAGACACTTTAACTGCGCTGAACTCCACGCAATATTATGTTTAAAAAATGAGAACAAATCACTTGACAGCTGTTAAATCGGTCGCCATCTTGAATAGTAATGCCAACTTAAAGTTCTATACCTCGAATATGGTCACCCTATAGTTTCTTTGCCAGATTCAGTTCATTTTGTTTTACAATCAGCATATACTAAGAGTTTGAGGTGGTGGGTGGGGAGAAAGTGGGAAAAGGAGCTCGCTCTAAAAAATTGAAACACACTTAATCTGGGGCCTTTACTTCTTATATTCTCTGAAATCGACTATTGTTCCTGATCAACAATATAAATATATATTTTTTCAGAGATGGTTTCTTCTGCCTATTACAAACATTACTACAAAAATAATACACCCATAACCCATATTTGAACAACAAAACCACCAAAAACATTCACAACAACCGTATCAGCTTTGTACAAAGGCAAAGTGTAATAACTATAAAAATAAACCGGTGCCGAAAAGCAAAGACTGCAGACAAAGCTTGTGGTGGGTAACAAGAAGTCTATAAAAAGCGCAGTGAAATGTTGTGTAACGACAGAAAATCAAAAGCCATTTTGTCATTACAAATCTTAAAATGCCTCTATTCAAACATCCATGCCAAAAGACTTTGTAGCAGCCATATTTTTATACTCCTTCCACATGGGTAAAGAGTCTGTAAATGTCAGTAAAATGTTATAAAAATCCTCTATAATTGAATAACTCCTCAACAATTGAAAAAATCATGTAATCGAATCATAAATTTTTGTGAAAATCAGAATATTTTAGAGCCATACTTGTAATACAAGAACTAAATTCGGATCTTGTGAATCTTGCTCCTAAGATTCATAAAAACCATAACTCCATATAACCTTATATACATTATCCTTCAATTTTGTTTACTCTTACCCTATTAAAAATTGGAAAAAGGCTCTTCTCTATTTATTGAAATTTATGTAACAGTCATAAGAAAGCTATTTATGTCTCTCTGCATGTTTGCCTCCTTGTCTTTCTGGCCGCCTGTCTATCTTTTCGTCTGTCCAGTAACGCTTCGATATCGAAGACTAAACAAAGCTAGTATCCCACAGTGCAATAAGCTCTTGAGGTGTCATCATGTATAATATTTGGGATTTTCATCACAAAAAACATCCAGAAACATGATGTTGTAGGAATTGTTCGAAAGCAATTAATAAATAGTTTGTTGTGTGTCCCTAATACAGTAGGAGTTTCTACTAAAGAAAAGTAGGTGTAGCCTAAAATATCTGGTATTCTGGTATACTTTTTAATCTTGTTATCCTCAAATTGTGAATAACCATTTTCTCATCAACGTTATCAATGCTCTAAGCTCAGACCACCATCCTGTAGCAATTATTATAGATATATTGTACTTTCCGATTTTTATCAAGCTGCAGTAAATTTTCATGCAAAACGTAATATAGTATATCCGTTTTTAATTTAACATACATTAAATTCATCATCAAAACATATTCCTAATTCTTGTTTTCTATTTTGCCTCTTTTTGGATCAAGTGTTATGCCAAAACCAAATTTGAAAACGATTTTTAAATATTCTGTGGTTTTATCCTACAAAAAAGTTAAGATGATTAGCGACAAGCCATAATATGTAGATATTATAGATACATTATAATATCATGTATGGTGCTATTTAGTAGATTTCAGTTGTAGTAAGTTTCTTAATTATAAGTACTTTAAGTCAGTAGGTTTCTGCAAAATGCTATCATTTGGAAAGTTTAGCTTTTAATCATCAAAAAGTTAGCTCTACATCCTAAACACAATTTCGAAAGCATTGAATTTAATTTTTTTTTATATCTATCTTTAACGTAAACCTTGGTTTTGTTTACTAAGAGAATTTGTTTGCGACTACAATTTAAAGACATAAATCTAGCAAATAGTTCTGGTTTTGTGTTCCGGATGCCGTATTACTTGCTATTCAGATTCCTTTAAATATTGATGAAAACAACTACAAAGTTGACTGGCCCTTCGACACAGGCGGACTTAAGACTTTGACTATAAAACAATCGTAGACGACAAATTTGTTTCGCTTAAATTGTACATAATCGGTTTCTGGGACGAGAGCGGGGCACTCGACTAACCCGATTGGGGAAAGATGTAAGGACAACAAAATGTTTTATGGCTTTAAGCTGTTTTCCCAAATTTCACCTAAATTGATTACTATACAGATACTAGTATGAGGCAGGCAGTGGGACGGAACACAGAGATTGAAGTGTGTGTGATGCAAAACTTTGTTAGTTTTAACACGTTCACAAATCCCATGGCAAAGCCATTTAATGGCAGCCAAAAACTAACAAACCACATTAGCACGAGCAAAGTCAGTAAGGTAAGGGAAGGCAAGCGAAAAGGAAGCCAACACTGAGAACTGACAACTAAACACCATGAAGATCAAGCTTTAACAAAAGCAGCAACGCAGTCGTTGTGATTTCCCAGACTAAGAAAGAACAACAACTATGAGTGCTTAAACCATGACTGCTGAAGTACGATATACCCTATAACCAAATCGAAGTAACCTTCCACACAGTCGCATACACATATTGAAAAACACAAGCCGAACTTTAACTAATTACATACCCAGAAGATTAATTTTCCATCCTTCTTATAAACAGACTAATAAAGAGACAGATAGACGGACAGGAATATATCTGAGAGAAAGACCTTAAAATAAAATATACCCGTTATACGCAACTCCATGGGTACAGAGTATAGCATAGGGCAACAGCCCACGCTCTTACGACTCGTTCACTCTCACACACAAAGACTTATCTTATAATAAATCCAAGACACTTAACGCCTTAGCCACCAAACATGACCCACAAAGCGGACTACGGATAGCTATTGTGATATAGGGAAAGCTGGAGGAAAGCCGGTGGGATGAACAACACAGAGAGGTGCGACCATATCGTAAGGGAAATGCAAATCGTCTGGGCCCCAAGAAAACGTTAGGGCACTGAATTGTGCTGAAGCATATCTGAAAGAGGAAAAGTGAAGTGGAAACGGATTGGCAGCGGTCCACTAATGTGCCACAAATCCATAGCACCCATTTGGGGATTTTCGTTAACTTTTTTCTTTTTTTTTCGTCGGGCATTTGGATTAGCTTATTCTCTTACAAGCGTTGGGCATGGATACTTCCCAATTAAATTTACGAAGTAAAGCTAACGGTAGCAAATTTTGATAATAACATTATTATATTGATTATGTCGATAATATTACTGTAATATGTTTCAATATTTTATATATATATTATGTATAAATTAAGTACATTATATTTATAGTATTATTATTATTAGTATTATTATAAAATTTTAATACCAAAGTAACATAAATGGGAAAACATAAGCAAATTTACAACGCAACATTGAAAGCATTAAAAAAACGCTGATATTAAATATGACGTATAAATACAGAAAGAGTATTCTAACGCCGAATTACTTAGAATTTTGCTAGCTCGAATTTTTCTACTTGTATTCATTCTTACTACCAGCGGCATCCGAATCAACAACGTTGTTCTTTTTGCAGCTGATAATTTAATTGAGCTTGTGGTCAAATGTTGGGAATCATGGGAAAATTACTTGATTCTGATTTGATTTGCCTAGACAACAATGTAAGCCGTTGCCAGACGCTGGGCTGTTGGTTGCATGGGGAGTCCTTTTGTTTCACTTGGCGCTCAAGTGGATTAGGCCAGGAAACACTTCGGCCAAACTTTTGTGGTGCCTTGATGGGTGGTATCAATTTTGATCCTTTTTGGAATGACCGACCGCTGAAATGGATAAATGATTGAACGCCTGGCCGAGCAATGCCAACGAGAACTAAATCCGGTTACGAAGTTTCTGCTTTCAACAATGATTACCCAAAACTAATTTGAATTTTATTGATTCAATTCAGCGTGGCAGGCTTTGCAGTCCATTCGCAAGCTATTTCGAACATTGCCTTTTTCCGACCCTATCCACTACCTAACTACAATGTGGTCCTTGTCCGGGTTGTATGCATCTGTCCTTGATGATGTGTTGATGATTTGCCTGAACCTAATCTGGCTATCCTATTATTTCATTCAAACTTCTGCTTAAGGGATCCCTGTATTGAAAGGCTTGACAATGTGTTTGATTTTTGTGCTTGCTCCGCGCGGACTTTGCTTTTATGCTAATACGTTAAATTGTTTTTTAATATGATAAACGCATGTTCCTCTTGGAATTTTATTATCCACGGATTTCGATTTGCTTTGGGTATCCTTAATCTAATTTGAAGACTGTTAGACATATGACCGTTTTTATTTTGAATGATAGCAAAGAATGCTCGATTGCGAGTTGCCCTGAACCCAAGTCTAAAAGAACTGACATGTAACATTCTTGCTTTCCAAATTTAACCTTAGAGACGGACAGATAGCAAACGAGTATAGTTTGATAGTCTCGAATTATCAACATGTCATATTATTACTATTTATATTATTAGCTCTGTAACTTATATTTATAATATATTACTAATAGTGTTATTATTATATGCACTTTAAGATGTAAATGAGCTTAACAAATACTATATGTATCCCCTTAACCCATTAAAAAGGGGCTGGGTTTGTACAAAGAAGAAAGCATCTCCTACATGAAGTACATAAATTCTTGATCGAGATCAATAGCCGAGTCGGTCTAGCTATGTTCGTCGGTTTGTCCAACTCTCGGTCTGTCCGTTTGTCTGTATAAAGGCGTAAATCTCAAAGACTATTAACGCTAGATGCTCATACCATACCAAGTTTGTTTGATAGCTTGTAATTTTGTCCTTCGATAAAACACAATTATTAAGCACTATTAAATTATCATTCTTGGCACACGAATATATTAGCTCGCTCTTGATCAATGTTGCAAATTTAATTTTGATAATAAACACAGAAGTAATTAAACAATAAATTTGATATGATGCTGCTGGCGGTGACGTCGCAGGAGTATTCTTACGAGCGCAATCAGAGACTTGCTTAAAGTATGTGTGTGTGTATTTGTATGTGAAGCGTTCATATAGAGTGTAAGTGAGGGTACGTCCCACCATGGGTTAAGACCATGGTTTCAGACCATGTCAAGGAAATGCCTTTTTCCATGCGCCAAATTATAGCATAAGCCTTGCAAATATTATATCTACATTATATACAAATATATATGTATGTTGGTGAAGTACGAGTACTTTTAAAAGATGTAAGGTAAGAATTAGGCAAATAGACTTTGTGTGCGACAAATAGCTGTACGAATAATTAAACTCAAGAAATTGAATTTGATTTATTCAATATTTAGACATACTTTCTCAACCTCCATTCCTAAATCTCTTCTTTACGTCCTATTCATTGTATCTATATTTTTCTTTTGTGCTTAGACTATTGCCATATATCCGACTGTGTCTACTTTTTGATGCGAGAGTCAAAGCAAAATGTGCTGTAACATTCATACAAACTGCTCACTCTTTACACCAATCTGTGTGTTTCAATGTTTGTTTAGCTAATAAATTTTCGGGCTAAAGTAATCAAATAATTGCCGAATGTACGAAAAACACAAGAGCATAAGAATATGGCTTGTTTTATTGTCATTTTATTTCGCAAAATTTACGAGCGGCAAAAAGTTTCGGTTTCTTTTTTATATTGCCTCGCAACAACAACAACAATAACAATAACAATAAAACAGCAACAGCAATAACTTAAAGTTGAATATAATAAAGTAGTAGTACTAAAAGTACGAGTACAAGAGCGACAAACCAAAATCATGTAACCGTATATTGATGGCGATGCTGTCTAATGATGCCGCTTGACTTGACAAATCGCGACCAAGTGAAATGAAGATGATGGGATGATTAGATGAGAGTCTGGTTGTCCACCGAATCCACGCATTGAAACTTTCGTACTTTGTAGTGGAAGTTCACAAGCGAACTATAAATGATAATTCTAGACGGAATATTATGTGTTTCTATAAAAGAAACAATTAATTTATGATAAGAGTTTGACTTTTAAGAATCGAAATTAATTGGGTTAATTTGTGGCGCCAAATGGAGATACATTTACAAATGGAATTAAATACCAATTAAAAAGGGGTTAAAGCATTCTCGTAAATAGATCAAATTTAAGAAAGCAAACGACATTAAATTTTGTATACAAAAATTTTTTTTTTAAATACATGTATATTTGTATGTCTTCTATCCGTTCGTTATGAATATATATTGAAAGGGTAGTGCTACATAAGTGGCAAATATAAAAACTATCGGCTGAAGAATGTGCTTAGAAGTAGCTTTATATCTATTGGGAATTTACATTCCAGATTATTTCTTGAGGTATTACAGGGCCTGAGGTCTTACAGATGGACAGACAGATAGACAGGCACAAATGGGTATATAGAGACGGAGCCTGATAATTAATTAAAATACTTTATGGTATTGGAGATGCTTTCTTTTCCCTATTACATTATTTGCAGAACTTATGTAGCCATTGTTTAAAAATTTTGTCATGTAATACTCAAGTCGAGACACTTAGAAATTAAAACACATTGAGTCTAAAAGACATATGGACTTTTTGGGCTTGATTTATTTGAAATGAGATTTGAATAAAATTAAAAATGCACTCGTAGAACACACCTAATAAATCTTGTCAAATAGTCAAAATATATTGAGTAAGTTTATACAGGAACCGAAAACTTAAAGTGTTTTAAGTTTTAATTTTATTCACTTTATGCAATGAGAAATGGTTTTTTGACTTTTTCTGCATTGTGGGCGAACAGGCGTAAGATACATAAATAAACGTCTATTTGAAAGTAACGTTGTTGAAATTGTGTCATGAACTCCGGAAAATAAGACACGTCAACACAATCCCACACTTATTCACCCGCAAACTACAGAAAAATATATACAACAAAGAAAGTGAGTCGGTGTGTTGGTTGGTCGCTGGGTGGCTGACTCAAAGGAGCGTGTCGTATCTCCAATCAGTTCCAGTCTCCCAAGCGCTAGCGTATCAAATTGTTTTGAGCAAAAATTACAAATTCCACAACTCACGTGACACAGCAACCGCCCAAGCATCCAACCCCTCCCCACCGTTCCTCCCTCTGGCCACATCCTTTTGGCTTTTTGGCATCCCATTGGCGTTTACCGAAAAACGAAATAATGCTCCTGTTTTGTACTGTCCCTTTCTCCAACTATTCCTTACGGTGGTACTAACCGAGATATATATATATATATATATATATATATATATATATATTTTTTTATATATATATATATATATAAAATCGCTCATGTCCACACTGGCCATCTATATCTATACAGCAGCCGCTACCCTTCCATCAGTGGGACTGTGGGCGATACTATGAGCATGTACCACAAATGTTTTGAGCCACTCAAATGCAGCTCTGTGGCAAGTGGTTGTCCATAGTATATTTCGGGTGTGTATATAGTATGTGTGTGATTGCCAAGCACATGGCCAGCGGCTGGAATAACAACAATGCACGAAATTTAATGCCAACAGCAAAAATAATGAAAGTATTTGCTTTGCTAAGCACAAAAATATGTCAAAGTAAATTTCACTTAATTTTTTCTTTCTTTTTTCTTTCTGCTGCTTCTTTCTTGTATCCTTTCACTAAATGTGTGTTTGTGCGTGCTGTGTGTTTGTATGTTTGTAAGTTTGTGTGTGAGCCTGTGATGCCACTAAGGTTGAGTGAGTTGACTTTAAGATGCGTCGCACGTAGTATGTAACAGATTTTCCTCTTCAAATACCCTCTAGCTAAAAACTTTGAAGTGTATTCTGAAATCGTTACAACTGGCTAATGTAACCGAGAGATTAAAGCTAACAATTTTGAATCACAATGAACTCCCAAAACCCATCAATAAAGTTAAAAATTGAATGAATTATCTGAATTAATAATAGCTTAAAATAGTTTCAATCATATAGCTAGTACAAGTAGTCCTATTAATTATTTTATTTTATTTTATTATTCACACAGGCGAACAGCATTTAATACTGGATTATAGACACCATAATATGAATTATAGAAGTAGTCAAATATTTAAGTTCATACAAACTTAAACAAGCCAAAAGTAATCATGCCATTGCAAGATACTAATAATAATGGTATAACTTTTGCTTAAAATAATCATTCGATTATTTTTGTCCGTTACTATTTTAAAAAATAATAAAAATTAATAAAAAATAATAATAAATAATAATTAAATAATAATAATTGATATTGCTTTGAAAATTAGATATCTTCAATGTCCATCTATGCAGTCAATAAAATTATAGCTTTTATGACGAAATTATAATAACTTTCAATAGGGTGATTATATTGTAAGCTTTTTGTCTTGTACAAAGAAACGAAATAAAATTGTATTTTATTTGTAATTCTACATTGTCTGTGCATGCTCGTATAGGGTAGCCACTATTCCAGCACTGCTTGTAATGATTTAGCCTATTCATATTTATAAGGCAACTTCAGTTAGCTACAGCAATGACCTGTTGTTTTTACCAAGACCCCTGGGCTGTCTGAGACGAATTAGCCAACATCTTGAGGTTTTCAGCATACGTTTATGTGCGTGTACTCAAAAGTTAATATTTGTAAATATCATATATACAGTGTATGCGTATAACCAATATATTCAAATGAAATTTTTCTATTTTCATAGCATATTGTCAAAAAATATTCTTAAATATATAAGAAATATGTATGCTTGACAGTTTGAGTCAACTTTGAACTATAAAAGTTAAGGGAAACATACATAAATGTCATGATTTAATTCTTTCAAATTGAAACTTAGGGATTATGATATATCACGATTACTGCATCTTTGCGATCTGTGTGCCTCCGTGTTTTGATTTCTCCCTGCTTTGTCCCTTCGGGTAAACAAGTGAATCCATCAATCAAGCGCACGTAACCACATACAAAAGCGACAATCTAAATGGAAGTGGGGTGAGGGTAAACTAAACTATAACATCAACCACACCGAAAACCCAAAAGAAAAAGAGCATCCCAAAACCAATAGAAAACCCAAACCTAAATGCAAACGTAAGTCCCAAAACCGAATCCAATATGCATGTCAGCACCGCACATCTCATACTCAGGGCATACAAATAAATTTTTTGTCGTACTTGTATATTTATCGGCGATAGCCCAAAGGAAATAAGAGAAAAAAATTTAAATTTAATTGAATATAAGATGGAAATATATAAAGTTGATATCAAATCAACTGTTCTGGTCATATGCAGAGTACTTTAAGAAGTGTGTATTTATTGATTAAAATATATATATATTAATTTCTTTAATAATATATATCTGAAGTATATATACATTAATAAAAATATGACATAAGTTAACCCCTAATGACAGCTACGTTTTATCTAATCTATTTTTTTAAAACCTTTCTATTTTTACAGTATATCGGATTTCTGGGGTCACAATTGGACGTAAAGCTTAACGCGTTGTGTGTGAATTTTTTTTATTTTTGTTTGGGTTTTTAGTAGAACACGCACACAACTGCAGGGATATATATATACACAGACACACGCGCGCCGTGTGTAGGTGTGCGTGAGTGAGAAGGACGCAGCCCTGGTAAACATGGATTGGACTCGGTGGCAAGACGCTAATGCCAGAGACAAAGCTGGCAGCAGCATCCGCAGCAGCCTTTGCGATTGCGATCATCAGCAAAGCCAGTGGCTTCCCATTTGATTCGTCCAGTTCCATAGTAGGTTCTATCAACCACGCAGTCAGGCAGTATCAGTAGCAGTATCTCAATATCAGTAGCAGTCAGTGCACACGTCACCCACTCACTCAGTTAGCCAGTCAGTAACGGTTGCTTTTTCGATCGGTTGTCCTGTTCATCTTATATAACGTATCGAGTCTCTTGGCATTCATAAAAAAAAACTGTAAATATCAAGCAGCTCTCATAAATACATAGGCAGATCTGAAAATATAAACAGATCTTAATAATCTACATAACAACAAGCAGCAGCGACTTACATATATACATAGAAGTATATGTAGTGCAGTGTAAAAAAATCTATTAATTTTATCAAGCGAAAGGAAAAAAGGATTTTGGAATTGATTAAGGTGTCGAGTACGAAGAGAGCACCGCATGCTGCGGGCTTGTTGGCCTAATTGAAGCGCCAACAATTGCAGCAGCAGCAGCAAAAACCAGCAACAACATCTCAAGCGGCCATTCGGGCAACAACAAGAGCCACAATATAACTACTGTAACAACAACCGCCTCAACACTGCCAATGTCCTCTTTGCCATCATAGAAATCAACAACGTCATCATCGTTTGTTTAGATTTGAAACAAGTGAGTTTAGAATATAAATAATCGTACCTAAAGATGCATGCTCATACAATATATATTATAGTTATTTATACATATATAAATATATATATTCTTGTACATATCTATCTACATATACGTACCTTTCTCTGCCTAACATAAATATTTGAGTCTTTGAGTTTTGTACACAATTAAGTCCCATACCCATTTAATCATGCTACTTTTGTTCAATACTAGTAATAAAGCTGGGAGGAATTTCCAAGCTGATGTTACTTCATACATTTAATAAGCACTATCGATTCACTAGATTTTTAGGTCAAGTTTTACTAGAATCAAATTAGCTTTGTTCGGCAATTTCAAGTAAAAAACGGACTTTGTGTAACACTGGAAGAAGAAAAACGTTAAGAGCGCAGCTTGACCGTTTTTATAACACGTTCTCGCTTGAGGGTTTCGAAGAGAAATAAGCTATAAATATAAAATATTACATAGGAACTATTGTGAGTTTAGGTTGTTGATTCATCTTGGTTGATAATATTATTTCATGCGTACACTTATATATTTTCCATCGTACATACATGTACATATGAATATTCATAAAAATGGCTTTAATTATAGATAGTTAATAAAACTAAACCAATCGAATTATAATTTATTGCGACTAGCTAAATGATTTACTTACTCGTTATATAATAGCTTGTACTTGTGTGTATTTAATGCCCAATTATAATACATGCTCGTACGGGTAGTCCCTCTGGGGTCATTCACAACGCACTTAGGGCGCAGCATTCATGGCATTTGGAGGTCAGCAGCTGGTCGGTAGCAGTCACAGCACTCACAGCAAGACACTCACTTAAAGCACATTTATAAATTTGTAACTAACGTAGCTGAACCAAGTCCACCAGCATTCCACATTCTCTGTCCCGTTTTTTTCAATGGCAATCTGGCAAAGCAAATCTCATGCAAATTATATGCAAAACAGAACGATAACTGTAGCCGCTGTTGAATGGGACGGGCTGTTAAGGAGGCAAAACGTTTGTCAGGCGACAAGCAATTTGTACAAACATTTGCGCAAACAAAACGCAATTGGTCACGAGCTCGAAGTGATTGCCATTGATGGTCTGGTCTGGTCAGGAGCTCGCGTGACCCGCAAGTTTTACACAGTCAGCAACGTAATTGCTCATAAAACGTCGCCGTGCCACAAAAGACTGCCGATAACGAACCTTAACCGTTTATAACAATTATACGAGTTAAGCAGCCTTTTGGGACCAGAGACCTGGGAGCAGAGGGCTGAGAGCATCCACAACGATTCTGGTAGGGAGCTGGCCACCAATTAAGCCAAAGGCGAGAGTGTGAAACGGCCCTGTCGAACTAGTGTTGGTCGCCAGGCGTTTCAGCTGCAGCTCCAGCTCCAGCTCCCATGGTGGGAGTTGAAAATCCTGACTAAATGTATAAACCAGATACTCTAACGCGCCGTGGCAGTCTTAGATCCCTGCGCAGTGCACCGCTGCTCAATACGGTGCTGGAGAGCACGCTCTCGCTGACCCGCATTCATCCGATTGCATCGCTGGAGTTGCCTGGTCTCGACTATGCAGTGCACTCGCAATCGGCCATTGGAGCCTTCCATCATCGTGAATTAGGCACTTCGCTGCGCAGCGGCATCGCAGCTATAACCGCAGCCAGCGCTAGCGCCGCGGGTGGCATCTCTCAATCCCAAAGCGCACTACTCGGACGATACGGTCCAAACGCCTCTATACGCAACAGCGAGCGAAAGATTGTCCAGCCCAAACGGTATGTCAATGATCCCCACACCCCAGAGATCGTACTGAATGTGATCGAACTTGATTCCTGTGTCAAATTCTTTCTTTGTGCCATTAGCATTAATTAATCGTAAATTAAATATTTTGAGCAACCTGATTTGGTGCTAAATTTACAAAACTAACGTGCTGAAATTTATTGAAAGAGAAGAGAAAAGAAAATAAAATTGGTATCAATTTTTTTCAAATTCGATGAATGCTTTGTGTTCTATAAATAATGCCGATATATAAAGTACAAACTTCGTGAACAAGTATTTTAAATGGACACGCATACAATAATTTTTGATTGTCTTTTTAATTATAAGATGTGCCTAACAAAAATATGTTTATGAATTCGTACGTACTCCAAATTGATGCTTAAATTAAGTTTTTATTGTTCTATAGTTTGATTCTTGTGGGGTTTGACAAATCGTAAATGCCTAACAGTATACTGTTTTCAACTTGTGCATCAGTTAAATTGATTTATTGACAAAAATTTAATTGAAAGTTATTGCCAATCACGCACGGGACTCCAACGCTTCAGATTCCCATCCCAGGGTAAATCCTCAATACCAGCCTGTGCTGCAATAGCTCCCTTGACACGATTTGCGAAATCAATGGCCGATTCGCTGACACGCCGCTTCAGTGCCGGCATATACCATATATCACAAATTATGGACCAGGACGAGATAACCATTAGTATATAGCGCAGCATGGAGCAACGTGTGCTGTCCCAAAAAGCATCGCCAAAGCGTCGATCGTAGCGTACAGCCACCGGATAGACAACATTGCATATTGCAAAGCTGCCCTTCTTGAACTGCATAACCGCAGTGTTGTTAATGCAGGTACCCTCCGGAAATAACAGTATTGGCGGTTTACCACAGCCCGTTGCATGGAGACGCAACACGAGGCCCAATGCTTCGCGTTCACCTAGCGCCCGACGCTCGAACCACAAATGTGGGGAAGCGCGCGCCAATGCGCGCTGTATCACTCCCAGAATGCCGTCGTGTCGCTGACCAGTGAGTGAGTAGTGGACATCACACATGAGAACAAGGACATCCAAAGGGCTAGTGTGATTGCATACACAGATGCCCATACGAGGCTGATGCTCCTTATTGTGAACTCGTCGCACCACTGGTATGCAGCAGGTCGTTAGACGAAAGCACGTACGCAACACCATATGCACCAGACGGCGCTTAAAATTCCATTCGGGCAACTGGCCCAGCACTCCCGTTACTAGCGTAACCAGCAACAAACACCCGGAGCAGCCAATAGTTCGCAAAGGAACGAGAAAGCTATAGCGTAGCAGGAGTGCGAGCAGCCATATCAAAAATAAACGCCAGCTAAGATGCCTTTTTTGGTGGCGCAGATTACGCGTTAATAGATTCCATTCATCCACCGGTGGCGCAGCTGCAGCAAACCTCGGAGTCACATCGTCCTCCAGCACTAGACGCAGTCCCTCAGCAATCAAATCGCAGCACTGTTCCATGCGTGCGTTGAGTGCATCCTTAGGTACTACCTCTATGGCCAGTTGCTATCTTCAGCAGCTGCTTCTTTTTGCTCAGCCGCAGTCGCAGTTGCTGGTGCACCTTAAGCTGCTCATCATTAGGCTTCTGCCGGCGCATAGCATGCAGTTGTTTCGATGTATACACTAAGACACGGTCCAGTAGATCTAAATAATGTTGGTTAATGCATTCCACACAGCTGCAGGCTACCATAAAGCATAATATGGCCAACGAGACCAGTTGCACCCACATTGAGATTTCTGCGCAGAAAATAAGGCAATAATTTTTTTTAAAATTTGTTCGACATAACATTTAATAGAGCTACCGATTGAAATAGTAAAGAAATCAGCGCTGTGAAAGTCATACTCTACACGCAGCAGTCATTGACCAGTGTTGTAAAATTATCTCTACTTAAGGCGTTTGTATTAATGCACCCTTGGAGCGAATTTGGAGTGAGGATTGAACCAAAAGAATTCTTAATTAAAGCTCTTATTCAATTTATCGCCTCCTTTTTGGTTTTGCGCCTTTTGTTTTCCCTTTTTTGCCCTTGTTTTTTTCTTTTTTGTTTGTCTTTATTTTTTTGATATTTTGCTAAGCTGTGCCGACTTTAATTTATTAAACAAGCAAAAGGCGCCAAAATATAAAAAGCCACAAGGGAAAACTTTGCCGTCGTCTGTCGTTTGGGTTCTTGGGTTAGGTTTTAGGTTTGTTATTCCCCTGTATTCACTATACTGTACTGTGTTTGGCTGCCCTTATCCCATTTGGTTTTGCATATGGCAATAATTCATTAAGCACAACAAGGCCGCAATATAATTGGGCGCCGATGTCGCCCCAGGCTCTGAGAGTGTGGTCCTCGTTCTTGTTATAAGTCCTGAAATCAAAATCACTTAAAAAAAAACGGAAAAGTTCAGGCTTTGTTAATTCGTTAATTAAATGGGCCTGGCTGACTCTCGATGACAGCTTGTAAAGAGGAATTCAACTTTAAGGATTACACAATGAGCGAAGCCACAATAGCATGTTCACAATGCCACATCGTCGCTTCGACGCCTTCCATTGATAACATTGGCTGGTAGCAATCTTTGCTTATCAAAGGCAAACAACGACGTCAACGACGTCCACGACGACAACTCATTTAGGCGCACAGCGCAAACCTTCTCTCCTAAGCCATCCCACTCCCTAAAGCCAAACCCTTAATTAGCATAGAATGTGTTTTAAAAAGCCACTTGAGCTAAACACTCAAAACACCTACACGACGGCGCCACACCTCAGACTCACTCTATCCCAATTGCCCATGCCTCCTTCCCTACCAACACTCGAACGTCTGCTACGACCTTAGATGCTTGCGGCTAAGACTTTGTGACGAGACTGCGTAGCATAGTTAGGTAAAACCGGATCCCTGTGCTGGTTATTGCTGTTTTACCAAGCTGTTGGTTACGCCTTAAATTTCGGCTGAAAATCGATCTAAAAAATGATAAGCAACTAATGGTTTTAAGTCATTTTAGTCTAAAACTTCTATACAGTCTAGCATAAAATATTGTTAATTGTTAAGATACTTTTTTATAAAAATGTGCATTTATGATTTTACAAAGTATTGAATGCAGGTAATGTTAAGAGCTTTTCAACCTTTTACTGTTATACTTAAATAGATAAAAAAAACACAGAGAATTAATTGAAGACATTCCCATGGTACTATAAAGAATTAGCTTTCGATAAAAGAAAGGTAATCAAAATTGTGACTTCAATAAAATTGTATATTATTCAAATTGTATTATTATTTAGTGGCAAATGCACCCATAGAGTATTCTTGATTCGGCATATCAATCTGTATTTTCTGGCTGTGCACAACGTCGCATCGGCGGCACGTGATGCTCGAGTGTTGGGATAAGCATTTCCGCTCTTCAGGCGTAACGCGAAAAACGGGCCCGACACAAACACACAAATTCACCTACACAGAAACGACATGAACACGGCTTGAATGGTGGCATTAGAGGGTGGGAGTGTACGGTTATGGGAGGGGTTGGCAGATGAAAAAGCACCAAATGAAATTGTGGCGTTGATGCCACGCCTATACTAACGCTGCTGGCCGCCCAGCTGCCATTCAAAAGTAATTTAGCGTTTAAAAAACATTTTTCTGCCTGACTTTTAAAAAAGTTTTGCATAATGCGCCGTCGCGTTTTGTGGGCGTGTGTGCGTGTACGTGTATATATTTATGTGTGCTGGTGTGCGTGGGTATGTCAACACTCACCTGTTTAATGATACCACGTTTCGTCGTCTGTCTGATTGTATTATAGCACCTACTAAGCAGACTGAACGTCAAAGCCTTTTAAATTTCTGTGTATTGACTTTGACGTTTCACTAACTGCCAACGTACACATGTATCGATTGAAGTATAGGGCAGGAAAGGAAGGGGGCTTTGTGTGTGTATGTGTGTATGTAAACTTATGCACTCATGTGTGTGTTTTTTCGGATATGCAACGAATTTGGTTATGAAATTAGTATACAGTAATCAGTATACACTTAATGCTTATAGCTAACATTTCAAAAAACAGGCAAATTTTTTTATAAACGCTTAGTCTAAGTATTTCTCGAGGCTTTCCCAAGCTACAATGTAAAATGGCAACTTTGTTTTGAAGTTTTCCGCTAAGAAGACCTAAAAGTTGTTCGCATTACGTTCATAAGTTTCAAGAGTAAAAATTAAGTGCCCATTGCAATCTGTTTGCCTCACTTTAATTGGGTTAATTAAAAAAATGTTTTACCATTTGTGCAGATATTTTACTTTTAAGCCCTGCTGGTTAAATGTTTTTTTTTTACTTTTCTTTTTGTACATTTGCCCACCAGCAAATTCTTGTTGGGGTAAATGCTGAGATACATATACTCGTAATGTTATTTCTTGATGCTCTCCATATATTTACTTAATAAGGGCCTTAGTGAAAAAAGCGGCGAACCATCAATAATCTTATGCTGGTGTTTTTAATATACACCATCCTTTTGGCCCCCACATCGAATATTTTGGCCCACAGTCTTCTAATTATGCGCGTAGGCTTGGCACTGTTAAAACCGTTATTGGTGTCATCTTGTCATTATTTAATATAAGCCCACTTTGATAAATTATTTCCATTGGAGAAAACGTGACAAAAGTTGTCAGCATATCGTCTGGGGACTACTATGATTTGTGGTCAAGTTGTTCGCTTAAGACGATGCCACTCTTGAGTGCAGACGAATGGAGGCAAGTTGAGACGAGTCGCGCGTTTATTTAAGCAATTAATCAATTTAGCTGGCGCTGTTTGTTGAATAAGTGATAAAGATTTATCACTCAGCTTGCTCTTTGGTCCTCACACCACAAGCGAAACAAGCATCACCCCGCCCCCCTTTTTACCATGGTAGTACACCGATTCGGCTGGTGAACTTTAAGAGCGCATTAAAGTTCATGACAGCTCTCAGCATTCATTGAACCCAAAGCTTTGACTTTTGCGTCTGAGCGCAATGAAAAGCTTCTCAAACGGTTCAAAGTCGGGCAGATATCCGTGGAGATGGAGATGGAAATGAAAGCCGTGGTCGGGTAAAATCCGACGGTTCTGTATTTACTTTGACTGAATTAAGGGACACCACGAATAAAATAAATCAACCGATTCCAGTCGGGTTTTTATTCAGTGACCACTTCAAAGGAAAACAAATTTGCTTAAAACTCAGATAAAAACATGAATTGCTTTGACTTGGATATATATATATATATATATAAAATATATAGAATACTTGGATATACATTCAAGTATACTTAACGTAGCAGATGTGATGTATCTAGCTGGAAACAGTCCTACCTTATTTATGCTCAAGAATTAAATAACAACCATAGAAGATATAAAAAAACACCCAAAATTAACCGGATATAGCGAAGGGGTAGTCAGCAACGCCATCAAGAAGAATATAAGCATATTAGAATATATTACAATATATAGCATTATTACTTGTTAACTATCTATTTAATTGCAGTTAAATAGTACAATTTAGGGAAATGTAAGGCAAAAATTAAATCCAAAACTTTTCTTTTTGGAAATAATTTTAAGAGCTTGAGGACGCATTTTCGTTATTAAGCTTGCTGAAATTTCCTTGTATTATGTAATGTTGGACGATGGTGTGGTTGATGCCGTTGCGACGTTAGTGCATTTTGTGGACGGTCAATAAACTCGGGGCATAGGCAAAACTGCGCATCAGCTATTGAAATCAAAAGGAAAGGCCAAAAAGCGGAGGGCCATGCCTTTTCCTGCTCTTCATACTCCACACAACCTTGAAGGTATATGCCGATGAGCAGGAGAAGGCACCAGTGTGGATGTATTCCATTAAAGTTTCAGTATTTGACTTGACAACGCCATTGCCATCGCTGAAGCTAAAGCTAAAGCCGGCGCCGGCGCCGGCGCTGACACCAACTTTTGGGGCTCACTTAATAAAAAATGTGACCCGCGGAACGTTGCACATTTTCTTAGGTGCAAAAAGTAGTACTTGGCGAATGGCCAAAAAGCGAATTGAACGGTGGCACAGATTGAGTGGTCGCTGTGATGGGGAAATGCTCATGCTACTCCTTCTGATTGCTGGTTCAGTGGTTGCTGTTTTTGTTCTTGTTCTTGTTCTTGTTCTTGTTCTTGTTCTTGTTCTTGTTCTTGTTCTTGTTCTTGTTCTTGTTCTTGTTCTTGTTCTTGTTATTGTTCTTGTTCTTGTTTCTGTTAAGTGAAGTGTAGGCGCACGAAGCGAAACACGCAAGACTTGTCGGTGCGATGTAATAAATTTTGAAAATGTCCGAGCGCACTGTAACAAATGGCTTACCCGATGCACAAACACAAACACAGGCACCGGCACCTATACACTTCACAGTTGGATATTTGGCTAGTTAAGAGTTTGTAATTTATTTATATTTTTTAAATATTGGTAGTGTTTATTAAATCCTTAAAACAATTTGCGTAAAGACTAATGTATTTATTAAATCATTGAATGAATATGGTTAAATCCGTTTCACTCAAAGATCAAGGACTTATTTTAGTCTGAGTACTTTTGAAATCAATATATGTATTATAATGAGCCGAACTAAGTACACCGTAAAGTAAATATTCCATATTCTTACTTGTATCCACGTCGGTATAACAAATTTTGTTGTAAAGCTAATGAAGTTTGCAAACTTAATGAGTTTTGCCTTAAAATTAATAGAAATGAATTAATATTAATTTTAAAACAAAAATTAATATTATTTTTATTGTGACCTTATGTCAGATGAACAAAAACATTGTAGGCGTCACCGTACCTATGAATTTTTGTAGAATTTTCTGCGACGCCGCTGTCGACTTCTCCCGAATTTCGTCAAGTTTGTTGTAAAAAAAAAAGCTGCGAGGGAGCTTTACCGCCGGGCCGCAGATGGAAAATGTTATACATAGTTCATAAAATTAAGTTAGCAAAATGGACAACCATCTTCTCCGTCTTTTAGATATTGGTCCGTTGAGATTTAACACTTATCGCTAAATAGCAATCAGCAACTGGGCAAATATCAAAAAATTAAAATTCGGAAATCTCGACTTTCTGCTCCTGGCGTTAATAAGCAGTTGTCGCAGTTGACGAATTTAAGGAACCGATTTAAAGCTGTGACTTACCTAGTTTGCGTATGCTATATATGGAAATTGATGTCTTCTATCCTTTTTTTTTCTATGACACCTTTATTTAATAATATGTAGAGGAAATGCGTGTAACTTTTACAGATCTGAAAGAAAGAAAGAGAGAGAGACAGACAGTCAGAGGGAAGCATAAAAAAAAGAAGAAAGCGAACAAAAATGAAGGAACACCAAACAAAGGTACTCACAAGTTGGGAAAAATATGACTGTAAATATTTTCTTATGCTAGTATAATATGTATGCATTAAAACGCACACACTTAAATATATAGACACAAAAAACACACATGCATACATAAATACGAGTATATAGGCCACATACTTGGCCCAATGTGCTGCACTGCCAAAGTCGACACAGCTCTGATGATGAAACAGGCCCGCACGTACGAGGGCTTATATCAAAGTACTCGGAATTATATACATATGTATCTAACTATGTTGATATAAAAGTTAGCTAAGGGTAAAATAATTGTTTCGTTTGTGTGTTTGAAACACTTCTTGGACGTTCAACATAAGATTTTACAAGAAATGCAACAATTCTTCATACTATGTCAATAAAACAACTGTGTTTGAAAATCGATTTATTTTTCAAATTTTATTTCTTTAAATAATTTGAAAATACACTGTTAATAATTTAATTAATTATAAAGCAAAAATAATTAATCATCAATTAATTTTTATGATTGGGGCTTGTTTACAAAATCTATTAGCCTTACTGGATGCTTTAACAATTATTCAGGTTAATACGCTATTAAATTATATACGAGTACAGTATTCAATTGCACATTTTCTTAATTAAAAACCTTACGAAGTTGAATGTTACACACATACCATAATAATAAAGCAACCCTCTTAAGCCAATAGACATCAGAAGGCTTCAATTTGCTGGATCGCTGCAAACTTTTTAAATATTAATAACAAAAGAATTTAAACTTAAAGTGAAGACAGCGTGTGCAGGTTCTATTTGTGTGTGTCTCTGACATTATGTATGTGTGATTGTGTAATGTATGTATGTGTGTGAGTGTGTAACGTGTGTGCGTGTAGGATAAAGTCTTTGCAAGCATGCATATTTAAATACTTCTGTCTGTACATGAACGTGGCTAGCGGCACCAAGCTCTGCAGAGTCCTGACTCTCTTCTAACTGGCTGTCAGAATGGCAATCAGCAAGAAGTTTCAGGGTAGCTCAAATTACACACACACACAAATACATACACATATAAATGTTAGTACACATGTCCTCAAGAATACTTCTAAGCATAGACGAAAGTCTTCAAGCCTTGCGCTTCATTTCCATAGTCCAGTGACCAGCTGTCAGTTCGAGTTGTAGACTCTAACTAAAGTGGCCTTCAAAACGGTTCAAAGTGCTGGGAACACATACAACTTGATATGCAGTAGCTTTTGTTTTTTTTTGGGAGATTAAATAGTTTACCAGCCAGATCAAAAGCTTGCGCAAATAAAGCAAATAAAAAACATCTCAGTGAGATATAATTTTTCTTAGTGAACTTATATATATCTTAAGCAAACAATGTTTATTTGTTTATTTAAAACAAATATTATTTGTAGAAGATCCTAGGCCTGAAGCATTTCATAAAATAGACCCAAGAATCTGTTTCTTGGCAAAAGCTAAACTTTAATTAAGAATCTTAAAAAGAATTTTTTTTAATATTTTACCAATCATATTTAAATCACAAAGGTAACCGAAGTGTTTCGATTGTGCCCTAAGCTCAAATTTTAAACTTTATTATATCTTTTTTCGGAAACTTATTGTCTGCATAAAGTGCTGCATAATTCACCGAGCATTGTTCAATTGGTTTATTTAAAGGCCCAATGGCAATAATACAAACACAAGATACGATTCAAATATTTTTCATTTTTGCAGTTACATATGATAAGTTACTAAAGTTCTCTTAGGCATATGCATTAAGCCTCCAGAAACCAAATACAAAAATAAGAATTTTACAGCCACAGACAGACAGTCACATAGAATAAGCGTTGGTGTTAATTAATTTGTTAGCTTAGAGAAGAATTTTGTTATATCGTGTATACGCAACATTGTCCAAAAGGAGCAATACAAACATAAAATCTCTGTGTGGACATTTTTGAATGTACTCTCATTATATAAGTATATTGGTACTTAGTTTATTAGTCTGGTGATTGCATTCCATAAAAGAGGTTGTCGTGCAGGAATGTTGCAGTAGAGAAGGCTCTGTAATATTTTACTTATATTTCAACTTATTGTAAATTCAATAGCTTTATATATATTTTAATCCATCAAAGAATTTTAGTAAATTTAAGTATTCAGTCTCAAAAACCACGTCTTTTATTCATTGCTTGTGCTTTTATATAAGTTGCCACCAATAAAGTTTCTAGTCGGTTAAAGTTGCTGGCGCCTGGCGAAGCCCTCACCTGTGCTTGTTAAGCGTGGTTGCTTTGGTTGTGCTCTCAGGCCAAAGTGTAATTAAATATCCATTTAGTGTACATTACGTTTCCTTTGGCCAGCAAATGCGTCCCAGAGACTTGCAGCTGAGTTAGGTAGACACATTAGGAAACTTTTTGCCGTGCCTGGCTGGGAAAACAGGCTGGAAACCCCTTAAGAATAGGTAAAGCACTGAATGCAGCCAAGTGGGTGCCGGAAAAGCCCGCGAGAAGTTTAAAGAGCTGCTTATGTCTAAATTAATTTAAAAGTTCGTTCACTTGAAAAATCGTGCGGCTGTCAGTGGCGCTTGACTCACGCTCTGTTCGCTTCTGTTCCTTACTTTGGTATCCGTCTACTAACTGCTCTGATCCTACCCTCTCATCGTCCATTTGTGGCCGCTTGAGAGTTGCCCGCAGCGTATGGACAGTGGGACCATTGGACTGTTGTTACGTGGATGAAATAATGGACTAAGGGGCAATGAAGTTCCCAGGCGCTCACTCGTTTATTAAAGATTATGCTTATAATGACGACGACAATGACGACAAGGAGCAGAATGCGTTCTAAACACGACCCAAAGAACAACTACCCATCTCTCATCTTTCATCTTCAGTCCCATCATGATGTTGATGATGCTATTTTCCGAAAATTTTCTTTATTGCATGTCTGTGTGTTCCATCTTCTGTTGCCGGCTCTTTATTTCTTGGTTTATTTTTTTATTTTCGTGCCATGCTTTATTTTATTTTATTTTATTTCATGGCTCTTTGGTCGTTCGTTTCATATTTTTTTCTCCCTTTTTTGAGCCATTAAAGTTTGTTTTTGTGTTGGTTTATCGTCACTGGACCCGGACCGTTTTTATATTCGCTCTCGGGTTGGCACTCTTGGCTTAGGGAATGGCGGGAACACGAGACCAGCTCACGTTGAGTGTGACATGATTTGTGTAGCAATTTTCTTGCATCTTACGTCACTCGGAGCGATGTGTCGCTCACGGCGTTTGCGGTGTACGAGTATACGGCTTAGCTATCATTTCCCAGGCGACAACCACACTGACAATGACAGTATGTACACGTCTTAATGCTTTTCTATAGTACTCTGCGGAAAGTCATGTACAAGTTATATTCCGATTACTGTCCGATGTACGATATACGACAAGGCCAGTACTCGGTTAAAATTCATATTAATATGTTTTGCTATATTTGATTACAATATACTACAAAATTAACTTGGTCAAAATACCAAATATTTTAAGCAATGGGCAATATTTATGTTTGAAAATATTAATAAAATATATTCCAAACAATTGCAAGTGACTTTAGTTCTGAATTTATTCAGAAAATCACGATTTAAATTGTATAACGAAATCTACTAACTGATATTTGCCTTAATATAACCGTCAGGTAAAAGCTGTGTGTTTTAGATTAGCAATATCCGAGTTGTGTGTAAATACCCTTACAATAATAGTTTGATGTCCACATACTTTTCTGGCGCAGTGTGCAGACTCAAATATTGTATATAAGTACGAGTACGTAAGTTTTCTGCAATAATAATCCTGTATTTGGGTCACATCTGGATTCATATTTATGCCACTTTCGTCGGTACCTGCTTGAGCCAGACGTACAGAAGATTTCGCCATTGTGACTTGGCTTCAACCTTTGTGGTTAGAAAGCAGCAGCTCCTTCGGTTTATATGTGAGCTGTGGTACCGACACAGACCTCGGCCCACGGCTGTCGGCTAACTGCGTCTCAATCACTCATACAATCATCCCAATGTGTCCTCCCGCATCCGTGTGCCAGTGGCTCAGCCCTTTCTATGGTCATATAACTCGTAGTGCCCATTGTTTCTCTACTCTGTTTCATTTCTATGTCATTTCCGTCTCCTTTCGCTTGTGCCTCTGCTGCTGCTAGTGGCATTTCACAGCTAATTTCAACGAGAAATTTTTGGATCGTGAGATTAGGAGGTGACAAGGGGGCCTAGTTTGAGCATTCGTGGGAAGAGGACTACAACCATAAGTCATCCGACCGCTTGCCTGTGCGGCGCTTATGCAAATTTGTGCCAGCTGACAAATGGGGCAGCATTTGCACATTGCCGTCAACGCAACGGAGGGAAGAGAACGTGGGGATGTGACTGAGGGGTGGGGACTGAACTGAAAACTGAATACTGTGAACGGGGCGCTGGGGCATGTCTATATAAATGTCATTTGTGTTTTTTTGTTTTTTTTTCCACGGATTTTGTATGGTTTCTTTGATATTTTTTTTCCTTCCTTTCTTTTTTATATTTTGATTTTTTTGTTGTTTCTCTCGTTCTTTTTGGGTCGTCCGTTTAGCCCGACATGATGATGATAAAGTGCACATTAAAATATATTTGCCATTGCCTTTTGTTATTGTGTCGTGTGAAGCGATTTTATTTATTTGCAAAGCGCGCTTTGCATTTTCAACTAGGCACACAAAAAAACAACCACAGTGAGAACCGAAAAAAGCAATAAAAGCGATACGCGAAACAGAATAGGTGCGAGTTGTACATAGTTTCTACATTTGATATATTTGAGAAGGAAAATCAATAAAATTTTCCACTCGACTGAGAGGAAAGTATTAAGATGTGTATGCGTGTATAATCATTATTACTCGTTATTATATAATATAGTGCCGCATATAATTCACACATGCACACTAGCACACAGGCACACACACTCCGGCTCACGAGTTACGCCAACCCTGCCCATTCAAATTGTCAGCTCTTATCAACATGCTGCATACCGTGCAGATGAAGTCTTTGCTTTTAATTTCGTCTTTTTTTTTCTTCCGACGACAGTACGTGGCACGTTGAAGTCCACACACTCCCGCACACACGCACACATGCTCATATAAAATTATTTTCTTCATATAATAAGTGTAATAACTTTCATGTGTCGCCCCATGTGGAATGTGGCACGAGCTTTTGCAAATACGTGCGAGGGCAAAACGAATTGTTTTCAGCTCTCAACTTAGCTAATAAATCATATTTTTGAGGCGCTTCTGTTTTTAAGGAACCTTTTATTTAGACTAACCAAGCATTAACAATACATTTCATTTGGTTTTTTACAACAAAATAATAAATTTACGCAGAATTTTTGTTTATGCACTTAAGAAACATATCGAATTTGTGGCCCATTTAATTGTCAATGGTTGAGACACGTGTAAGCGTGGTATGCCAAAGCGCAGTCCTTGTGTCCAACTGAATTTACGTTATATATTACATTTACATTATACTGTTAAATTATATAAATTAAACAATTCGATGAACCAGACTGTTATGTACTCCAATTGTCTTCAAATTAGGATTAGTTTAGCTTTTTAAATAACAAAATTATTGGTATACGCTTTTGAATTATTACTATAATATTACTTAGACGAATGGCCATCACAATTTTTGTAAATAAACCGATTGTACAAAATGTTATTGCAGCCCTCGCCTGCATGTACTGGCAATGTACATAAGTCTGTCTGTGCGTGTGTGTGTATGTGTGCATGTGTAGCACTTAAATACAATTGAGTGCGAGTGAGGAGTGTGTTGTCCTCATTTGGCACTTGGCGCACAAATCCAGCATAAGACAATAAAAATCGTTGTAGGTGAAGTGTAGTTAGCATTATATATGTGTGTGTGTATGTAGGAGTATGTGTGTTCGGGTACATGGATGAATACATGTATAAGATATGTTTGTGTGAAAAATATTAAAGCTCCATTAGTATTTAAATACTCATATAAGAGTCACTAAGAAATGCCACAAAAGTAAACAATTGAGAGATGGTCCCATGGAATTTGTTATACTCGTTAAAAATGCTCGACAAAGCATGAAAGGGTCGGCGAGGAAGGAAGCGATTTCAGTGTCAGTGGGAAGGGCAATCACAGGTAGCGTAGTCTAATTACTAGAAGCTAAAATATAAATAGAATACGAGAATGATTCGAAAGTCAAAATCAAAAACCAAAGGACAAGAGCAATTAAATCGAAAAGGAAGCGAGACCTCTGAGCGTATACAAAGCCATTCAAGTTCAGCATCTGGATTGGTGCTTAAAGGGTGTAAAGGGGCTTGGGGGCTTGAGGGAATAGACAATGCAACATTCTTGTATTTCTTTGTATATTTTGTAGGGGTTGTCAACTAAAATGTGACCTACTTGGGCCAATAAACCAAAGCATAGGACATAAAAAATTTACTCGTCGAATTGACAATTCGTGACTGCCGCAAAATGTTGTTGCCATTGTTTTCGCTATTGTCACTCCTTTTGTTGTTGCTTTCCTGTAAATGTGGCATTGACAATAAGTATACTAGAATTAGCTGATCACGATCACGCTTACTGCTACTATTCATTTATTTATTATGTATTCATTTCAGTCCATTCATATTCAAGTCACTTAATCGTTTTTACCTTTATGCATAATTAATATGGCAATGAAATTTTGCCATCAGCTCTGTGGTTAAGCGTAAAATACTATGATTTATTGAACAATACGCTACATGTCCAGAGCAATTGATACTTCTATACTTTGCTAACAATTATTCTTACTAGGTCCCTAAACCCATTAAAAAAGGGGTAAAAAGAGGCTAATAAAGTTTTGCAAATGTCGTTAAAATGCTCAACGAATCATATCCAACTGTATAAAATATATATTTTTATTCAGTATTAATAAGCGAGTCGATCTGTCTATATGTATGCTTGTGTGTCTGCACATGTGTGTGTATATGTCTACATTTAGAGTTAAAGTGATGACATATCCGATCTGCCTCAAGGGCAGTTGGGTACACTCGACGACAGCAACTTTACCCGGTCTATTCCTCGCTTTTGTTTATAATTGCACCTATTATATGTACGCTATGTCTTAAATGTTATACAAAATATAATCGTAATTTCATAGCAATCTCATTCCGTCTCTTGGCTCCTGACTCTTTCCGCCTTCTGTTTTTGTAACTTGCCAACAAGTCAGGCCAACTGTTAACTACCAATTGACTACTGCAGCTTACTCAAGCACACACAACATGAGTTTAATGTATATGTATATGTGTATTGTGTGTTTGAGAGGCACTGCATTATATTGGACAGTACGTGTGTGCGTCTGCGTCAGTCTTTCAATCAGTTGGGTTTTAACCTATAATCAATTTAAAACAAGTAACAGCAGCCTTCATCCAGATAAGATAGAGGAACGCAGCTCATTCTTGAGTTACTTCTATCTATTATCCAATCGCTATAAAATTAACAGCATACATTGGGCGTGAAGCAAACTACAAAAATTTTATAAGTCTGTGACTATATATATATCAATTGGCAATAATAAATAATTTATAATAATAATACGTACAAGGTACATTCAATATAAAAGGTTGCAACTTACAATAGTTGACTATTATTATGCTGATTACACGACAAGATCTAAGACCTTTCTGCCACTAATAGTGATAGCCAAAACCCCGAAAAGTTTATTGAACCTTGATTACAGTGAATATTATTCAAGAGCTTCTATTAATGTGTCTACGACTTATTAGAAAACGTTTTAAATCAGCTGAACGGAATCCACTTTAAATAGAAGGGAACTTTATAAAAATAAATGTGCCTAGAGAATACCATAAAATAAATGAACTGAAAGACCAAAATGCCAATATATTGTACATCAACCTTGATTTATGAACATTATGGACACTTTTTCCTATTCTTTGAATTTATGTATATTCTTGTTTTTATTTTCCAGTGCGTGAATGTATTGTGTGGCGAACCAGCTTAACCTGCTCAGTCAACAAATTATTTTTTTTTTAATTTCTTGACCTTTTGCTGGGTTTTTTTTTTAATTTATTATCATTTCCTTGCCGTAGTCACAAGCTCTTGGGTTTTTTTTCTTGATTTGTTTTGGAATTTCATCTTGTTGGAAGAACAAGCGTAACAAAGATGGTTAGCTGCGAAAGAAAAAGAAAGAATAAAAGTAACAGAAGTCTTGATATCCACTTTCTCTTCTAAACCGCGAGTTTATTTCACGTTGTTGTTGCTATATTTGCTGTTACCTTTTTCAAACTGTCGCCTTTTTAAGTTGTTGCTGACAGCGTGAAAATCAAGATAAATTATTTGGCTCCTTCTTCGGATTGTTTCTTTTTTTTGGGTTGTTTCTACACTTGTCTTTTTTGCAAGTAAAAAAGTATTTTTTCGCTGTAAAAAAGCAAAATATTTTACAATATCTTAAAAATTGAAATTATTTTAAAGCTGTCACTTAAGCTTATGTCTTAATATGTAGAATTCCAAACGCTGCTCACTGGCAGCGCACACATAAAGTCCAATTAATCGCGCTACTAATCCACACAAAATCACTGGAAATCTCACGCTCTGTTTGGGTCAATACAAATGCCGCGTGGTAGCACGGACCACCACTGGTTCCACACGGCCACATTTCGGGATTTGCTCAACCATACGAGATGAGTTCAAGCAGTCAGTGCGATGGACTGAGGGACCCTTCTACACATGGGCGGCTTTCATTTTGTGTGTGCTGCACCGTTCATGCTATGACAGTTATTATAAATAAAGGACTTTATATTCCATGAATTTAAGACCAGCATATTTTTAAACCAACATTTACTCTTACAACACTACTTAAGCGAAATAGCAATGCAATGAATATTGTTTTTTTTTTTTATTATTGTTTATACGTTTACTAAGCTGACCATATCCTGAATTGTAGCTAAAGATCCTGAATCGGTCATTGCATAAACATGGTATGATTATGTATGTGGTTGCGTAACTGAGTGAATCGTCGGTGAATAAGTTGCCTGAGCGCTGGTGTGTGTACTTTGGTATTTTGGTAGCCAAATGTCGATAACGACTGACGCCTAAGCTTGACTGCTTGGCTTGTTAGTCACGGCTTAAAAGCTTAGTGCATAGAACTGAAATTATGCGATTTTGGCTTCAGAGGTTTATGTGTTTGTTTCAGTGTAAATGTGTGTGCTTAGGCTGATCCTGTTGCTTAAAGCAATTAAATGATAAGTGTTATCTCTGGCGTCAATTTCCCAATTGTCTCCGTCACAAGTGCGTGAAGGCGTCAGTGTGGAATATCAATTAGCCGGCAATCTCAGACCCAATACCAACATCGATATGAAATACATACACACTGTGTACAATATATAAGTATAATAATATATGAGAAGTAGATATATACTCGTGTGTGCTCTCACTTTCCCATAGCCTTTCCCTAGCTGCTCTTTCATCACCCGTTCAGCTACTGTGTGTGGCCTTTGCGCATATTTCATGAACCTGAGAATGAGAACAAACATAACACACAAATTCTATGTGTGTTCATGGCACGGGCGTGGTAGGGCAGTACGTGGAAGATGAAGGACGTGGAGTGCGGTGGTTTAACGCTGAGTGTGGCCAATTAGCGCAAAGACATTTGACTAAGTACACAAAAGTGTTTCCGTTTAGGCTGTACGTCAAGTGACAATTAGCCAGGCTTCAACAGTCTGCAGGACCGTGATTCGGCTTACATTTTTGAGAGGCCTCGAGGCTACTCTATATCCACATATTGTACTTTGAGGTCAGCTTTTGTTTCATATTCATACTCATATTCAAATTCATATTCATACTCATATTCATATTCATATTCATTGTCTTATTCTTTCTTCTTTATTGTTGTTTCTTTGCAGCGTTTTATCGCGAAAACTAAAACCACATCTAGTTGCCGACACTGTTAAGCAATATATTAGTCGGGCACAACGAACAACCAAAAAGGGTTCTCAAGAGCAACAAAATATGGAGTTTTTACGTGGTGTCTATGCGTTTATGCAAGTGAGTAGATCATCGGTGAGTATCAACTGTTTCCATTTTAACAAATTTACTAATCCATATCAACTTGCTCTATTTTTACTCCGGCCATTTTGGTTCTTGTTTTACTACCGTACATACCACAAAACTGTATGTTGAATCCAATCTGAAACCGAAAAAAAACGAAAAAATATCTCCAAAACAAAACCTAAAAATAAAATGAAAATGTAACTACTCGTACTACCTGCTACTATTTTACTCATTTCTACTTCAACTACACCTTTTGTAAACGTAACAAAAACTGAATCGAAAAAATTCCAAAACAAAAAATACTGCAAATAAAAAAAAAATATTTTTTAAACTCAATGTATCTTACACTACTTGACATTTCTATGCATTCCCACCATTAATGTTAATGACAAAAAAAAAAAAAAAAAAAAAAACAAATAACTCGTATAATGATAAAACACAAATACCTTAAAAACTGAAAATCATCTTTTTTGAGCTTAAAACAACGAGATATAAAACATAAAACTAGGGTCAAACTATAACATTAAAAGACACTAAAATCACAGAAAATGATTTATTTTGCTTAAATTAAAACAAAACAGATTCATTTTTAGCTATTAGGCAATTATATATTCATTAATATATGTCTAAAATATATGTATATATATATATACTTTTATAAATGTATATATATATATATATATATATATATACATTTATACATATAAAATAATACAAAACACAAAATATTTATATACAATCTATATATATTTATAATACTAAGCAAAATTACAAATAATTACAAAATCCTAAGCTATAACTACTAACATGATAACTACCTTTCAAAATAACATTTTTCATCTACTTGGTATTAATATAAAATTTCATTAAAATTATAAAATTTGTTGTTAATAAACACAACATACTGAAGAGAGACTGTCAAGAGAAACCTGTGCTACAATATTAATGTCTTCCATTTCAATATATTACAATGTTTTTTTCATCTGGTCGTCCTCGTAATAAAACTTCATATCATCTTGAGTACAAGCTGGTATTGTATAATCTTTAGATTTGATTACAATTTTTCGAGCGAGTGAGCGTGCGACTGTAGGATCATAACAATTTTAAAAAGTTTTCAATACTGAAATAATAATAAAATAATCTAATTAAATATAAAGCATCATATAAAAACAGCCACTTAATTCGTCGTAGTTTTTAATATTATATAAATGAAAATGAACAAGACAAATATGTTTTCATCACAATAGAATTTAAAAACTCCCAGTGAAAACAAAAAAAAGAAACAAAAGACGGACATAAAAAAAATTAAAAAGCGACCGCCAAAAAAACAACACTCGCGTTGAGCAACAACTACAACAATTCCATACATGCGTTACGCCTTAAGTGGGCAGTCATTTTCATAGACTTACCATTTGCCCATTGCCCATTGTCCATAACCATAGTCCATTTAGTAACCATTGTCCATCCGCCATTCCCATTCAAATTCAGGCAACCATGCCCATGTTACTTTCTCTTTCTCTCTCTCTCCCCCTCCCCTCCTTCCATTTCTTAATTTCTCTTTCTCCCTATATCTGTCTCTCTCTCTCTCTCTCTCTTACTCCTTTTCCTACAAGCACACACCCAAAGAAACACATACAAATACACTCATACAGATGTCCTATCTCTTTCTCTTCGTATTAATACTATACTATACATATGTGTGACTATACCTACTACTGTTCTGTTTATGATTGTTGTTCCGTTTTATGTTGTAACCACTTAACTTTATTGCAATTGGCTGTATAATTGATATGTTTAGCTTCTACAATGTTAATGATTTTCATAATTTTGTTTATCGATGTGTATCTCAGAAAATTGCAAAATCGTATTATTGTAGATATAAAACTAGTCATTGTCTTTATCTTTGTGTGTGTGTGTATTGTACAGTGCTTAGGCTTTTAAGTTTAAGACACTCAATTTACATTAATTTGTACTCTTACACTGTGATATTGTATTGGAACAAATGCTCTAGCCTCTCTAGCCCCAACTAAAAAAATCCACTTATATAATTCCAAGCAAATGTTTTAAATAAAAAAATATTTTGTATTATTTCAAAAAACATAAAAAAATAAATAAAAACAACAACAATAACAACATCATAACGACGAAATCCGATGAAATGAAGGTCGACTACAGCAAAGGCAGCGGCGGCAACGAAGCAACACTCAGCCTAATAGGCGATGCGAATGCAGCATGTGATCCAACAACGACGACGCCTGCGACAAAAGACACTGAAGCAACAGCAAATGCAACTGCAACAACAGCAACCACAACAATTAAAAAAACAACCGCAGCACCAAATGTAATAACAAGAGCCACAGAGCGACGCACAAAAGCGCAAGCTGAAATAAGCGAAGAAGAAGAGGCTACATCCTGTCCAGGGCTTAGCATGGGCTCCAAGCCAAGCCTTGCCCTCAAAGATAGCCCGACTCAAAAAGAGAATCTGAAGCTTAATTTGACGATGAAGCCAGCCATAGTTTCAAGGACAGCGGCAGACAGTTGAGAGTACAGCTAAATGTGGGCAGATAATGCCAAGAGTCAAGAGAAAAACAATGAAAATCAAAATAAACAGTGATCAATAATCAATGATATCAACAATATAATGCAAACCATGTGATAACTCGTATGTATGTATGTGTATATAGGCCATATACTTATATAAAACAATTAATAACATATGAACTGCAAAGATCGCGACGCGAAACGATAAACAAAACTAAAACACAGGCAACTAACAAAGTGGCCTTAGCTTGTGCGAGCGACTGAATCAAATTCAACATCGAAATTAAAGTCGATAAGCGATAACACATAACTGATAATCTTAATAATCAAAATCCATTCCCAATTAATTATAACTGATAATTGACGAACATATTTAAACCAGCAAAATATCAAATATCGAATCAATCAAAAACATAAAACTTAAAAATCAAAAGTAATCATCAGCTGCAACTGCAACATCTACAATAACAGTTCAGTAACATTAGCAGTAACTCTTACAGTAACATTACCAGTAACAGCAGCTGTAACCGTCAATAAACTTACAGTTACTACTGTTCTGTTTTGCGTGCGTGCGTCGTGCGTGTGTGTGCGTGCTACGCTCACCACCGCCCACCGCGTGCACTCAGAGGGTTGGTTGGTGCCCGCGGTGCCATCCCCCCAAACGCAAAGTGATAGAAAATGGTAATTACAAACAAAAAATTTCTATTCATTAACTATCCTAAAAATTCCTCAAACTCTACCCAGCTATCCAAAGTTCATCTCTCTATCTCTTTTTCTCTTTCTATCTGTTTACCACACTCTACTAATGCGATTTTTTTCTTAACTAAAAAATATTGCATATATTGTAGTTCAGATTTTATTAGCTGTAATTTTCAAGTTGTTTTCATTTAATTTTACTATGATTTACCTGCCAAAATGCTGCACAAGTCCTGTCTGGTGGCCATAGTGTGTAACTTTTTGCGTTTATCTATTTTACTTTTCTTTTGCTTTATCGCTTCTTTCTCATTTAGTTTATGCGTTTTGAGTCGGATAACATGAGCGCGATCAACCCAAACGATAAAAAAAACACTAAACAAAACAGGGGATGCAAATTCATTGCAATTGAAGCGTAATTCATAATCGATATTTTATTAAAAACAACCGTTCACGTGAGAGCCCAACGATAACAGATTGCTCGCCTGCTACCAAAATATGCTGTCGTCTTCGTGAAACCAAGAAATCACTTATAATATAAAAATTAATAATGCATAAATAAAACAATTAAAAAAAAAACAAAAACCCAAATAAATAATTTAAAAGACACAAATTAAGTACAACTAAGTTGAAAATTTTGAGTATAATAATCAAATTTAATACAATCTATAATTGTGAGAGAAACCCTACCAAGTAACGAACCTGTCACCATCAAATATATCTCTATATTTCGCATATGAGACACACTAAACATACACATTCACACACCCATGTATATAAGGCAGACACTTTGTAAAAGTATAGTAAAGTGTTGCGAGTGCCTCCAACGAATTATAACTGATAAACTGAAATAAAAGAAACATAAGTATTTATTACTTCACCAAAGCAATGTCAGCAATGTCTAAGTTTCTTTTCCTTTAATTTCAATTATACATATATAATTTTTCACATATATCAATAACGATGACTATTTATGAGTATCAAGCAAGCGATATGTACAAGACCATGAAATATGCATATGAAAAATATTAAAAGCAGCAATAAGTAGGTATGTACATTTAAAGCGAATAAAAAAAACAAGCCTTAACAAAATCTAATACTAATTCACAAACAGCATTGTTCAGCCCCTAAATAGCTCTATTGCCGCGTATATGTTGTTCTGTGTAAATATAATTCCAAAGGACCCAAGAATATAAGACAACAATTAGAAACACTATAACAAACCATATGAAATTCAGTAAATCTAACAGAGAACATCGTCCCCTCTCTTTCTTATTCTCTACTTAATCCGTTCTCTCTATCTCTTTCTTTCCCTCTCCCGCTCTAAATTTTTCGGATATTTGTGAAAGGAAAAAAATATATATATTTTATTATGATTACTAATTTTACTTTTATTCAAATTATTATTATTATTATTTTTCTTAATTTGATCCAAGCAAAAGAATGTTTTTTGGCTGTCAACTTCCATTTATGATCTTAACACTGTACCACCTTCCAAATCTCCGTCTACCCCCACTAGTGCACACATTGCAGTTTTTTGAGAGGCCTCGGTCAAATAAAAAAAAAAAGAAAGATGAAACCGCAGCGCTCTTATCTATGTATTTAAGTAACGACTACTGCATACAATTTCCCCCCTGATCTACGTTTGCTATTGCGTATTGACCGTTTTCTTTTTTTTTCTTGTTGGTTCCGTTGTCCTCTCGTAGTTTAAAGCAAATTGCACGTGTCAAATCAGCGTATTTAATATAATTGTATTCGTATGATCAAATTGAACCGTCTTGTATTTATATTTTATATTCATTTTTATTGTCAGTGCTTTAAGTAGCCCAAAATGTTCACGGCAGATAAAACTTAACCGTATCTATATTCGTATCCGTATTGTACTTAACTCAAGCAATAATCAATTAATCCACATGGCATATATTTGTATGGTATATGTATATAACTGTTATGTATCTTATTTATTTCAAGTCTAAACTTATCTACTAATTAAGAGAAGTATTGCCCGCTTACACATACATATATACATACATACATGCATACATGCATACATGCATACATGCATACATGCATACATACATACATACATACATACATACATACATACATACATACATACATACATACATACATACATACATACATACATACATACATACATACATACATACATACATACATACATACATACATACATACATACATATATACATACATACATACATACATACATACATACATACATACATACATAAATAGTTACATATGTATACATGCCTACATCCTAATAGCTAGCTTTATCGTATTGACTTGTGTGTGAATCGAGCTGCTTGAACTGAAGCAATTGAACTTAAATATTGCGCATACGCAACATAGGCTATCAAAAAAGCATGGGATAGAAGCGAACAGGCAAACTGATAGCTCGGTTCTACTTCAACGATAACGTTTCTAAAGTATGTAAAGCGATGTGTGTGTTTGTGTATGTGTATGTGTATGTGTATGTGTATGTGTATGTGTATGTGTATGTGTATGTGTATGTGTATGTGTATGTGTATGTGTATGTGTATGTGTATGTGTATGTGTATGTGTATGTGTATGTGTATGTGTATGTGTATGTGTATGTGTATGTGTATGTGTATGTGTATGTGTATGTGTATGTGTATGTGTATGTGTATGTGTATGTGTATGTGTATGTGTATGTGTATGTGTATGTGTATGTGTATGTGTATGTGTATGTGTATGTGTATGTGTATGTGTATGTGTATGTGTATGTGTATGTGTATGTGTATGTGTATGTGTATGTGTATGTGTATGTGTATGTGTATGTGTATGTGTATGTGTATGTGTATGTGTATGTGTATGTGTATGTGTATGTGTATGTGTATGTGTATGTGTATGTGTATGTGTATGTGTATGTGTATGTGTATGTGTATGTGTATGTGTATGTGTATGTGTATGTGTATGTGCATGTGTTGTTTTTTTTTTTTTTTTTTTTTTTTTTTTTTGTAGGGGGAAAGCATTAAAAGCCAAAAAAGTGTGAGACTTGCACCCACTAAAACCTGACCCTACTCTCCGTTTTCCCTCTCACGGCACTAATCCGCTAAGTATTACATCACGAGGGGGAGATGGCATGAAAGCCTCATCTAGAATCTCATCTAGAGTTTGAATTCATTTTGCGCAATCTTTCAGCGCGACGCAAGGATTTGATTACTGCTGTACATGTGTGGCTAACGGCTAACCAATTGTTTTGCGAGCTGAGTAAGATATCCATCAAGTCGGTGACTATGAATGGCCTCCCAATGCTTAGGCTCAGCTCTTCCCGTTCAGCAGAAAAGTTCGGACAGACAAAAAAGACATGTTCTGCGTCCTCTATGGTCCGCGCACAGTGTGTGCAAAACGGATCTGTCTCGTGCTTAAATCTGTATAAATAAGATTTGAAGCACCCATGTCCCGTCAAGAGTTGCGTCATGTAAAAGTCTAGTTGGCCATGTGACCGGTTAGTCCATATAAGCAGGTCTGGAATCAGGCGTCTTGTCCAGCTACCGCTTCCGGCCTGTCGCCAACGCTGCTGCCATTGCTCCATCGTTGCAAGCCTTCTCGCTTCCTCGGGGTTCCTTGTCTCAATGGCTAGCAGGTCTAAGGGAATCATTCCCGCTAGGACTAGCGCTGCATCTTCGGATACCGTGCGGTAGGCACTCAGTACTCGCAACGCACAACGACGATATGAGCTCCTACAGGACTGCCCATACGATTTGACAGCCATAGCAGGCGCCCATACCTGCGCGGCGTAAAGCGTAATTGATTTTACCACGCTGGTAATAAGCCATCTGCTTTTATGGCGAGGACCTCCAATATTCGCCATGATTCCACTTAGCGCTGCTGTTGCCTTGGCAGCCTTTTCCGCAGCGTACTCTAAGTGGAATTTGTAGGACAGCCTGTGGTCCAATTTCATCCCCAGGTATAGGATGGCTGGTTTTGATGAAATTCGGCATCCCGCCACTTGGACTGTTGCAAATTCCACTTTTTTCCTACTGCTTATTAGAACTGCTTCTGTTTTGTGGGTAGCCAGCGACAACGAGTTCTCTTCAAGCCAAGCAACTACCTGTTGTATACATACGTTGGTGCTAGTCTCCACCTCCTGCAGATCCTTTGCCACTGCCACAATGGCAATATCATCTGCAAAACCGACAATGCGGGTTCCGCGTGGTGTTGCGATGCGTAGTACCGCATCGTACATTACGTTCCACAGCGTTGGTCCCAGCACCGATCCTTGTGGTACGCCTCCTGAAACCTGATGCTGCACTCTTCCTTGCGAGGTGTTATAGAGTAGCACTCTATCGCAGAAGTAGCTGCAAACCAGGTTGGTGATGTACTCTGGGATGTCTAGCCGCTGCAATGCCTCCACAATCACGCGCCAGTTTGCAGAGTTGAAGGCGTTGCGTACGTCTAACGTAGTTACTAGGCAGTACTCCTTCTGTCCGCCTCTCCAGCGCGTTCCTTCGATGGCCTTTCTGGCGATGGCTACCACCGCATTGATGGCGTCAATTGTGCTCCTGCCTTTTCGGAATCCGAATTGCCAATTAGAGAGTCCTTCCCGATCTTCGAGCTTCTCTTCGAGCCGATTGCAGATGATGCGCTCAAAGAACTTCCCCACCACATCTAGCATACAGAGTGGTCTGTACGCAGATGGGTTTGTATGTGTATGTGTATGTGTATGTGTATGTGTATGTGTATGTGTATGTGTATGTGTATGTGTATGTGTATGTGTATGTGTATGTGTATGTGTATGTGTATGTGTATGTGTATGTGTATGTGTATGTGTATGTGTATGTGTATGTGTATGTGTATGTGTATGTGTATGTGTATGTGTATGTGTATGTGTATGTGTATGTGTATGTGTATGTGTATGTGTATGTGTATGTGTATGTGTATGTGTATGTGTATGTGTATGTGTATGTGTATGTGTATGTGTATGTGTATGTGTATGTGTATGTGTATGTGTATGTGTATGTGTATGTGTATGTGTATGTGTATGTGTATGTGTATGTGTATGTGTATGTGTATGTGTATGTGTATGTGTATGTGTATGTGTATGTGTATGTGTATGTGTATGTGTATGTGTATGTGTATGTGTATGTGTATGTGTATGTGTATGTGTATGTGTATGTGTATGTGTATGTGTATGTGTATGTGTATGTGTATGTGTATGTGTATGTGTATGTGTATGTGTATGTGTATGTGTATGTGTATGTGTATGTGTTTTTTTTTTTTTTTTACTGGAGCGCCAGTCGGGATGAGAATCTTCTAAAAGATGCGTTAGCCCGTGCTAACAGCATGCACGAGTCGCGAGAAAACATCTCATGCGCATACGTACTAAACTCACCCCCACACCACACACCACATTCCCCGCGGGATCACCGCAAAGTATTACTTCGCGGGGAAGGGTAGCCTAAATTAGGCATTCACCGCCACACGTCGCTCATTTTCGCATCTTCTCAGATCCCTCTGGATGCATGTTATGAGCTGGTTAATGCACACCCACTTCTCCTTGCTCTCCATCATGAATGCAATCAGTCCCTCTACTGTTGGCACACCGTCCCGTTTATCATCGTATCTGGTGCAGTGATACAACACATGCTCCGGATCTTCAATGCTGCTCGGACAGGTTGGGCAATCGGGAACATTCTCGTGCTTGAACCTGTGCAAATACTTTCTGTAGCCACCATGGCCTGTCAGGAATTGAGTCAGGTGCAAGTTAACTTCCCCTGAACGTCGTCCCAGCCAAGTATCGATGCAGGGAATAAGCCGGAATGTCCACCTTCCTTTGGTTCCTGCTTCCCACCTTGCTTGCCATGCAACTACGGACATTTGCCTCTCCCTCTTCCGAATGGCCTCAAGGGGTACTATGTTCCCCTCTTGAGTGCGAGATTTGTATATCGCCAGCATTTCCGTCGCTAGTATGTCCACTGGGATCATACCTGCCAGAACAAGTGCAGCATCCTCGGAAACTTTTCTGAATCCGGATATTACTCGAAGTGCCGCCAGCCTGTACGGCGTCTTCAGCTTCTTCGCCAAGCACTTGTTTTTGGCTACTGCTGATGCCCATATTGGTGCAGCATACAGCAGTATTGAGGCTACTACATTCGCCATAAGCAAACGTCTTCCGGGTTTCGGTCCGCCAATGTTTGGAAGCATCCTCGAAAGGGCTCCCTGCATTTTGGACGCCTTCTCGTTGACGTATTTCATATGTGGATGAAAGCTTAATCTGTTGTCTAGCATGACACCAAGATACTTGATAAACGGTTTGGACTTTATCGTTGACTCACCCACTTTTACGCTCATGTACTCTACATGTTTTCTACTGGTTATAAGCACAGCTTCCGTTTTATGGCCTGCTAGCTCGAGCCCAGCTTCCTCCATCCACCTTGCCACGATTTTTATGGAGGCAGTTGCAGCCGCTTCCACCTCTCCGATCTCCTTTGCCACTACCACCAGTGCAAGGTCATCAGCGAAGCCAATGAGCTTACACCCCGGAGGCAGCTCGACTCTTAGGACGTCATCGTACATTATATTCCACACGAGTGGTCCTAGGACCGAACCCTGTGGGACACCGGCCGTCACCTTATAGTGTTTTAGGCCTCTGTCCGTGTCGTACTCCAGCACTCTATCGGAGAGGTAGCTCGATATTATTCTCAGCAGATAGCTAGGTATACCAATTCTGAGAAGAGCACCTTTTATGCGTGCCCATCTCGCCGAGTTAAAGGCGTTGCGAATGTCTAGCGTCACAACAGCACAATACTCTTTGGTACCCCACCTCCAGCGTACACCTTCAATAGCTCTAGAGGCGATGTCGACCACTGCCTTGATGGCGTCTACCGTCGATCTGCCTTTTTGAAATCCGTACTGGGAGTCTGATAGCGCTTTCTTCTCCTCAACTACGGCTAACAGCCTGCTGTAGATGATTTTCTCAAGGATCTTGCCAATCGTATCTAGCAGACAGATTGGACGGTATCCTGAGGGTTCATCTATGGGCTTATTTCCTTTTGGGAGAAGAATAAGACGCTGCTGTTTCCATCGCTTGGGAAAAACTCCATCTTCCAGGCATCTATTAAAGGTGCGTGCAAAAACCGCTGGTGTAGTGGCCACTGCAAGCTTAAGAGCGCGGTTAGGAACTCCATCCGGACCGGGGGCTTTCCTATCGCCGATCTGCTTGGCTGCTGCAACTACCTCCTCTTCGCTGACTAGATGCCATGGCTCATTGTCTGTGTCGAGGGTTATCTCGTCTGGCTGGGGGTGCTCAGGGAAAAGCGCTGCTACGATGTTTCTAAGCAGTTTATGGCAAGTCACTCTAAGCGTCTCCTGACTCCTAAGTGTCGTAGTGACAACCTTGTAGGCTGTACCCCAAGGGTCAATGTCTGCATCTTGACATATACTCCTAAAGCTTTCGGCTTTACTAGCTTTAATCGACTGCTTTAGTGCTCGCTTAGCTACTCTGAAGTCTTCAAGGAGCACACCGAAGTTCGAGCGACCTCGGGCTCTTTGGCAACATCGTCTTGCTCGCAGGCAGGCTTTCCTGAGTTGGCTTATCTCCTCCGTCCACCAGTAGCAGGGTGCCCCACGTCTACATGGTTTACGGCGAGGCATGGCAGAGTCGCACGCATTAGCCAAGCTCACAGACAGACATTGCGCAATATCATCTGCTGAACCAACCGGACTCCACTCGCTTTGACAAAGAAAGTCTGAGAATACTTCCATATCAAGGCAGTTTTCCTTCCACTTTGCGCCGTTTACGGTTATCCGCTGGGCTCTACGCCTTTTCTCGCCAATCACAAAGAAGATCGCCTTGTGGTCGCTGGCCGTGAACTCTTCACTAACCTTCCACGCAGTTTTTCTGCATAATGAAGGGCTCAGAAAGGTGAGATCAATAGTAGATCCTCTTCCGGCCTTCCAGTATGTGAATTCATCGCCGACATTCGCTAGTCCTAGGTCTATCGCTGAAAATTGTTCCAGCAGACAGGATCCTCTGGCTCTTGTCTCTTTGCTGCCCCATTCTACAGCCCAAGCGTTAAAGTCTCCTGCGATTACTATTGGCGCACGACCACGCGAGTCTTCGGTGATATTTAGCAGCATACGCTTAAACCTTTCCAGGTCCCAGCTTGGCGGTGTATGTGTATGTGTATGTGTATGTGTATGTGTATGTGTATGTGTATGTGTATGTGTATGTGTATGTGTATGTGTATGTGTATGTGTATGTGTATGTGTATGTGTATGTGTATGTGTATGTGTATGTGTATGTGTATGTGTATGTGTATGTGTATGTGTATGTGTATGTGTATGTGTATGTGTATGTGTATGTGTATGTGTATGTGTATGTGTATGTGTATGTGTATGTGTATGTGTATGTGTATGTGTATGTGTATGTGTATTTTTTTTTTTATATTCATTTATTTGTACTTAAGATTAGTATTATACTACTGGTAGAATATCACAAAGCGTGGAATAGTGTGCATTTGTTTGCGGTACGGCCGCGAAGCATTGCTTCGCAAACACCTACTCACTCTCCATGCATGTTATGGCGCTCTTCTAATTTGCTCGGCTTGCCTAAGCTGCATCATGATGGAGGCTGCGAAGGTACTCACTGCCTCCCATTTCTCAGGTGACACCAGCATTTCGGGGACAAGACTTTCCACTGTGATAGGGCTTCCAATTGTGTCCTCGAGGTTCCTTCTTAGTGACGAGAAGCGGTTGCACTCGAAGGTAACGTGGTAAGCATCTTCAACTACCGCAGGACCACAACTGGGACAATTATCTGAGACGTCGTGACCAAAACGCTTTAAGTAGCTCCTAAAACAGCCATGGCCAGACAGAAGCTGCGTGAGGTAAAAGTTTACTTCACCGTGTTTTCTGTTTAGCCACGCTCCGAGTTCTGGGATTAATCGATGAGTCCATCGACCTTTTTGCGAGTTGTTCCAGCGTGTTTGCCAACGCTCAATGCTCTGCTGCCTTACCAAGGCACGCGAAGATGGAGGGACGGTCTCTTGGGCAGACGTCCGGGTTGCCTTTGCTTCTACAGTGAGGTCTTCTATTGGTACCATGCTCGCTATGACGAGAACCGCATCATCGGAGACTGTTCGGAAGGCGCAGCTAACCCGAATAGCACCGAGGCGGTAGGTTGCACGCACTCGACGGCTGTATGACGGCACAGTCATCGCTTCGTGCCATATCGGTGCTGCGTACAGTATAATGGCTCTTGTTACTCCCATCAGTAAACGCCGACGCTGTTGCTTTGGGCCACGCGTATTTAGCATTATTCTGGAGAGCGCCCTCGTTGAGTCTGCCGCCTTTTGGTGCACATAGTCCAAGTGCTCACGAAAAGACAACCTCGTGTCGATCATTACACCGAGATATTTTATTGCCCTTTTTGAAGATATTACGGAACCGCCTACCTCGATACGAGCAGTTTCCACCTTTTTTCGGCTGCTGACCAAAACCGCTTCTGTTTTATGGGCCGCCAACTCTAAGCCTGCTGCCTCCAACCATCGGATGACACGTCTAATACAGATATTGCATGCGTCCTCTACTTCCCTCAACTCCTTTGCGACTGCCACTATGGCCACATCGTCTGCGAATCCGACAATGTGGGTGTTAACCGGCAAACTAAGTCGCAGAACACCGTCATACATTATGTTCCATAACAAAGGGCCCAGAACTGATCCTTGCGGGACGCCAGCTGAAACATGATGTGACGCCTGCCCTTCACAAGTGTTAAACTGCAGTACTCTATCCGAAAAATAACTCCTGACGATGTCTTTGAGGTATTCTGGGACCCCGAAGCTGCTCAGAGCGTCTAGTGTGACATCCCACCTAGCCGTGTTAAACGCATTTTTGACATCCAGCGTGGCGATAAGGCAGTACTTTTTAGCACCTCCAGCCCATCTTGTGCCCGCGATAGCCGTAGCCGCTAAGTTCACAACCGTGCTGATGGCGTCTATCGTTGATCTCGCTTTACGGAATCCGAATTGGTTCTGGGATAGGCCTCGTGAAGCATCGATAGCCTGTTCCAGCCTGGAACAGATTAACTTCTCAAAGACTTTGCCCACGGTGTTTAATAAGCAGATTGGTCTGTAAGAGGATGGCTCATTTGGTGGCTTTCCGGGTTTAGGCAGCAGCAGAAGATTTTGTACCTTCCATATGGAGGGAAAATTCCTTTCCAGCAGGCAGGTGCTAAAAAGTTTTGCAAACACTAGAGGGTGCAAAACCAGCGCAATCTTCAATGCTCTATTTGGATCGCCTTCTTGCTCTGAGGCAGGCTTTCCGGAGCTGGCTGATCTCATCGTTCCACCAGTAGCAGGGTGCTCCCCGCCTGCTTTGCGTACGCCTTGGCATTGAAGCATCACATGCGCTTACTAGCTCTCTGGCAAGCTGCTTGGCCATGTCATTGGCAGACGATCTATTCCACTCGCTGTGGATAAGACTGACTGCGAAGCTATGCTCATCAAAAAGATTATCCCTCCACTTAGGACCAGTAGTTTTTGGTCGCCCCTGATGCATTGCTCTTCCACTAGCAATTTCGATGTGGATTGCCATGTGGTCACTGAAAGTGAACTCCACACCGACTCTCCACGAAGTGTTCCTATAGATTGAGCTACTGACAAAGGTGAGGTCTATGATTGATCCTCTCCCAGCCTTGCAATACGTAAGGTGTTTCCCATCGTTGGCAAGTGCAACGTCAAGTGACGAAAACACCTCCAAAAGACATGCCCCCCTGGCATTTGTGATCCTACTTCCCCATTCAACCGCCCAGGCATTGAAGTCGCCGGCTATGATGAGGGGAGCTCTACTACGTGCATCTTCCGCAATTTCCTCCAGCATGTTTTGGAACTGGTGCAGTTCCCAGCTTGGTGGTGCGTAGCAGCTATAAATGGTAATCCCGTGTACTTTTGCCCTGACATACCCCGCGTGGCTAGTATCTATTTCGCGAGGTGGGGTTCGCAGAGACCATATGGCCGCCTTACAGTTACTACTACCCCCTACCCACCCGCTATCTCTAACAGGCTTATAGGGCTCACAAATTATCGCTACATCGGTATTTTTCTCTCTCACTGACTGCATCAGAAGATCGTGTGCAGCCGCACAGTGGTTGAGATTTAATTGGATGTACTTCATTTTCTTTTGGAAAGTGCGCTCCTGAAAAGAGGGCACCTTCCACTACCTGCGATGTGCTTCGCGTCTAAACTTTTTTCTCTACAGAAGATACAGTTTGGTTCCTTCTGGCAGTCCCTCGCTAGGTGGCCATCAGTTCCGCACCGCCGACACAAATTGGATCGATCTACTTCGCTCCTACATTGCTTCGCTAGATGTCCGAATTCGAGGCATCTATAACACTTGGTAATGGGTATACGCTCCCGAAGTCTGGAGTTAACCCAACCCACCCTTAGTCTACCTACTGACAGGACCTTTTTGGCAGTGTCTGCTGTCATCTTTATAGACGCTGTTTGGGTACCTCCGTAGGCAGTACGAAGGTGTATATCCTCCAGCGCTATATCTCCTATTTGGAGCTGTTCCTTGAGGGCTTCGAGGATGTCCTCTTTGGACGTTACCTCGTCTAAATCCCTACACTCTATTATGACCCTATGGGAGAGTGAGCGAACTTCCACCTGGTCGCCCAGGGTTTCTCCCAGGAGCGTACGAAGCGCTGAAGTCCCCTCTCCTGACTGATTTAGCTGGAGCAGGAGCTCCCCTTTTTGGGTTCTCCTAACTTTAGCTACCGCCTGCCCTAAGCCCTTATGTGTGTGTGTATGTGTATGTGTATGTGTATGTGTATGTGTATGTGTATGTGTATGTGTATGTGTATGTGTATGTGTATGTGTATGTGTATGTGTATGTGTATGTGTATGTGTATGTGTATGTGTATGTGTATGTGTATGTGTATGTGTATGTGTATGTGTATGTGTATGTGTATGTGTATGTGTATGTGTATGTGTATGTGTATGTGTATGTGTATGTGTATGTGTATGTGTATGTGTATGTGTATGTGTATGTGTATGTGTATGTGTATGTGTATGTGTATGTGTATGTGTATGTGTATGTGTATGTGTATGTGTATGTGTATGTGTATGTGTATGTGTATGTGTATGTGTATGTGTATGTGTATGTGTATGTGTATGTGTATGTGTATGTGTATGTGTATGTGTATGTGTATGTGTATGTGTATGTGTATGTGTATGTGTATGTGTATGTGTATGTGTATGTGTATGTGTATGTGTATGTGTATGTGTATGTGTATGTGTATGTGTATGTGTATGTGTATGTGTATGTGTATGTGTATGTGTATGTGTATGTGTATGTGTATGTGTATGTGTATGTGTATGTGTATGTGTATGTGTATGTGTATGTGTATGTGTATGTGTATGTGTATGTGTATGTGTATGTGTATGTGTATGTGTATGTGTATGTGTATGTGTATGTGTATGTGTATGTGTATGTGTATGTGTATGTGTATGTGTATGTGTATGTGTATGTGTATGTGTATGTGTATGTGTATGTGTATGTGTATGTGTATGTGTATGTGTATGTGTATGTGTATGTGTATGTGTATGTGTATGCGTATGTGTATGTGTATGTGTATGTGTATGTGTATGTGTATGTGTATGTGTATGTGTATGTGTATGTGTATGTGTATGTGTATGCGTATGTGTATGTGTATGTGTATGTGTATGTGTATGTGTATGTGTACGTGTATGTTTATCGTTATCTGTTTATCTGTATATTAAGTTGTAAATTAATATAATTATTATGAAATATCGAGTCTATCTATAATCGAATCTAATCTATAATCTTTACCAAATAACAAATACTAAAATACTAAATAATCATACCCAACTACTAAAAATGCCTTTATTTTAAACTGTAACTGAATATTGTGCATTGTAATATTGTCAAAGTACTTAATTATGTAATTTTCTTGTGTTTTAATTGGTTATTTGTTGTAATTTAATGCTGATTTTGAACTGAGATGTTTGTCTTTTTTTCATTTATATTTACTGTTGTATGCGCAACGAAAGCGATGATAACTATCGATAGCTATCGACGACTGTGCGTGCGTATTCTACTAAGCAATTCACTATAATAAATCGTAAATTACACAAATACTCGCATATACTCGTACTCGTAACTCTTTATCTATATTTATACATATATATTCATTTAGTTGAGTATATATATACATATATATATATATATATATATATAAATATATATATATTTTATATATATATATATATATTTTATATATTTATATATGTATGTATATTTCAAATAAACAAAATAACAATAATAATTATTATTTATAATACCAAAAAGTAGTTGTCGTTGTTGATGTTGTTGAAAATGTGCAATTTTTAATTGATCGGAAGCAAAAGCCAAAAAGAATAAAACTGAAACAAAACCAAAAGCAAACAATATATGAAGAATTTTTATCAAAAGAAAAGTCTAGCTGAAGCTGAATAAAACGAAAAAATAAATAATAAAAATATTAATATAAATATAATAACCATAATAAGATATAAGCAATAAACAAATACAAACAGTTCAAATTTCTCGGCGCCAAAAAGTATGCAACTCGATTCTTTTTATGTGCCGCCATGGAATCTGGCTAATTTTTTGTAATAAAAACACTTTGTTTTTGAAAACCAACCAAGCAAGTTATCAAAACGAACCAAACCGAACACTATCACAGCAAACAGCTAACCAACCAACTAACCAATCAACCAACCAACCAACCACCAAGTAGCCACCCACAATATCCCTTGCCCCAGTAAACTCTCTTCGCCTCACAATGCAAATTTCAATGTTTTTGTGAGTGTGTTTCGTGTATGTTTGTGTGTGTTTGTGTGTGTGATTCTAAATTATTTGTATTAAATTTGGTTAACAAAATATAAAAACATAAACTTAATTACCAAATACCGGACAGGCAGCATATATGTTGGCAATCGAGCAATTTATACCCCAATCCTCATAGTTACATAGAGTCAGTAGCTGACAAAAACAAAAAAAATGATTAAAAAAAACGGATATATATCATCAGCAAGAGAACAGGTTTTACAGTTAACTCAAATATAAAAAAATTCTTAGTCAGATTCAATATGCTGGTTTTTTTAATTTATTTGAAATTTCGATAAGCCAAAAATAAACTAAAAGTAAGCTGAAAAACATCAAAAGGTCAAACGAAATTAAATGTATGCCAAACAAAAATGCAAATCCTAATACACGAATACAGATTTTAAACATACTAACACTTATACAAAAACCAACAACAAATAATACCTATGTATATAGAATACTGCATATAATACTTATACTGTAACTTAAACGTATATTATATCCTTACTACATATACTAACCAGCTTAATACTAACCACATTAAATTTGTGCAACTATGTGCATTTGTACACACTTACATACATTCAACTACAGGAAACTATTAGTTTCTAATACACCACACATGCATAACTGTTTCTCTTATATATATATATATATATATATATATATATAAATATATATATTATATATATATGTATATATTCTATATATATATAGATTTTTCTATTCTATCACAGAGCTGATCTATTTGCTCAATACTCTTACAGACACTCGAATTTAAAGGTATACTCGTATATTTGAACTTTGTTTTTGTTTCGATTTCTAATGCTTCGAGCTGAACGATATGCATATTTGGCGCTAAGATAAAATTGTCTTTGCTTTTGTATGCGGTTTTGTATGGACCCGTATGAGCATGCAATGCTTTCATGCTTGTGTGCCACTCGTACTCTGAGTTAGTAAGCAATTTATCTCAGTACACGAATTAAAGCACATTGTATGTATATTCGTACTCGTATGTATAATAAAAGTTTTAAGTGTTAAATTGTAAATACATATTTAAGCAGAAGCCTAATACCAAAATAACTCAGGTAGACCATTGCACGAAATTTTGTATCACGTAAATTTTAGCGAATCTCATCTTCATAATTTTATTTTCTTAGTATATAGATTTAACTTCGTTATTGGCATTGATATGAAAAAAAAATATAAAATAGTTCAATTGCTTTTTGTAGAAGTTGAGATTTACGTCACTCGTTAATTTTTTTGTATGTTTTGATTTTTTTATTTTATTTTTATTTATAACGCATTTTAAAGCTCAAGTAATTTATAAGTATTTAACTATTGCATGAGTTCCAAGCATCGCAATTTCTCGCATATTTGGGAAGGCAAAAAAAACATAGTCATATTTTATTCATGTTATAGTTGCTATTGGAACATCTGATGTCCTTCAAAAATACTCATGCATTGGAACCTAAAGTTCTAAATGCCTTAAATTCATTTAGGAGCACACCTCAGAAAGAACTGATTTCAGTAAGACATATTTTCTACAGCAACCTCCGATCCTCAGCGGGCCATTAATGTGTAAATAACTTAACTCACTAAGAAAAAGTGTCACTTATACTAGTATAAAGTCTAACTTGTGACATTTAGGTACATATAATTACATTTGGCTATAAATATATAAATATTTCCAAATGGCTTGCATTTACAATGGTACTCTTATCCTCGTAAATAGTTGTAATAACAAAGAAAGAAGCAATTGCTTGCACCTTACTACGGCTCATCCAAGTTTGTTGCCCGAAATTATCTATCTCTATTTATCTCTATTGTATTATATACATATATGTATATTGTTATATATATATATATATATATATATATATTGTTATATATTGTTGTTATTCCCGCACAGTGAAATATGTGCACAAACTTACACTCATCCACAAACATATACCGACACAAAAAAAAAGAATGTATTGTATGTAATTTTATTGTTCTTTGAGATTTTCATAACTTTTTTTAATGGTATTTGAATTTCTTATGATTTTTATTTGAGTTTTAAATTACAGACGCAAGGTATTAGGGTTTAAAGTAAAAAAAAAACAATAAGCTGTCATATTTTTTAGCTGGTGTTTTTTATTGCCCAAAGCCCTCACTCTTTGGCACTTGGCAGTTGCCGCTTGGCTTCAATTTATTATTGAAGAGTAAGAGTTCTTAGACGCATCCTAATGAGGCGTAAGTGGCAAGCACTGCGGCAAGACCAATGACCATAATAATAACAACAGCAGCGGCAACATCATGTATGATGCTGAAGGCACTCACAAGACACTCGAAAACAGAGCGCACTGGCTTAGCAACCGAGCCGTATTGTAACAAAGCTTATTTTTATTGCCCAAATATATTGCCAATGTTGTTCTAATAGCAGAAACGAGCACCAAGACTCTTAGACAACCAGTTATTGCCTGGTAGTACCAGCAGCAGAAACAAGCCAACCAACCGCCTCTAGATTCACCACCAGCAGGAGTTTCTAGTTTGACTGGATTGTGGGTATAAAATTCATTGTTATGGTTACTGGGCATAAGTCAGTCAGTCGCACGACCATTGCAGTCTGTCGGGGAATAGCCATTTTGTTAATCAATCCGTGTAAGTCAGTCAGTCTAAGTTCACATAATGCTTCTTACATACATATATACATTGTTATATATATATATATATATATATACATTAGTGGTCTAGGGTAATGGAAACGAGGGAATTCAGATACAGGGATGTGTTCGCGCGAGTTTGCGTTGCACCGCTTTGCCCACTTCATTTACTTTGTTACACAGCCAATTTCCCATTTTTTTCTTGGTTCTTTGTTACGTTCTTATTATTTTTATATAACAATTTTGTTTTGAACACGCGTTCAAGTTCATCGTTCATATTCTTATACAGAGTGTCCTCGAATGTGCTTACAATGACATACAAACATCGTAACACGAAATTAAAACAAATATAAACGCTTAAAATTAATTATTATCTAATAATTTAAATTGCTCACAGAAAACCGAACCAAATTTGAACAAATTGTTTAAAGATATTGTGATGAAAATGTAAGCCGACTCTCACCAAAATCACACAAAAACAATTAAGACGAGTCACCTAATTAAATGTGAAAAGACCAAACAACATCAACAAAATAAAACATATCAAAATCAAAAAGCAAACCAAAAAAAAAAAAAAACTGTAAGAGCATAATATTGAACCTGCAACTTCTAGGACATAAGCCCCAGTCAGTTAGATAATAATAACAATTAAAAAAAATGTACACTCTAAAGTAATGATTTTACGCCGCATACACCTCTAGTTCACAAACAAATATAAACATATTACAATTCTTGGTTACCCGTATTTTCTTTTTTACATTTCAACCGCTCATACTCGTATACTCAAACCCCTTCCAATCCCAGGTCTAACTCTCTACGAAAATTATTTCCTTTTACTTCGCTCAGTATCTGTCTTATTACACAACAATAATTCCGTGTGGTCACTCGATAAAGGTCACTTAATTACAATGTCACTATCTTACTTATTCACCAATCACATGTCATTCTCTTACTGTTCTTTCACTCTCACTGTGGAATGGCCAATTAACACATGCTGGACGTTCACTAAAGTCACCTGTCACACCCTTATTCAGTGGATGCGTCGATCACAACGTACTCGTTATAAATCACAACAACAACAAACAAATAAACATCAACTACTCAAATATCTCTCTCTTTCTCTCTCTGTCTCTCTTCTATTGTAATCGTACTCGTGTCATGTCACTTACTCAAACACTTATACTTATCAAAACTCAAAACTCAAAAAACAAAAAAAGCAACATAAAAAAAACAGCAACAAACAGAAAGACAAAAGAAATTAAAATAAATCTCAATTAAATATACAACATACAATATTTTAATAAATAATTGATTAACTAAACGGCCAATTTTATAAAAACTTACTTACTCTTAACCACTCACTCAATCACTCAATCACCAACTGTCACAGTAAATTTATCTCTCTCACGCTGTCACTCAATCACGCAATCACAGACTCTTACCCAAGCTAAGCTACATCCAAAGCCAAAGCAAAAACAATAACTAATCCAAATACCAATTACCGAAATACTATTAACTGACCAATCCAAATAAAGCGACTAAAAATAATAAATTTACGCCACTCTATGTATTTATTATACCCATACTTATATAAATGTATCTTATCCATTCATTTCCTATAAAAGTACCAAATAAAAAATGCTAAATGCTAAAACCAACCAACTAGTAAAACAAATATTACCAAGGCAAGCCAATAAATTAAAACTCCAAACAAGGTCGACAGCATCACACACAAATACCGATACAAATATATACCAATACTTCTACAACAATAACAATGCCACTATAATTCCAAGAAAGTTAAGCAAAGCAAAGGCTGGACTGCCAGTATAAAATTTGTAAATATTAAAACTGTGTTTTTTTTGTACCAAAATTTTCCAAAACTCCACAAAAATGTATATGTAAATGAAATGAAACCTAAACCTGGTAATCAAACTATACTACGAGTATAAATACAAATTGTACTTTATTGCGCAACGAAAAGTTGCAAACATCAACAGTGCTTTATGAAAAAAAATGCGTTAATATTAATTTAATATTTAGGTATATTGTTGCTCCAAGGTGCGAGTTAGCTTAAAGTATAAAATAGTTGGAGCTGTGCAGGCTCTGCGCTTGTCAGATCCCATTCCCGAATAGTACTTTATCTTCAATAGTACTTTATTTTTATATATTTGTTTTTTCTATAACGCATTTAAGCTCCAGGACTCTAAATAATAGTTTTCTAGCAAGTTCTTTTAAATACTCGTAAATCTAAGCTAAGTTTTCAACCAGCGGGCAGATTGTGCGTCCAGTCAATCCGACATGCTGTGTATAACCTTATATTGCTCTCTGTCTCTATCTTTCTCTATCTCTCTCTCTCTCTCTCTCTCTCTCTATCTGTCTTTCTGCCTACAAACATATGTATTTGTCTGTTTGTCTCACTCTAATTTGTATTGTTAAATTTTTAGAATTTACGTACAATATTTATACCTTACTTAAAAATTTGTTCGTACATTTTTCTACATTCAATTCAAATCCATCTAGTTGTTCACACCATCTACAATTATCTTATACTAACTATAATATGTTATGTTATTTTTTTCCAATTGATAATTTCCGTGTTCAACACTCTCACGTTCACGCTCTCCTTCTCTTTCGCAATTTTCTCACAATTACATGCACAGCTTTCAGCTGTCGCACACATTTATATTGCTCACTGTACCACAACAAACACGCCACAACCACCACTAACCACGCTCACCAGCCAAATCACCACGATCACATTCGCGAGTCTCCGTTCACCGTTCACTGTTCACCGTTCACCGGGTTAGACTTAAATCACTTTGAAGCAACTTGAATACAAAATTCACTACCGCTCAGCTCACAAATCACCTCAGCTACAAAATACTAGAGCCCAAAATTTGTTTTCTTACACTGACGGACACATTTTACTTATTCACCAACAAGCAAAAACTAAAATCAAAATACCAAACACCACCAAAACATTTGTGCATTCAATTTGAAGAAATTGATAAGCAATTATCGAAATTTCATGGCTGTGACAAGATCGTTTCACTAGACTATTTATTCATTTATTTATTTTTTGTTTCTTTTACTATTTTCCATAGAAAGCCAAAAGTCAAAAGTGAATTCATTTTATAAAATATCGATTAAGTGGTCATCGTTACGAACAGATCAATTCAAATTCAAGTTCAAATTCTAGTTCAAATACACGAACGAATTAAGAAGACCATTATTGGTTTTCAGCTCATTTTAATGGCGGTCTATCTGAAGTGCAGTATTAGAACTATCTTATTGGTAATCTATATCGATAACTGGCTAGCATTCTCTAACCTGCATCACCATCTTACCTCACTCACTTCAGTGGCCGCCTACCATTTTCGTCAATATTTAAATTTGCATTCCCAGCAGTTCAACTCAATTGCTAGTCAACATACTCGTAATTCGTTTCACACTTCACACCAAAATTTTTTAATCGTTTATTTTTCTTGTTTTACTCGTAATGGCAAAACATAATGAAAATTCAGGTCAGGACTGACCATATTGCTGTGACACCTTACTATACTTACATGATAGTTATAAATCAGAAATAATCGTAAAATTGACCACTCTTAATTGCGAACAGTATTTAATTAAAATTAATTATTATCACCGGGCACATGACCGCTACCAAATTGAACACCATCAAAAAAGGTATAATACTTAAGATTTATGAGTACATGTATGTATAACGATACGAGTATATCATATTTGAATCTGAGTACTCGTAACTCCTGTTCAGAGTGGACGCGGTTCTTGTTCCCAATTGAGCGCAATGTGTGCCAATTAAAATCAGAAAAGTAAAATATCTGTTCTACAAAATGTACGTATAGTGAAAGTTATTCTGTATGTGTTAATTCTTAAGTCGGTTTATTATTATAAGGAAAATCTTAAAAGAAATCGAAGTATTGATCATATAAAAGCTATAAAAAATAAATAAAATACCTGTCATATAAGTAAATGTATATATGATACTTATAAAGCACCAGAAAACAATAAACCATGAATGTATGTATGTCTGTTACATACTTAGCAAACTTAAATAACTGTTTTGCATTGAAATTCTCTTCTCAATTTGAGTCCCTTCCCCCACTACCAATACGCTTAATAATAATGTTCTCTTTCTTCGCATACACGGCATTAATTCCTCTTGCGGCATTAATTCCTGATTCGCGAATCTTCATCCCGCAAATGGCGAAACAGGTGTCTCATGTCAAAATCGATTCACCTGTTTTTCGCCTACACACAAACGCAACGGTTATTTTACTGATCACATTCTCGATTGCTGTGACAACGCGGCAATACGTAGGAAATCCCATAGACTGTGTACACACTAGGTGAGATCTCGTAACAAAAAGTAAATTTGTAAATTTTCTTTATTTGACTAACACTTACTATTTTCCGAACACAGAGACATTCCGGAAGATGTCCTCAACACATATTGCTGGATACACTCAACGTATACAGTTGTGGATGCGTTTATGAAAAAGCAAGGTTCCGAGGTGCCTTTTCCTGGAATCCACAATTCACAGGGGCGTGGCCCTCTAACAATAAAGCACACAAAATATTATCAATGGGTGGCGTTTACTCTATTTTTTCAGGTAAGTAAAAAATAAAAATAAAATAATGTATTCAACTTTTTTTTTAGTGAGTGAATAGTCTAATAAGCGTGTTCATGTACATACAATGAGCTTTCAAAGCTTTGTTACTTATTGATAGAAAAGCGACTAAGTATATGCAAATACTCACAAAAGCTTAGTAAACGCTTTTGTGTCTCGGCTAAACGAATACATTTCAAAAAGCTTGGAAAGCGCAAAGGGTACTTGGCTCTGAATATTGGGACTTTAAAAAATAAAATAAAAGATTTTCTTTTAGGCTTAACACTTATTTATTCATATATTGTCTACATTTTCTTACTTTATATATTTCCTGGTGTTCGATTTAGCTAGAAAACTGTATAATTTAGGAAAATTTTCAAGGAGTCCAGAGTTAAGCTTGGGTGTGGATATATGATATCCTATCTTAGGTCCATTGTAGCGAGCTCTAGAACCGTTTTTAGGTTAATTTTATGTCTAATAGGAAATTGTAATAATATAAATAAAAATTCATATAATAGAATTATTTGAATAGCCCTGTAAAGGATTCAGAATATAATTTAGTACAATTTAAAAATATCACAACTATAAGAGGGTACATAAAATGGTACAAGTGTAGTTTAGTTGTCTGATGTCTGAACACTTAGATTAAAATCAGGACAAGGAAATCTCTTTAATCTTGTGCATGTGTATTATTATTTCATGATAATATTCTTTTCCTAATTATACAAGTAATTGACATATAAGCATAACGGTCAATTGCATTTAAAAAAAATACCGTAGCTCTGCCGCTAAAACTGCGGCAGCCATACAATAGGTTGTCAGCCATTCGAAATTAGAAGTGACTGCGTCACTTTTTTTATAGTGAAAACTTTTCACTGAAAAGTTATCATGTCTGGCGAATGCTTACGCGTCCAACTTATAAAAGAACTAGCAAAATTAATCATTGTAAATTAAGTAAAGTAAAAATGCAATAAAAAAACAAAATTCTATCTATTTACTTTTTTCTTAGCAAAACAGCAGATTCAATTTGGCAATACACTTATTTATTTATAAAAAAAAACAGCTGATTGCAGCAAAATAGCGGCACTTGTAGTGTAATCAGAAATTGTCACAGGCTGCGATGATAGCGTTGCGACTGAGAGTGAAAATTTACTATTTGACTACGTATTAGAGGATAAATCTTAATCGAAAAACGGCTGGAACTTTTTTACATTTTTATATAAAATTTGTGAATATAGGTGAACTATTTACTAGCTAGGCTTTCTATACAAACACTAATATTTCAAAGTTGGATGAGTCATTGTGTACTTATATTACGTGTAATATTATATAACACATATTACGAGTATATCATGTTAGTAACAAATCTAAATAACGGGTAGGACGAGGTATTTCATGAACTCTATATATAGTATGTAGATTTTGGCTAATGATTTATAGTCAATTTATCTAGCCATGTCTATTTTTCAGTCCGACAGAACACCTCAATCTGAAAAGCTTTTAGAGGTAGTGTTGAATCGAATTGGTTTGAACACCACCAAAGATAAACTACACATTTCCAATATAATCTTAAGTATCATACGCAGCTCAAATTTGTTCCACACATCAATACAAAATACAATTGATAAGGACGTTTTTCTACCGATAGTTTTCATTTTTTAACTTAAGTAGGTTATTACACTCCTAATAAGTGCTACACATTCTATATGTCGATCGGATAATAAGCACAGAGTTTATTTAGGAATTCATTTAATCGCAGACGAATTCATTCTAGCGGAAACAGAGAGTTGTCCTGAAGTTTGTATGTGTGTGTGTATGAGTATGTTTATGTGTGTGAATCTCAGTAAGATTCTTAGTAAGGTAATTTCTCACCTGAACCTTATTTATTTATTTTAATGTCAACTATTACAAGTCGACCAAAAAATTTGGGAGTAAAAAGATTACATTAGAGTTAAATTTAATCAAATTAATTAGCAGCTCTTTAAGCTTCTGTAATCAATGGGTTTAACCGGACAGACAGACTGACAGGCACACAGACAAACGGACAGACGGGCATGGCTATATTGACTCGGCTATTGATCATGATAAAGGATGTATACATGTTTGTTGTTGCTTGGCCTTTTTACCCATTTTCAATGGGTTGCAGGTCTAAAAACATTATCCTGTTAATATATTGGTAATATTGATCCTATGGTAGTTCGTATTATACTCTTGGAATATCTTGTCGCAAATCAACGAAATGTATTTTTTAGAGACAACAGTTTTTCAGACTAATAAGTGTCTGGGGAAATGCATTATTGATTATACTTTAATAATTTACTAATTTAGTTACGAGTTTTATTTTATTTACAACAATAGTGAATATATATTTTATTTCGTGTAAAAAATTTAGTTTACTCGGGACCTTAGTTAAGGGTATCCACTGACCTAGAATAACCAACAATTTCTAATGCACAACGTTCGCCTTGGCATCCCCCCTTTTCATCGAAATTAGATGCTTTTCATTTTTGAAGCAGCTGGTCACATGCAATGTGTTCTGCTGTTTTAAATAGGTGGCGTGATTGTCAAATGGGCGCGTCTAGCCAGGCACAGGAATATACAATCACTTGGGAGTTCCTCGCTTTAGCCCAAAATTTACCGTATGCACTATGCGACGCCTTTTGTTTTGACTGGCGCCAGTGGCTCTTCAATGTTGATGATGATGATGATAATGGATTAATGCGGCATAGACCTACATGTAGATGATTCCATCACTGCTAACGTCCGCCGGTTTAGCCCCAACCCCAGTGCCAGCCCCAACCCTCAATAATTTTTAGTTACTGCGTAGCAGACGGTAAATGAAGCGATGACTGCGCAACTATTTTTGGAGCACGCGCCACAAACTTATCAATTTTCTTTTTCCAACTGTACGGTGCGGGTCTTCCTCTCACCCCTTCATTCTCTTCTTTCCTGCCTTTCGCTCCACTGGCTGTTATTATTATATTTGTATGTCTGTGCTATTTTTGGTAAAAAAAAAAACGAAACACGGAATGCAACCGCTTGACCTCGTTTAAACTTTACCGATGGTGCACAGCGTCTTAAGGGAAAATACGGAACTGTTGACGTTGACGTTGACGATGGCGTTGGCGTTGTCGTTGTCCACAGGGGTGGCTTAGTTAATTGCTCCGACTGAATTTCCTCAAGGCAGCATTAATTTGAGTGTGTTTTTATCAATATGATGCACGAGCTGCTTGATACTTATATTAATTTATTTACATAGCCTGAGAGCAGCGTTTGAGCTTTGCGAGACGAAGCGCCACAAATAAAAAAAAAATTAAATAAAAAAAAATAACACAAAAAAGCATTTAATTTACGATCAATTTTGTGTGTGGCCAAATTTTCTTAACATGCCTCACTGGGGAATACCTAAAGCATGTCGTTAAATTATAATAACCTATTTAACAAATCATATTTCTTTTTGATCACAACAACAATTGACGCATCCGTTTGACATCTTAACCATAGGAAATCAAAGCGCCGAAAACAAATAAAAATTCGCGTATACGATTTCTTTTTATTATGTTATGTCCTAGATATTGCTTACGAGTATTTTGATCATAAAACATAAAATAAAAAGCATAAATTTCAAAACTTTATACATACTCGTATGAATATCAAGGGAATCTTATAGCCTTGTGGTTGGGATAATGAAAGTAGTCCGTTTACCTAACACATTCATTTATTTTTATTTATTAATGTGAATGTTTACAATAAATTTTAACCTACAAACCTAACACATTAAGATTTAGTTAAGTGAGTCGAAATTAATAATTTGTCATTGAGATTTCTGTTTAACCAATATCGATTAAGACTGATAATGATAATGATATTCTTAATATGTTTAACTACAAATACATCAAGGATTATAATGAATCTAAGGAATCGGTTATCAGAATGTAATGATAACACTATAAAGTGCTGTAGACTTATAGTATTTTCCTATATATTCTGCTATATATGTTTACAGTAGCTGAGCTAAGGGTGTTAGAAGATGTGCTTATGGTGACTTAAAATAAAGAATCTAAAATTTGGCTTTCTTGTCCTTCGACTCCGTAAAGCATTAGGCATAATGCAATATTTGGCGCCAGGCCCAGAGGACGAAGTATGCATTTATTATGCATTTTACACCCCAGCTGTCCATACTGGAATTTGGCTAATGTTTTGTGCATTAAAAAGGCGTGGCTTTTCCGGCATAGACGGCACGTCGCCTTTGGATGCATTAAAAGCTTGTTGCTAAGGACGAGACTGGCCAAAAGAACTTTTTCTTAATGGCCGAATTATGCACAAAGATCTTCTTTGTTTTAAGCACCCGTCTCACGTATACCCAAACCAATTGAATTTTAATGGGTATTCATGGAAAATAGCAAATACCCTTGGGTGCCAGCAAGGCATATCCGATGGCATGTCCTTAAGCCCAAGGATAACATATTAGGAATACACTATTCACCATTCATTATTCTCGGTAAATGTCGTTTTACAATAACGATGGCGATGCACCAGCTGTCTGTCATAGCGCCCGTTTTCCCTGCGACAAATGACAACTTAATCAAATCGCCAATGGATGTCAGACAGTTTTTATTTTCAACAGGGAGCTTGGAGCGGCAAGCTGGCAGTCAGCATAGAATTTATTGATATGCTCCACATGGTGTCTGGAAACAAAAATCAAAAACACGCATAAATTCTATGACCATGTCCTGTGGCCCGCATGTGTGGAGCAAAGCCTTTGTCTATGTGATTGCAGCAATAATGAGCGGAAATCGCACAAGCAACAAGGAGACAAGTAGACAAATAGCTGGCAAACAATGCTGGACAACTTTGCGTCACGTACTCTACTCACTCTAGTTCACTTCTAACCATCATCACATCTCGACTCGACTCGACTCGACTCCTTTTCCTTTCGTATTTACATTAATTTTACTTTTGCTATAGGGGTTTTTGTTGATATCGGAGAACGAATATGGGATGTTACTGATAGTTGCGGACGCCTCGTGAGTACGCGAAATATAATAAATATAAGCATAATGTAAATAGTTAGGTCCGTGCACATTGGGTCAGAAGTTATTCGTATTGAATAACAAAAATGTCACTGACTACTTGAACTAAACTTTATGGCATAAATGTTGATAGCTTCGATTAAAATGTATAATCTGGTGAGGTAAAAAGGGCTATTAAAGTAGTATAAATTGTACATAAATACATACAGGCAGAAAAAATAATAATCCCGCATATATATTCTTGATCAGGATAAACATCCAAGTCTGTCTGCCTAAATGAACGCGTGGATCTCAAAGTCTATATGAGTTAGATATATCAAATTTCATATGTAGATGCTTGGATACAAGACGCAAATGAGGTTTGTTTCATATTTTGAAATATAATACTTTCGCACCCCCTTAAAATGATAAAAATTGCGACTTTGTTAAAAATAATAAATTTGTTTGACTTTGTTCATTGTAAAATATACCCAAATAATATAAACAATATCAAGCAATAACTAGTTTGTAATAGATGTACGAAATTATGCATACCATGTGACTATAGGGCGGGTAAACTGTTGCCAACAATTTTTTCAATTGGTATGAATCCACTGTGCCCTTAACGGCTCCGCTAACGCCTCGGCATTCGGTGAGCGGCCTGCCAATAGAACTAGAACTGGGGCTGGGATTGTGGAATCATGGAAATGGTCATTGTTGTGTGTGTTGTTTTGGGCTCTTGGTCACAGATTGTTGCAACAGTCGCAGCTACAATGATAAGCGTCGAGCACATCGAACGTTGTCGTCAGTTCATTGTTGTTTACAGCCGCCAACATTTACAACAGCGCGCTACAGTCTCTCATATGCACATATAAGCGAACACACACACACACACACACACACACACACTTCCATAGGGACTAGAAACAGCCGACCACCAAATGCAACACACAAAAAATTGAGACGGAGACATCAACAAGCCGGAAGTGTGCATGGTTCGCAAGCGAGATGGTCAGATGAAGAGAGCGAGAGTAAAAGAGACAATGAGATAAATAGATAGAGAGAGCTAGAAACATATAGAGGGAGTGAGAGAGCAACTCGCAGCTACCATCGGGGTACACAAGGCAATGTTGACAGAGATCTGTTCGAGAGAGCTTGGCCAGCAACAGACCTGGCACGGCCAACGTTTGGGCCATTTCCGCAGTGTCTTTTAGGTTGGCGAGGCGAACGCGCGCGCTATTTTCCTGCTGTGATCTCAAACTAACAACCAAAAGCCCCACAACGTACACATCGAGTACCGAGTATCAAAAGTCGAGTACCGGAACGGCGACCAAGTCAAGGAGTGCTAGACGCAACAGCAAATTTGTTGTTAATTTCAAAATTTTTTAATTTTTTTTTGTATTAATTTATTCATCCTCGAGTTTCAAGTGCTACCGTGATCGGTTTTTTGCGATTTGTTATAAATACTTTGTTCCTTGTCTTAAGCTGAACGATCAAAAATGTAAAGAGTCCTTTCACCCGTGATGCAGCCGTTCGCAGGCTTCGTGCCCGCGCCCGCGTCGCGAGCGTCAAATCCGACCGTATGAGCTCGTATCAATTACTTTTTAGCGATCTGTTTTAATATTTTCCCAAAATCTTCCAAAGTTTCTATGAATATTTAAAAAAAAAAGAAAGAACTTGCTCCCAATAGTCTTTTACTTATTCTAATTGCTTGAAATGCCCACGGACCGGCCACGGCTCCATCATAATTAACTCTACAAAGTAAATAAACGAACTGACCAAATGGTCTGGGCCATGTGTTTATAGTGCGAGGTGGTCGTAGCAGTTTCGCATTCCCAATCTACAAGTCCAAAATTTCACATGGTTTTTGTTTTTATTTTTGCAATTTTTTGTTTTCGGTTCTTTTTTTTTTTGTATTTTGAAAGTGCGGTGCACATGCGATGGCGGGTACTACATTACTCAGTGTTCAATCACCCACGATTTTTCATTTAAGAAAAAAACCACTCCCACCTCATCCAATACAATTGCAAAAAAATGTTGCCTTTGGCAGATTTCAGTGATTGTCGAACCATTTTTACGTACACAAATTTTAATTTTTCATTTTATTTTTATATTTTATACTGCGTAATGTTGACGCCGACGCCGATTTCGACGTCGATTTCTATGTCGATGTCGACGTCGACGTCTACGTCTACATTAACATAGACGACGCTGTACGGTGCTCTTGTTGTTGCCCTAGTTGTTGTTGTTTTATATCATTCACACTTAGTTTAGAATGATATATTAGGTACTGGTCTCTTGTTTGTAAAAGCGTTGCATGTGTTTTAATACTCAACTCATTTGTTTTGGGTTCGCCCCCCTAGCGGGAAGTTTTCATAAACTGAAACAAACAATTTTGTATAACCAATTTCCGATGAGTTAATTATGGATCCCAAAGCGGCAGAATGGGAACCAGATTTGTTTAGCAAAAGTTATTGATCGATGAGAAAAATTGTTCGTAATAAGGGAAACCCTCAATTAAATAATATATACTCGTATTTTCAAAAAGATCCTCTCAAGATCTGTTTAATTTCGTTATATGCCTTTATCTTTTATTCTTTGTTTCTTAGATTTTAATTGAGTTACGGGTCATAAGAACTTGAATGAGAAACAGATCTATGGTCCTCCAAAGATATATTTTGATAACAAATGTTAATATATTGACCAACTTTTACTGTACATACACACTACTGTACACACTCGTATATGCTTCACATACATGTAAATGTATCCAGGAACTATGCACATCGAAAATGTTCAATATATATACTGTATATGTGGCATTCTATAAGATCTTAATCCTATCAACCTCAAACTGTCCACTCGTTTTTGGCATTTAAATTCTTCTTTATATGTTTGCGCTTAAATCAAAAAGGAACATTTTTAAAAAAAATTATGTTGGTGTTGTCTATTGAATAGTGCCAACCACAAGCAAGAAATATCAGACGACTGCAGCTTAGATCAAAAACCCTGTAACAAATCCATATTAATTGTTTCAACAACGTCTCAAATCTATCAAGCATCGTAACAATGATGTTTATTACTTTTTTACTAGTCTTTTGATAAGGAGATTCGAGTCATAAAATTCTTTTGAGCTAACTCGAGTCTTTACACAATATCAATAAAGTTTTTGTCCCTGAACATTCTATTTTTATTTGTATCTGACGCCGAATAAGATGAAAGTACAGGTACAAATGCTGTAAATATTTTATGATCCTTATCGACATTAAATTAAATTTTATGTGCTCGTTCTAGTATTCGATGATGCTCATTTTGCCCAATTTTCTTGTGATAATTCATTACTCATTACTCGCATTTGTCAGGCGGTGAGGAAAACCCAATTAGTCATTGAAAAACGCCAAGCTTTGGGATTCCTATTTGATAGCTGATGATGTTGTTCATGTTTTTCATATTTTGTCTTCCGCACAATTTAAATTCATAATTATAGATACGTGTATTTAAATTTAGACGCTACATTGCTAGCGCCCTCTATGAAAAACAAAGGGAACAAAAAGTAAAAATGTGAAAATTGAAAAGTGGAACAAGAGTGATATTGTGAATAAGAATGGGTATGGGTATATTGTGTAGGATATATTGTATATTCATCAGAATTGGAATAGAAATGGATATGAAAATGGAACTCGTTTAACTTAATAAGGCATGCGTAGCGACAACAAACAATCATTGGGAATTTGGAATTACTGGGTATTATCATGGAGCATGCCTGGCATATTTCCAAATGCCCTCGCCCCAAAATATTTGTTGAAATGTCAAGTGCAGTAGTAGTAGCCAAAGCGTAAAATCAAATCATTTTATAAACAACAAGCAACAAAGGGGAGCACGGAACAACGAATTACAAATATATCACAGGCAACAAATTCAACAAAAATGCTAGAATAAAATGCGAGTTTTGCTGTCAGCTTACGAAATGGGGCCTTGAGATCGGTCTACGTGTACTCGCATTTATCTATGAGTACATCCTTACTTCGCTATATCCATATTTTTTTACTTTTCATTCTCAATGGAGCCCACAGTCTATTGTCTGCAGTATACAGTCTACAGTCATTAGTGATTATCTCTTCTAGTTTTAATAGCGCGTTAATTATGGTGAAGCCTTTGCCATTGACTTTGCATGGTTTATTGGGCCACGTGTGCGTATACGCAATTTGTAGACGTAATTTTCGGCTACGTTTTATTATGCCTTCGACTTGGAATTTGTTTATAAACATTGCAATTTTTTAATTTTACCATTCTTTCCTAGTTGTTTTTGAGCCCCAGCTGTGTGAGCATAAATTTATTAACATACATACATATGTATGTACATACATAGTTGTCCGATCCCCAACCCTTAACCTATTCGAACTGAACATGAAGTCAATTTAATGCCACATTTTATTTATATGCTCGGAGCGTTTTTTATTTGTTTTGTTTTGTTACGAAATTTCAATGGTTGGCGGGCATTAAAGCTACCGCTAAAATAAATATTTCTACATCGAACCATAGGGACTAGAAATTTTTCCAATTGCTTTTCAATAAACAAACTAAACTGAGCTCTGTGAAAATATTAAACAAATTTCGCACGTTTCTCAAATGTTTCCGCGTCCGTCGCTTTGATATTAATTTCGATAGTATATATTGATTGATTTTGTTTCGCGTCGTCCTAGAAGTAAATGACCTGCAGTAATGCTGATCAGTGATTCGACCAGACGCGATTCTGTCGCAATAAAACAAAAACCAAAAATTAAACGAAAATAAAGAAGAAAACCAAAGTAAAACAAAATTAAAGAATTTACACACAAAAATGCCAACTTCTGTGAAAAGGAAGCGTATAAATAAGAAGTGTCGATCCAATCAGTTCAACCAGACCAGTCTGCCCAGCCAGCATAAACAGCCCTACAAGCTGCGTATCAAGTTCTCCGTCCCAATTAAGTTGCGAGCTACGTGCAGGGCCTACACATCTGCTCAGCTGCCGATGATGGGCTTGAGGCGCAAAAGAAAAAACTCCAGTCCTATAGCCTTAAAAAACAATAGCTTAATGCGCATCTATCGATAAGCTGCTCAACATTAAGCTCGAATATCAAAAGCCACAGACAACCCGAGTAGTACGTCAAAGTCAGACTACGCTGAACGTAACCAAAACACACATACAGGCATACATAAAACCAGAGCGTCAGTTATAGAAATCGCCATAGCCATATACCAATTGAGACTTGGTAAACACTCCGCGCGCTCTGTTTAACAAACCATGTTAGATATATTTCGTGGATTAAAAAACCTTGTAAAGGTCAGTCACGTTAAAACCGATTCGATAGTATTCCGCCTGCACTACTCAATAACTGTGATGATTCTGATGTCATTCTCGCTAATTATAACCACACGCCAGTATGTGGGTAATCCAATTGATTGTGTACACACTAAAGATATTCCAGAGGATGTGCTCAACACATATTGTTGGATACAATCGACATATACGCTCAAAAGTTTATTTTTGAAAAAGCAAGGCGTTTCGGTCCCATACCCGGGTATTGGTAATTCTGATGGCGATCCCGCCGATAAGAAGCACTACAAATACTATCAGTGGGTGTGTTTTTGCCTATTTTTTCAGGTGAGTTTAAATTGGTCCTAATTAATTAAGAATAACTTTGGGAAAAAATTTCAACCGGCATGGCGCGGAGTGTAAACACACATTTACACGGACTGTACACTGCTAAGTGCAAGTCCAATGCATATTCAAACCCCCGTGCTGAATAATGATCAATTATTTGTGATATGCAGCCGGGATCGAGGGTTGTCCAATAAATATACTTTTGTACAAATTCATTAGCCTCTTCCATTTTTATCGGTATACTCGTACATACAAAGTAATAAGAAATAATCATTATAATTATTGATAAGTCAGCACTGTTTTATTAATGGGCTTGTATTGATGGATTTCTCTTAATATATTTTTACCCTAAGTGAAAAATATGCAATAAGTATAGCGATAATTTCAAAATGTTTTTGGTCAAAATCAAATGTAGTATGAAGGTAAAAAATTATTATTAAACATTATATTATTAATTCATTAAAAATGAGTTCTTTAAAATGTAAAAAATATAATAGATATATATATATATATATTAAACTCAACTTTGACAATAAATTTCAAGGTGTGAAACTAATTATATATAATGTGAAGGTTTAGCCGATGATTTTTACAGTCGTTGCTAAAATAGCTTGTAAGTCAATTTTATATTAGATATCAATTTTTATTTTTTTATTTCTGTTTAAATATTGTGGGTATACCTTAACAAGACAATTTGAGACTTTTATCACATACATACATGTATATAAATGAAATAAATAAGTGAAATTAATAAATAAATAAAAAATAAAGATAGCCTAAAGCAATGTAGCAATCGGTGCGATTTAAATCGAAATTATAAACACTTTTTAAATGCGTTTTAACGCACAAAGAGATTTTGTCACATACACACCTTTGACTTATAAATCAGTAAAAACATCAGTAGATATCCAAAATATCGACTTTAACAGGGTGATACAATTATTGTGCTTTATTCAGAATTTGGTTTTGATTTTGTAAATAATTACCTAATATATCATTGAAAAATATTTTTTAAAATCAAGATAAGATTTATAAGTATTTTTCTGATGAGTAAGCCAAATTATTTTTTATGCATAGGAAAGCAGTTGATAAAATCAACTACCAGAGTAAACAAAATTTGACAATTAGACACAAAGGCACAATTTGAAGCTAAGGCGAACAATGTTTGATAATGATTGCAACGGATAAGATTAATTCTTAATTATTTTACATTTTATGTAATACTATTGATTAAAAAATACATCAATTACCTTAATGCATAGAATAAATCAAATTGATATTATAATTTTAATTTTCTAATTATGTTTTTTAAAACAACTTTCAAGCAAAATAATTGGATAAATCTTCTGATAATGTTCTTAAATTGATTTAAAAAACAAGCGTTTATGCGAGGGGATAAGCCGGTACATGAACATAAGATCGCTTTGAAATTTCACTTCAAAATGAGGTTTTCTTTTGTTTTCTTTTATATCGTGAACTTCCGTCCTCTATTTTAATTGTTCATTGCCCTTCCCTTTATATTGTGTATTAATTTATAAATATATACAGAAAGGTTTAAAAAAAATAGTACCAGAGTATCTCATTGCATTTACATTCGACTTATGTTCAAGGGATAGACGTCCATATTTTAGTGAGAATAGAACATAAGTAACGCTTTCGCTAAAAAAAAACCCGTTACTTTCACATTATTTTGTTATGTTTTCGATGACTTTTGAAAATTTTGTTTAACAATGTGAGTTTCAAAAGAATAGTACCGGTCGGTTGGAATAGTTGTAGAATATATAATAAAAAAAAAAATCTGAACAAGTAAGTGTAATTAGCTTGTGAATGTTTTCATGCTAGAAATTAGTTAATATTGTGATACTATTTCCTCTTTAGTGGGTGAAGAAAATCATTTTTTGCTCGAAAAAAGAGGTTTTATAATTCTTCTCAGAAATTAAAGCAAAACATATAAAACAGTTAGAAAATTGCTAGACGCACTAATGATGATTCGTAATGCTTTTACTTATAAAAAGGCACTGGAAGTTTAAGCCTAATCAGTACTGTTACATTGCGTCCTCGATTGATACAAGTAAATTTATATGGAGAAAGTCCTAGACAGGTACTTCTTTTGTCGCAAAAGTATGTAGACAAAAGATTAAAATCTTCAAAAATCCATGTTTCCCTACTGAAACATGGCGAAATATATTGTGGACGGATAACAGGAAATATGTGCTATTCTATGGAACAGGCTCTAGACAATGTGTTAGCCACCAAAGTCCACCAAACACAAAATATTATCCTAAATTCACTTTGAGGACAGTTAAGCCAGGTGGGGTAAATATTATGGTATGGGCTTGTTTTTATTTACACTGGACTTGGTCCGATACATTTGATAAATGGTATAATGACCGAACTGTGTGCGTCGAGATATTGAAAAATGCTATAGCATATATCAGATGGGAATTTCCTTTAAAATTGACGTTAAATAGGATAATGATCCGAAACACACCAGTAAACTCGATATGGACTGGTTTGCATCTGATCAAATAAGTAAGTAAGAAAATTAATCCGAATTAAAACCTATTTAAGCAGCAAATATATTAGAAAATATTTATAAATTTTTCATTTTATAACTTTACCTGCTCAAAGTTTAAATAAACAAATGATTTCACATATCAAAACTTCCAGCACTACTGCCGTCCTATTTTTTTTTAACGTAACTGTATATATTTATATGTATGTGTGTATATACATATGCTACTGTCAAATGATTTGTATGACCAACATGATTAAACATACACGTACTATATGTTTATTACCAAAATTGTTGCTATTTCAAACATTTCACTCACGGACACTAAAGGCCAACAACCTATGTTTGTGACATTGGTGCAATTGCTTAACATTGAGCGAATAATCGTACATTTAATGTTTTGAAGAGTTCGATTAGAAAGTCAACCTATAGAAATTCTAAATATCAATTCTCTTTAAATTATATTTTGAGTTCTTTTACGAGGAATGCAACTTAGGCAACCTCTCTAGTGGGCTCCAGTAGTCTCTAATGTTACAATTCAATTAACTTGCCCCGCCTCCTAAAACTGCGACGAAGAGGTTTTTATCTTCAATTTATTCGATGAAGTTTTTCTTGTTGGCACGAGGCGCTGGTGTCTGTCGACGAGGGGAGCTGCACGATTACACAATAATATATCTTTCCGCTAACAATGTACAAATATTAAATGTATATTTTTATCACATTTTTGTCACAGTAGCCTCCTGTTGTATTTTTTTTTTTCAGTTCTGGTGGGGGTTTCGCTCTGGTTCACTGCCTTTCTCGGTTAGTGTCACAGAGGCGATTATAGACGTCGCCGTCATAGTCACCCAAATACCTATAAATACATTTATTATGGTATTCTCCCTGCTTAATGACGCGTAGACGGCGTTTCTATAATTTACACATTTTCATTCTACTTAATTTGTGGATTTATAATTAAAAGCGACGGGTGCGATGGATGAAATCAAATATATGCTCTGATATACATACTCGTACTCCAAAAATGTATAAAGCATCTAAGAGCTATGTATGTAGCCATTAAACTCGTACATAGATACGGATCATAAGTATGCGCATAAATAATAAAGACTACCGATCATAAATGCCATGAGAAAACAAGCAAAGTCATAAATCTATCAAAAACAACTAGATATACTCGTACAACACCTGGATATAACTTAGTCAACTACAAAGCCCCCAAAATAGATAGATACCACTCGTAGGTATTAGTATGCATGTGAATCTCTGGATCTTGTTGTTGGTAAAATCCCATTTGTATGAATGCGATAGTCAGGAGCATCGATCGATCGATCAGTTGATCAGCGATTGATCGCGCTTGCTAATGGCCAGGCCATTAAGTTGGACAATGCAGCTATAAAATTTAAAAGCAAAACTGCCTGCAACAAGCGTTGACGATCACGAACTCAACCCGCTTCCAATTTGGATTCCATTTCCATTTCGATCTTCGATCGGAACGTATCGATCAAGCGTTCAACTCGGATATGTCAAAAATTGGAATTTTTCTTTGCATAGCTGGATATTTATTAAAAAGGCACAGACAAACATAAAAGTAAAAAAAATAATAATTCTGGCCAAATGCCAGCGTAATGCTGAAACAAAAATCTGGCCTGTATGGAATGAGAGAGGATGCGATATGATGCTGCGCTACGTAGTAGGTTGGGTAGAATCGGGTTGGTTTGTTTGGGGCTGGGGATCGTATGCGTTGGGAGACGGTTTGGCAGCGTGACGCCGACAATGACGACGGCTGGACTCCCCACTAGAGTTTCATGGACATGTGTTTATATTTGACTTATGTGGTTTTATTTTTGTTCGGGCTGTCCGGGATCAGGCAACAGGCTACAGACCCCTTTAGAGCCACCAGAGATTTATTCAAAGCAGAGTAGACCAGTGTAAGAGTAGACAGCCCGCCCACATGATGTAGCTGGATATGACTGCTTGTGTTGCCTTTTGGGCTCCTCAATGGCTACAACGCGTGTAGATATTTTGCCTAATTGAAAATGCAAACATTTCCCTTTTCTCCATTTATTTCATTTTTTCCATTTTTGTGTTGATTTAGGCATCCCTTTTATCTTCATTGTAGTACGCACAGTGGGCTTGGCTCTGTTGTCTGAGATACAAAATTATCTATGAAATATTTGAGCAAAGTAATTTCCTAATTTCTTATACAAAATTATATCTAAAGTTTCTTAAAATAGTTTTATAGAGTGTCTGAAATGAGCTTAGCAAAAGATATTTGAGAAGTCTTTTTTAGTAAATTTATTTCACGACTGTTTTATGAGCATGACAGATGAAGATAATAAATGTATAATGTGTTTAGTGCCTCCACAGCCCAGTTGCAATTACATTAAAATGGTAATAGCTGATGCGGTATAATAAATGTTATTTATGCTTAAATATAATACCTTTACAGTGTACCAATACCGTTAACCCCTTTTATATAGGAGACACTAAGGAGGTGCAAAGGTATGCAACAAACAGGACCGTCTGTTTGTTGCATACCCCACAAAATTAAAATATTAATGATCAAAATGAATTCGACTGTATGAATGAGTCGATTTCGTAAACTGTTTTCGGACAGGTACGCCAGATTTGGTGTGTAGATTCATTCAAACCGTACGTTACTCAAGTTTAGATAAAAATGGTTAATCCCACTAATGCTCAAGGTATTTTACAGCTGGGCACACTCCACGCAGCTTTCTAAAATGTTTAACATAACATTTGCCACACTGCATAATGGCTGCGGCTGGCTATTGTGTTGGCGGTCGACTTTAGTGAATTTTCTTAGCCGGGCATAAGCAGCGGCTGCTTTTGGTCTTTACTTCATTTTGCTTTGATTGCAGTTGCATTTATGCGATGTTTTTATGGCAATTTGAACGCTTGCCAAATTGCATTTTATACACACGCATATGCATATGCGTGATACAACCTCAGTCTAACCCCAAGCCCCCTCATATTCAATTTTCCCTTTGACGCAGCACCCACAAATATTTTGATTGTTGTTCTTATTATTGATGCATGTCGGATGGCCAAGCTAATTTTTAACTAAAAATAAAGGGCGGGAAAATGAAATGGAGAGAGTATGAGAGGGATAGCAAAGCATAGCGGAAGAACATTCACTATTAAGGGCCGTCAGCTCGACATAAAGACCGAGGTTAAGACAACTCACATAACGCCAAAAGCAAATCAAACGCATCATTTGACTTCCGGCAAGGCGCTGCAAGCTGTGAGCACATCTCTTGTACATTTCTTTTGTTATTGCCGTTGCCGTTGCCGTTGCCTTTGCCTTTGCCTTTGCCTTTTCCTTTGCCGTTGCCGTCATAAGGCGATACAATGTGGCACAGATGTTGTGTGTTGGGCAGCTATAAAACTATGTGGCGACGTCAATTTCAATTCTCTATTCATATTGCTGCAACAAGCGCAAAATACATAATGCAAAATTCAGTCACCGAGCACGTTCGCCTCCATCTCCACCTCCTGCTCCAAAAGCCATTTTCATTCTTCCAATTGGCTTTGCGCGTGTGGTGACGTTTGCGTCCGAGTCGGATAGTTGAATAGTCGAGTAGTTGAACAGCCAAATAGTTAAAATGTACTTATTTAAGCATTTGGCAAGCTAAATGCAAAATGGGAATGAAAAAGCTATGCATGACAGACAAAGTGACATACGGTACGTATTCAGTAAGGGCAATACGGGCGGTACGGGAAGTATTAGAAGATTGGCGCAGACAGCCGCCATTTGGGCGCCTACTAAACATACTGAACTCTCACCTCGAATGGCATTAGAGTCTGCGTCATGTGCTAAGCTCTTCCAACTAAGCCGATATCTGCTGAATACTGACCACCAAGAACCGAATGTGAAGAGATTACCACCTGCCCACATGTATGAAAACAATGATCAGAGAGGGAGACGCAGACGAAGATGATCACCAAGACACCAGAGATGTTGCTGCCAAAGTAAACATTTGCACAATCTAGCGTCAAATTTACGATACATGTTATTAATAATTTGTCATCAGAGCACACATAAATACCAAAAGTCTGACAAAGATCCATATAATTGGGCAAGATTTAAGTCTTTGCCACTGTCTGTTGGGTTTATTGTCATTGTTTCAGTTTCTCTATCTCTCTTCTATGACTGGGTGCTGTTTCATTTGACTTTTGTTTCTTTTTCCATGGCATGATTTGGTTGTGTTTCACTAATGGATCACGGCTAATTGTTTTGATGACATGTCTATAAATAATTGCATACTCGTATACTCGAAGATACATATGCTTCTCTGTCTGTGGGGTATTTACCAAAATTAGCAAGTAATAATAACAATGATAGCATCTAGGCTAGGAAGGTCATCCAATGGCGATATTTAAGTATACTCGTATAATGCCTTTGGCATTGCTAACTGGAATTACGAGATGGTGTGCCTATTCGTACACCTACCAAAACAGCTGGCGATTGTCACTTGTCAAATTTAAGCGCTTTTACGACAATTCCAATGCGACAGACGCCCACAGTGCGGCCACAGCTCACCTTTACAGATCTTTTACTTATTTCTATATATCTCTCTGTCTATCTATCTGTTTTTCCTACTCTCTCCAATTTTATCTCATTCTTGTATTCTGTATTTTTCTCTTTGCAGGCAATCTTATTTTACACACCAAGATGGCTGTGGAAATCTTGGGAGGGTGGCAAGATTCATGCGCTCATCATGGACTTAGATATAGGCATTTGTTCCGAAGCCGAGAAAAAACAAAAAAAGAAATTACTTTTAGATTATTTATGGGAAAATTTAAGGTAAGCATATTCTTCACATTAATTTTATACTTGCATTAACGAAATTCAACTAATCGAATGTTATATTTTAGATATCACAATTGGTGGGCCTACAGATACTACGTGTGTGAACTGCTTGCCCTTATAAATGTGATAGGTATGTGACCACTTCATCTTCATCAATATCATCAGATGCCGGTGCAAGCAACGATTTATTAAAAAATTTACTATATTAATTTTAAATTTATCATACGACTAGAAAATCGAGTTTTCATTAGTTGTTCTCTCACCCATTTTCCATGAAAAATCAATGACGAGTTTTTATCGACTGACTAACCGTAGCCACAGCCGCATCAAAATAAACAAAAATATTCACATTGGATTCCTGATTTCAATTTGCGGATAACGTATGCCGCGTGCGCTAAAATCTGACAAAATAATTAACTGTCAGAATACATAAGAAATAAAGAAATAAACAATTATAGAAAAGCTTATATACACACATTCATTTAACCTTATAATGTCGACTAATTGAATGTTGACGTTTGATTAGATTACGGGATATTTTCCACTCAATACAACTCGGGTTTGGCCCTAGTCGCTATTCCCATTATATTACCAGTTAAATTAAAGAAACATTTTGTATTATTCAAGCCCAAAATGAAGTTCGACAGCTGTGCAATCTTCAATTAAATCAATCGCATTAAATAATTTGAAAGATAAGGAAATAACAGATGGTTTGTCCAATATTTCATTAGCCATATCAAAAATCAAATTATGAAGCAAACGAATCTTAACAACAAAATGCAATGAGTTCTTATGATTTCCTTTTCAATAAAAAAAATACTTTTTAACTGACAGATAGAATATATTTATCAAGAATATAAGATAAACCGTTAATAAAGTTGGTGATTTTTCATTTCAAATCGTGCCGAATCATTTGCAAGAATCTTAACAAAAACACATTTCTTTTAGATCACACTTATATAGACACATCCAAACATAGACTATAGCGAGACGTAGGCAGCAATGAACCCATAAATTAGACTCGTCAATTCTTTTCGGTAAACACTTATCCGAAACTATCGTGTACTATACTATATATATACGAGTACGAGTCAATCAGAAATAATTATTATTTCTAATGTATATGAATTTGTTTTTAAGTTTGTGCATTTTTTTCTATTCTTTACGATAAACAGGTCAAATGTTTCTTATGAATCGATTTTTCGATGGCGAATTTATGACATTTGGCTTGGATGTGATAGATTATATGGAGACCGATCAGGAAGATCGCATGGATCCGATGATTTACATTTTTCCCAGGATGACCAAATGTACATTTTTTAAATATGGTTCGAGTGGGGAGGTAAATTATCAATCATCATGAATCTGTAACGATACGAGTATTAAAATGTTTATCCGTATCTTTATAACAGGTGGAGAAGCACGACGCCATTTGCATTTTACCATTAAACGTTGTTAATGAGAAAATTTACATTTTCCTTTGGTTTTGGTTTATCTTATTAACGTTACTCACATTATTAACGCTAATATACAGGGTGGTTATTATATTCTCGCCTCGAATGAGGGTCTATTTATTTCGAATGCGATTTAGGTAAGTTTGAAATCATCCAAGCAGGCAATATGTGTAGACATTATTAAAAATATACTTACATTCTCTGTTCTCCCCAATACAGGTTAGTGCGTCGTGACGCTATTGAAATAATCGTCCGTCGTTCCAAGATGGGCGATTGGTTTTTGTTGTATTTACTAGGTGAAAATATAGATACAGTTATATTTCGTGATGTTGTACAGGATTTAGCGAATCGTTTAGGACATAACCAACACCACAGGGTGCCTGGATTGAAAGGTGAAATACAGGATGCATGATATTGGGAGTATTAGAAGCAATACAAAATGCAATATGTCGTCTCCATATGAAAACAACTACAACAACAACAATTAGTACAACAATAACAGCAGCAGCCGCTTCATAAGTTCAAAATAAAACTGAAAAAACGTATCTTACAAATACAACAAAAAAAACTATCGTCAAAGCTAATACATCGAATTCATATTCAATCACAAAAGCAGTCAGATAAACTCGTAAGAGAGTAAAGTACAGGGACACCTTAAGAACATTAACGATAAAGATTACGAAATTGACAATGATAAGTACTATAAAAGAACTAACTACACAACGAATGTAAGCGGACTAAGCGAAAGCAACAGTGAAAGTTAAAAGCAAACGAATCGAATCAGCCAACTGAAACAACAACAAAAATTTTATGATAAAGAAGTTTTATAATAATCACGAGGAGCCGCAGGATAAGCAGAATTAGGGCGTAGCAGACGCTGCACCCTAGGACATCGCAACCAGATGCACGTGGCACCTGCATCTGTGTGCGTGCCCCATGGATTCAAGTCATAAAGTTATAAAAATAGAAGTTGCCCAAAGACAAGAACAAAATGTGCGGAAAACAAAAGAGAATACACTGATCACTAAAGACAAAGACAAACGAAAGGAATTGAATGTTGGCAACGCTCTCTCCATCTCTCCATCTCTCTCTCTCTCATAATTTCAACCAACAAACATACATACATACTACACATACATAACATACATACTCATTTACACCAGCACAGCACATTTACGCGGCATTACTCATACGTCCCCATAGACGCATCGCACACTTAACGAGATCCGCACTTTGCTTGTCATGCAGCAACACAACAAACACCAACGAAGTCGAGACGACACCCGCGTATAATTGCATTTCTGTATTAAAAACAACCAACAGCAACATCCACTCTAAAACACCAAGAGTAAAATTTAACGAGCAGCAGCAGCAACAACAACAGCAACTACAACATCAAGAAGTACAACAACAAAAGCTGCAACCAATTCAAAGATAGAATGGGAAGATGAGCTACAACTTGGAGCTTCATCTAGAAAGAACACTGAGTAAAGAGGAAGACCATAGGAAGAATTAAGAGAAAAATGAAGATAACAAAGAATCCCAAAAAGATAAAGTGTAAACAAAAAAACAGGCTAAAAAAATTAAATTAAATTCAATTCAATTAAATCACTTATTAAAGATAAAAAAAATGATGATATCTTGAAGTGTTCATGTATTCGAATGTAGGTTAACTAAGTACAGCATACAAATAATTCTATATACTTATATATACATACACACATACATGCATATATACATAAATATACCATAAATATATAAAATAAATATATATATGTATATATTTATGGTTGGTATATATACATATATGTATTATATATAAAATAAACATCTTTTTTTTCTAAATTTAAGTCTTTGTATTACCCGTTAGAGATAGAGAAAAATATGAAAATTTAAGCAAATCAAAAAAAAAAAAAATCTTAAACAAAAACCAAATAAAACAAAGCCAAATTTGTATCAAGAAAAAGAATGCAAGCCCATTCTTAAACCAACCAAAAACAAAAGCGATACCAAACTTAATGTAAAGAACAAATATATCAGTAAATATCAGCGACAGTTCAGTAAACGAAAACAAAACACAAACTTCAAGAAATACGCATAAATTCCACAAAAATTAAAAAGAAAACCAAATCTAAGAGCCCAAGCATACTTACATACTTATACATGCATACATACCTTCATATTAAAATTAGGTCAAGCTATAGCGCGCATCATTATACAAGTATAACCAACAGCAATAAGCATAAAACTAAAAATTATAAAAATAAGATAACAGACAAAGGAAACACTAGCAGCATATTTTCAATTAAGTACACACATACTCGTACATACGTTCATAGATTCGAAATGGAAAACGAAACGGAAACTAATTTCCATATTATTAATAATCATCACCGTTAAATAAAAATGGGTTTAAGGGAGCTCAGCAGCATTCATAACATAAATCAATTAATCTAATATACTCGTAAAAGGAAAAAAATAAGTAAAAAATAATTGTTAAAAATAATCCCAATAATGCGATAATTACCATATTACGTATATTATTCTACACTATAGACGAAAAAAAAAAGATCAAACTATAAAGTTTTGCGATTCATAGATTACATAATTGTAAAAGTCACATAACACCCCCGCACACACATAACAGTAAACACACACACACACACACACACACACACACACATAATGAATGCTTATTTTGTTAAGTCAAAGGCATTGCAGCTGTACGAGTGATGGCTTAACGGAAACAGCTTCCAATTGTAGAAAGTTATTGACGAAGCTCACAATAGCTCAAGATCTTATGCATCCTAGTCTATAATCATCTGCAGCGGGTACAATCTACAAGCAATTCAGAAAGAATACATACGTAATAGCATATACTTATATATATGTATGTATACTAAGATCTTTTCACTCACATCGAATTGACCACATCATGTGCTACAAATTGTAATATCCGTCCAGAAAACTTTTTGAAGCGCTCTTTGTTTGTAAGACATTTCATGATCCGTTGTGAACTAGTGCAAGTCTAGTTCTTAGAAGTATATCAATTTTTTTACTTCGCTACTCTGCATTTAGTTGATATCTCTCAGATACCAAATATCAACTCGAAAAGGACCAAATAAGTCACAAACGCCTTAAAAGTTTTCTATTTGCGTATAAATAAACCTACGATCTGTCCGTTTATTTCATAAGCCCTATTTTAATCTGTATATCTTTATTTTTATCTGTCACTCAGTTCTTCTATACCTGACCCAATCATTTCTGATATTCAAAGGACGACTTAAGAGATACCAGACACAGCCAAACAAGCCAAGCCAATGAACAAATGTCACTGCCAGCTAAACAGATACAATACTCATATATAGTTAAATACATAAATAGATATTATAGCAAATACCCGAATACCCAAAATACCAACGGTATTTTTATGCGGCTACATTTCATGGTCGGGATGAGCATTTACCCAGCAGCTGCAATGCCAATATCACAAGCAATATAGACAAAAAAAGCCTGATAATTCTTTACTTGGGAATTTTACACACAATGCGGGTTATCAAAACTGGAATTGGTAGCACTTTAAGGAATTTGTCTAGCTCTCAGGACAAAGTTCCTTGGCTCCAAAAAGAGAATATTGGCTGCAGTCGCTCAGCCAATACAGAACACATACAAAACTAAAAGTACATAGCCCATAATAAAATGCATACTCTTTGTATTTTTTTTTCTCAACAGCATCTTTAAAGACGCATTAGATTTTAGCCAACGAGGTTTGAAGATAATAAAACAAAATGAAAAACTAATATCTAGATCGCTGTACAACTTTATAGATAAAACAATAATTATAACAATAACGATAACAAATAACTTTAGCGTATTTTTTTAAAATGCTTATAGCCAAATATGTGTAAGGCTAAAAACTAGATAAATAACATAATAAAAGTACGGAGATGGTAAGCTTGGTTTAGAAAGAAACAAAGAAAATGAAGTTTTTGCTTTTTTGCTTAACCAAGGAAAAAAGAAGGAAACAACAATAAATTAACTCAAATAGAAACTGAATCTATGCAATACCAAAAACCCAAGATAAGAAATAAACACAACAATAAAAAATCATGTAAAAATCATATACAAAATAGTAAGAATATAAATTATTGAACATAATTTTATAAAAAAAAAAAAACTTTTACTTATGTGTAATGAAATGATATGCATAATACAAGGAAATGCCATTAGTTATTAGTGTTAATGCGATATTTATGTATAGTCTTTATAGAGATAACTCTATAAGAATATCTATATATCTATCTGTATAAGAACAGAGCTCATAATACATAGTTTAAAGTACAGGGTTCAGCAAGGCATATATAAATTGTGACACAACTTGTACTAAATGCAATTCTATAATATCGTAACTCAAAGAATGAGTAAATCGATTATCGACTATCGAATATTGAATATTTAATATCGAATCTCGAAATCGTATCGTGTTCTTTTTCTAAAGCAAAACTTTATTTTTCAAAGTATTTGCCGCAATATTTATAACGATCTAAAGTACGATTTATATTAGTTTTGAGTAATAATTATGAGTATATAAACATGAGAGCATTTCATAACTAGATGAAAACATAGATGAAATAAGCAGCAAGCAAAACATTTGGACTTTCGCCAATCTTTATAGGAGAAACAATTCACATTTGCCACGACAGGCTATTTAATCCATTCACACATAATCTACAGTCCTATCGTTGGCTCCCAATCGATCTACTTATAATAAAAATTGCAGTCCAATTACTGCTTGACCTATCTAGACCTATCTAATTTTTTTGCATTTGATGTTTTTTCTTTAAGCCAACAGGAGTACAATATGCTACAATAATTTTTATAAGCATGATTAACTTATCTACTTGTGTTCTTTATAAAGAGCATAATCGTAATGAACAAGGTTCTCTCAAAATCTGAAACTTATTTTCAATGTTGTTTTGTTTTGCTCTATTTGATGTTATTAAAAAGTTCTTTACTCGCAAACTATATATAGATTAACTGGCTTTTTCACATATTTAACTACTCAAGACACGGTCACACTGTGAACTTTGTAAGTATATTTTAATTGTATAGTTGTAGTTTTGTTTTGGAATACTGAACTATAAACAAATCTACAAACAGAAATATATATTTCTATATGCACTCGATTTAATGTTTATAGTTTGACAGTTATACGCTACAATTGTAAGAATTAACCAAAAAAGAAAATTGAAATTGGGATTCACACGAAAAGCAAAATACGATGTATAAATTGTACACAGTGTGTCCGGGCTTTAACCTATATAGTAAATTTATGTGTCCATTGTAATTCTGTCTGTTGTTCCTTAGTTTATCTTTAAGTTTTGTACTTTATTAATTTTCTCTCCTATTTATTCGACAATAAAACGAATATTAATCATTGATTGTTAGATTTATTACCCAATTTACGTTACAAACGCGGCTGATTTCTTAGTTATAAGATTGAGACGTGCCCCTTAGCAATATATTGTTACATTTTAAAGTTTAATAAGTACTCGCAGGTTTTTTCTAATAAGAAAAAAACGTTTACTTCCTAGCTTTATTTTATTTCGAATAATATGCGTTCCATTGTATACGCATGCACACCTCACATTCTCTTTCTCTGTCTTACTCTTTCTCTCACTCTCTCTCTCTCTCCCTCTCTATGCCTTTTTCTCTTGCCCTTCAGCACCGCAGTTTAAACACTTAAAACATACAGCAAGTAGGTCAATTGTCTTAGTAATTTAAGCAAGAGATCAACAATTATCGAAGTACATTGGTGAAATTTTCTAAGCCTTTTTTTATAAAAGAAATTAAAAAAAAATATTAGCAAATGCAAAAATATTGAGTTAAACTCTTGAGCAAGAGCAGTGCAAATAGTGCATACTTATTAGAACATCGTTTTTTAAATATAAAAGTACATTAATGAGTCAAAATTGTGTGAACCACGAGTATATAAAAATGAATTAAAATGAAAATGAAATCTGAAACTGCCAATTCACATTCTCAGACAAATAAATTTAAAAAAAAATCTCAAATTTTAGGAAACTTTAAGCATATAAAATTTATCAATAGATATACAATTTTTATATACAATAGTTACATAAAAGTTGAAAACAATGAAAATTGCTGAATATTTAGATCGCAATATTATTGTACTATTATGCAACACCACAAATCTAGGCATGTGTTTTTCTCTTAGTTCGGTGCTTGTTTAGAAGTATGTCAGTTGCGTTTTAATTTCTAATCTTTTTCATTCAACTCGATTTTCATTTTTAATTCAGATTCGAATTCGATTTGATTCAAAAGTGTGTTGCCATGTGTTTGTGCTTACGTTTAGATATTTAACATAAATACTCAAATGCATGTGTATCAATGGGTGTATGTGTTTGTCAGTGTGTATGCGTATGGGTATGTACTATGTGTGAATAAATAGCAGACAATAATTAGTGAATTTTTGCAAAATATAAAAAGGAAACATGGCAAAAGGCAATATTTGTGTGTACTATGAGTTCAAAATAACTTGCACCCAGACCACAGTTCATATACACATTCATAGAAACCATACATATGTATGTACCTCTATCTATATCTCTATCTGTATCTGCATCTGCATTTGTATCTGTATTTCTAATTACTTGTATATTTGTATCTTAAGTTGGTCAGGTACAACATTCTCTACACGACACAACCCCTGGAACTCGCAGTTACGCTTACAATAAAAATAAATAAATAAAATTGGTCTGACCAGCCACGTTTTTTGTCTTCCAAGTTTTGGCTAGCTCCGTAATTAAGCGTAAGCTAGAGTTCAAGGCTTTTGTTTTAATGTCGACAGAAGCAAGCGAAAAGTAGTTCCTAAAATGTATCCCAGATCAAGGTCGATATGGAGGTGGAGATCATAAGGTATTTTTTCTTTATTAAGCCGTTGGCTTCTGGTTTTGTTCACCTTTTTTTTTACCGTTGGCAAGTTGTTTGGCATTGAATATAGCTATATGATTTTTTTTCTCTTTCTTGGTTAAATTTGTATTTGTTTTATATAAGTATTTACTAATGTATATCCTTTCTCGTTAGCACAACAATTTCGAACTGTAAGAAAACTGCCTTAAAGTGATTTTCGAATTATAAAAAAAAACAATGTACATAAATAGTGCCCAAAACATACTGAAAACAATGTTTTTTTTTTTTAATAACAATAATTAGAAAAGTATTTAAGCGTAAGCATGACTTTTAATTAACACATAAGTAAGACAAATACAATTGTACATAACTTATACAATAAACATATGTATGTATACATATAAATACATATACATATGTATAAGTTTTATAACGAATTAGATCGTAAATAGCAAACGTTCAGCAAAATTATAATTAAGTTTTCCAGATTCAGATGACTTTTGAAGCAGAAATTACAAATCAAGAAACGAACACAACTAAAACCAAAACGAGGTTTTTGTATTTTAACTTATTTTTCACAATTAAGTCAAGTAACGTGAATAAAAAAAAAAACAGAATAAGAAAATAAGAAATTATAGATTAATATAAAAGTACTAAAAATTTAGCAAAAAAAAAAAAAATAAAACAAAAAAATGTATGTAAAATAAATGCATATTAATTTCAAATATATTCGCCGATTGCCTTCAATTAGAGGAACTTTGATTACAAAATTAATAAAGATTATTAAATGAAAATTATTAAATATTACATAAACGAAAATATTTATACAATGAATGGCAAAAGTAATAAGACGACGAAACAACAACAACAGCAAATCCAAACAAACAAAAACAAGAACAAATCTACACAAAAGTGAAATTCAAAAAGAACTGAAGTAAAAACAAAGATTTTAAAGCATTAACAACAAAAGAAACAAAAGCAAAACAAATAGAATACAAAAATGTTCATATTTGTACACAGTAAGCCCAATAAAACCACAATTATACACATTTACATAGGTTATACATAGTACATACGATTACATACATATACTCGTGCATATGTACATATAGACATATGTCAGTATGAACACTCTTGCTTATGTAAGATCGTATGTATTTAAATATAAAACAAAAAAAAAAAGTACGTTAATACAAAAGCACACTTACACTGAAAATCATTTCTGAAATCACGCAATTGAAGAAGTCAAGTTTGCACGTCTTTTAGCCAAAATTCAAATTTCAATTCAAATTATTGAATAAAGCGAAAAATAGAATACCTAACAGTTTTATCTATTAGCCAAGCCCAAATTGAGATGGTTGCAAGCGGTCTAATTTTGAGATTACGAGTATAAGCCATAGTATCTAAACTGGTATACTTTTTCAATATAATTATCAATATTCTAATTACATTTTTGAGCCAGAGAAATGTTCAGAAAACACACACATATCCAAAAATATATTCAATGCTACCATTCGCTTATTATTGATCCTAGAAATCAATCGAATAATATGCAAGGATCAATTTCAGGCGCAAACACAATTGCAGAACTCTTCTCTGGTCGGGTCTTTTGCTTCAATTCTTCTGCACAGTTGTCATGCTTATACCTTCGTGTAGTATTCGACGAGCGGATCCCGGGTAGGCCCTATTGGGTCTATATCATTTATTTATATGTGTATACTCGCCATATAAAGAAATACCACTCACTATAACAACAGTAATAACAACAGGCTTAACAAAACATGAACATTAAAACAAAAAACACAAAGCAAGCATAAATAAGAAATTTATTAGTAGAGTTCATATTTACAAGTAGACCTTAAGAATAACTTTAATTTGTATTAAATTCTTATAAGCATATACAAATAAAGATAGTTAAATTAGGATTAATTCTACAATAAAAACTAATTCAAATTGCGCGCTAGGCAGACACGCAATAGTTTACGAATGGTCGGAATCACTCATGTTGTTTCCTTTTTTTTTTGTAATAATATATATCTAGTTATAAATAAACTAATAATATGATAAATTATGAATTCATTACAATTTTTGCGTATGATTATTATAAAACGTTTAATTTTGTTAATACAAAAACAAAACGCGAGCATGGTTAATAAAGCTTTAATTTGAAGCTATTATATATTTATATGTGTACACACATATGTTAAATATATATATATATATATGTATATATATATATATATATATAAATATATATACATATATATATATGTATATGGTATATATTCATTTAAATATAATATACACATATATATAAATATAAATGAAGCATTCGACGAAGTGGAGACAGAAACGTCCTCAGTTTATAAATTTTCAAATGAGTGACAGAAAAACAAAAAATATTTAGACTTAAGGCCTATACAAGTATATTACAAAATAAAATTATTTAAAAATTAATTAATTATTAATAAGGAATGAAACCAAGAATGCAAAAGCTGAAGAATCCCATGAATAAAAACAAATTATTTAACACAATACTTAGCAGAATAGAGTGGATTTTGAGAGCAGCTATAAATGCTGTATGTGTTACGCACATATGTATATACATTTACATACATACACCTGTATGCATATGTTAGTGTATATGTATGTAACACATATCTTTAACGTCAAGATTTTTTTAGGTCTATTCTAATAATAAAGCAAGTGAAACTCAATACATAAATAAAAATAAAGAACAAAAATCTATATACAATAAACATGGCAGTAATACATATATAAAGCCCCTATATTGAGGATATAAACGTGAATTTTTAGCAGTGTAAGTAATAAATTATACACAGACACCCACACACAAGTTAATAAAAGAAACAGAGGAAAATGAATCCTAAGTCTTGAACTAAAAAACCAGAAAACTGATTGACAACCGTACAGCATACATCATTTTCAGGATCACAAAACATATTCTTATATTTATAAGCGAGTGCAGAATAAAAAACGTAAATGCAAGCAGAAACGTAAATACACATATAGAGTATTTGCATATAATAATAGCAGTAATTAAAATAAATATTAAACAATAATAATACTAATAATAGGAATATACTAATATTATTATACAGTAAAAGGAAGAAAAATGCTAAGATTCAATAGTAAAATATAACTTAACACACATACGCAAACACACACATAATCAAATACACAAACACACAATCACACACACACAGAAACACACTCGCACACACACACCCTCTCCCACACAAATATACTCGCTCATATCTACACACATTCATACACATATACATACATACATATATACATACACACAAACACACACACTAACAAACAAAAGAACATATTCAGAAATGCAAACGCACACACATTGTTACACAAACAGTTAGACACAATAAAGATTAACTTGTAAATAACATGATTACAAAAAAAAAATAGAAACACTCATCAAGAAAATTATTAGTAAAGAAACAAACACATACACACATAAACATATACACCTATTTTACAAATAGTTCATTTTACTTGCTAAAAATATTGCAGAAAGCGTTAGTCGCATAACATATAACAAGTAAATGGCAAACAAAGAAAAAATTATGCAAATGAAGAAAATCATATGCAACAAAGTAAAGCAAAGTACATAGGATAATAAGCTATGAAAAGCTGACAACGCATTGAAGGCAATGGTGTTCATTGGGTCATTCAGTGTATAAAGCTGATTGATGTCAAATGCTGACAGGCAGAGAAGCATATAAAAAATTAATAAATTACCAAGTAATATTATACAAATATTATTATATAAATTATTATAATTATAAATTACTATTAAAGAAACCGAAAAACCAAGAACAAACAATATAAACGGATAAAAAACACTTTATTATAAAGCGATACAAAAAAGAAAAACAAAACGAATTGACAACGTTGTATGATTTTGATCAGAAAGTAATAAAAAACAATTTTCGATTTGTTACGAAATATACATAATTACTTAATGGACTTTTTATTGGATTATCGGGATTGGATACGATCAAAATTCGTATTAATCATATATTTAGCATTCAAATCTGTCTAATTCATTAAGTTGTGTGGTATATGCACTGGCTTTTAAAAGGTTAATCTATAGGTGGTTTAGTTTTATAGACATTTTATTCCAGTGTAAGTACCAGAGCGTTGATTCCATGCGGTGGTTTTCCAGTAAGTTGATGTGTAATATGTTGATCGTGTAGTCGTATAGAGTACTGTCTTCTCAATCAAGCAACTCTTTTCACAAATGATCTGATGGGAACTGTGGCAAACAGTTGCGTGCCTATAAAGTTACATCCTTCCGCATTGACGGCCAGACATATTTTTTTTTATATTTGATGGTCCATTGATCGTTTGCGGGACATAAAGTTGAGCTATTCCTGTTGCGATGTCCCAGTATACATTTACGCCGTTTATGAATTCAATTGATTGAATTTGGAGCGATGAGCTGCCTTCGCTCAGTGCTTTGATCTATTCTATTCTATATCTATTAATCTAATTCAGTGATATTGTAGTCAGCATCGAAATATCGTTATGTCGGGAGGGAGCAGCCACCACTGTGTTATCAGATCCACCCATGTGAAGAATATCTCTTAAAATAAACAGGGATTTAGGTGCCGTTGCTGACGAGCTGAATATATATTGTATATGGTTTCTAGGAAAAAAAAGTTATTGGCTTGTGGTCTGCTATAACATGCGACCTACAAGCATTTGACGGCAGTAACGGAAAGCATCGAAGAGTGCTAGGAGCTCTCGAACATATTTACTGTAATTTTTCTGTATCTGGCAGATTTTGATAGTGAATGCCAACTGTTATCAGTTTGCTGTGATATTCGAAGCATCGCAAGTCAATGCCAAATTTACTCTTTGAGAGATGTTATGCAAGTGTCACATTGGCAACGCCTCGTTTGCAGGATTGAAATGCAATGATTAGATCAGAAGTCCAGCTAATTTTGTGCTTGTCATTTTGCTTGATGTCTCATGTGATATCAACGCTGGAACTTTAAGTGCATCTGGTATGCAGCGACAGTAGCAGTTGATAGTGCCTAAGAATCGTCCAAGTTTACACCGAGGCTAAAGCTGTTTGTAGTTAACAATTGCATCTATTCAATAGGCTAGCGGTCAAATGCGATCTTCAGCCCGAAAGGCACATATAGGAATCTTATAAGCCCGAAGTGCAAACATAATCGGTCATGTGCTTGCCAGACGATTTGTAAGTGTTTTTAGGTTGCAGCAAAAGTTCCTTTGAAGTTCCCCTTTGAATTTCGTTGGCTGACAACGCAAGAGCGTGCGTTGACGTACTGTCTGTTTTTAATACATTTCAGCCAAGTTCGCAGCATGTCGCGCAGGAAGGATAACGAGGAGACGGACAAGCAGACGCGTATTGCCATAGTCAGCGATGACAAATGCAAACCGAAGCGTTGTCGACAGGAATGCAAGAAATCAAGTCCAGTGGTGCGCATGGGCAAGCTATGCATTGAAGTGACGCCTACATCGAAAATAGCGTCTTTGTCCGAGGAGCTTTGCATAGGTTGCGGTATCTGTGTCAAGAAATGTCCATTTGAGGCTATCACAATTATCAACTTGCCCAGTAATTTGGAAAGGCACACAACGCATCGTTATAGCAAAAACTCGTTCAAGCTCCATCGTCTGCCCATACCCCGCCCAGGCGAAGTTCTCAGTCTGGTTGGCCAAAACGGAATTGGAAAGTCAACGGCCCTGAAGATTTTGGCTGGCAAGCAGAAGCTCAATTTAGGCAAATATGCCAATCCACCCGACTGGACAGAGATTCTGGCCTATTTCCGTGGCTCTGAATTGCAGAATTATTTTACTAAAATTCTGGAGGACAACCTAAAAGCGCTCGTGAAGCCGCAATATGTTGATCAGATTCCTAAAGCGGTGCGTGGCTCGGTCGGTGATCTGCTCGATAAGAAGGATGAACGTGATTGGCAAACGAGAATCTGTAAAATGCTGGATCTTACACACATCCGGGATCGTGAGATTTCCCTATTGTCCGGTGGAGAACTGCAGCGTTTTGCCATTGCCATGGTGTGCATACAAAATGCGGATATCTTCATGTTTCACGAGCCGTCCTCGTATCTTGATGTCAAACAGCGTCTGAACGCTGCCTTAACCATTCGCTCGTTGTTGCATCCCACCAAATTTATTATCGTTGTGGAGCACGATTTGTCAGTACTGGATTATTTGTCCGATTTCATCTGCTGTTTGTATGGCGTTCCCGGCTGTTACGATGTGGTTACTATGCCCTTCTCGGTTCGTGAAGGCATTAACATTTTCTTGGACGGTTTTGTGCCAACGGAGAACATGCGATTCCGCACGGAATCGCTTACGTTCAAGGTCTCTGAATCAGCCACGGAGGAGGAAATAAAACGTATGAATCATTATGTTTAGCCATCCATGGTGAAAACGCTCGGCAAGTTTGAACTGACTGTAGAGAAGGGTCACTTCAGTGACTCTGAGATCCTTGTGTTGCTTGGTGAGAACGGTACGGGTAAGACAACGTTCATTCGTATGCTGGCTGGTAATCTGCAGCCAGATGAAGTCCAGCTGCCTATGCTGAACATTTCGTACAAGCCGCAAAAGATTTCGCCCAAATTCCAAAACCACGTGCGTCATTTGTTGCACGATAAAATTCGCGATGCCTACGTGCATCCGCAGTTCATTGCAGACGTTATGAAACCCATGAAAATTGAGGAGATCATGGATCAAGAGGTTCAGAATCTTTCCGGTGGTGAGTTGCAGCGTGTGGCCTTGGTTCTCTGCCTTGGCAAGCCAGCGGATGTCTACCGATGAACCCTCTGCCTACTTGGATTCAGAGCAGCGTCTGGTCGCTGCTAAGGTGATAAAACGATATATCTTGCATGCAAAGAAAACAGGTTTTGTTGTGGAGCACGATTTCATTATGGCTACATATCTTGCTGATCGTGTTATTGTTATTGAGGGTCAACCCTCTGTGAAGACCACTGCATATTCTCCTTAATCGCTGCTCAATGGTATGAATCGATTCCTGGAACTCCTGGGTATTACCTTCCGACGTGACCCCAACAACTTCAGGCCGCGTATCAATAAGAATAACTCGGTTAAGGATACGGAACAGAAGCGTTCGGGTCAATTCTTCTTGGAGGATGAAGCATCTTAAAGCTCGAACAGGACACAACCACACAAAATATGTAAAGTTTAAATAAAAAGCCGTCTGCTTTGTTGTACAACTTGGTTTCTTTTTTTTTTATTCCTTTCACTTGCTTTTTTCGTTTTTCGTTCTGAATAACGTTTACTTGTCCCTTTTTTATATAAAAAAAAATAATGAATACAAATTTAAAGATAAACTTTTGAAAAGCATGTTTCATTGCTTAGGACTGGATAGAAGCGGCGCTGGTTAAGCACTCTTGGCTCCTTAACTCACGCAGCAAACTGTCGCTTACCAACAAGCTGACAGTTTATAACCAAGTTATTGCACCGATCTGGAGATATGCGTGTCCAAGCTGGGGACTGACCTGCGACAGCCAGATCAGGAGAATTCAGGTGGCGTAAAACCTTATAGCAAGACTCACCACTGGCTGTGAGTGGTACATAAGAAACACAATTCTACACAGAGATTTAAAATTGGTAATGGTCTTTGACCAAATTAACAACCACTCCAGCCGGTACAATGAGACACAAATTGTTATTGTTATTTGATAATTGTTAATTGTAATTAATTTTTCATATTGAAAAGGCTAAGCTCTATTAGTTAGCAGGAGCGCCATATTGGCTGAATGCATAGATAATAAGGTTATAAAGGGGTAATACAGTTTACCATTCCTTTATAAAGAAAATCCAAAAGAAAAACAAATAGATTTTGTGTACAGACGATGTGGCATTATGGGTTGTAGATTAAACATCTTGCCTAAAGGTATGCAACGAGTTTTTACGGACCACAGTTGTTTTTTTTTTTTTTTTTTTTTTATATTATATTACGAAGGATGAGTATACTGCTACTTAATCAAAGCAACTTAAACAAATCAGAAATAAAACTAAAAATAATAACAAAATTAATTATGACAGAACATAACAAATGAATTAAAGAAAATTATAACGGGAGGTTTAAGAGGTAATTCTGCGAAGTACGTCTGAGTTTTGATCGGAGGTCTTCATGTCAAGACCCGGTTCAGGAGGTCTTGAGGGTGGTGGCGTTTGAGTCTCCTCCTTACTCTTGTACGATGACAGACAGTCTTTAGGCGCCTAGCTAGACTGTTTGGATGAGCTCCTAGCCTTTCGGAGTATTTTTGGGCAATCACTTGTATTCGATCACCTATTTTGGGCACCTTAAGGTCACGCTCAATATTGGCTGTCCTTATGTACCATGGAGAACCAGAGATCATCCTCAATGTTTTTGATTGAAGCACACGGATCTTGTTCAGGTGCGTTTTGGCAGTAATACCGTACACCTACATGGCATAGAATAGGCTGGGAGCTAAAATGCACTTGTACATTTTTACTTTGTTGTCCAGCGACATTTTGTTTTTAGCAGAATGTAGCCAAGACATCCTTTTTAGTTTGTCTCTATATGAGTGCTGAAGTGCCTTAACGTGTCTTTCGAATGTGAGGCTTCTGTCTAGGATGACACCCAAGTATTTGTGTGCAGATGAGTGAGCTAGAACCTTTCCACTCAGGGACACAACTGGGCAGTTCTGCACCCGATTAGTGAATGTCACATTTGCACATTTTTCTGCGTTGATGCACACATTCCATTTGTTTGCCCATTCCTGAAATGCGTCCAAATACTCTTGCAGTGCACTCCTGGCAAGAAGTATACAGCTGCTTTTTGTGAGCACCGCAGTGTCGTCGGCGTACGTTGCGATAAGGGTATCGCATTCGCCTAGTGATGTTATTGCCGTGTGGGTTGGCATATCCGCAGAGTATATCGAATATAATGTGGGGCCCAAAACACTGCCCTGGGGAACGCCAGCATTAATAGATTTCAGCGAGGACTTGCACCCATCGTCAGTCACTCGGAATGTGCGTCCTTCTAAGAAGCTCTTTAAAACCTGGAACAACTGAGGGGTTAAAAGGCTCTTAGCTTTGTGGAGAAGTCCAGGGTGCCACACCCTGTCGAAGGCTTGCTGTATGTCCAGAAAGACAGCTACCGCATACTCTTTCTCCTCCATGGCCTCTAACGCAAAGTTAACAACTCTATGCAGCTGTTCTGGAGTACCATGCTGCTTTCGGAATCCAAATTGGAATTTGGGGATCGATAGGGTAACTGTCTCAAGATCAAGCATTCTGTTTAGGATCAACCTCTCCATTATTTTGCTCAGCGAAGGGAGAAGGCTGATCGGCCTATAAGAGTCCACATCAGTTGGTTGCTTTCCAGGCTTAAGGATCATAATTATACTCGCCGACTTCCAGGCTCTCGGAAAGTATCCTACACGTAAGACGCTGTTGAAGATATGCACCAAAAACAACAGAGCTTGATCTGGTAGGAGTCTTATTGTCCTGTTGTCAAGTAAGTCCTCGCCAGGGGCCTTTTTGGGTTTCAAGTTAGACACCAGCTGCTTTACTTCGTCCAGTGTGACAGTATCTGTAGGCAAAGCCATTTGAAACGGGGTTTCCAATGACTCCGCAACTAATCGGCAGTGACTCTCAGGCGCCAAGTCGTGCGGCCTGAATCGTTGCTCAAGATTGTCTGCAAACACTTCTAATTTGTCAAGACTAGTGCGGCACCAGCCCCCTGAAGGGTCTCTGATTGCCGATTTCGGTGTTGCCAATGTCTTGTATCTCTTAGTAATTTTCCAGAGCGAGTAATTAGTAGAGGCATCGGTACCCAAGTTTTCCAGCATGTTGTCAATTTGGATTCTTTTCCTGCGGGCCAGAACTTTGTGCAGACGATTGGCCAACCTATTGTAAATCTGTTGGATTCGGGCATCTCCTGTTCTTGCATACTCCTTTCTGACTTTACGCTTGAGACGCAGGAGCTCAACGATTGCAGAAGGAAGCTGGGGCGATCTATCTCCATGCTGATGATGTCGATTCCTAGGAGCAGCTCTTGTTGCAGCATCTTTCAGCTTACCCATAAAAATATCGATTGCGTTATCAATATCTTCTGCGTCTTGGATTTCCATATTAAGATCAATTTGCTGCTCCAGATGGGCCTTGAAAATTTCTGTATCAGCTCCACGCGCTAGTAAACAAGAACGCTGTGTTTTGCTCAGCGGAGTGGCGTGTAAATCAGCTATAAGTGGAGTGTGATCCGAAGAGAGCTCATGAAGCGTTCTCACATTCAGCCTGCTCATTGCATATCCATTGGTTACAAAAAAATCTAACGCTGATGTTGATACTAGCGAGTTGGATGAGTAGAAGGTAGGCTCACCCGTTGCAAGGAGTTGGTACCGACCATTCGCCACGACATCCTGCAATAATTTGCCTCTGGAACAATTTCTTGAGTTGCCCCACCATGAATGCTTAGCGTTGTAGTCACCACCTGCAATGAATTTGTTACCTAGCATGGCAAACAGGGATTCAAACTCCGCTCTTGTACAAGGCACATTGGGTGGGAGATACAAAGACGCGAGTGCAACGGGCCCTTCCGAAGTCTGCAGATTCACTCTTGCTAGCTGTATGTTGTTTGTTGAGATGGGAGGCTGAGGTAAGTGGCACATGCTGGATCGCACGATGACTGTGGCGCCACCTCTGCTGTTACCGCTGGGGTGAAAGGCATGGTATGTGGAGTATCCTGGTAAAAAGACACGCTGTCCCTCTTTCAAGTGTGTCTCTGTGACAAACATTACATCTATATTATGTGCACTGAGAAACAGCCGGAGCTCTCCAGAGCCCCTAACTAGTCCCCGTGCGTTCCACAATCCGATTTTTATGATCGGTTGCATCATTTTTGGGTTCGTGAAATGAGAACCTGGACCAATTCTCGGAAGGCCTTGTTTGCCTCCATAGTCTCTTGAACCAACTTGAATAATTGATCCATTCTGGAGTTGATCTCCCGTATGGAGTTCTCCAGCGCAATGAATTTCATGTCAGGTTGTGAGTTTGATTCTCTCTGAAGGTGCTTGTTAGCACTTGGAGCAAATTCCGCCCTGTTGGGCCGAACAGCATCAGCATACGACAAACTGCATCTAGACCACAGTTGTTGTGACCGAAAACTTGGAATTCGATCCGCAGCAAATCAGAAAGAATGTCGTGGCTGCTTTCTGCTAGCAAAAAATTATCAATTCGCAATAAGGTGGCGATTTATAAATGCATACTAAGTCCAATCTGGAAATACGCCCTTCAGGTTTACGGGATTGCTGCTAAAAGTCACATGAACAAGATCCGTGTGATCAGAGCAAAATCCTGAGAAGAATATGCAGAGCGTCCTGGTACATGCACACTAGGGACATAGAGCGAGACTTGAAAGTCCCCAAAGTAGGCGACGTGCTGCAGCTAGTTGCTGCAAAATATGCAGAGCATCTTGCGGCACACCCTAATGTACTGGCTAGGCGGTTAATTCGCGAAAGACCCCGCCGCCGAGCAAGGATAAGACGATTGAAACGTTTTTATCCTAAGGACCTGCCCACCACGGACATTCATATACATATGAAAATGATAAATTGATATACCTGTTAGTATTATAGCATTATTTAGTTATATAGTTTTAACATACAACTAGTCAAGCTGCCACACAGGTAGCAGAATACCAGTTTAAATAAATAATAAATAAAAAAAAAATAAAATAAAAAAAGAAAACTTGGAATGGGCAATGTGCGCCAAGCGTAATTAAAGTAGAAAGAAAATATTTATATTTATATAAATGAAAATAAACAAATAAAATAAATAAATGATTTTTTTCGGACTTCTCAATTCGAAGCCTATTAGCGCCTTCTATTGAGGATACAAAGACCAATGCTTCTCTAAGCTGCGCTTAAAACGTTAACAGCGGAATGCATTGGGGGAGAATGCCAACTAGGGCGAAAAAGAACTTACATAAAGTTGCAACGGGATACAAAAAAACAGTACTACGAAAAAAATATAAATTATATTATAAATATATAATATTATAATATGTTATATTATAGTAATAATAAAAGAAGGGAAAAAAGTGAGAAATAGAAAAGAAACCGAGTGCGGGGAAAACAAAAATAAGGTGTAGTGGTGAGCTTAAAGAGTTTGAGTGTTGAGTGTCCGAATTATTATTATTAGCAGGCCGCTAATTAAAGATATATAAAGACCTGACAACAAGTATTTTAATCGTGTAAGCCAAGTGTCGTACTAATGTGCGGTGCAATCTCGGTTTTTAATTAATATCTCTATCAAGAGATAAGGACAAGTCCACGATAGTGTCAAAAACAGTTTATAGTGACTACATAAGTCGCTACATAAACAGATTTCTGTGCAAGTGTATAGTGTTAACTTAATTAATTAAGTCAAAACTATTGCAAATTGGGTGTTTCGGTGCCCACCGTAACGTGGTGGCTGTTGCAACCAAACAGTGTTGCAAAGCCCTATAGACAGCTAGGTTGGAAGCCCGGGTAGATGCGTCTAGAAGCTACTCACAGCTTTCTCAATAAATTAGTTTTAGCCTTGACTATGGTCTTGTTCTGTTACATACTTCCAGGCTTTAAATTAATATGCCAAAGAGAACTACTCTTGGTGCGACACTTCTAGCTGCTGTTAACGAGGTGTCACCCTGTGAAACTGTAGTAACCGCGTAGCAATGGCTGCACGTACCATTACTTCTAGCAGCAATACGGTTTCCAATGGAACAGGACAACAAAACTATATATTAGATGAAAAAAATGTCATCAGACTCATCCAAAACTGTTAATAAAAGACCAACATTACTTGCAGAAAGTCGGTTTGCTGATCTTTCTAACCAAGAAGTTAACCATGCAGACGATGACCTTTGCGTGGATGATTTTTAGGTCGAAGCCGAAGGCGTCAGGAAAGTCTCACAAACGGCTAAGAAACCACCAAATTTCAGTCAAATAAAAGTACCAGCCGTCAGCGACGTATCAGCCCTTGAGACATTTCTTGATTCGGTGGTTACTGCCGACTCATACGATATTAAGTTTGCTCGCAAAGGCAAAGTGCGCATGTACGCTCGTGACTCTGATGACCACAGAGCCACTACAAAAAAAATTTCGGAAGTAAAGCTACAATACACGCACTTCTATATCCGTAAGGACAGGGCCTTTATGGTGGTCGTATGCAACTTAGCTGCATCCACCCTCAGCTAGCAGATTATAACAGCAATTACTCTCAAGCAAAGACTCATAAGAACTGCAGAATTTACGTCCAACGATTCAAAAGCCGAAAACCAGAGTCAACTCTGGTCTCTTGACTCGTGAAGAATACTCTCAACCCACTCGCACCTTCAAGCAGCAGGTAATTCCAACCTCAATAGTACGTCAGGGCCTACGCAGATGCTACAAGTTCTGGACAGCAGGGCACAAGATGTGAAATCAATTGTCCCCAACAAAATCGATCTATCGGTCAAAATCGAGACATCGATCTATCGATATCTATTAGCTTAGAAGTGAAATTTTTCGCGCTCTGTTTAAATTAACATTTTATCTTCTTTACGTATTTCTAAAATTCTTTAAAACTGTGTTTCCGATTTATTTTGTCTTTCCGCGCACTTTGCGATTTTTTAATACGTTGAAAACTGTTCTTGTAAGTTATTATTTACATTTTACATCCCCAACGCGGCGTCTGTCCTGTGTTTTGTTTTTTTTTTAAATTCGTTTTTAGCGCATCACCTAACGCGGCGTCAGTGCTGTGTTGTTGTTGTTCTAAATTTCGACAGTAGTTGCTTCACTATTTTCATTTCGCTTTCGCGCTTTGCGTTGCGTTTCTATCAACTTGTATTTTGTTGTTGTAACGTTGTTTGTTTACTTTTCCTTTATTTATTTTATTGAGTAAATTTATCTTCTTTGATCTTTCTACTAACACTCATTATATCTTGCTGTTGTAAGTCGTGCTCACTCAAAGTGTCTGAGTCAGCTCAACCTCAATTTATTTATTGTTGGTTGTGTGACAATAAACTCTGAGTGCACTGGTTTATCTGGACGCGACTGTGATAAAATTAAGAAACTCAGTTCCGCCTCGGCTGAACCAAAAGGCGGCATTCGATGGGCGTGCCCATCTTGCTATGTTATGCAGCGCGATTTCAGCAAGATGTATAATATGGTACGCAACCAGTTTATTAAATTGAGCAAAACAGCAAAACGACTGGCGAGCGATTTTGACTCAAACGTTGAATTGCTTAGTCAATTCAAATTTGAGCCGCGTCGCACAAAAGTAGCTGAGCTCTTAACAGTGCCCGTACCTATTCCTATTTCTCCATCCCCCACCCTTAATTCCTCTCCTAACATACATGTATTAGACATTTCCCCTATACTTTCTCTGTCTCCTTCTCCCAGGAACTTTCCCAACTCCACTCCGCTATTTACGCCTGTTGTGGCGAAAGCTACACGATGTAAAAATAAGCACTCTCCTATCCCAGCTCCTTCTAAAGGAGTTAGTCCCCCTTCTCCACTCCCTACTCTTTCTGTCATTGCTTCTCGTAGACAAGTTTTTGTGTCTAGACTATCGGCTGATACAACTTGCGAGTCGATAGTTAGATATATAGCTAGTAGATCTTCTGCTAAAGTATCTGTTACCAAATTTAACTTCTCTACTCCTTGAGAAATCTCTTCTTTTAAAATTAACGTCTCTTTAGATTCTTTTAACACTATATGTGACTCTAATTTCTGGCCTTCACACATGATTGTTCATGAGCTTAGGTCGAAGAAACGAGCGCAACCTTCACCTGTAGTTCTTCCTACTAACATACCTGCAACCAATGTTTCAAAAAACTAGGCTATTTGTCTGACTATATTACTATTCAATATCAGAATGTTAGAGGCTTTCTTTCTAAACTCCAACAACTATATCTGAATAGTATTTCATTTGATTCCGACATTATTGCTTTTTCTGAGACTTGGTTAAACCTTACCATATCTGATTGTGAAGTTTTATCAAACAATTTTACTATATTTAGACGCGACCGGTCAACACGCCGTGGCGGTGGCGTATTAATTGCCGTTAAATCCTCATTCCAATCAGAATTGGTATCGTTGCAGTCTTCCTCTGATGTTGATATAGTTGCTGTTAAAGTAACTCTTGCGTCATCAGCTCTTTTTATCATCTGTTCCTATATTCCTCCTGCCTCTGACATACAACTTTACATGCAACACTTAAGTTGCATTAATGATGTATTTTCTCTTGCGCGTGATAATGATCAATTTATTGTGCTGGGTGGTTTTAACTTGCCCGCCATAACTTGGTAATTTTTCAGCAGCGCAAACTATCTTATTCCCTCTTCTCAACATGACTTTTTAGATTGTTTATTTGATCTTCCTCTTTATCCAATAAACTTTACTCCTAACAACCTACATAGCTTCTTAGATCTTGTCTTTATAAACCACTATTCCTATGCTTCCATCTCCAGGTCTAATCCTCTCACCCTACCTGAAGAACCTTATCACCCCACTATTGAAATCTCTCTCTATATATCTAATCTATCTACCTTATCTTCACCTATTCCTTCTGAGCAGTACCGTTGTTTTCGCAAAGGAAACTTTACTTTGTTAAATCAACTAATCCTTGGAACTGATTGGTCTTTTCTTTACAACACAGTTGACATCGATATTGCTCTAAGCTTATTCTACGATACACTTCACTCCCTATTAGATATCTGTATTCCTTACTCTTTTCGTAAATCTAATTCTTCTAAGCCACCTTGGTTTACTGCCACACTCTCTTAATTAAAAAACATCAAGTCTAAATGTTTTAAAAATTTTAAGATGTCTGGCTCCAATCTTGACTTATCCAAATACTCTATCGCTAAACCTAACTTCTTTCTGCTTAACTCTCAATGTAACACAAACTATATCGCCCGATGTAAGAATCAATTTTGAAGTAATTCCAAACTCTTCTACTCCTTCGCCTCCCATCTTCTTTCTTTCTTGGCATTGAAAAGGCTAACTGCGGCTCAGCTGCCGCTGATTTGTTTGCCAAATTTTTCAATCCACCTATTCATCTATTCCTCACTCCAATAATCTGTATCCCTACAGTTTAACCTCATCCAACACTATTTTCGCTCCTATAAACTTGTAAAATTTTCTTACTCACCAGGGCCGGATAACATTCCAAGTTGTGTCTTGAAAGAGTGTAGCACGTCTCTTATTCTCCCTCTACTTAAACTCTTTAATTTATGCCACTGGAGTCTTCCCATCTCTTTGGAAAGACTCATATATCATGCCTCTCCATAAAAAAGGTGGTAATTCAGATATTTCTAATTACAGTGGTATTGCAAAATTGTCTGCTATTCCAAAATTGTTTGAAAATATCATTACTGCAACTTTGCAACATCTCTGTAAATCTGTCATTTCCTCTTCTCAACATGGCTTTGTAAAGAGTCGGTCCACTACGACTAACCTGTTGGAATTTACATCTCTTATTAACGATGCGTTCCAACAGAATATACAAACTGACGTCATTTACACTGATTTCAGTAAAGCATTCGACTCTGTAGACCATGATCTTTTACTTTTTAAAATACGTTGTTTTGGGTTCCCTCCCTCCTTTTTACCGTGGATTTCTACTTACCTAAAAGGTAGAACCCAAAAAGTTGTACTTAGAGCAATTTCCAGACAAGTCTATGTTACTTCTGGCGTACCTCAAGGCAGCCACCTTGGTCCTTTATTTTTTATACTTTTCATCAACGACCTTCCGTCCACTGTATTACGCTCGCGTATAGTAATGTATGCTGACGATGTCAAACTTATATTATCATATAAAGAGCCTTCTCAACTTGGTCTACTTCAACATCATCTTAACTCCATGCAACTTTGGTGCTCAGCCAACCATCTTCCTCTAAACTGCTCTAAATGCATGTTTATGACGTTTAGCTGATTAAAGCCATACCATGGTACATATACCATTGGTAATCTTTCTTTAGAACGCATTTTCACCGTTAAAGACTTAGGTGTCCTTTTTGATTCTAAGCTAAATTTTAACTTACACATTACATCTATTGTTAATGTTGCCAAAGGCGTTCTAGGCTTTATTAAGCGTTGGTCGAAATAATTCAACGATCCTTTCACCACGAAATTACTTTTCGTTTCACTAGTTCGGCCTATTCTTGAATACTGCTCATGTGTATGGTCCCCTCAATATAATAACTATGAGGCCCGCATAGAGTCAGTACAGAAGCAATTCCTTTTCTTTGCCCTTCGTTGTCTTAATTGGGATCTCAATCTTCGGTTGCCTTCCCATTCTAGCAGACTTCTGCTACTAAATCTTCCCTCTTTAACTAACCGTAGAACCACTTTAGCTGTTTTATTTATTCATAAATTCATAAACGGCAACATTGACTGTTCTACTCTTTTAAGTCGCTTAAATTTTTCCATTCCTTTTAGACCTACTAGAAACTATCTTCCTCTATATCTTCCGGTATGCGTCACTGCAAGGCATTATCAGTGATCCTTTTCGCATTCTATGTTTTCTTTACAATTCACACTTCCATGCTTTCTCTTCAGGACATTCTCTTCGTTCTATTAAACTTTCGCTTTTCAACCACCTTCGGTGAATCCTTTACTAATACTAATACTCCTTGTTCTGATTGGGTTTTTCTGGGTTTTTCCCAATCCTCCCAACAAATGTTGGGACAATTTAAATTTAAATTTATATTCAAATTTAAAATCATTTTTTATTTTCTCCAGACTTCTTACTTATTCTTACTTTTAAATTTAATGATTTTTAATTTTAATTTTAATATAATGATTGATTCTAATGTCGACTGTTCTTACTCGTCTTTCCGAATAAAAATAAATAAAATAAATAAATAAAAAAGGAGCTCTCAACAACGTTAGGGTGCTGACCAACTGCAACTACGTTTAGCAAACCCAAAACCAACCACAACATTATAATTAAACGACAATGGATGGCTCATTAGCACAGATCATTTTTTCAATGCAGCAGACCATTGCGGGTCTGCAGATAACCATCGCTCAACTACTTTAGGAAATTAAGAAACTCAGAGGTTCTAAGACACGGAAGCAGCGCAAATAATGGCTTTCGTGCTGCACCTGGGATCTTGGAACACTCGTAGCATCATTCCTTATGATAATGAGCTCAAAGTGTTTCTCCCAGGACAGAACTTAAGCGTTTGCAACAAACCTGGAAGTTAGATTTCAGCCGTTCGAGACAGTGTCGCCAAAAAGAAGGCGAGCAGTATGGCTTGGCTCCTTAAACATTTTTTTTTATTTTATATTCAGAACCGGCACCAAGTGTAACCCAACTAGAACGAACTCCACGTATTAAAGTTTATTGTTTTTTCCTCTGATCCGGTCATTGTGTAATGATCTTTTTGACCTTTTAAACTTTAAAATATCTATTATATTTTGACACCAACCCATTTGAATAACCTTCGTAAAATAAAAACAAAGTTGAAGCGGGTGATCACGCGGCGTCTCCGCTAATTGGCACATATTGCATATGCCAAATTATTGATAACTGTTTCATTAAAAAAAAGAAAATATCAGAAACGAATATGTATCTACCTTATTTAATTTTATACCTTTTAACGTTTATCCATTTATTTTTTACTTTAATAATTACTCATATACAGAGGTAGTCAAAAGTATTTACACATCGTGCAATTTTACGCACCCTTTTCTTTAAATGTTATTTGTGGTTTTTCTTGCAACTGTTTTGCAAAAACGACTGATGCTGTTTCATAGCTTGGTCTATGCAGAAGCAAATGAAAGAGGAATTGGTAAAAACAACGGTAAAATGCTAAAAATAGAAGTAAATGAACTGGTGCTTACCAGTTGTCAAAAGTATTTACACACATTTTTTTCGCGACAAAAGTATTTACACATTGCAAATAATCAATTGATTTTTGGAATTCGTGTGAGTAAGTACAGTCGTGAGTTGCAATAATTAAATTTGAAGCTTTTCGTGTAATTCTGTGTTTTTATTTAGAAAAAATACTTATTAATATGGTGAAAACAAAGGAATTATCAATTGAGGTTAGAACTGAAATTGCCACAAAATTCAAATGTGGTATTTCCGCATTAGAATTATCAAAAAATTATAAAATTTCACGGAAAACAGTTTATAATTTAGTAAAGAAATTAAATGATCTTGGAAACTTGGAAAACTGTAAGAGATCGGGGAGAAATTTGATTATGAACACAAAGGATTGCAGAAAATTGTTGGATGTAGTGGCAGATAATCCAAAAATAAGCCCCGTAAAAGTTGCAGCAGCGTCCAAAATGATAATTGGTAAAAAAGTTAGTGATTCTACAGTGCGGAGAATGTTCAAAGGATCCAACTTGAAAACGTATATTGTCCGCCAAGTGGACGATATTACGCCGACAAATCAAGCAAAACGCCTAGAATTTGCTTTGGAATACATGGATAAGCCAATTGAGTTTTGGAACAACGTTTTGTGGACAGATGAGTGCGCTTTCCAGTTCCAAGGCTCTTTTGGCAAGACCTACATGCATTTACCACCATCGAAGAAGAATCTAGCTGTTCAGCCTCTTAACAGATTTGGAGGTGGCACGGTAATGTTTTGGGGTTGCTTCTCCTACTATGGATTTGGTGACCTAGTGCCGTTGGAGGGCACTCTAAATCAAACCAAATACGTTGATATTTTGAATGATCACGCATTTACCTCTGGAAATAAACTATTTCCAACCAATGACTGGATTCTGCAGCATGATAATGCCCCTTGCCACAAGGGATGCATACCAACAAAATTTTTAAATGGCGTGGGTAAGGTTGTTTTACCATGGCCTCCTCAGAGTCCTGATTTAAATATCATTGAACATGTGTGGGCCTTTATTAAGCGGCAAAGAATAATAAACAAGAATCGCAAACGAGAGGAAACTGTCAAAGAAATTCAGGATATTTGGTCAGAATTGACGGTGGAATTTGCTCGCAGGTTGGTTGCATCAATCCCAGAGAGATTAAAGGCTGTCTATGATGCTGAGGGTGGTGTTACCAAATTTTAATACACAATAACTATTTAAATAAAAATGTTGCATAAAAATTTTAAGTTATAATGTTAAATAAAGTTGAAAAAAATTAGTTCAAAGTTTTGTGTAAATACTTTTGTCGCGAAAAAAAGGTGTGTAAATACTTTTGACTAGTTTGCGGCACTAGTTCACATGCGTCTATTTATTTCTTGTTACCCGTTATTTTTCTAATTTCCTTTTTATCTGATTCTTCATAGATCCACCAATTCAACAACATCAATTTATTTGCAATCTGATTTCAGCAACATCAATAAAAAAGCTCTCAAAGTTAAATGCGTGAAAAATTGCACGATGTGTAAATACTTTTGACTACCTCTGTATGTATAATTACTTATGTTACTATTGTACTAGTAACATAGTTACTTACTAGTACTATTTTTGGTTGTTGTATAGACTTGTAAGCTTTTATGAAACCAAAGTCGGCAGTAAATGTAATTAATATGAGTTGAACCTAATACGATTTCTTGCTAAGATCCCATTTGTGGAACCATGCAGTGTAGTGTAGTGTAGCTAAACCGTCGTCTTCTGAGGATACTTTTTAGGTCTTATCCGATATCAGGCAAATATAAAGGACCAAGGTAGGGTGGGCGGTTTCGCAGTCTGGCACAGTTGCAAGGAAGCGACTGATCAGTTGATAGCCGAACCTTCTACCTTTTACCAGACATCTTTCGGCGGAGAAAGGAACTTTTAGGTACATGGTAATCCAGTGTATATCTAAGCAGTGCATTATAAAGCAGTATATTATAAAGCAGTACTTTGGAAATCAAAGCATTATAATGCAGTACGATAGAAAGCAGTGAAATATGAAGCAGTGCGGTATTAAGCAGTGCTATGTGCAAAAAAAAATAAACTTTCAAAGAAGCATTGCAAAGCGACTGTTCTTAATTACACATTTTCTCGCTAGATGTCGCCGCATAAATCGCATTTTTAGTTTCAATGAAACTAAATTCCTTTGTCTAGAACCGATGCTCGTTCTCATCGTTCTTTTTGATTCCCCTCTCTCTAGAGTTGGAAAACCAATTATCGTTACTTGGCCTTGCCACCAATTGGCTGTTAGTGCCTATTGTGGTCGCTAGAGTGGACACTAGAACCGCCACACATTTATGGCTAGTTATATTGCCATTTGAATAACTATAATCAAGAACAGAATTGTATGTTCGCAGATTTAAGTTTAATATATATAGGCATATCTTTTATTCAGAAAACAAGTCTTAGAGATGGTAACTTTTCGATTCTCCGAATGTGTAATATGTAAACTTAATATAATCGAGATCAACGGCGTTGCCACACATTTGTTTGTTTATTATTTCTGAGCATTTACTCAATGCGCCTCACAAAAAAATATTGGCGCTACGCTGAAGAACCACGTTGGTATTCAGACGTTAAATAATCTATATTATATATTGAGTTGAGATCTATCGTACATCGCATATATCGCATTGCCAGAACGCCACACATAATAGCGTCTTTGATCGTTTCTAATTCGTATTATAAAAAAGAAAGGCGTTTAAAATTTCTGTTAAATATTTAAATCTAATTTCCTTATCGAAAAGCAAAATTAATTGGATGACCTTTAGCCTAGCACTAGCCAAATATAGAACAGTAAAATCCAAATACGTGTGCCACGAAATATATCAATACATATTTCCAACAATTATGTGCATAACATCCAATGAAGGACGAATACACAGCCGGAGCTATGTAAGTACATGCGCTCACATCATCCGGTGAATAAAACAGCTTTGAGAAATGCGTCGCAAGAACTGACTGAAGCCCTTAAAGCTTATAGGCAAAAACTTCTGGAATATCGACTAGAAATCTTGGATCCTAACTGTCATGGCTACTTTTTAGTTATGGAAGGCAAGAAAGTACATTAAACGACAACCTCTCCGTCATACACTGGAGTTCATACTAAGATTATTCAATACTACCCAGCCTCGATCTGTATGATTCACAGGGGGTGCTGAATCATACCAGCCCATTACCCTGCTGCCGACACTATCAAAAGTTTGGGAGAGGATTTTTCTCAAAAGGCTCGAGGAACACGTCGAGAGTGCTCAACTCATTCAATGCAGTGTTCCTTGACGTCCAACAAGCTTTCGACCGCATCTGGCACACTGCTCTACTTGCCAAGCTGATGACCTGTCTTCCTGCACCCTACTGTTCGATGTTGAAGGTATACGTCAATAAAGGAAATTTCGTAGTAAAATTGAGAACTGGTATCTCCGACGCATTCCCGATGCTTGCTGGTGTCCCACAGGGACGCGTTATCGGACCAGTTCTATACTCCATATTCTCTACAAACGTTCCCAGGCCTGAAATTGAGCTGGACCTTGAACAAATAAGTATCGCAACTTATGCTGATGACATAAGCATACTTTGCCGTGACAAATGGGGTTATAATGCCACCGATGGACTCCAGAAATACACTCACGCCATTGAGAATTGGGCAGTAGCAAACAATATTAAAATCAACATCAATAAAAGCGTTAATGTATGCTACACCCTAAACAAGACACTTCCTTCACCTGTGAATATTAACGGAGAGCTTATAAAACAAGACACCAGCGCCAAATACCTCGGTCTCATACTGAATCAAAGGTTGACATTTAAGCAACATATAAGCTCTATGCCGATAATCTGCCGGTCAAGATTAAGCAAAATTAATGGTCTCCTAAACAAAAACAGCAAGCTACCAAGCATAAACGGCTGTTGTACCAACAAATGAGAGCTCCAATATGGCGATATATAATCCAAATATGGGGCATCGCCGCCAAGCAGTGTTGCCAGTTCAGCCCTTTTCCGGACAGATTTGTCTGTTGAACACCTATTGTCCGGAAATTTGTCCTTTTTTTGTTGAAGTTCAACATAAATATGTTTTTGAAATTTTTGCCGATGAGTGTTATTTAATCGTTGTAATGAACATCCTACTACCACTAACACCGTTTGAAAATCGTTATAGTGGGTTATCGATGCGAGATCTATTGAGCTTTAACAGTCACTAGTTAAAGTTAAAATGCCTAAGGAGCAGTATAAACAAAAGTTTCGCGAGGGTAAATTTGCCCGATTTTGCAAAGTGGCTTAGCCGCGATGCCAGGGATCCGGACAGATCATACTGCAAGTATTGCAAGTGCAGTATAACTTCTAAAATTGTTATAATTATGAAGTACCAGAAAAATATTTAAAATTAGTCGGCATAGAGCAATCATACAATTAACTAAGATTTAACTAAGATTAACCTAAGAAAAATATGTAAATAAATAATAATTACATGCGTCTAAAACTAAAAAATGTTGTCCTGTTTTCTATCCTTTTTTTAAAACTATTTGTCCTTTTTTTCGCTTTCCCTTGATTTTTACCCCATATGTCCTTTTTTTGTGTCCAGTTGATGGCAACACTGCCGCCAAGACAAACAGGGCTAGAGTTCAAGTGTTCCAAAATAGAGCAATTCGGCTATTCAGAGGCAGCGAATGGTATGTACGCAACTCAACTTTGCACCGGAACCTAAACTTGACTATCATCGAAGACCAAGTCTGCTTCTTTAGAAGTCGCTACAATGGAAGGCTGTTGAGGCATTGTAATCGACTGCCCAATAAGAGTCCCATACGACGCCTAAGACGTCACCAATTTAAAAATTTATTTAATTAAAGTTTTAAACAAGCAACACCACTACTAAATTTAGTAGTTCCATAAGCTAAGCCTGGAAATATAGTTTGTAGAGTCTTAAATTATTATAAAGCGTTTATATACAACATATAAAGACAAAAGATAGATTAATGAGTATATTGCACGCACCATACTATCTAAATAAATAATTAAAAAAAAGAAGAAACAAAAGCTATGTAAGTATGTTCTTATTTATGTATACAACTTTGTTGATGGCTTCAAAAAAAACATCGAAAGCCATTATATTTATAATTATGCAAGCTGAAAAATCTTACTGCACTGACAGTCCAGTTGTAACTAGCAAAATGTAAAACGCAACATACAATAATATTGCAGGGGCATATTCAAATACATACATATCTACAAACGAAAGCGTTTCGAATTGTGTTGAGTGATATTTCTTTGGTGAACCGTATGCAAATAACTTTTCCTAATTCAACAAGAAGCAACACTTATGCTGAATGGATAATTTGAAAGCGATCTAAAGCAAATATCGACAATGCTGCACCTTGTGATATTAAAATTGACAATAATAAATTTCTTTTGATGATATAGATAGAACGATAAGCTAAAGCTAAGCCCATTGAATATGGGGTGTATTAAGTTTGTGCATGTGTATGCAACAGGCTGAAGAAAGCATGTCCGACCCTATACAGATTATATATTCTTTCTCAGGTTCAATAGCCGAGTTGATCGTGGATCTGAAATACTAAAATAGCTAGATACACCAAATTTGGTGAGTAGGTTCTTGAAACCATATTAACCATTTTTAAAATTTAAAAATTAAGATATAAAACTCGAAATTTTAGCCCATTTTTCAATTTAACATGAAGTTTATAAAGTGATCACAGTACAAGCGTAACCAGACACTGGCTTGTAGTATATGTATATGTCTGCAGACTTTAGTCAGAGTGTAAGTGAAGGCATATCTCACTTGGATTAAAGGTCTTTTATATTCGGGTATTCACCTATAGCATTATTATATTTATTTTATATATTTAATAACTGCATAGAGACGTCCAGTTTAAGTGTCTACAGAGGAAAATGTCATGATGCTATTGCACCAAAAAAATATATTTTCCGGGAGTTGATTAAAAATAATTAATGTACGCACAATTTACGGTGTTGCCTTTAGCAATAAAAACTGGGAAAATATAGGTACATTTTATTTAAGTAAGAATCTTTGCTAAGTCTAAAAAGCATCATCACAAACTGCTAAAATGTGACAAAAACCCCACAGGGATGGCCGGGAAATGGAATAATAAATAACGAGGAAGTTGTTGTATACAATAAGTTATACAATAAAAATTTCAATTTATTTACTATATGCGTTTTAATGTACTCAATTGATCAAGTTTAACATATAAAATCTAATCAATCAAGTCTAATTATAGGTACATGTTTGTATATATATTTATTCGTAAACTATTGTAAGTTGTATTTGCTTATTTATATTTTTTTAGATTTGCAAAGAATATTTCGAGTATCATGATGGTACTCATACTATGGTAACCATTCTGAGACGTCATTTAAATTCTTAACAATAGTTGTAAAGTGTTTGTAACATGAAGGTCAGAAAACATTGATATTGAGTAGCTAAGCCATGCGATAATTATCAAAATGTGCAATAGCACATTATCTCCATCTGAAACTCATTCATAAATTCATTTTAGTTCTTCACAATGTTATGAAAACAACATGGCCTAATCCGAGCTATTTCCTCTTTATCGCCCATAATCGCTATTTCAATCGTAATGTTTCAGTTAGGTGTAATGGAAGCGTCCCTTTTAGATCAAGCGATATCTGGGTCTTACATGCGACATAATTACCGTTGATTGAATTGAAATAAATTTTGTCAGAAGGTGATGCCTCCGTATCCTCACGCCCTGTAGATATCATATGTCAAAAAGCAACAACCCGCCAAACATAATCTAAATCTCAAACTCGCAACTCTCGATGAGGACAATCGGACGGCAGACCTTCGCCCAGTATTAGATGCGTATATTACGATAAGTATGTTGAGTTTTTTAGAAAATATAAAAAAAATGTAGTTTTAAATAGAAAATAAAACTAATACTACAACTACGAATGGTTAATTTTGATAGAGTGTTTGATACTCATACATAATACGCCACGAAATGGTGTACCACCTACCTTTTTTCAGTTAAACACATTTGCATAACAGTTAATTTAATTTATTTATGATAAATAAGTATGTTATTAACTCAAATAAAAATGTACCCGACTACGAGAACCCCTTAACCCATGTACGTGAAGTTTGATTGTTAAATATATATTATGTTAATTTTTAAAAAATTTGTAGCACGGATTAAAATTAATCTAATTATTATATGTGTTATTGATTAAAAATTGAGCTTATGTTACTTTATCTTATTTTCGCGGTGATGCGGAATTATCGTTACTCTAGCTATATTGAGACCATCACATTCATAAATAGGGACTATATACGAACATGATATATATCTACCCGGCAATTTATGCTGATTTTTAATATAAATACATTTGGCGTAGCTGCTGCCTTCAGCCTGTTATGTTTACAGAGCTTAATAGTCACCATTCAGCAATTTTTAAATTTTAAATTAAAGAATTAAAAAATAGTTGACTATGGCCAAGTACAGTAATTTAATGAGCCCGTAGTGGTTCGTAGAGTTATTATTGGCTTAGTTGAAGGTCTTTATAGCCAGTGCTAAAATACCGTTCATATACCATCTTCGCATTGATTTATGCATATAATAAGTAAATAAAAATAAAATAAATTTCTCTTATCTTTATTCCCGCTTCACTACTCAAACATAAACATTCACAGCCCAATATTGATTCAGTTGATCAAGTGAAATTTACAAAATAAACTCTGATTTCCTTATATCAAGTTAAATAAATTTAGGCGACTACACCATACCCTGGGCCAAAGTATAAAATACTCAACACAGAGACGAACGAAATATATATACATATATTTCTTAAAACCCGTTCAAAATGTTTTAGCTATGAAACTTTATTTTGATACCCCACAACGGTTTGATATACCAACATAAATATAAGTTTTGTGTTAGAACACTTTCAACTTATGTATAGGGTATCTTTCAGAAAACTACTCTCAATCACAACTTACGTATTTTTTACAATTTGTATTCATTTTTACGGTAACCCAGTTGAAATTTCAATTCGAAAATGGAACGCAAAAAATGTTTACCAAACAAATTTACGAGTATTTAAAATATTAGCCTGCAGCTGTCTTTTTATAGTTAGCCATCACTCGTCCGGAGTCTGAACAGACCGATGAGCTGGAGTTTATTTTAAGACACTTGATGGTAGGCATGATTTCTCATTTCTATTAACTACTAACCAACTAAGCAGGTATGACTAAAGCTATACTCGTATTTGATAATCTTTAACTAATGATAGGCTCGGAACGTGCCGTCCATCGTGCTTTCAGGCCTGTATACAAAATGCTCGGTTCCGGGCCGAAACATCTGATTTCGTGATGGACCAGCCCAGGATCGCGAATAGCTTAAAAGTACGAAACACGCCAATGTCCCTAAATGATCAAACTAAATTCGCTTATGATTCACAGTGTATTGGATTTTCGTATTGTTTCAATATGGGTATGTGTCAGTCGTAATTTTAATATTATAGTATACAAACTCTTGATTTTTGATTTATATAAATTTGATCACACATGAAACTGCAAAAAAGTGTTGTTCATAGTCGTTAAAATTCAAGAAGCCATACTGATTTGGAAAGGGTTTCTTGTAGTCGGGTACACTCGACTGAGGCATTTGTACTTGTTATTATAAGTTTTTTATGCGATAATCAAGAATAAATATGTACTGCAACAATGTGTTTCTACACTTCAAATCTAATTCTGGAACCTACTACATAAGCCCAGCAACTGCTTATAGAATTTATAGCAAATGTATATCCACATATTTTGGTTTTTGTATACACAGAACTTTTTGCATTTTTATATTGGTATATATTGAGATATTTGGTTGAAGGCTCAATTATTGATTTTAGCTCGAAGCACAACCAAAAACAAGATTATTATTGGGTTAATTGGCCTTTAAGTAATTGAATACATATGGATATATGGTATATAAAATCTGCAATTAAAGAGCAGGGATACCTATAACTGGTTTCAATCGTAATTGCCGATAGGTTGCAAATCGATTCAGTAAACAACCTTGTCAAAAAAAATAAAGATGTATCTGCTAAATCAAACAAACTTTCCATAATGATTGATACTTATTTTAACAAGGTGATCTTTGAAATTACTAGTAATTATATACATAGTGTGAGTGTGCCCAAACATTGATGGAAGATTTCAACTATACACAATTGAAAATAATTGGTTTAATCAATTGCAATGGTAACTACTATTTAAAGTAGCTCACAAATCTTTTTATAATTATTTAACGCAAAAAATATAAAATATCATTTAATTTATTTTTTTTACAGTATGCCATTAAGCGTTCTACTTGTGTATGCTGACATTTGTACAATACTTGAATTTTGTTTATATTATTCAGACTTTAAATTTCCAATATTTTTAAGTTGCGGTCAAGCTCGTTCATGCAATGTCTGTTGCAGGATCCACAGCTGTATAAAAGCGTTAAGGACAAGCGGACGCTCTGTTAGTCTGTTGGGCCTGAACCTTGCTTAAATGCTGTTTCTTTCTTTACCTTCCTTCGTTTTTTCGTTTTCCTTCTCTGTTCTTCTCTCTCTTTCTCTCTCTTTTTCTATCTATTCGTCTATGTGCTTATCCCTTTACCATGCTCTGCTTTAATTGCGCTCTCGTTATGTGTAGCTGTTGTAACTATTGTCAACGACGTGGAAAATGTTACGCTACAATTTAATTGAAAGGATAATCAGGAGCACAGCGGCAACACGTTATGTGAGGAGCGCACTCATTCAAAGGGGCAAGCCGAATACGAACAAGGATACGAGGGCACAAAGCTGTGCACTGAATGGATGAAGCAAATAGAAATAAATAGCAAAGGCAGACGCAGACGCGGTTGCGGACCGGGCATTAACGGTGGCAACATCGGCTTTTGTTGTCCCCGTCAAGTGTCCTTTTCGATGACGATGACGATGGCGGTGACTATGACGGAGCTGATGATGACGTTTCGGGGTTGCTTTGGTAGACCTCGCTTGTGGCCGGGTATGTAAGCCCACAACGTGGCCGGCTTTGCTTCCTTCCTTGGCTGCGATCCTCGGCGGGCGGGGCGAATAGAAACGAGGCGCATAGCGCAAAAACAGAGCTGGGGAGCACCCGTAGCGCAGGGCGTGTGAAGGACACGGCGGGAGCACAGTGTCGCCAACAAAAGGGGTCGGTGCTGTTGTTGCTACGCAGGACTCGCTACAGTCAAATGAAAAGCTTAAGTTAAGTTGAATTGAGTTCACCGGCGATTGGCAAATGAAACTAAATAAAATTAAATGCGTTGCACAAGTTACAAATTCATGCACAATCAAAAGGATACATGCTGCGTGGTCCTTCCTGTGTCAAAGAGTCCACGGTTTGTACAAAAGACAGCAGCAGGCGGTAAAAAATCAAAATAAAAAATATAATTTTAATCGAATTCACTCGCCCCTTTTATGTATACAAATAGTTTCTGACTCACACACTGAATTCCCGATTCGAACATTCAACTATTCAGCTACATAGTCCTTTGCCTTTGGTAAACCTTATTAAAGTCGCTCTTACCTCTCCTGCACTGAGTGCCAGCTCCTCACAGCCCATTTCTTGATTTGTATTTTGCCAACAATCGCCGGATGCGCAGCATGTCCTTTCTTCTCCTGTTTTTCAAGAGCAAAAGCATTCTTCCGCAAGCAATGCAATTAATTTGGGCAGCCATTGTGCAGTCGGACTAACAGAAGGTCATCCGACTGACAAATCTCGACACTCGTATGTTTCAGTAATTTACATAAAAAGAATTCATCTCTAATTAACAATTGTTACAATTGCAATTTAAAAACAAATAAAAATGCTTCTTTCGAGTGAGCTCGACTACTAGATACACTTAACATCCGATTCAAATATACAATCTAACTGAACATACAAACGTGCATACAAATACACTAACAGACACTACAAGCAACAATGTGGGCAATGTTTAAGTTTATAAAAACAAAAATAAATAAATAAATTAAATACCCTACTTATATAAAGCATATTTAAAAGTGGGTAGACATGAGTCTAAGGTATCTTGCAGTCGGACATACTTAGGAGATTGCTATTATTTTATTGTACACAATGTGATATAATATTTTATTGGCTTGGCGTTGGACTGTCTGCTTGTTTGCAACGTAACAATGTCACTTTAGGCTAATGAGGGAAATCATAGCCTAAAGTGTAAATAACGAAATAGCGATGTCCTTATGTTTCCACATAAAGGCGCGAGTAAAAATTGCATGCTCCTCGTATTTATTAAGCTAGGTATTAGGTATTCGATAAATTGATAAAATGATGTCTCTACCTTTCATCCTGATAACGTTTTTCCTTGAATGTCTTGAATGAACTAGGCGCCACTTGACAGTTGCGCCGAAACTGATTTATGTTGCACCCTAAGAGAACAGCAGTTGGCTGACATAGCCAGGAATTAATGGGAAGCACTTTGCAATTGAGATGTCAAACAGGCACAGGACACACACTTATAACAAATGCAACAGTAAAAAGAACAAGTGTGACAGCACCTAAGTATAATCATAAGCGGTCAACGAGGCATACGGGCAAACCGGCAAATGCAATCTAAGGCTACTCGAAACCTATTTAAGACAGTTCTGCGTCTTGTTATACAGACTATTACTTAATCAATGTTCTCATTTGTTTTTAACTGGAAGTCTGAGAATCGAAGTGGAGGCGGGGAAAGGACGTTGAATGTTGTTTTGACATAAGGCGAGAACGGCAACAGCAACATTAGATGAAAGTGTAAGCGGACACTGCCAACTGTTGCAGTTGATATTATTGTTGTTGTTGTTTAATACATTGTAATTGGAACTCAAATCTTCTGTGTTTCGATCCTGCGTGCTATTTTTAACACGCCTTGCTGGAGTAGCTGCCAGAGCTACCTGATCTCTGTACTATTGTATTTATAAAGAGCTTCTCAGGTCGATATTTGGGCTTAGACAAAAACAGATGATATCAAGCAGAACCTAAAAATGTGAAGCAGCATTACATTTACTTGTCACATAGAATCCATCATTAGCATGTTTTTTTTAACATATATTTTATACTCTAAACGAAGCGTTTGCCGATATAAATTACATAACATTATTTCAAATTAGGAAACAAAGTGTTTATAAATAAAAATATTACGAAATTTTTCTATTCAAAAATAATTGCCTCGTTCTACAGATCACTTGATAATGTTTTATAAAATTAAAAGGGAAAATAAAATTAAAATAAAAATAAAATAAAAATAAAAATAAAAAAAAATATAAACAAAAAGCTAGATAAGAATATCCAATTTACCAGCAATTAGTTTACATTTTATTGATTTGGTCTTAGACCCGCCTAGATCTAAGACAATTTCTGTATCGCCAATAGCTTTTTATGTTTCTTATGAAATCAGTTGAAGTTTCTCTATTATCCCTAAAAGGTATCTCAAAGCTAACAACAGGGATAAGGCGTATCCACAGTACGCTAGTCAGCTGCTAAGAAACGACTTACACATAAGCCAGCTCCATTTCACCGCGTGCTGCCCTAAGCATGATAATTGTTGAATTGTGAATGGCTGACACCCCATGCCTTACGAACTGACCAAACGCTTGACCACTGGGTGCGCATGATTGGCCTCAGCGTTGGTTTACCGCGGCAGTGACCAAAAGGCGACGGCGCAGGCGCAGCGGATTAGCAACGACGCGTTCAGGTCTAGCTTGGCTGAGGTGATGAGAGGCTGGGCGGGTGCAACGGTGTCTCCATTGTCCGCTCACGACCGCCTGGCTTGAAAATGAAGCTGTTTTGGGAAACGATAGAACAATTCCCCACATTTGAGCAACGAGCTACGAGCTGCAAGAACTTGCATTATTATTGTACCCGTAATTGCCGCCCTGAGACCGGGCATTAGTGCCCCGGCACGCACCCATTCTCTTTCCTCGTTTTTGGCCGTCCCCTGTTTCCGCTGGATGGCAACCGCACCGCGTCGCATTGAGGACAAAGTTTTATGCTTTGAAACTTTATCGAGGCTCTGACATGCAAATATAAAAGAGAGTCCAACATACACACACAGAGACGAGCGGTTGTTCTGTCGACGTATGGTGGCGATGCGGGATTAAGCAATACAAAGTGGAAGCATTTTGCCGGAAACACATTGGACAAATGAGATACTCAAATGCAGACACTTCGGTAAGGGGCTGTACCCTTAGTTTTTCTTGTTCTTTTTTCTAAAAGAATGCGTTTAAAGCAAGAACATGTAAGAATGCACCATTTGAGTGTGTCCGATTACAAGATACTCTTGTTCCAGCTCTGATATGCCCTAACAAATACCAATACTGAATTCCATACATATACATACACACTACCAAATCACTTCCAAAAACTCAGCGCATCATCGTGCATAGTTATTAATTGAATATCTTCTGTATATTCTAACTTTTAAAATTGTTTTAATCTGTTTTTGATATCAAAAATTTACTGCATACCAAATGCCTAAAAGACAGTCATTGCGGTCATAAAGAAAGACAGGCATACTGATAGATTGATATACATATATATTGAGTCCGGACGGAGATTTTTAATGGATGAAGGGTATAAAAATATATTTCTTGTGGCTCGCGACATGGCCCAGACGTCTCAGAGCCAATGTCCTGATCTAGAACCAGGTCCAGGAATAGTCTACTAGCAGCTTGCTGACATTAGCTATGGCTTAGAAATGGAAAAGAAGAGATTCCGAAAGAATGGAATTCTTATTTTTGGTGTGTCACACTGTAAATTTGATCACATTATTTAAGAAAGATGCTAAGTGTTGAGGCCATGGCAACAACCCGCTGGGCCCAGGATTCATCTTTTCTTTTCTCTATCTGTTCATTTTTAAGCATGAAAATTACAATTTTACGCCTGATAATTTCAATTAGTAAGCGCACATTGAGAAATGTTGCAATGTTGGAACGGAATCTTTGCCGCTCGATTTCGTACTCATGGTACAGACAATTGGCCAACAAGAGAGCAAGAGATCAGGGCTCAATACAGATGAAAGCAATTGATTCGTTGCGCCATCGTCATCAACAGAAGTGATTGTCGTAGCAGGAGCATAATCGATAAAATGCGAGCTTAGGTCTTGGGCTCTTTGTTGTAGGATCGACCGCAATCATTTGGCTACAGTGGGTACTCGTTCCCCGACTCACTACTACTCGTACTTCTCGCTACGGTTTGGTGCGATTTGAATGGAATCGGTTCGGATTGGAACGGACGGAAAAGGCTATTCCGATCGAAGCGCAATGTGATGAGCGTTCCTAACGCGCCCATTCAGGGACACACTGTGTGTGTTACCCTTGTAGCTATTCCAGTACCAGGCCCCTGGTTACTTGTCATGCCAATTTTTGGGCCGTGCCGCAGTTTATGGGCAATTTTGCACATTTTGGTGCAGTCCTTACGTATTTTGTAGTATTGGTATTCCTGATGTATTCATTTTGCTGGACGACACCCTGTCGTCGCCACATTGCCATCACCATTGCTAACATTACCATCATTATCATCATCTGAAGTGCTAAGTGGCCGTGTGTGACCAATTTGCTGGGTACAGCTGCCAGTAATGGGCAGCCCAGGGCGCTATTCATTGTTATCTACACGGGCATTTTGTTACTGAGCTACGGGTGATAATGCCAGCATCGCACATTGTTATACTTCTACAACAAATTATGACTTACTTTGTTAATGAGTCAGATCAGAAGTCGACATATCTAAGAAGTAAATCAATCCAGCTGTTATTTTAAAACACCCTTAACCCAGTAATAATGGGTTAAAAATATGTACATACAAATTACCTTTCTGTTTGATTAACATAATGTATGTATTTACAAACCCTTACGATGTTTCAATTACGAATTTACTATATATATTCCTAGTTTGGTCCTTAGTCCTAATTGATTACAAATTTGTAGCTCTCCAAACCGAACTAGGCCTTAATTGATATTTACATATAATAGATATGCATAATATATATAAACATATATATTTGTTTTAGTATGCCTATATATATACATACAGAGAGGAAATAACGATACTCCAAACAATTTTATATAATGAAAAATAATCTATGTGATTTTGTTTGCTTCATTGGTTACTTCCACTTCTGATGCTGTACTCTGTTTTGCTTTCACATATTAATATTTAAAAAAGCTTCTTTTGTGTTTTCTGTTTTCTACCCTCTGAGTATATACATTTTGATTAGTATGCCGATTTGGTAATAGTAAAAAGGAAATGAAATGACCGGAAGTTGAATCAGACCAATTCAATTCCAAGCGAGAATTGTAAAAGATCAAAACCAAATTGAACGAAAGTCAGAGGTGAAAACGCCATGCTGGCCACGTAACAAAACTAAATACAAATATGCTTCCATTGTTGCTTGTTGTAGTTGTTGTTGTTATTGTTGGTACCCTTAGCGAATAATTCAAATAAAATTCACACCTTTGGCCGGTTGACTTCAGTTGTCGTCATATACTCGTACACACACATATATATGTATACAAAGATAGACTTTTGGTTGCCTTGTTGACCGAGGGACGACAAGCGGAAATCCTTTTTCAATTTTGTTTTATAACAGAATGCGCACTCACACAGCTGCTGCAAGTTATAGCAAAAATATAAATTGAGTTGCCGGCCACTGAAGTTGATTATGGTCTACGCTTCACCGAATCTGAGCCAACAAATTTTCTAAATTCGGTTAAAAAAAATCAACACCAAGGCTGCCCCTCAGAAACCCCAGGCCCCCTAACAACCGAACAACTCCCTAAATACTCGTACCCAAAAAAACACCCAAAGTCAGCTCAAGTAACAACAACAGCAAAAATACAGTCGTTGCCAATTTGGGGGCTGGCCAACACACTGGACTAATAAACTAAGGATGGCCATATGTGTGTGTATTCATGTGTATGCATGTGTATATACGTCTGTATGTGTGTCTATGTGCGGGTGTGTTGGGGCTAAGCCCTGCGGCTCACATATCAGCGTGCATTAAAGCAAAGTGGGTATCGATGTAGAGCCCGAGTCCGAACCAGAACACTCTACAACCCCTTTCTTGACTCAATTTGCTCAAAAGGCAAGAAAGAAAATAAATTTATAAAAAGCCGAAACATTAATATCCTATCAGACTATATATTTTGTTTTAAAATGAAGTGTTATAATAATTGTATATTGTTGGACGTGCTATAAAGTTCAAGGGAAACGTTATTTGGGGCTAGTATAAAAAAAACAGTTCTGTTTTCATACTTAAGGTTCGTAGTACGCATTATTCGTAGTACAATAACAAAGATAAGTACGATATTATAATTTAACAACCTTAAATACTGTAATTTGAGCCAACTTTGATACTATATATTCTGATCTAAACTGACAATGAGACTTTCGTGCGAAAATCATAAAACTCTTTTTGTTAGGGCATGTTAAAACAAATAAAAGGGTCGGGTTTTCTTTGCGGATCAAACGGACAAAGGCAGCTTTCACTTATCAAAGTGGTCGGGGTCCAAATTATTTACGCCTTAAGCTCCAAAGCCGATTTGTCCACCCACTGGCTTGATTATTACATACGTCCCACTTCCCCCTACAATTGCCAACCCTATATCCAATCTCATTTCCATCTCATTCAGGCATTACCCACATATGATTTTAAGGTGTATAAGAGATTCGTATGCAAAGTATCTGAGATTTGAAAAATATGTCACACCGGTCACAGACTGTGCAACTTGATGTCCATGTCCGTCTCTCGAGGATTCCCCGTTGACGGAAGTGTCGGTTCCACTTGACGCAACACTGGCGCCGGAATTCGTGGGAAAGGAGGCTGGGAATTCTTAAAGAGGCACAGTATCAGCTTGCAACAGATAGCTGGCAACGTCAGTGGCATGTGCATAGGAACGACTGACAGCATTCTATATCCAGGACAAAGGACAAAGGGCAAGTGTCAAAAGTATTTACGCAACAAACACCCAAGCATATTAGCTCCGTAGGCTCGTTTGTCTTACTTCATAATTGCATTTCGATAATAATTTTATGCTCGTTAACTAGTCCCGGTCCGACACGGTCAGGATTCATATTAGTTACAGGACCCACTCACACTTCGAGTCTCGAGTCCGTCCCTGCCGACGCTTGTTGTCGTTAAACAGTCGCTAATTAGACGCACATGTGTAACACAAAACCACATTTAAACGTTACAGTTGCAACCCCGGTCGAACGACCAGGACCAGGGCAGGGCAGGTCGGGGTCATAGCCAGAAGGGCCCATACGAGCATATCACCCGCCACCGACGCGACGCTCAACGAGTTCCGGCGAAGCACTAAAACTGTCCCAATTGTAACGAAATTATACACTTGAACTTCTTAACTTTTCTCGAGCTCGTACACTTGCGAGTGTGTATGTGTGCGCGTGGTATTTGTTGTGTGTGGTTGATGGAGTTTGCCGCCTGGTATGTGGTGTTTGGTGTCTGTGAAAAGCAGTCATTGTACAGTCATTGTTTATTAGTTGAGTGCAGCTAAGGGCAGAATGGGTCAGTGATAAATAAATTTTGCTGATTCTACAAAAGCTTGGTAGACCTTTTAAAGTACTCAGATTAGTTTGTTAGTTAAAACAACTCAAACAAATAATCTTCCTAGTATGTTGTCTAATTTAATGAATTTTGGCATCCTGTAAATATCCTAGTACAATACAATACCATAAAAAATTTCTCAAGCAGATTCCTTGAAAATGGATGAAAAAGGTTATTAAAGTTGTACAAATGTATGTAATAGTCAGAAGGAACCATCCATGATATATATTTTTGGTTTAATAGACATGCTAATCTAACCATGTCTGTCTCTGTGACCATCTGTCTGCTTCGATAATATCGTGAATATAAGAAACTATAAAAAGTAGAAACACCAGATTTTTCATGTAAGCTCTAATATATAATACACAGATAAATTTTGTTCACATAACGTAGTGTATGTCCGTGCATATTCAACGAAAGCCTGAAGAAGTGAACTTATTATAGCCAAGGGTGTTCAGTTTATACAATGTCAAACAAGTATAAAATAATACATGTTGACACATTTTATGAAATTTTTAACTTCCTTAAGTTTTATTTTCCTTGCTGCCCCTGAAAATGTGTCAGTAAAGCATTTAAAATTAATGCATTTATGACCCATTTATAAGCGCAATTTCCAACTGATAGCTCTTATTTGTGAATATCGATTTATTAGACCAGTGTCTGTGTCTCTCCAAATTTTATTAGAAGTATTAGAAGTAATTCAAGAAAAATTTTACAATCATGTACAGTGGGGGGATTGGCAGTAACATTGCACTTGCTGATAATTGTGTACAGTGCGTGTAAATGTGTGTGTTTTTCGTAGTCGGCTATTCTCGACTAAAAAACACTCGATAAATAAACCGCGATTTATACCTTTATTTCAACTTATTTGAGCTTAAAGCAAACATTATGCGAGCACTGCAACGTTTATACTCAGTTAATGTGTTCGAGTTTTCTTTCCTTGTTTATGTTATAGACTAATCAATGCCAACTTATTTAATTCATCCCATTCATATAAGTAAAATAAAAAGATATATATATATATATATGATATATGTACTATATATATTTTTTTGTACATACATACATATACATTTGGATACAGGTGTCCAAGGAGCTTGAAAATCCATTCCGGAAGAGAGATGTAAGAAACTTATGGAAATAATGAGCTGGAGATGTCACTTCGTTATTGAAAATTATGGTTAATCAATAAAATATTAAATTTGTTTAACAAGTATGATTTTTAAGCTTATTTTTTTTTATAAATTATGGTAAGTTTTTGAAATTGTGCTGTTTCTGTGACGCAACATTTTTCGTTTTTTTTTTGATTTTCTCTCTCGATTGTTTCAAAACTTTTATAAATTTTTTTTTATCAATTAGTTAGTTAAGTTATAGGTTAACTAATGAAAGGCCAAAGTTGTTTTATTTTCAAAAACTTTTTATTTAAGTAAAAATTCATTCCATAAATTGAACATTTTTTTTGCTATTTATATTATTTTGTTTCCACAACACTCTCATAAACTTAATGACTTCATATTATTATCCTCTTAGGTCCAAATGTTCAAATTATTCGACAACCTTAAGTATAATGAGTTTTGAAATTATTCACAAAAAAACACCTTTAATAGCGAATCCTTACAACTGAGTAGATGTGTATCCTGAATATCAGCAAATCGAACATTTCCACCCTCAGCTTAGCCTACAATAAATGACAATCCCGCATCAATTAATGCTCTCATGCATTTATAAAAATAAATAAATTTCAATACCTACGAACTGAATGTACTGAATGAGCCACGAGGACGTTGACGTTGGCAATGATATGGCTGTTGACTTTGGTAGTATTGTTGTTGTCGTTATTATTGCTGCTATTGTTGTTATATTCTCATGTCGTCTCCAGTGAGCCCTTGGTCATCGCAACATTTGCATGCCTCATTTGAGGACAAGTTCCTCTTCATTTATTTATTTTATTGCGGCCTCATTCGCGTTATGAACTCAATGGTCTGTGGACATTATTTTAATAATTGCACTCAACAACAATAACAACAGAAACAGCAACATCAACATTAACAAACAAGAGCAATAACAAGAGTCCCACCCACCCACGCATTGAAAGTCACACGCCTCATTCACCTCCCAATTACTATACTCCACGCAGCAAACATACCACAGCAATCCCTCTCCTCCATCAGTTTGTTTGCTGTTGTCGTAGCCGTTGCTGTTATTACTCGCATTCCATTGGTTTTCATGGATTTTCGTAATAAACTTTTGTATTGTATCTTTATATGTACGACTTCTTTCCTTGCTCTACCAACAAACCAAGAAATCATCGCCAGAGTTTCATTTTGCAAATTATTACGAACAAGGCTCTCAGTTCTCATTCCTTATTCTTCATTTCTCATTGCTCATTGCTCAGTGCTCAGTGCTCAGTGCTCAGTGCTCAGTGCTCAGTGCTCAGTGCTCAGTGCTCAGTGCTCAGTGCTCAGTGCTCAGTGCTCAGTGCTCAGTGCTCAGTGCTCAGTGCTCAGTGCTCAGTGCTCAGTGCTCAGTGCTCAGTGCTCAGTGCTCAGTGCTCAGTGCTCAGTGCTCAGTGCTCAGTGCTCAGTGCTGAGCACTGAGTTTTGGTACTTGAATTCAGAGTAAGGTTGCTGCATTAGGTGATAAGCAACCGGAAGACATGTTGTCTGGTGGGCCATCAAGCTGTAGGATAATCCGAGGCTAAGCTTACACAAATGTTGTGGCCTAATTTATCTTGAGTGGATCAATTGGGCAAACAAAATAAGCGGCTGTGTTAGCGTGACCAATGACAATGCCAATCGGTAGATAGATCAATGATGAACGATGAGCCTCTGGTTCTAGGATCAGATGACGAGCAAGGTTTCAGGTTTTGTTACCATTGTGACCGGGTGTGCTTTTGTTTGTACACTAGCCACTGGATATGCCATGTATACTTTGTATGTTCGCTCTGAGAGGATTAAAACAAGTGGGAAAGGTGAGGCAGTCCGAGGTTGCACAATGCCTGAGCAGTTGCAAGTGCATATGCATACGTTATGCCAAAAACAAAGGGCATGCACGATCGACCTGCGATAAAGGGCTATGATTTAGGGCTCAGCTCTAGCCCATAGGTCGACAGCGAGTCTACCGAGCATCCTCTCAAGCATGTTCTAAAATGCATGTGTGTATCTTTTATTAAGCCTAAGTGCGGCTTAGCCAAATGCTAATAGGTTTGCTAATGGGAAAGCACAGGCCACACATGCGTGTCTCTTGCAACCTGCCGGCCAACAGACTTGGCCAAAACAGGCTTATACTGCCACACAATGGTCAGTAGCCAGTGCCCACTGGCTTTTATTGTGTGCCGCCCTTTTACGAAATTACAACTACATTGTTTAACAAATTACAGTACAATGCACAGCATAGCGCCGGCGCTGCAATTCATCCCCAGGCTCAGATTCAGGCTTAGGTAAGACCTCTCTTCTTTTTTTTTCTTTTCGTGCGCTTTTTCATTAATATTTCAATCACTCAAATATGCGATCCTAAAATACCAAATTGCTATGGCGGTCCGTTGCACTTCTATTTATTAATATTTGCAAAATTCAATGCAAAATGACCTATGATTTATATAGTGAAGATATGGTCAAAGCGACAAATCACTTGTGACTTTGTTATTTTTACATTAATATTGTACTTATCCATATCAAAGTACTTCCTTGTTTTACAAACCTGTCAATTTAATAACTATTCGTACTCATCAAGTATGCGTAATGGTCAAGCCTACAGTAACATCATATAAAATACATAATAAATAACTTAAATAAAGAATATGAATATATATATTTCATACGTAAATTATATATGTAATATAATTGAAATTAAACATGTACAATCTATTAGCTACACACATGAAAATAGCTTTGTTTTACATAAAATGCAAAGACAGCATATAATACATTTACAGAGCTGAAAGGCTTACATCAAAAGTAATAACAATTCTTATCCGTAGGTACAAAATTAATTTTATAAATTTCAAATGGTTGTTGGTCATTTTTTGGGAACCATCGCGTTCACTAAAATTATTTAAGGTTTAAATTAGAAGAGAGTTATTTAGTTAGTTTACAAGTATGAACGTATGTATTTCTGTATATCATAAAATACTATCGCATATTTATAGAGGAACCTGAATTTACCCAGGCATAGTAAAAGATTCGTTTGAAGGGTAGCACATAGAAATGTCAAAGCTCTTTCCCGGATACTACGACTTTATGGTGCAATTTCTTTTTTATTGGCTTTTATAAAATTCTTTCTTTTTTTTGAAGAGTGGCGAGTACGTTTTTTGTGCTAACTCACAGCTTGTTATTTTGTTTTTTGGCTTTTTTTAGTTTGTTTATTGGGTTGCCTTTCAGACCGGTGCCTGGACAGGGGTCGGAGGATAGAGCTGGCAGCACTACATTTCTAATCAGTGCAGCTTCCGTTTGCCGGCACGTCAGTCAACACTGCGCGATATTTGTCAACAAGCGGAACTATAAATATGCATGCAGCGTTTGAAAAATACAGTTCGTAGTGAGGGTTAACGGGTTGACAGTATAGCTATGTGCAAGGATGGCAGGTTGGGGAGTGGGTAGATGGCGAGGTGTCCTGTCTTGACTAGTGGACGACCAGTAAGCGAGCAGGCTTTGAAATTGCACTCAGGCGAGTTGTCACAGTGTGAGCACAGGGTAAACTCGTCTGTCGAGCATTTCATTTCATTCCTACATTTTTTCTGGCACTACATCAATTTTTCGGACTAAGGGAAAGTAACAAAAATCAACTTGGAAAAAACAGTAGTAAATTGTGAACTGCAATAGGAAAAGTGAATTTAACACATTTTATCAAATAGGCAGTTATATCAACTGCAGATTCATCTACTAAATTTTGAAGTGGCAACCCCGGAGTTGGAGTCCCTGATAGTATCCTTATACCCACTGAAGATGTTGCGTCAACTTCAATTAAGAACCCCCATGAAGGGCATTCAGCTAAAGCGCTCCTTGACATATAGTGAGTAAATTCCAGTAACCACTATTCAAGTATTTGATACAATGCAAATATAGTTCCGCATTCGTTATTCAATCTCTTAGCTTATCAAATACATATACATTATACATTTATATATATATATACATATATATATCATTAAAATCACATATCTCTTCAGATTCAAAGCAGCTACAGCCGTTTGTGTCAGTCGAAGTCGTTAAAAAAGAACAGCAATCAAAATTGCAAATGAATCCCGGACGCTTTCTATGCCAGGTGATCATTAACAACAGCAACAACTTGCCGATGGGGTATTCCAATATTCGCAAGGACTTGACGATTCAGGAAAACTTACAAAACATTAGACTATACAGTGTTTGCCCAAATTCATTGGAGCAGTTGCAAGCTGAGCAGGGTAAGATGACCCGCAGTAACAATTTACCGATGAGTCTGTCAGATATGGGCGTGGAACAGCCAAGCAGTGTGGCTCTCGTGCCATTGGATCCAGTGCAGGTGGAGCAAAATATGAAGAATGTTGGGACTCCAAAGCCACAGCCACAGCCAAAGGTGCCGGAGCAACCAGGGCGGAAGATACCATATTACAATCCTCTCAGGCGTCGCAGCAATGTTGATCCGGCACGTGTTCAGTATATAAAGGATAGGTTTAAGGAACGCAATATGGAGACAGACAAGCCTCAGGGTAAGAAATTTGTCTCACGTACTACCCTGCACTCCGGTCGATTGGACAAGATTGATTAGATCCTTTGCATGTGGTTACTGGTTGCATAAAGTTCACCAATATTCCTGTTTTACTGAAGCAGCCTTATCTTTATGTTTCAACAAATTGATTTTAAATATACATTTAATTGCCATTGTGGCCGTTTGACATGTACCAATTTTATAAAGTTCTTGCTTGATTTCTGAAAATACCACAGCTTTTCAACTAATTCAGGGCATTCCTTTATTCAAAGCTAAATCAGAAGCCCCTAGATATATACAATATACACATGCTTCTATCTATAAAGTCCCACCATAATAAAATTTGTAATAACACAGCGTCAACATAAACAAGAACAAAACTAAAAACATCAAATAACAAAAACAGCAACCGGCAATTGAACACTTAAGCCGCTTTGTAACAGATGCAAGTGCAGCAGCAGTTGTACTTAAAAAAAGACAAACAGATATAGAATCTCCACGGGATTAAAATACCCGTACACAACGGAAGGAAAAACGAAGGATATTACAAGAGCTCGTGATGAAGCTGGACTAAGTATGGAACTGCCATTGGAGCTGAAATCATTGATCTGGATGTATCCCTAACTTTGAATCAATAACATGATGACATGGCTATGAGCCTTTCAAAATCGTTATCATGCTTAGTTTTAAGTTCGATCTAGAAGTTCACTCTAGATTTTTATACTTTTGAGTAGTACATATATCTTGAGGATAAGTGACTAGCATCATAAGTAAATTATTCCCGTTTTCGCATAACTTGTTTAATGTAGCTTGGAACATGAAGTTTAGATGGAAACCTTGGCTTTAGCTTTTAAATATTCTCTTTTCAGAAAGATATATTGCCCTTAATAGAGCGAGATCGCGTAATTAGTATACAGCATAAAAGGATAAACTCGAACTCGAAGCTACTATTCAAAGTTGTGTGCTTGAGCTGATGAATGGAATTGTCAATTGTTAACGTTATTTTCGTGGGGCTTGATATCTATTTCCTGTTGTCGAATTCATAGAGCTGATTCGACTAAGTGTTTCGCATTCAGCTCCGTTTGACGTGCACAATCATCTGAAGCTTTTAAGCAGGTTGCTTTTAAATATGCTCGTAAAATCGCAATCCAGGTTTCAGCTTAAATCGGATCCATATCCATTCTGCCCATTCTACCATTCTGGGATGGTAATGGTAGCAGCAACGGGTAGCGTGTAACGGGAACGGGATCGGAAAAAGGAAAACGGCAAACGGGTACGCATACAAATCACACTAAACCGAATACGTCAAGCCAGCTAGCAGTAGCTTAACTGCACCAACAAGAACAACAACTACAAGACGAAAGCTTTGGCTTTCCCTTGAGTGCGCCCAACAGCAGCCGGCTCAATATCACAAAAAATATCCGCAAAAAATCACAAAGGACAGAGAAAGGCGTCCAAAGAGCACGACTACAAGCTCAAAAACAAAAAAAGAAAAAAAAAAATTAAACGAAGACAAAAAATTCCGAACAAAAGCTAACTGACTACAAAACCAAGTCGGAACGGACGCGGTATCGACATCGACACGCCTGGCGCTTGAGAGTTTTGGCTTGAGGGTTGGGTGTTGGTGTATTGAGGGGGTTAGATTGACTGTGTCTTCAGCTGCATGCATCCAGTCTGTGCAGAGATTTAGCTTTGAGCTATGGATATCGCTGGTGCAGCTTTTTGTGCTCCCGTCGAAACTCATCGGTTCAGTCGTCGCCGAATCCAGGAATGAGGCATTGAGGTATTGCGATTTGGATTTGGCTTGGGCTTGGGCTTGGGCTTGGGAGTGGGCTTTGGCTTTAACTTGGGACTGGGCCCCACTTCGAGTGTCGGTGTCGTGCAGCAAGTTTACATGCTGTCAGTGTAACTTTTTGTTCCCGTTTTTTAATTACATCCTCTATAAAGGGTGCATCAAGCATACGCCGTGAATGACGCGCCTTTGGCAAACGGGCAGAAATACAAAGACACGTAAAAAGACCACCAATACGAAAAAGACCACCAATAGCAACTTTCCAGATACCCACTAAATCGAAAGCCCACTGCGTGTGTTTCCCTCTTAGATTAATTATCTACAAGTCTTTAAATAAAGAAATTTCGATATCTAAACGAATTTACAGAGAACCGACTATGTGAGTAATGAATAAGTAACATATTATATATACGTGTAAAATATTTGACAAAATATTGAATCAATGTACCCAACTAAGTGGATTTAAACCACCTTATGCGCCTTTAGCCATTGGGTATGCAAAGGCAAAACCGTAAACTTGTGCAAATGCAATGGTTAGGCTTTGGCCTATGTGCGGCGGCTAGGACCACGCACCCTCCTCAAATACCGCGCATTGTCTTTTGTGCTCGTCCCCATCATCGTCCTTGTTTTCCTTACCGTTGACGTCAAACGTGCCTGGCGTCGTTAGTTTATTGTAAAATTCCAATAAATGCAGTTTAAGTTGAAGCGTCTCGCCTGTGGAGCCATTCAATACAAAAGGCAGCAAAAGGTAAACCAAAAAACTACAGACCAGATACACTCCCCACAACCCACCACCCTACAAGCACCTAGCTGAAAGTGAACACAACGTAAAAAACCAAAGAGAAAATCGCAGTAAGTTGGAAAATTGGCCACGCAGCGCAAGAGCAATGATGAAGAAGACGTGGTCGTAGCACGAGTTGGTGGCTTAAATGTCATGTAGTCTTGGCCAAGTGGACAATCAAAGTTCGCTACAAATTTTTAGAGTACAATATCGATTGATTTAATTGACCGTGAGCATCTGTAATTGAGAAACTATCTTAGCTAAATCTAATATTCTAACCCGTTCAAGTTCTATTAAGTATTTTAATTTTGCTTTAATAACATAAGAAATTTCATTTATAAATTCTGTCGTATACTCGTGAAGAGCAGACGGAATAGGCATGCCCACATCTGAAAGATATCAATGACTTAGTAGAAATTAGACTTCGAAGACAAAAACGTACAGTATCTTATTTTGTTGTTTTGTCGTAGTAACATGAAATGGTAAACAATAAAATTTGTTAGAATTAGAAAAATAGCTTGTAAAATTAATTAAACGTGTGCATTATTAACAATATTATACTTTTTCTTTATTTTATTATGATTTAAATACTATAGTTCATGGAAAATGTATAGATGTAGAGCATTCGATAGGTCCAACTGGTTGCAACTGGTAAAAGGCGACAAACCCACTTGACCAGGCCAAAAGATTGACAATTGGCACCCAAGCACTCAGCTCAATTGTGCCAGGGATTGGGGCTGCGATGTGTGCCATAGCGCAGCCAAGGTTATCATCGTCATCGACATCGTCATCGTCATAGACATCAGCATGGGGCGAGTCGGACAGCCTCAGCAACTGGCAGGTAATGGTAACGATGCGAAACAGAGCAATTGTCGCTGGCGCTGGATCGGCATCCTTTGCATTCTCTGCTGCTGCCATTGGTACTTTGGGGATTTTGTGCAGATTTACATGCAAACAATCAAGATATGTCGGGCTTTCAAGTGGCGCTGCGCTGGGACCTGAATCTGAACCTGAAACAGTCACCCGGTCTCTGACTCTTGCTCTGGCACGCTCGTATAGCTGTATGTGTACGAGTATGTGGGATTGTGACCCGTACATGTTCCAATACGTCATGTGCGCTTCATTGGAGACACACACACACACGTATGCGTACTTATATATATATACATATATATAAAATATTTATATATATATATTTATATATGGAACAGGGGGAGGGGATGGTTCCATGTTTAGCGATTGCCTCCGATGCACCTTTGTTAGCTCTCCACATATTTTTACCTATTATTTGCCATTGCTTTCATCGTAGCTATGTAGTCTATGTTAATACTTTTTTTTTTTTTTTTTGTGTACTCCTGGTTTTGCTCTTGCCATTTGCATTATTCTTGCCATTTATATTATTAAATAAATATATACACATGCTTCGCATCTCGCCGCCTTTCTACTTCAAACCTCATCTAGATTCCGGTTCCAATCCCATATTTATCTGTATCCTTTGATATTGTCTGTCTTGTGCTTGCTTTTGTGTGGACATTATTGGTTTAATTCAATTGCTACTTATGTATTTTAAATGTTTCCTTTGCCTTTGCTAAATTGCTATTTGGGATAAATTATTTGCTTTTTTTATTCTCTCTCTCTGTTTCATTCTCTTAGTCTCTTTTTTCCTCATACTATATTCATCTCTATCTTTTTATGTCGCTCTGTTTCCTTTCCTTCTGTTGGCCTTGTGAATGTTAAAGGCGAGTTAATTATTTAGTGCCTGTCACCCAGTGGCTAACACTCGGTGTTAAATGCAAATTGGCATTGTCACTGAGCAGCAGGAGCAGAAGCAACAACAATAACAAGGATATCAGCGGCAGCAAAGCAGCACACAGCTTGAACGAGGGCACAGTTAAACCATGTGACACAATACGAGTAGAGCAACAGAGCATCAGGAAACAAACGCGACACAGTACAACTGTAAAGCCGTAAAAAAAACAATGTAACACATAAACAACAACAACAACATGGAGTCAGACAGATCGTGGACACGAGCAACTTTATTGTCACCAGCCCCAACCCTTCATTTCCACTGAAATATACCGCAGTCCTTAACGCCCCCAAAAGAATCATGGCTGCTTCATCTGCGCACCAGAGATGCATCCGAAAACTTTTTTCTTGGATAAACTCGTACCTATGGCCGCTGTCCTATGGGATGTGGCTAGTTTTGGGGTTGTAGTTTCTTGCTTTATAGGGAAGCGAAATAGTGCGCATGTCAAGATATCTTTGGTGCAGAATATACAAATCATACATTTTACACAAGTCCTTGGGTTAAAGTGAAATTACGTTTTTTGTTGTTTTTCTAGGATTTGATCCAGTCTTAAAATATTCACATAAAAAATACCGTATATATACTTTATATCTAAAAAACAGAGTTTAAGCAATTAGACTTCACCTGAATGTAACTCTACTATGTATCCTTAGACGAAAACAATTTAAATGAAACTACTTTATTATACTCGTTTCATACTTGTACTTTTTTTTCATTTTATGAATATAATTTCCCTCATTGTTGCTTGCATATGCTCTAAATAAAGCTATATTATATTATATACAATTGTATGTACAATAATTCCACAAAGGTTATAAGCGGTCCCTAATATTGAGAAAAAGCTTATAGCACGGATGGTCTTATAAAGCAAACAAAAAGACGGACAGACGGAAAGAGCATATCTAATTTGTGGGGTTGGAGATGCTTGGAGAAGTGGTATTATGAATTTCTAATTTTTTATTTTTACTGGATAATGGCGCTATAAATTGCCTTTACGTTTGCAAATTTGAAAAGATTGCAATTTTCGAAACAATGTAGTAATATGCATATTTGTGTACATATGCCGTAGGGGTATAGTGTTAAGTTTAGTACAGAATCTTGAGTATCTCTAGCTTTATGTCTTTTTAGTGTATTAGGAGGTAATTGAAAAGTCGCCTCTGTAATGTGTTTATAATATTAACAAGTAAGAATAATATAGTTTTGTGTATCCGACTGCCCTTAACTTATGTACACACATACACAAACACATATACACACATTTACAATTCGATAGATGAGTAGATGCCAGACGGACATGGCTTTACCGACTTGGCTATTGGTGTTCATCAAGAATATATATACTTTAAAAGGGCGGAGATGCTTCCTTCTGCCAGATGCTTCCTGTGTCATAAATTTGCACAAATTCATTAGCGCCTTATTACCCATTTGTATGTGTTAAAGAACTAAAAAATTAAATCATGGATTTAGTATGAGAGGCACCGATTAATAATCGTCAGGAACTGAGGATTGAAAACATAGAAATTGAAATTATATACTTGCTTACGTTCGAGGTGCGCAACCTATGAGTGTGTATATGCATTTTTAAGTTTCTTTGGCCCTGATAAGAGTTGCGAGTTGTCTTCACGCATTATCATTAATTACAGAGATTAAGGCGCGGAAAGGTCAAACATCAAACCACAGAACCGACTTAAAGAAATCACTTCCTAAAACCGAAAATTGTTTCTGGTATTTTAATTGAGCTGTGCGAATGCCAGGAATGAAAACAAAGATGTGGATGCTTACCTGGTATGGTGCGTGATTAAAAGCAAATCCCAGAAATTGTGATAATCGACTTTGATGCCAACTGTCGCCGCCAGCAAGAAGCATGCAGAGTGCATCGACGATGGATGCTGTCCTTTCGTATCTGAGAGATGAATTCACAATGTCCATGGTGTCGCCTAGTTACAGCCTTTGGTCTGCTGCTGTTTGCCAGAAACAAGTCTGAAAATGTAACAAAAGACATATCAGAGATATCTGTGCAGATAGCATAAGTATCCTGTTGTTTTTCTTCATACTCGTACTCTTATTAAACAAGCCTGAGATTCCGACACTTCATGCGGCAGCCATTTGTTGCTTATATTACACAATGTCACCAACGACTACGGCGACACTTTGGTGCAAACGAGCCGATTATTGCCGCCTGATAATGCTCTAATTGCCCTGCAGTGACAACGCGTCGGCAACTAGAGCTCCTACTGTTTGGGTTAGGTTTTTGCCAAACGGAACCAATGCCAGAGCCAAAGAGATTCAGAGTCAGAGCCAGAGGCAGATACGGAGCCTAGCTGAGCAGCCAGTCGACATTTTAACTATACTTCTCCTTGTCATTTCTATATCTTTACCTGAAAAAACTCTGCGTTTTCTCTATCCCGTCCTCTGGTTTCTACCCACTGTTCATAGACCCCTGTCATGGGCCGTAGGTGTTTTATTTGCCGTTACTGTCATACAGGATGGGAGAGAGCACTTCATTAGTATCGTACGTCTGCACGTAGTTAGATGGTTGGCTGCCTACGAATTTCGTACGAGGCATAGATAGTCCTATCACTAACCGCAGTTGGTTACTTTCTTGGAATATGGTCGGCATTTCTTATGTCGCAACTCAATTGATATTCCAATTTCCATTTGTTGATTTCGAAACCTAACAATGCGGTAATCTAATATATATGTAGTATATACTCGCATATATATATTGTAAAATGAATATGTATGCTTTGAACGTAGTAAATATTGTAGAAATTCTTATAGAAATTTTATTATGTACTTTCAAATTATATTTAGGTCTCTAAGCCAAAACTATTTTTAAGCTGTACAAAAAATGCTTAGAAACCTTTGCTGAATTATACGTTTGGTAGTATATTGATAGCTAGTAGTAAAACTGGACGAATGTATTCGACTACTGATCTCCTTTCACCCAAGTCTGTTCTAAAAGCTACACACACACATGCCTGGCGTCACTTTAAATTTTGTCCTGCGGTTTCGGAAATCTTACACAACTTACATAAACTTTTATTAGATATTAACTTAAATTTTTTACTTAAATATTTAATTTTAAATTTAAATTATATTTTTTTCATTAAAATTGTAATTTTTGGTCGACTGTTAATAGTTGACATTAAATAAATAAATAAATAAATAAATAAATAAATAAATAAATAAATAAATAAATAAATAAATAAATAAATAAATAAATTACAGAATTACAATCTGAAATAATTTATTTTTTTTTAACTTTACTTAAAGATAACAGTTTTACAAAATGATCTCCAATTTCCCTCTTTTAGTCTCTTAATCCATTTAAAAAAGGATAAAATGAGTTCTCACCGTCTGTTCATCAGGATATACGTTTTGGTCACAGGAATATAATAGCTAATAGCTAATAACTATGCGTATATCAAATATATGTTAAATATTTAGAATAGATTTATCCCACCCACTTATATCGATTTTGTTACTAAGCTTTAAATATATGCTATAAAGTTCATATTGATCATCTTATAAATACAGAAGTAATTCAAAAATCTATTGAATAAGTAACTGCGCTGAGCTGTTTCATTCTGGAAAAAACTAATTATTTTTAGTTCGCTGAATAGATTAATATTGTATGATATGATATTATGATATTAGGTAGGACCTAGATTCAATTTACTAAAACTAGACTCATACCAAAGTATTTTTGTCTTATATTGCAAAGCGTTTGAATGTATTTTCAAGAACGAGTCAAATTTGATCTAAATTTTTAAACAAACTATTCATTAACTGAAGGTTTCACTGAAAATTGAACTTAATGCTTTAATTTCTGGGTTCGCTTGCTAAGTTTTCTGGACAGTTACCATATGTTTCTTTTGGAAACTATATTATTGACCCAATAAACTCAATTCTCACTGTTACCAAAGCAAAGAAGCGAGGAAAAACAGAAAATGTCAAAACTGGCACAATAGAAATAGAGTAGATATTCGTATAGGGAGGATTGACTGAGATTGCCGAAGAGCTGGGTTGGTGGGATTGCTAAAATGTCCAACCAGATTTGATTTTTATCGAAAGTATATTTGAATTTTATTGCGTACGAAATTTTTGATACAATCAGTGGCCATAAAAAGCGACTGGAGCCGTGTCCACGTCGCCTGCCAAATAGCCGGCCCAAATGAGGCAGTTCACCCAATTGGGTAGTGTGGATGGAGAGAAAATTTGAAAAGGACTCTCAGAGCTTTGGCTCGCAGTCGATAAGGCGGCGACGTGGACATTTCTTGGCCACGTTGGCGTCATTTTCCACACAATAAAATAAACATTCAAAACGAAATCAAACTAAACGCTTCATGTTGATATCGTTCCAAAACGTACTGTTCCGCAGGTCTCAGAACCAAAAGGATCCATTGGGGGATCGACCATTCATCAATGTAGCACATTTAATTTTATTCTCATTTTTATTTCATTTTGCATTTTGTGTGGGCTGTCGTTGGTCAGCATCAGAGGCCGCATAGGCACGAGCCGAACCCAAAGCCAAACGAAATCCCCACCAAATCCTTTTCCCATGTAATAGTTTGGGTAAACAACAATCACTGGACCGCTATGAAGGGGTTCCTGGACGGACAATCGAAGGATACGCTTCGTTAGCTTTTGCGAGCTTGATTTAATAAGTTTGAATCTCAATCGTCTTTCGTTTTCTATTATCTGTGTGATGGTGTTGTTGATGCGTGGTAAAGACGAAGCGAAGGGGCACAAGCACATCAAATGCGTTTTTATTGGGACTTAAATGCAATGTGACAACTCAAATGGCCACCCACGCTGAGGCTAAGGGCCCTAAAGTGCCTTGGCCACAATGGGTCTGTTTCTGGGCTCTGGGCTTGGGTCAGTCAGACAGCGGGTTGAAGAGCAGCAACAGCAGCATCAGCAGCAGATAATCGTAAAACGGCTGAAAGACCGTTAGACAATAAGAAAACAGGAAGAGAAAACGACAATAGTGTAAGGTCCTCCGACAGCCGGTTCATCTGGCTGTACAGCCACTTTATGTTGTGCCTTGTTGTGCTCTCCGTGTGTGGTGACATCATCGGCTATTATAATTTGGGCTACGAAGCACAACAATTACCCCAGAACAAGGAAGCCCCGGACAATGCAGTGCTACAGTTTTTTGGCCACATTTTTTGATTGCTTCATTTGCCAGCCTAGGCAGCGGCTGTGCCAGTAGAAATGACTCTGGCAGCTACCGTATTGTGTCGTCTATCTAGTGTGTCTGTACTCTGTGTTACAGTATTTCTGTGAATTGGTGAGTTATAAACGCAGTCACAATGGAGTCAACTCTTAGCAGATCAGCTTGGGCAACATTTGATTTATATTGCGGATGCGCCTGGCACTTTGCAGCCGCCACCGACTTGGCTCAGAATTTTTTTCTATTTGCCAGCTACAAAATGCGAGTATTAACTAAGCCAATATATTTTTCAACTGCTGCCTCGGCTTTAACAAGTATGAAAACAGATGCATCGACTAATCGATATAACTACTTAAATACAATACAAAATTATCAAAAAGTGGTCATTTTCGATGAAAAAGTTTATATACTCCAAATAAACTGACTTCAGAATCTTAAGGGGGTGGCGACGTTATTTTTAAATTGGTCTGCGGTCCGTGACGTCCATACCGCTTACCCTAAAATATTGTATGTTATGAAAATCCTTAAGCCAAACGACAACAAACGATTTTTATGTGTGCGCATAAAAAAGGGCAAATCAAAGAATCAAAGCGATAAAACGGTCAAATTTACTTCCCCAATCACCATCCTCTCACGTTCTAACACACACAAGTATATATATACCCACACACACTTACACATGGAGCCAAGGAAATTGTCATTAGACATGCCGAATTTATGATTGTTGTTTTGATTTTTTATTTTTTCAGTTTTTATTCTTTAGCTGGGCCCTGAAACCACCCAATAACACCCACTTTCCCCCTCTTAGGTACAAGTATGCCATGCCCATTTTTTGGTAACCCTTCACCCTAGTTGTTACTGTTTTTTTTTCTGCCAATTCCGCTGCTGGCGCACTCTCACAAGCTCATAAATTGTATAAATTGTTGGGCTATTATTTCTCGTTGCTGTCAGCGCAATATTGCGGAGGCAAGTGTCACACGCAGCAGATTCTCCAACCGGAGAGAGTTAGTCGAATTCATAAATACGCACGTTACATACATACATATATATAGATATATATATATATATAAATCTATCACTTATGTATTTTGTATATAGTATATATGTATGTATATTGATGCATATATGTATACACATATGTACGGTCAGACATGTAATTTATTTCGTTTTTATCCTTTTTTATGAGTATTTCCCATATTTCGGCATTTTTTCCCTTGCAATTGACTTCGCAGCCTTGACTTACGCCAAATGACATAATTAAATCGCGGGTCAGGTAAACGACGGGTTAGGGTTAGGTTTAGGGTTACACCCGAGGTCCAGCATAAGCCATAAAATGTAATTCGCATGAATTCGAGCGCTAACAAATACTTTTTCTCGCCACTTTTCCCTTTTTGCACATTAAATTGCAGTTTTTCGTTGAATTTTCGACGTTTTTCCACTGTTTTTTTTGCAATCGTTTTGTTAAGTTTTATTGGACTATTGTACGGGTACAGAGTCAATTGGTTTATGATGCAACCCCCTGTTAGGGTTAGCGGTAAATCCGATAAACTCACCCAGCAGGCTGTGTGCAAGACGTCAGTTGAACAGCTGCCAATGGAGCATATTAACTCCCAGTTGATACTATAAAGTAAACAACAACATTAATAGGTAACTTCTGGTTAAATAAGGAGTCTTCTTACTATGATCCTTTCAAAACATATTGATATCATTATCCACTTTCATGCTTTTTCAATACTTATGCAGATAATTAAATGAACAATTGTACCTCTAATAAGACATGCTTTAAAACACAAAACATATTATATGTAGATGCTACTTTAAAAATCAATTGGAAAAAGTTGGACCTCGACGTTCATCTGTATTAAAGTCAATGATTCTCGCTTACTAGAGTTGGCTTTAAATGATCTTTATAAGAATATCAAAAGAGGAAATTTAAAAATAAGTCCTAATATAGCCATTCTTGTCTCCTTATTTTATTTTTAAAATATATATTTTTCAATACTTAAATGCTTGATCGAAGATCGAAGATCAGTTTTGAAATTATTGTGTTTTCAATGAGGCAAAATAAATTTTCTTTAAGCGTTTACAGGAAAACGACACCTTAAAACATCACCTCTAAAACTGATCCTAAAGCCAGAATATCTTGATGACATCCAGTCGTCATGAAAGCTACTTCTATGGTAACTCAACGAAGTCAGATAACTAATTTATTGACGTTTCAGCGGGCATTAGCTATTGGGTACATATAATTATTTGTAACATTAATTATCAGATTATAATTAGCCTTTGAATCTGGTCCGAAACGGCAAAGTACCATTCAAAGCGCAGATCAGAAAATTCAGCGTCCCGCTTGAAGAGACAAAACCATATTGGTTAACATGATTGGAAAAGTTTATTTTGAATTGCATTTGAAAGCCACAGTGCCACATTCATTTCCATTGAATATCTCTAATTAAAAAGGCGAATAATGTTCGTAGCTGTCAATAAGTTCCTAATGACTACCAAATAGACCAAATGGCTTAGACCACTCCACCTTATGCGAATAATGCGATATTATTTTTCATTTGCCTTTTGCCGAGTTTCTGCTTAACACATTGAAATAAAATAGTAGTATGGTATTTTCTAAGGGGCACGAAAAACCGGCCACAAGTTCCCGGTAATAACATAGACACCAGTCCAAGGGTACTTTATGGCCAGGCCAGTACTGAGGTTTTGCGGCTTGCATAGAGTTGAATCATCTTCTGGGTAATGTCTACCTGGCATTGTTTTTGCAATTGCGTCAGGCTGTAGTCAACTTTATGCAATGGTTTGTGAAGTCAAGGACATTACGAAGACCTCGCAATCCTCTACCTGACACGCTTCGAACACGCGGCAAACTCTTTTTTATCGCTTCCCTTGACATTACATTCAACAATATTTCGCTCCTCCCGCACTTTAGCTGTTTCGTAGGAAGAAAGGATTCGACAGAAAGGATAAATGCTTCGTACTCGACTAGTAAAGAAGCAATGAAATCAAATGTTTTGAAACTGCAATTGAAATGCACCCAACGTTAAGCATTGAATTCTCAACCATTTAATCGTTTAATTTAGCCTTTCTTTGATCATTTATTTTTATTCTTATGACTGCAGCTAACTGGGCTGCCTAGCTAATGGATTTCGTTTGCTCGTTCACGTATCGTTTTGCAACGTTTTTCCTTAACAATTATTGTACAATAAATGTTGCCCAATCACCTCAAAAGCGAAAATAGAAAATGACTCTTTTGATGGTTCAATTTACGTAGTTTTCAGCATCGCATTTAAGCATTTGAGCACTCACGAATGCAGAGTGTGAGAGCTAAAGCCACTTCAATAGAAAAATAGAAAACAAAAACAAAAAAGAAAAAGAAACAAAAGTCCCCTTTGATATTTGCTTCACTGTTCCGGTCTCAGTTTTTTCCGCCCGATGTCTTTTACCATCCAATGTAATTGTGTAATGAAATCAATGAATTCTCAATTGGTATTTAAATGAGCAAAGATATGAGTTAGAAATAGAAATAAATGTTCGCAAATACGAAATTAAACGTCATATTAAAAACACATACCGAATTCTATGAAAGCCACTTTTTTCAACTATTACACATAAAATTGCACCATTGTGGAATATGTGATATTTTGTGATTATGTGTGTCATTTTTATTTTAGAATAAACCTTGTTATGTATATCTTCTTGTTATTTATGCTTAAAGTTTATGCGAACTGTTAAGATCATTCACAATTTGATAGATAAATATAGTACGGTATTGAATTGATTATTGATTTAAGAAAAAAAAAATACTAAGTTGAAAAACAGACAAAAATAATGACAATTAAGGGAGGAACAAAAGAATACCAAATTGAACTTTACGTGCCCCATATTAGATTTAAATTAAAAATTTCTGAAAAGCAAATTTCATAAGCCAAATAACTGAGGGTGTGGCTCATCGCAAATTGAGGACTGGGTCCGACAAATGGTGGCTCATTGATTAGCCGGCAGGACCAATATGGCAGTGGGTGTCTGGGTATGCTGCGTGGTCGATTTTTTGGGGGTTGCCTCTGATTTTTGTTCACCATGTTACCCTAGCCTTAGCTTTGACTTTTTTCAACAATTCGTTTTATTGTTTATTTGAGGTATGAGGTATAAGAGTATAAGATAGCGCAAGGAATTGCTACGTCTGATTATAGTCGTTATTTTCCGATGATTCTTAATAAAAGCCCGCACCTCAAACATTTATTGGTCATTCAGATTGTATAGTAGCTCCCATTTTCTAATTTTTCAAGCAGGGCGTGTCCAGTTTTTAAAATAAGTGGGTAAAAAGTGTGTATTAGATATGCGCAACTTTGTATAACACGCAAAAGGAAGCATTTTCGACCCCATAATTTAGTCAAAGCGCTTGAGTTCTGACCGTTTGATTTTCTGCGTGTCCATCCCGCTACTCGTCCTTTCGTATGAAAAAAATTATAATATCATATATGTATATTTAAGTCTACGCGGAGTACTACCATTGACTGAAGCACTTTTACTTATTTGTTCTTTACGCATACTCGTACATATGATATATGTTGATTTTGTGTTCGCTTGGTGAGGGGGAGAAAACAGAAACTAATCTATCGCAACGACTGGCAGATGTGGAATAAAGCCAGGTTAATAACTGACCATAAGTCCAATGATTGAGGGCGACCACAGACCATAGTCACACGGTGGTCAAAAAAGCCACTAATATGTGACTGCCCAACCGGTTATGATAGCTTGGGCAGAGTTTGAATTTGAATCTGAATTAAGATCCTACACGATGTCTGTCATTGTAAGCCGGACTGTATCTTTGGTTGTTAGCTATTGGATGTCTCTGTTGGATGGGGCTGTTAAATGTGACTATTTCTTTAACTCCAATGTGAGGGACCCCCAGCGGGGTTGGACCAGCTTAGGGTTGTAACTTGGTTCAACCAGTTTATTGAAACATTTTTCATCATTTCTTAGCTTGGTCTCTGGGCTGTTGTTCGGAGTCCACAGTGAATGGGAGCACAGGACAATGGTCGAGGCAAGGTTTTGATTTTGGTTGGTTGTTTGGTAACGGCCTGTTCATAAATCATGTCACAATCTGCGGTTGTCGCTTAGTTTGGTGCCAGCTCGTCTAGGCGAGAAAAAAAAGAAATTAAAAAATTGAAATCAAAACTATTATCGATGATTTTTTCTTCTACGAGTATTCCCCCCAACTCGATCTGTTGTCTTTGTGCAGTTTGTTCAGGTTGCAGGTCGTAACGTCTCTCAATCACAAATAAAAACATCAAGTCATTCATAACACTTGTTTGGCTGGCATTGATTGAGCCAACACACCCCATGATCCTGTCCAAAATCAGAGCGACAGCCACAGTCAAAGAAAAGATACCTGACCAGAACGACCATTTCCCTTTCATTGTTTTTTTTTTCAACACCGTCCCTGTCCCTGATTCCAATATCGTTGCTCTGGTCTTATCCATTCCCAGCCCCAGACTATTTCCTAACCTGTTCAACAACCGCCTTCGCTTCACTTTCATTCATGTTCCCGTACAGGAAAGTCTTTTTGGTGCTCAGCGATTTATTGTTTGTGTATAAATTGGTTTATGAAAACATTACCAGGCTGCAGTTCTGTTGAATTTTTCCTTTATGTTTTTCATATTGTTTGATGAGATTGATTAATGCTTCTGTCCTCCGAATTCTCCTTATGAATAAAATACTCAAAGTTGACTCTTTTGATCAGCACATGGGGGAACTGACTCCCAACTTGAATGTTTGTTTATGTGGCTTGTTTGATTCCGTATTTTTACAGGTTGTGATGTTGTTGTTTTTATTTAAGATATTAAGGTTCTAGTTCTAGAATTCTTGTCTACGGTGGATATTTAATCAACTTATCAATAAGTCAATTAGTTGCTTCGCTAGCAATAGAGATGCTGCGTTAGCGTAAAGTCACAATTGATTGAGATACCAACCACTAGGTTGCCACTGAAACTCGATGCTATAGTAAATCAATACTATGCTAAACATACTTAATTATGCAATTATGAAATTTGCGGAATAATAAAGTATCTAATGTAAAAAAAAAATTAAAATTCACACCTGTTGAATATGTCACTACTCTTTTCTTAACTCTAAGACTAACTATGAAGCAGAGACGGCTTTTTCAGTATTATGCATTGCCAGTTTAAAAATACTGAAAGAATTAAGCAAAGCAGTCGCATCTGTATATATTTTATTGATACAAAATGCGTAAGTTTCAAAGTAGGAAACAATTAAGTTCAACGCCTAGAAGAAGATATTATGTTAAATATGTAGTTGAAGAGTGAACAAATACCAATATTATCAAAAAATAATATGTACATCGAAATGTGTCTTAATTTATTGATTGCTGATTCAAATCCACATAAAAATGCCTTCGAATAAGAAATCAGGAAATAAGGACGGTTGCACCATGCCCAACCCTAGGGTACATCAGGGGTTCTCGTGAGCTACTTACCCAATTGATTCATTTTTAAAGTATACTATACATATTCTACTTTATAATTTCAACATGAAGCAAAGCATATTATATTGCTTTACGTACAGAAAATCTTTAAGTACCTTCTGCTTTCAGTTTTTTCATCAGATGATCTAATATGTCCTGACCTGCAATCGATATACTTTTAACCTCCAATTAGCAGGTGCTTGACCCATGCCATGGATCATTTAATATAAATCACCCCAACGCCTATTTCCCACATTTCACTTAACCTCAGTTGGTCATTTCCTTTCCCTTCTTTATTTTTGATTTTTTTTTTATTGTTTTATTATTTTTGATTGTAAACTCGGCTTTGGAGCAATTAAAATTTCACGCTTTAGAAACAGTCGTAAATACATTGTGTGCGTATGTGTATAAAGGATATACGAGTGCAGATGGCTGTGTGGTGTGATTGTGTGTGTGTGTGTGTGTGGGCATATTCTTTGCCCGTGTCAATCAACAATTTGTGTGCAAATTATCACGGCAGCTATGACAACCTCAGGTGGTATTTGAGGTGGTTGGTTTGCTTTGGTGGTGCCACAGGGCCAACGTCGCTCTTGTTATTGCTTTTGTTGCTGTTACTGTTACTGTTGCCAGTTGTTGTTGCACTTCTTTAAGCGCATTCGCTACGCCTGGGATATGCGAACAACAATATAAATGATATCAAGTCAGTGACAGGGTTTCCACCGAGGGTTGTCTCAACATTCATTCAGTTCTTTACCGCTACAACACATTGCTACAGCCCACCCAACGCCACCCCCTTTCCCAACTGGGCTCAAACGCGGTGATAACGCGAAATAATTGCGTGACAACCATGTTGCGATAATTTTCAATTAAACGGCGTTTTCTTTTTTTCTTTCTCCCAAAATGAAACGTACACACACACACACACATTCTCGCACACAAGTATACAAAAGAAAAAAATACCAAAGACCAAGAAGAATGGAAAGGAAAAACGAGAGGCAAACTGCAAAATAAGCCAAACAGGGAGAGAGCCAGCGTGAAATTTCATATTAAAATCAACTTATTTTCTGCTATCATTTATTCATGCTCAGTTGTTGTTGTTGTCGCTACCATACTCACGCACACATACACATGCACACACAGGCTCACAGATACACAGCAACATACATACATACAGCGATAAAAAGCAATTGTAACAATTTGCTCTTGTTTCGTGTTTCAACTCCGACGCAGACGCCAATGCGAACGTCGACGTTGCCGCCAGGAAAGTGTCACACTTGTGCGTCATTAACGCCGCCAGCCGGTCACAGCTGGTGGGTGGGTGGTTCAGTGGTGAGAGTGGGTGGCTGAGCTGAGCTGGTTCATTTGCCGCTATTTTGGGGTGGCATGGCGGCCATGTGGCTGCCGTTACCATTGTCGCCTTTTGGGGGTTGCTGCTGTGGTTGGCAGCGACATTGCCAACCATTTTTCTGCGGCCAAAAGACAAAAATAGCAACAAAAGCAGCAATAACACCACCAACACCAACAGCAGCAACAACAACAACAACAACACAGACAACGAAAGAGCGCAGTCCATGTTAATTTGATTTGCGCACTTTGCAATTCAACAATAATATTGTCATCAGGTTAAAGCTTTGAGAAACTTGCTTGGGGCTGGGGTTCATAGTGAAACTGATGTATATTTAATTGTCAAAGACACGTGATCTAAATTCCAACAAGTTTTAATTTAATATATACTCAAGACCCTTACTTTTTAAAGTGATTCAAAGCGCTATTTCCAAGCAGACCTGTCCTAGCATTATACATGTAGTTCTCAAACATAGTTCTCATACATCCACACTGGTCACATTTTATTTACCTTTGAACAAAGTTTAAGCCCGTAATCAAAACATTGTTGTAAAATGAAATGCAGCCCAGATAGACAAACTGAACTAAAAGAAGAAGTATACATATTTAATATATATAAATATTTCTGGGGCTACGCAGTGACAAACGAACGATTTTTAATCTTATGTAACAAATTCTCTCCGCATTTGATTCTTGGGTCTCACAAACGGAATAGTAAACAAAAATACGATAATGTGCAATAAAAATAATACTCCAGAAATAAATCCAGGTAATCTTCTAGCCGAACACGTCAGATTTTTGCTTGTTGACTTGACACTCGGTAAATTACTACTGAGCTGATCTTCTTCGTAAACTAATTTAAAAGATGCCAACTGCTAGAATGAATTGGAATTTGGCGGGCTGTCCAATTGTGAAATATTGGCAATCTGACGAGGAGACGAAAGGACAACGGATAATGAAAGAATGTCGCTGGCACTGTTAGTTTGTTCACGGCAACGACATCCGGTATGATCTACACAACCCACACAATAGGTCTCAGAAACCAACGCAGATTTTCGGCTGATGCTCTTTTACGAGTGTACGCTGTGTGCGAGGACTTTACGAGTAGGATACCAAAATGCGTTAAGAAAATAATAAATGCAAATCCAAGCAAAAAAGCGAAGTGAAGAAAAATAAGAATAAAAGGGAGAGACATTAATACTTAACTTTTCTAAAGGACGCAAATCTCGCAAATTATTGCCTTAAATACGTCTCATGAGTGCTTTGGCAGTCAGGCTGTCAAGACGACATCATAAAACTAAATATTCAGAAGGCAACTTTGAGAATGGTTAACAAGGATTTCATCATTTATATATTTCACCTTTATATTCAGTTATATGACGATGGCAAAAACACATAGAATACCAAACCCGGAAACATATTCTAATAGCTTGCTTCATGGTAAAAAGTTGGTTCGTCGGGAAAGCAACATTTTTGGAAACGTCACTCGCCTATCGCCGGCTATCATTTATCAAATTCAAATTAATCCCAATTGTTCGGCAATAAGTCCTGTCATTAACAATGAGTCCTGACAAGTGAGTAAGTGCAAGAAAAACAACAACAACATCATCAACCAACAACGAGCCACCCTTTTGCGCCTCATTGAGTGACATATGCGTTGTGAATTACGAATATATTCCTTGGTTCATATTCACATCCGGCGGCGTCCTCGGTCTGCTCTGAAAGCTGCCTTTTTAATGAGTGCAACGTGTTTTTGTTTGAATTCTTTGCATCGAGCACCCACTGTCCGTCATTTATTCATTTATGTTTTTGGTTTTTTTTTTAATATTTGCGGTTGTCGATGGTCCCGTTGTTAAGCATCCGCATCCAACCCCAACTCCTGTCTGGGCCAACCAAGCAATCAACCAACCATCCAACAATCCTGCCATCCAACCATCAACATCAACTTAAGTTCAATTAAAATCCACATCAAACAATAAGCGGGCACGTAGCTGAACCATCAACTACTTCAAAATTGGCACAACAATACATATGCATACTCGTATTCATACTCTTACTTGTACTGCCACTCGTATTCGTATTCATATTCATACAACAATGATGAAGAAGGGAACCCACTCGCGGCTTTTGTGGGTGGTTGATTTTGCCGCTCTGCTCGTGCCTGGGCTTAAATCTCACCCAAAAGAAAGCGCACACGTGTCCAAAAGGCGGCAAACTTGTTGCCCTCTCGCACCGCTGCACTGCTTCACACGCCACACTCTCAAGGCTCAATGGTAATTCCACTAAGTTCAAATCGATGTCCTTGTCGTCTTTTCGTCAATCCATTCTGCTGCATGACCTGAACCACTGCCAGCTGATTAGTTCATCCATGTAATATGTGGCTAGCTCGTGAAAAATATTATTACAGTCTTCCTTTTACTTGTTATAAAGGCTTCTCACTTGCATATTCAACATATTATAGTTTTCAGAAAGCAAATCAATTATTATTATTATTATTGATATTTTGATATCCGAACTATGATTTACTAATAAGTTGAGGCAAATAATATAATTTACAAAAGCTGTTAGTGGTATAAATTAATCAACGGCTTAATACAAAAGGTTTGCTTAAAAACTTTTAGAAAGTTTTCGGTTTAATAGTCAGTTGATTGATAAGTGTGGTAATAAGAAGAATATATAGTGATATGTATAGTTATATAATATAACTTTTATTTTATCACCGGGAATATATTATTATTTGCATTGTAAAATTGTATGTAAAACTAAAATTCTTTCGAGAAATCACAAAGATAATCACTCTAGTATACACGAGTACAACAACAGAGTATACACTATGTATACAGAGTATATGTTAAATAATGACCAATATATATATATATATATATTAGAAAAGTATATAGTATATATATATATATATAAAGTACATTCTTAAAGAGAAAAAAATAGAGAATTACCATGGCTCCCACCGCTTTGGACTTTATTTTATCCTCGGGAGTCAAACCCGCAGCCGGCGGGCAACGTGGCGTCGATGGTGATGAGTAAGCTATGCGGGGAATGCCTGTAAGCCAATTAATGTGCAAACTTATTAGTTTGTGCCCACCACTCACTCAGCAGACGCAGACTCAAACTCAGATTCAGAAGCAGCTGTGGCTCATGCCATTCCGCTTGCTTTGTTAGTGGGTAAAAATTGAAAAATCCATCGGGCGTGGAGGTGGTAAGGTGGCGAGAGAGTGGTGGGATGCTTAGGATGTAGAAGTGGATATACAGATGGATGTGGATATATGGTAGATGTGGAAATCGAGTGAAAGAGGAATGCGAGCAGGCGGTAGTAGCTTCATTATTGAAATAATGCAACAATGCCGGGCTGGCCAAACTTACAACCACTAGTACATGCACAGAGATCACATCAAAGCAGGACCAGGGAGCTGCCACTGGCAATGGGCGACCAGTTATCAGGAACGGTGGCTGCGTTTTGTGGCCAATGCGGCACCCTTAACAAAAAGCCGAAACGAAATCCGAGAAAGGGGCAAAGGGGAATCAAGGAATGGCAATACGAATGCGAATGTTAAGGAGAAAGGCACAGCTTGGCATGGCACGGGAGCAGCCGTTAGATTTCTCAGGATGCTGCTCTTGTGGGCCCACACAAGAGGACATCGAGGACATGGAGTGCAATTAATGTTAATGTTGAGATATTTATGATGCAACCCCCTTTGTTGGCGAGGGGTGTGTGCCACCCTTTTTGTGTGTGGCTGAAGCTGAATATTTGCGTATGAGCTTCGAACGTAATTTAAATAACCCTGACACTGGCACAGGGACAGGCACTGGCACAGGCATTTCCCTGCTCTTGTCCTGCTGCCTGTAAGCGTTCTTGTGCGCATCACCCATCAGCACAATGGACGAATGAATGTCCTGAGTCCACCCTCGATTGACGTTGGCATGGCCACAAAACAACATTTCAATTTTTGTCAAATAGTTTCGTATTGTCGCAGACGTGGTTGCGCTTCCAGGATTTGTCAAATCAAAAACTTATGTTACAGCTGGATTAAAATTATACATGTCACTGGCTCTTGCCAGAGGCTGCGGCAGCAAAAGCGCCAGGGACAAAGACATACACGAGTAGTATACAGAGGCTATCGCAGCGGCTGTGGCAGCTGAGACTGAGTGCTTGTCAGTAGTACACCCGCTGATATCCTGACGTTGTTGCTGCCACATAGGTTGCCCCTTTCCTACTCCTTACTGTTGTAGCTGTTGTATAGCCGCCGTTGTTGTTTTTGTTGTTGTTGTTCTTGATGTGCTGATTTAACGCATCAGCGCGCCAAATAAAACTTTTAAATGAACAGTTAAATGCGCGCTAATAGGGGTTCAGATTTCAGCAACTTTACCCCTCGAGAAGGTCTGTGCCCTGGCTCGGTTCCTGTCCCTGTCCCAGTTCCTGTCATCGTGCGTCCTTTGTGTAAGTTTTGTAACCAACCCGGCCAGGAGCCTTACTCCTTTATTGTAGACGCGTCGTGCTTTTGTCCTGCCTCGGATTGATTGTGACATTAAGTAGGATTTATTTATTTATTTACTCTTTTCGTTGCTGCCTTTTTATTTTTTAATTTTAACACAAGATGCAAATTATGTTTTCAGTTTGTTACACTTTCGCCGAGATGAATAACGGATCGCATCAGATCAGATTGGATCGGCTCGAATCCGGTTGGTTGGGGTTGGTAATGGGTTGACACTGCACGACCTGTGCGGGTTGTTTGCCGCAGGTATTATCGCTTTCTATTTGATTTTTGCATTATAGTTAGTTTAGTGCAATTTTTGCTCTTGCTAAGATTTTAAATAAATATGTAATAAGTGACGCCTGCAATCATTTAAATGAGTCGCTAAAAACAACATTCAAATTCTGTTCTAAGGAACCAGCATGCGAATGCCACAGCTGTTGTGAACCAAAAACCATCAGCAATTTGTACTAAGTACTCTCATATTTATTACACAATCCAATCCAATCCAGCGCATAATTTTTATGAAAATATTTTCTTCTTAGTTTTGTTAATCGATTCGATATATCTTGTACTATCGAATCGATTAACAAAACAATAATTCCCGTCCTGAAAAGCCATTTTCAACTCAGTTAGTTTTCCTCCAATAATTTGCAAATAAAAAAATAAAACACGAAAATTAATTTGAAGCATTCACTTGTATGGTATGGTAATAAAAGTTTTGTTTTATAATTAAAAAGTCACGATTTATATAACATTATTGATCGGTGAAAATTTGATTAGTCGCAATAAAGTTAAAATCTTTCCGGCAACTAAAACTCTATACTCCATACTTCACAGTTGCATTCCTATTCAGGAGGATTTTGAAATCTCCAAGCGAATAGCACAATGTAGCGCAGCGACCTGTGAAAAGCTGCCCAAAATCTGCAACACGTAATCACACCAAAATAAATGCTAAGCTATTGAAAAATAAAACAAAAATAACAGAATAATAAATAAATACATGGTCATATACACACGAGTACTCGTAGATATAAAAATTTTATACAAAATAACGGAGCAGGAAAATGGGAAAAGCTAGTTTTGTCCTACACTTTTTGCTGTACATGGCTTAGTGATTCAATTATTTTTGTGCGCAATTTAGATTTATTGAGTTTACAGTTGAAGTTGTTGTTGGTGTTGTTGCTGCTATTGCAGTATTGTTGCAGCTGTTGCTGTTGGTGGTGTTGCTGTTGTTATTGTTGTCAATGTTGCCGTGACTGCTGCTGCACAGATTTGCAACAAAAAACTGCATAATCAATACTAAAATACGAACGTGTTGTAAAGTTTGCCGTTTGATAGAAAAGTAAATAGAAATGCATCAGTGGCACTGAGGCTTTACGAGTATGGCGGATAGGAGGCTCGTGTGGCATATGGCATATGGCATGGGGCACAGAACACAGGGCATGGGGTATGGGGCACAAATAACGAGTACTGAGTATAGCCGCTAAAAGCTTAACGCTCAACGCTCAACATCAACATCGACGTCGACATGCGCTCGTGTGTCACGTGACGCATGCAATTCGCATCCGTTTCCGGTTAAGCACTGTACACCGTGCGGCAGCTGAGATGGGTGGGAGGAGGTTGATAGAGGTTCAAAGCGCGCGCCTGCAGGGTTAAAAATCATTTTAAAACCATAAAAATAAACTCTCGTGTCTGGCAAAATAAATAAATAGCAAAATAAAAGGCGAACACACAAACTTCAACTCGTAGCGCACACACACACACACATATACACTGACGTGTTTATTTCTGTCTATTCATGTTTTGTTTTGATTTTTATTTAAGCTTCACACATTTCTGTTCTTAAATCCTTTCACTCAGCACGTGATATGCGTATTTTTCTATGGGTTTTTGTATGTGTGCGCGCTTAGGCACAAAATGCAATTTAGAATATTTGCAATTCCCTTTGGCAACAACAAATCTGCCACCGGTTGCCCGTTTCCGTTCCATCCACACGTGCATTTTATTCAGCCTCCAATGCATTAAAATGAAAATAAAAAATATAATAAACTTTAACAATTTATATATTGTATTTTTGTTTTATAAAAGCCCTGATAACAAAACGTGCAAACACTGAAATAACAAAAGTGTTGACATTATTACCGCATTGGATTGTATTTTAAACTACTAGAGTTCAAAATGCGAACAAATGTTGTTTTTTTTAATATATATTTATGTATCTCAATTATTTATATGATATCAATAAGAAGGTAATATGAGAAAGGTATGAGTAGATATGACATGTAAAGGTATTCAATAATTCTAACTTAATATATAACGAGTTGATTGCATTCATCTATTAATAGTCACATTATTCACGCTGTTCACTCCCTACCAATTTAAATGACCTTTCATTATTCTATTTTTTTATATCGTTCAGATTTCATTATACGAAATACTTAATTTTTCAGTACAACATCAACACCCTGTACGACAACTTGTGAACATGACAAAGCAATTGGGAACGACCAACGGGTTTGGTTGAGGGTTGGCTCCCTCAGTGTTCATGGGGTGGTGAGGGTACGAGTATTCAGTATTAAATGTTTGAAGTGAAACCAATGCCGACCCCTTTTAAAATCATCTGACCCGTTCCTTCGTTGACTCATAATTTTCGCCTGTGTGCGTCAAATTTATTGAAGTTAATATTTGTCGCAACGTGAACAGATGAAAGGAGAAGGGAGGGCGGGAATTGGTAGTGGCAATGGGCGCGAGTGTAAATTGTAGGAGAAAAGGCACAGAATGAAAATACTGAAATGTTGATGTTGCCCAATAATAAAAAAATTAATATATATCCATACATATTACAGCAAAAGGGTACAAGTCCTCTTTTTAGTTAGGGCCGCTCTGTTTTCCTTTATCTATCTCTCTCTCTGATATTCTTTCGCGGCTAGCTGGTAAATTTGCAGGCGAACATAAATCATGCAACATATTGCATTATCATTCAGCTACGACAACGCACACGAGTCAGCCCTGACAGCGCAGCGCGTGATTTGTCCTGCGTACTAATGGGAATCGTTGTCGGAAGACGAATAAGAATCGTAATGGAAGCGGGAAAAGGGAACGGTAACGGTAACGGGAGCAGTAACGGGTTGATGTCTCTTGGTGGGCGGCAATTGACAAAAAATACAATGTAAAAGTAACAAATTTTTTTGGAAATGGGAAATGGGTACTGCAAACTTTGAACAGGGACCGGGTTGGCAATCGATTCGCTTGGTGCTTCGTTTATAAAACAATGGAAATGTATCTCAAGGTCGCGTCAACCGTTCAATGCAATGTTCATTTGCATAAAGGATTTTCGGGAAATGCGTGCCCGCAACATTGCGTCGTCGCAAGACATTTTACGACGCCTTTGCCTGGTTTCACTGTTCACTTTTATGATGCAATTCAAAAGGAGAGCATTTAAAATTTCACATTTCACCCGCTGCGTGGTCGCTTTCGCTGGAAATTCAGGGGCCCGTATTGTAGGTTGGTTTAAGCATTGGGATAAGGATAGACAACTTGGTAACTGAGCATTATATAAAGTTGCGCATATTTCTTTTGCCAAACACACACTGAAAGAAACGAGCGGGTTTTATCACTTATGCTCTCTCTATCTCTTTCCTTCGACTCTAATGTGGGTGTTCCTTTCCGCGGCATTCATTTTCATTTATTTAATGACAATTTTTCAGTTGAAATCTTTTCAAATGTACCTTCTCTTAACTCCTCGCGCAACCTTTGTCCTTTGTCTAGCTGCCTTTCGGTCGTTGATGTGTTGCTGCAATGTCCTGTCTATGCAAATATTCAAGCTGCGCGGCATTGTTTGATCAGTTTGTAAATGTAAATATTGGTTATTAGGCCTGTCCTCTAGGCCCTGTGTTTATTCCAGTCCCAATTCCTGTCTCGGGCTCGATGTCCTTTTGTCGCAAATGTATTCAAATATGTGCCAATCGGTTGAGTTCGCCTCGGGTTCGCTCCGGTTAGACGCGATCCATGAGCAAGTCACCTCGTCGTGGTTGGTTTTTCTCATTTGCTGGCCGCAGCATCTTTTGTAAGCCATTGAAAAACTTTTGTGGCTAACTGGTAATTTTTTAACGGGTCTGAAAGTTGAGCCCTCTTCCAGTTTACTTAACAATATTCCTCGTAGAAGCTTTTTAGTCAGTTTAGATTGTGACATCCAATGTTAAGTTTGATTATTATAAATGTGATATACATACATATATTGATTATATAAATTAGTGCACTTTAATATCTCATAAATAATAAATATATATAAGTTTCTATATAATATTATAGGTAACTTCAAAAGACAATCAAGACCATCATTGACAAATCGACTTTATTGATTATTGATGCCCAAAAAAGAAAACTTAATTTCTCACATGCAATTTATTTCTTATAACCGATTGATTGCTTTTATGCAAATAGTTTGCATATATTCAATTACCACATAAAAGCAATATATACTTGTATATACCTTATATAAAAATAGCACTTTTTTGTTAATTATGAAGACATCTTACTGTTGGGATGCCAACCAAACTATACTACGGATGCTTTCTCAGTCTTGTTTCAAATGTTTTATTTGATAATGACAATGATAGACAAGACCATGAGGAAAATATGACATTTAAAAAAAAAGAAAAAGAGGAAAAGCGATTGTGACGTTCTACACGGAAGGCATACAAGCATTATGAATGCCCATTTAGCTAACGGGTTTGCATTAGACTATTAGATGTGGCCCATGTTGGTTACGGCAGCGGTTGTTAATCTCTTAATTTATCAATTGAGGCGTAGACACAGACTTGGTTGTACACATGGAACTTGCTTGTTTTTCGGAGTCGGTTTCAATTTCAGTCGCAAATTAATTTCCATAAAAGTGCGACGAAAAAAGGCACTACAAAAAGTGTCGGCGCGTTAGCTAGCAGTACGGGGAATTTTGGGGTTGTAAAAGGGTTCGACAAAAGTTATGTTTACATAATTAATTAAACAACACAAAGCCGTTGAGGCCAGAGACGAAGGTAACACATGTGCACTCGTCGCCACTGTGCGCAGGATAACGCGATGCAATATAATTTATATAATTTCACACAATGGAGAGATGGAGAAACTAAGGCAAGGGTTGCATATACGAATACACAGGAAAGATTCGCAGATCCATAGTTTTGTCTGATGCAAAGATTCGTCGTCGCATCATTTACTTTGCTTGATAATAAACTCATAAAAGGCGAACCGAAAGGGAACATTAAAACAAAACTAAAATGTCATCTCATCCCTGCAACAAGGCCGCCGCATAATGGGGCAACAAAGGGCGCGACAATCCTTGAATCCTTCCCAGACCAAAAGGGTTACAAGCGTTCGAGAATTTCATCCTGGCCTGAACTTTGTACTCGTAAACTGTTTGTCACACACACACACACACACACACGCAAACACACACGCACACACAGCAAGAAACAAATAGCAAAGTGGGCGGTGGGTGTGCCCATTTTTCATTACAATTGGCCAAGGAAAGACAGAGGGGTGTGGGGAGATGCCGCAGAGACGAAGACCGGACAAACTGGTTCGCCAAGCAGGAGGCCTCCTAACAACCAACAACTCACGCACAAATGACTTTTTGATTCACTTGCGTTACGTGTTTGCATGTGTATGTGTGTGTGTGCGTGTCAATGCTTATGTGTGTGAACGAATATGTTCTCCACGGCGAATATTCCAAAGGAGTCGTCGTTCTTACAGCTCCTGCTGCTGCTCCCAGTGAATTAAATCGCTGGCGACGGTATTTATGGGACTTTTGTGCGAGTAACGCACTTCTACTTGGCTATCTGCCCATTCTATTGCTCCCCATCCTCCACCCTGTTTTCAGGTGTGAAATTAGCGCAATTTACAAAGTGTATGAGTATGTTAAGCGGAAAACGGTCTGTGGCCGGCAACTGGCCTGGTTTTCGTCATATGCTGTAGTCCTGAATTAACTATAGAATAATATAATGACAGTATGAAAGAAAGTTATGTACAGACTCTTCCATAAACAAAAATTTTCAACTCTTTAAAATATTTGAATCTTATAGCCAAGAGTTTGTGTAAGCCTTAACAATTTCCCCCAAACCCTCACCTTTAGCAGACAGTGCTTTATAAAAATATACATTTAATTTACCTAAATATCTTCAAGAGTAGAGGCTAACGTATACTTGGACACTTCGGTGTATATGGTGTATCCGAACAGAGCACTTCTGATTATACTATTCATTTTTTACTTTATACTTGTAATTCTCGTATTTTACTATTTAAAGGGAGTAATACTATTGACTCATTACTCAAGTATTGTACATCTAAATATGGACCCGCAGAGTGTTTAATTTAAGTTAATTTTGAAGTCTTAAGGTCTTCCGACAATAGCTCTTGAGTACTGAGTTGAGTTCATTATTCATCACAACTTCCTTCTATATTCACTCCCCTTTAAGCATCACTCAAACTTTCAATTGCGTCATATCTTTTGCTTAGACAACAATTATCAAAACTGTTTCAGTTGCTGCCTAAAATAAGATACTAATCAATTGATGGCGGCATCTTTAACCCACTCCTTCCCACACTCGTACCCTGTGTTTTGGCTCCGTCAAGTAATCACTTAATGCCACACACAAGCACTGTCCCCTGCCTTCCTTGTCGGCTTCGACACGTCGTCTATTTGTTTTGTTAACAACATTCTTGAGATGCTTTTATAAGGCGCGCTAAATGCCTACAGAATCGGCATAGGCATTGTATGCTCCATTGTAAATCACATGACCCTCCGACCCCAAAAATATAAAGACCTGGTCCCTTCGCTCCACACCCTACTCTCCACTAGTCGTTGACGCGTGAGTAATGCGCACGGCTTAATTTCAGTTTGTTGTCACATATTTGGAAGGCGCCCGGCCGAAAATACACCCAGGCATAAATATTTATAGCCCCGTCAGCCCCTTCACAGATTAGAAAGTGCTTAAGAACGACTTTTGGCTCGTGACTTGTCTTAAGTGTACCTAGTCGCGAACCCCTACCCCCAAAATACTGCAGCGCCACCCCCATGCCCAGTCTCAGTCCCAGTCCCAGAGCCAGTGTCAGTCCCGGCACCGCACACATCCATGCCTGTCGCTGGCACACACCGCCAGTGCCTATTCTCGAATGTCAACGGAAGATACCGATGACGGCACGCGTCATCTTCAGCTACCTTCCTGTTCTCCTCACCTGCTCCTATTTCTCTATGTTTCTATCTCTCTCCCTCTCTCTGTGTCTTCCTCTTTCTAAAGGAGACGCGGAGGCGTAGATGGCAGTGTCAAAGGAGGTGCTACCCGCATGTGTTTAATAGTTGTGCGACAGATATGAGCGATTCTTGTAATTTGAAGCATTTTTGAGTAGCTGCCGTCCTCCCTTTCGTTCCCGGTTTCCACTTAGTTTCATCCCAGAGCTGTCCTGTTTGATTATGTTGTCGCACGCGCTGTTAAATTCTGTATGAATATGAAAATAACACTACCATCCCGCAATACGTAATGGGACCGGGGGTTGTTGCCAAGGCGTTCGCGATGTAATTGAAAAACTTAAGTGGCAGCAGTTGCTGTGGATTAACCATATTAAAAATTTAATTAATACCATTTTCGGTAAACTATTTTGGTATTGTTGGCCTTAAGACATAACACCGAACAAGAGGCGTAACCAAAATATAGCATGCAGGCCAAGAACCTTGATGTATACCACGTATACTCTATAATATGTGGCAAAGAGCTTCGTATTTCTTTGCTTCAAGGCAATTTTATTATTCATTGTATAGATATGTGTAAAACTATTCGTTAAATTTTAGGCTTGCGTGAATAATATAAATTCTTTCAAACCCCTTTACATATATAATTATTTATATATAAGTATAAAAACTCTCCATATACCTATTTATTTATTTAGACTAAACTAATGACTGTCGACTATGCAAAAATGTGATTTTACAAGAATTGTTTTTTATAAATACTAAAAATATTAAAAATCTAAAACATGTAAGCTCAAAATTAATAGATAAAAATATATGAAGTCTGGGGAACTTAAATTCAAAAAATCATAAAACTGTTTAGTAGATCCATTATGTGTTGCAAGGATTGGGGACCACCCAGGAAAACCCAATCCGATCAATAGGTCTTAGATTTAAAAGATCTAAAAGACACCTTTTTTCAGAGAGACGGTTGGAATAAAAGGAAAAAAGGTGAAAAATGTATTCTAGAGTAGACAAAGGTCGCGGAAGGATACATGCTAACCATAACTTAAGTGGCATGGTGTGAAATAAATAAAATAAATAATTTCTAGTCAGTCTACAAGGGACTGATAAAAGTAGCTCATGAAGAACATCTACAGTATCTTTACCATATGTCGATAAATGCGAGAATATAATGGGTATAAAGGTTTAAGTAATGAATACGAATCTAACTCGCACCAGCATATATAAATCCGACACATTATACATCTATAGCAATATACATCTATTCGGGAACAACATCGATCTGGCCAGAGGTTGTTTGAGAAAGAGACCGCGAATGTTGTATAAAGATTCCCTACAAAAATCAATGTGCTTTTAAGTTTCGGGTTTCACATTTAAATCGAAAAAGCAATTAACTAACTTTATATTTATATTTATATTTATATGGGTACAGGGTAACTTACGGTCTAACAAATTCGTCGAAGCCACTATTTTTAGTCCTTTAACTCGTTAGAAATGGGAAAAAACACAGAATAGTGAAATAAATGTTAGAACCACCTGACGAATTGCGTAAATTACTCTATTCGGTCATTTAGTCAACCCGTTGAGCAGGCCGCTAGTTCAAAGGGCTCGGGATATTTTTGCTTTTAATAAATAACATAATAAGATACTTAATTCACATAAGGAAAATACAATAAATACATAGTATTTATGCAAGTTAGTATATACTAAGTATTATAGACGTTTTCGCAAGCACCCAAAAACACACATTAAGGGGAAAGCCACAACGCACCTTGTTTTGAAGATCAAAAGGATGCAATATCTCTTGTTCTCCAGACGGATGTTAAATAAATGATGCGAAAATGAAGCCAGCTTGGACAAATTCTATGATTGAAATATTCCGAGCAAATGCACTTGATAAGATCATCCACAAGATCTAATATGTGCGCCAACATTTGAAGGACTTAACATGTCAAGAAAAGTACCAGTACATTCGTTACAGATTCGGGACAGATTCCAGTCTATAGAACTTTCTCTTCGCTGTATAATTTCTACTTTAGTCCTATTATTATCTAATTTATAATGTAGCCAATCATAGTTATTTAATTTACAATGATCCATAATTTCTATTAAATATATAAAAGGTGGTAAATATTTCTATCAAAAGAACCAAAGTAAATAAAAGCAATATAACTACTGACACAGCGGTCAATACGAATATATGTATATTAGAATTTGCACATTTGTCCTTATACATGAACTCACAAATAGACTAGAATTATGCTTCTACCCGTATATATGTATATTTATATATATATATATATATATGTATATATTGAGATAGCCACAGGGTATTTGCTTGTATGTAAGTAAAACACTTTTGGTAATTCATTAAGTTACGGAAGTTGAACTCAGAACTGCAATTTCCCCTAGAACCAATTATAGAAAAATTTAAATTCGTTTTAAAAGCAGACCAAACGCATGTCCCATGTCCAGCGCTTGCCCCAGACAGACGACGACTGATTCTGTACCAGGAGGAGAAGCAAATGGGAGATAGCCACTGCCACTGGCTGTGATGGATAAATGTAATGCCATGTGTGAAAGCTGGAGAATGAGTATCCACGGTGCTGGTGTGGGTGTGTGGACAGCGGCATGTTCATAAATTGAAATCACTTCCATATCCAGAGAAAAAGTTTGGCAACAAAATAGAGCAAAAGAGTTGCCGTACACAGAAAGACAGTAAAAAACGAGTAACAACGAAAAGACACAAAACAAAAAAGGCTGTGGCTATGGCTGTAACCGTGCAGCTACCACGCCACCCCCACCCCCACGCCCGCAGCCTGAACCAGTAGAAATAAAAAATTCTGTTTTCGAATCGCTGGCATTGGACCAGGACCGAGTCAGAGCTTGCCATGTACGACAAGTAGGCAACACTTGACACAGTTGCCACTTTCAATTGCCAACATAACTCGAGTGGTGCTCACTAAAGAAGTGACTGGCATTGGGAAAGGGGAGGGGTCATGGACACGGGTATGGTTGTGGTGGCTACGAGGGGGGACTGAATAGTTGAGGGCGGCGCTGTGTCTGCATATAAATACCGTCTGTGGCCATAAAAGTGGAGACCAACCGGCCGACGTGTAACAAGCCCAAAAAAGTTGCCCGACTACATCCATGAAGCGAATGGCCAATCCCCACCAGCAAAGCTCAGCCAGCCCGCACTAAAAAATGGCTAACCGAATGTGTGTGGGCGCGGCTGTGGATGTCATGCTAGGTGTGGGTGGATGTCAATGTGACTGGTTGAGTAAAGCTGCAACCCAGAACTCGGCAGCACCAAGCACCCAAAGACTATTTTGCATAGTCGACTTGGTCACCAAATATACTCTAAAACTGATTGGGTCTAATAAGACAATCCTCATCAGTTAAGATAAATTCATTATATTCGAATTTATCTTTTCGAGGTTCATATAAATATATATATAATTATATTATTGTAAATATAGAGGAAAATTGTTTTCAATTTTAATATGTTGAATGAATTTTACTTATAATTAATCGATCTCTATTAACTGAAATCATCTGCGGCAATCGTCTATATTATACAAATATATATGGTATATTTTTAGTAAATGTATTAGCCTTTCTTAAACCTTATTTATTAATAGTAGCTTTATAGCTTATTTATAGACGAGATCGGATAGATCCATGTCTAGGGCATTTCACGCTTGCTATACACCCAATCCAAATATCCTTTTACTCGTTTGATCTATTTTCAACTTGTTGTGTACACAACCCATCTGCCGTTCTGCCCCCTCATCGCATCGCTGCTCCTGTTTCTGCTTTTGCTTCTGCTGATGCTGCTGCTCCTGCTGCGGTCCAGCGTCCTGTTGTTTAGTTACTTTGGTAGTTTCGTTATATTTATTGGCCCACATCGGGTGAAAAATGTTCAACGCTTTGGCAATTTAGTTGAGTACCGTTATATGCTGGCAGGCTGACTCTGGCCCATCCTCACATCGCCCACTCTCGTGGCAACACCAACCGGGTGACCCTCGTTGCAAGCTGGCAAGCTCATAAAATGCGAAAAAGCCAAAGCAGAACAATGAATGCCAGTAGCAGCGCCAGGAACAGAAATAGTAACAGTAACAGAAACAGCAACAGAATCAGCGCTACCTAGACGACAATCCCTGGCACAGTGGTGCTGAATGGTTGTGTGTGTGAACTCTGCGATGGGTGGCGGCATGGGTATGCTAGCGAACGCTTTGCGATTTACGAGTTGCCATTTTGCTGCTCAACTGGCCCGTGAAGAGTAAAACGAAAATGAAGGATCACCACCCTCACGGCGTCGGATTGCACACTCCATACTCGTACTATATACTCGAATACTAAATATATACAGAGAATGGACAGCGATGTATAAAGTACTGGAATGACCTCCAGCTCAAAGCTCAACGCTTATCGACCTGCGCTCTATTCCATATCACATAATTGGGCGTGTAATGAGTCTAATTGAGTTTTTATGTTTTGGCCAAAAGATTCGAAAACGCTGATGCAGCACACTTTTTTTCGCATTGGCTTGACTCGAATGCGGACGAACAGTTATCGCAGGGGCTGAGCGAGGTCGCACATGGCACATGTAGCCGCTGGTCATTTGGGTGACACGCCTTTAGGACTTGGGTGGGTTACACACATACTCATGCATTTTCGAATAGGACGCTAACTCAATTAACGTCGCCGGCAACATGTGTTAATATCCTCTTTACTTCCGCTCGCCCCCATTTTGAGTCCAGGCCCCAAACCAAACAGTTACAAGCAACGAGTTCTTAGGTGTAATTATACATATGAATCAAAATCTGTGTTTGCTTTTGAGACCGTCTGGTTCACAAATGTCTACAGATCGTGTATGTTTAAGATATTGACTTAAGTAAATGTTTGGTATTCAAATTTGAATTGCTTTAGGTGCTGTGTACCACTTACTTGCAGTTGCATTATCAACCACTAGGTGGCGCCGCATGTCGCAGGGCACGCGTATGCCTTCGATGCACTTAATAAACCCAGTTCGCACACCCGCTGTCTACGCACTTCCCTTGTTCCGCTGTCCTTGGGCGCGTTTTCATGCTAATGCAACTGTCGAATGCGTTAAGACCAACTGCTGTGCTAAGTCCGCTCATAACAGTTAGCAGCCAAAAAAGTCAGCAATTTGGGCTGTTAGGATTCTGCAAAATTTTGGTACCTTCCGTCAAGCTGCGCGTGCACGGAAGCTGTTTCACCTTTTCACCTTTTCTCCATCTCCATCCCTTTCTCTCACTCACTCACTCTCTCTCTCTCTCTCTCTCTCTCTCTCTCTCTCTCTCTCGCTCTCTCTTTCTCTTACCATGTCTTTCGAGCTTGTTACTTTGGTTTCCCTCACCTTCCATCGAGTCGACTACACAGCACGAAGATATTGCCGTCGGCCGATCGCCTGCTGAGCTGCGCACGCGAATCGCAATTGAAGGCTTCGACCAGAAAAGAAAGTGAGAGAGTGAGAGAAACAGACAGACAGGGACAGAGATAACAAAAATGAGAGAGATAGAGTCCTGCAACTTTCTAAGAACACAGCATGCGCCTGCGGCTTTATGATGCTTGCTTCATTGGAATACACTAGGTTTTGGGTGACTAAGTAGGAGCAGGATATGTCATTGGGTGCAGGATACGCTGCTCCCTATGGGCAGCACGCTGTGCCGATGCTGCGCTAGTCGCGTGTATTTACAAATGCGATAAATTGAAACCTAAAGCGTGCTGTGCGCGCGACCAGGACGAAGGACAAGCAATACAAAGTGAGGGACAAGCTAGAGAAGAAATAGCAACCCCAGTACGCGCGTATTCCTTCTATTTATTTAATACTCTCCGATCTTCTGTTCTTAATTCGCATTTAACAGGACATCATGCAGCAAAATTGAATAAAAAAGCGAACATACAAATATATATTGGATAAGCGTGGATAGGCAAATTATTATGCCCAAACCCAGTCAAAATGTTATTATAATTTTATTGCTTACTCAAATACTTCATATATCTTTTAATATATCGGATCATTCCCACCTCGAAATCTTTCAAATTAAAACAAGACTTATTCGAATACAGAAGACGCTTGCATTTTAAGCTCGAACCTTCTAGAAATCAGCAGTAAAGTTTGTAAAACATAAAACGATCTAAAATATGTTGTTCGTTATTTTGTTTGGAAAAAAGTAACTCGAAAACTCAAGCTGTCTTTAGCAGAAATAGATCTTAACAATAGCATTTGCATAGAATTATGGAATAAAGATGAGTTTGATGACGGATCTGCATATGAAACCAGTAGTAAAATTCAGTCTTCAGATAGAATGTGATATTGTTGAAGTCTTACCAGTTTTTTTCAAATGGCCAAGCATTAATAACTTAATAAATCATGCAAAAATACTGAATTGTTTTCAACTAGGCACATAGGCAATCTTCGGGTCCTCCGTAACAATATTATTGCCTCAGATGATAAAGAACGAAGCAAGGAAACAATATCACTGTATATATGCCATAGAAAGATTTGTTTTAAGCTTCCCGATTGTGCAGTCGGCATCTTCATTAACGTTCAATTAATTTCTTGGCTTTGCACATTATAGGAATAATTTTTACATGTGATGTAATTGGAGAGAATCAATATGAATGTCACGATGTTTATTATTATATATATATTATATTCGATTGCAGCATTTCCATATTTCATAATCTCAATTTTGTATCAGATCTATATTACAATTCAAAACACTTTCTTTGTCTAATTTATGAATGTTTGATGCAATTTCAAAGTTCGAAATAAACTTCATTGTCTTTTGTATGCAGAAATCCACAAATCAAATTTGATATAACTAGCGATATATTAGCGTCCGAGATGCTTCATTCTGCCTGGTACATACATTTTCATTGACTCAATACACCTCCTTTGCTATTTTTATGAGTTAAGGGTGTAAAAACGCACTTCAGGAGTTAATTCTTAACTTAACTCAAACTTAACTTAAAAATCAAATCTTCATATTTTGCACACGTTATGTGCTTATCTATAATATATTTTTAATGATCGAACAATAAGAACAGATGATATGGATGATACAATACAGTACAAAATAGAACTAGAATATTGTACTTATGTATGTGCGTATGTTTCTAGCTTGTATGAATTTAGTTCATTATATGTGGAGTCAAAAACGACTATTTGTTAAGTATTTTAGACTTGGGTATTGAATAATTCGTAGACGAACACACTCAAATGAATCATTCTCACATTAAATTACTATCTTTCTCTGTCGCACTTTATCTCACACACCTTCTCTCTCCATCCCTATATCTCTTTCTACCTTCCAGGCTTGTACGAGTATATATCTAGTTACCTTATCAATGCAGAGCAAAATGCATAGATCTAAAAACAAGAACGTTTCATTCGCTAGACAACTCGTCGCCAGTTGAAACTGCATTGCCTCATTCCACCTTAGCTCAAAGATGCCCCCACACCTCCCCTTGTTTAAGCAAGTATTGCGCTTTGTCAGCCGTTAATTTTTTTCCTTTAACATTTTTGCTTTATGGAGCAAATTCTGAGTGGAATTTTTTCGTAGCAGCTTCTGTTTTTTGTTGCAATTGTCCGACTACCCAGCCTCCACTGCCACATCTCATTCCGCCTACGCGTAGCGTCCAGCATTGCGCTGTCCTTCGTTCCATATAGAAATTTTTTTGTGGGTATCCGATATAGTTGGGTCAGTGCTTGTGGCCAGAACTGTTCTGGTTGCGGCCTTCCAGGAGTGAGTGGGTGTATGAGTTTGTGTGTGAGTGTGTGTGTGTATGTATCTGTGTGAGTGCGTTATTGAGTGCAAATAGCAATTTCGCAACAATTCTGCCTAGCAGCATCTGGAAATTTGCTCGTTTTGCCTTTCAGCACTTTAGGCCATGAATAAAGGGCTGAAGGGAATCCTGAAATTCCTCTATCCGGATCCCTATACCCATACCGCACATCGTCCTATCGCCTACCCAATTGACTTGGGTGCTGCCGTTGGTGCTATCTATTCATTTTGGTGATGGACCTTGCACGAATTTTCCTGGGTGCATTGTAACGGATTTCTGGTAGCTGTTTTTGGTTGCCGTCGCGCCGAATTTTGCTGCCTTAACTGTGTATGTTACGAGTATGTCCTTCATCCTGCATCCTTCGTCCATTTGCACAGACAATGAACTGTCAAATCTTTTTGTCCGTCGCTGTCTCGATAGTGGGGACTGCATTGGGCTGCCGCTTGCCGCTTGCTGGTGGATGTGAATGGCAGTTATACGGAATTCCTGCAGTCGATTTTATTGGATTAGGGTTTAGATTGCAATAGCAAAAACTGCACCCGAATTCATGTTGTTTATGTTGCTGTTGTTTTGTTTTGTTTTGGGTTGGGTTGGGTTGGTCCATGTAGGCGTTGGTGTTGTTTAGAAAACATGCAGAATGCAAAAGGACAGAAAACCTTTGACGGTACTCGTCGCTTCTCGTCCTTATGCTTTAACCTTTAACCTCTACGCCCCGGCTAAAGGACAATTTTGTTGCTCTTAATTTTTTGACATTCGATGGTGACTACAACGTTACAAAAAGGACAACAATAGCACCATAGCGTAAGCGAATTGATTTTATTTTTAAGTTGCTGCCATTGTTGTTGTTTCTAGTGTTGATGTTGTTGTTTGATGTTCGATCCCATGTGCTTCCGTTACGGCGTAAGTAATAAGAACGACGATGGGTCCACCAATTGGTGAGGGCGGGAAAGCTGTAGATTTTTTAGACTCGTATACCCTAGACTAGAATGGTGTCCCAAGATGTTTTCGAGTTAAGTTATTTTCTTATGTTTAACATTGTTTTTTTTTTAAAGCTGTTTCTAAATTTTGGAATGCTTTGAAAACAAATGTAACCTTTTAGCATACAAACTATATTTTTAATAAAAATATCAAAATTTAATAAACGGCGTATATTGGAGTGCTGTCAGTGTGAGTAATGGCCAGGGAAAGCAGACGTCTTTATAAGGTGAAAGTATCCTCGACCAGGATCAGATTTGATCCGTCCGTGTGATATTCCGTCTATAAAGCTCCCGTTGATCTTAGAATTTATCATGTAGGTTCTTGTACCGTGATCAGAGCACACTTATCTAAAATTTTAGAATCTTGAACTTGATTAAGGATATCACATACTCGTACACGGTCGACTAAAGTGTTATTACTTGTTTATCACTATTTTGTTTATTTTTGTTCCTTTTTTAATTTTGAGTAGTTTGCTGTGCGGATGTTTGCATTTTGTCACATTGCCTCGGCCTGTGCATTGTCACGATTTTTGCTGTATTGTTATTGATTTTCTAATGCATATTGAATGGTTTGTGTTTGGTTGTATACTTGTATTTCTGTGTATGAGTGCGTGTTTCTATTCGTCTAGGTATGTAAAGCATACATGCAGCATGTATGCACTCTTGTCACATGATTCGCTGAAATCGGATTTTCAATTATTGGATTTTGTTTTTAGCGCGTTGCAGCGATTGTTTGCAGCGCATTCCAGCCCACCGATGTTGAAAAACACCACAGCTGAACCGCCCAACCACCAACTTCTTTGGAAGTTTATTTGATTGCCACCGCAGTGCGTGTAATCGAATTGGCGGTACGAGGATGAACTACTGGATGTGGATGCTAAAGAGGCAAGGGTTGGATATGTGTATATATGAGTATGTAGATGAGTTCATATGTGTGCATGTGTGTGTGTGTGTGTGTGTGTGTGTGTGTGTGTGTCTGTGTGTGTGTGTGTGCGTGTGTGTGTGTGTGTGTGATGTTAATAATGGCGCTTCATGCAGCGTTTGTGTTTAGCCGTTGTCAAAGGCTCTGGGTGGTCGGGCTGTAGCCCAAACTAAGCTAATTAAAATTTGGCCACGGCGTTTTGGGTTTTAGGCGAGGAGCGCAAAAAGAAAGCAAAGCCGAAGGTCAAAAATCCAATTCTAAAGGCTAAAGGCCAAGCGCCAAAGGCTAAATAAGCCGCAGCAGCGTTTTAATTAAAATTTGCTAACAGCTCAACCCCAGCCCCAGCTCTAAGCTCACAGTGGATCAAAGGATCCAAAGCTATCGCTGATGCGGCAACTGCGACCACAAGCTGCAGCAGGACATGGACTAGAACGAGTATGACGATATACCCTACTCTTTGTCTAATTCGCAGTTAATGCGTGCACCAGACACACAAACCCACATACACACACACACACAGGAACATACGCTGACATACACACACTCGGACTAGCACTCACACTCGCGCTCGCACTCCAGCGATTGTAGAGATAATCCCAATTTTAGACTAATTAAATTGTCAAATATTTAGAGAGGGCGGACACACAATCCGCTCATGGGGCCGAGGGCTGTCGCGTAACGGAACGATGTGTTGTAAGTAGGCGTGGCAAGTAAATAAAACAAAACCCGAACATCTTCAGTGTTCTGCAACTAATTTGCAGCTAAATAATTGCTTGCCAGCTGCGTGCTGTGTAGCTTGTTTCTAGGATCAGGAAGGAAGCCGATCGAGCGGGTTAAGAAGCATTTACCGCTTGGACGATTGGGCGGGGGCTTAGCGAGTCAGGTAGGTGCGGGCGCGCCGTTACTCGTAACAGGTTTTCCACTGGCGGCAAGGGTTTAGTTGGTTGCGCGCATTGTATAGTGGTCTCTGGGGTTGGTCAGCTAACAATATGTTAACCGGGTCAGAGGTTTATGGCCCTGTACTGTTTGCAGCCTTTTGGCAGGCACATGCCCATTTCCATCCGCAGTTCAATGTCAAAAGCGGCAGCGGAGAGAGTTAAAAGGAGTGAGCAATGAGCTGCAGTCATAAAATATCCTTTTGCCGCGGCCAAAAATTTGTTTATTTATGCATTCGTATTGTGTGGCCAAGGAAAACGGTGATTGGGTTGCCCTCGGTCTAACAGTTAATGCTTTATAGCATATCCCTGCCGCGGATCCTAGCCGACGGACTCGTCAGCATCGTTATATACTCATAACCCTTTTATGCTCAATGCCTTTCATTGGAAATTTCGGCACTGGCATTTGGTTCGCGCTGCCGCCCTGTTCCTGTCCCTTCTTCACCTTCGCCAGGCCCCTTCCTGGTACTGGTACTTTTCTGTTTCCCTGCCGCCCGTTCCCGTTCGCGTGCTTTTACAACATGTCAGTCATTCGAACAAAACTAATTTGCATGTCATTTATATAGTACTCTTGAAATTTTGAACATTTTGCACGATATACAAAAACACAGAGTGTGAGGGAGAGTGTACAGGTACAAGTACAAGTACAGATGTGGGTGTTGGGGAACCACTTTAGCAGTAAGCTATGCATTTGTAAACAAGCCTACAAGCCCATAATTGAACTAATAAAGTTAATTTCAAACTAGAAACCTTCTTAAGCCTTTCAAGCATGTGAACGAACCATAAAAGATGTATAGACACGAGCACGGCATCCAATTAAACAAACTAATCTTATTCGAAAAAGACCAACTATCAATGGTATTATTATACAATTATTATTATTAGTATTATTGTAATAACAAAATTATTACTTATATTATAATTATTATTTACATTATCACTTTTGTGTAGCATTTTCGACCACAGAAAGCAATCATCTTCTTGATCAGGATCAATAGATGAGTCGATTTAGCCATGTTCCTCTGTCTGTTCAGATGAACGTTTGCATTTGACAGACTTTAAGAGCTTAAGCCAGAAAGTTAAATTATATAGACTATTGGATATTGGATACAGATAAAGTTTGTTTCAGATATTGGAATCATCCCCAGTACCATTATAAAATAAAAAAAAAATTTAATAAGTTTAATTTAATTAAAGCGATAGCTTGATAATAATATTTAATAATTAATACAAGATTACTATTGGACTCTTGCATAGTGCTGTAAATTTCATAACAATCCGATTTGTGTTCGAAAAACAAATAAACCTTGCATCAGGGGATCAGTAGCATTGCACTTAGTTGCTTATAGTGAGAATGTGTGTACTATATATATGTATAGGGATAAAGGGCTTTGCGTAGTGTGGTGCATTCGTTTGCAGAATTTTTACTTTTTGTAATAATAATATTTATAATAATTCGAAATATTATCGTTACACTAAAAGCTAGCAATTTAGAATATGCTCAAACTAGAAAGTCCTAGAAAAATGGTTTCCCCTTGCCAGCGTTTATAAATTAAACTTAACGTGCCGCCTTGATGATGGTCTGATATGCCCTAACAGGCAGTTTAACTGAACATCGCACACAAAAGGACACATACTTATATATACTACCACGGGGGTTTGGGGTAAGCTTAAAAGAAACTTAAAACTATGTTCATATACATACATATACATACTAAATTTAAAATTTTTAGCTCTCTGAGAGCTACACGTAAATCTTGACGCAGAATACATAAACTTTATGCCATAAAGTTTATGGGAAAGGATATATACTCTTCTGGTTATTACAAACATTTGTAAGGTACAGATTTCACCCACTTTAAATGGGATAGGGACATAAAAACTATGTTTCGACACTGCGATCCAGTTTTTATTTTTAAATGTTAATATGGATCTTAAACCTTGAAGCTGAGACATGGGCCAATAACAGAAAAACATGATAATTGTCTCAACTCTTTGTTTAATGATCAATGATCAATATAATAGTATATATAATTAATTGGATCTACAATTTAAGTACATCAATCGTAAAATAATACATCATTTTGTATTTTCTCAAGAATAAAAAATAATAAAAAAAAATAATGATATATTTGTAAACAACTAAAGCAGATTATCTGGATTATATATGCTGATGGCCCTTAACGATTTTAAAGTTAAACATTTTAATTGTTGCAGCTAATAAAACAGTTCTAAGGCACTTTGGTAGAAGCACAAGTTGAAGCTTACTTTTAAAAAAATATCAACGTAGCATACAAATAAATAAAAGACAATTTGTAGTTGAAAATATTCAGACCGACTTGCCACCCTGTGGTGGCCCTAAACAGACAAAGTTAGTCCTAACCGTTGCCCAACAATAAATCTTACTAATCCACAGAACCAGTATTGTGAAAAGCAGCCTGCCCGAGCGGACTCATTACTCGTACCTTTCAACAATTATATCGTACATTGGCCTGCAAGTCCCAAAGAGTACCCTCATCCTGAGTAAGGAAAAGTAAGGGGCTCTTGGAGCGCATACATTTTACTTGCTTCATTTTTGCGTCCAACGATAACACGTGCACTCGAAGGCAATTTTGGATAGGAAAAAAATGGTTGATTAAAATGTGCAAGCAAAATGAAACACGCCAACAAATAGCGAATTTTTGTGCGAATAAGAAAGCCAGGAAGATAAGAGAATTGAGCGTCAGCAAACCAGCTGCTTGCAACTCTTGCAGGTCCAGTGCCCATCTCCTCCATCATCTCCAAGAGCTGCTGCACTGTATATCCATTATATGACATCGCCGTCGGGCTCGGGGGGCGACGGTGACTGGGCGTTGTGCTGGGCCAGTTTTCTTTCGTAGGCATCGATCTTGGCGGCAATCGTTGCCAGCTGCTGCTGTATGAAGTCGCAGAGACGCAAAATTTGCTGCACGCTGCGCTCGCGACGCTGCTCCAATGTCTCCCGTCTAGGCGGCTGGATCACTTGCTGTGGTTGGGCCGCCTCCCCCTGCACGCCATCGCCGGCGCCGCGATGTTGCGGCGCCTGTGGCGCCTCGAAGATAATCTCTGCATCGCCACCGCCCATATTGGCCATGTGGTTGGAAGGTGCAGCGGTGGGTATGCCCACCACATGATTACTATCGCCAATGTTCCCTACATCGCCGGCCTGACCCTCATTGCCCATAGCCCCCACGCCACCAAGTTGTCTTCTTGTACGCAGCAACTGCTGGCGAGCATACCGCTCCATTTGGGTGCGCATCGATACCGTCAACTGTTGCGGAGACATCGGCATCGGTATCGGCATCGGCAACATCATCGGTATCTCCATGCGTGGCGCATACTCGAAAACGTATTGTCTATGGCGACGGCTGCGGTTGACTAAAATGTTTATGGTGTTATTGTTGCTGTTGTTGTTGTTGTTGTTGGTGTTGCTGTTGTAATTGCTGTTGTTGGTGTTAGTATTGCTGTTGGTATTGCTGTTGCTATCGTTGTTGATATTGTTGTTGTTGCTATTGTTGTTGCTGCTATTGCTGTTGCTATTGTTGTTGCTATTGTTGCTGTTATTGCTGTTCGACGCCATTGCTTTTTTTGTGGGCGATTTGAATTTTAAAACCGAAATGGAAAAGTTTTGCGAGCGCCAAGCGAATTTCTAAAAGTTTGAAGCGTGCTTGTAACCCGATATGTATGCCGATGAAATATAACTGAAAAAAAAAACAATAAAACTGACACAACTAAATCTGACAGACCGTTAGACCCGTGCCTACTGACACAATTGACCTGTAAGTCCGCAATACGAGTACGTTTTTCGCAGTCACCCTCGAGAGACAAATATTGCGAATACTTGTTTTAAACAACAAACAAGTGAGAATACTCAAGTTAAAAGTGCTCAAACACTAGATATCTTTTACTTAGATCTCAAATAAGTCAAGCATAGTCTACCTTAGATCAACATACATACAAAAATACATTCATACACCAATCAAAAATTCTGTACAAAATATTCCCTGCACCCATGCATATCAGTCTAATATATACAGCAGTCTAGTATATATAATGATGCTAAATATCAAATATATCACTTTAAAATTGCACTTAAGAAATTATTTTTTCGTTTAGCGGGGGAAATTTTAGGTTTAAAGTAAACCTTAATCACCATTCCTGATTTGAACGTTCATGTCTAGATTGACATATCTACTGATGGCGATCAAAAATATATAATGTACTTAGAGGATATCATTCGTTCTATCTCTTCTGTATTTTTACTCATGTTACGTTTCAAGGGGGTAAATAAAATAACAATAACGCCAAAACAACAATACCGCCTACTTAAAATTTCTTGCTCTCATGATATGTAATAACAATAATATCTTGTAATCTACAGTGAGCTTTAAGTTTAACTAAGCTTTTAATCACTAACTTAATTAATTGATTCTAGCCTCTTTCCATTCTTGTGAATGTTATGCGATAAACCATATGCCAATTACACCTCAGTCCTATAAAAATACTCGTATCTTGAAAATATAAAACATAGTCACCCAATTCGCAATACAGACCTATGACAGTTCGGTCTCAACTCAAGCAATCCCCGACTCGATGGGGACCAGTCTGTGTTCAAGTAGTCATATCCTTGCACAATATTATACATGCTCTTTGGCAAGCTCATAAAAATGGAAAATGGAAACACAGGTAAAAAGGACGGACCAGGACAGGACAGGACATTGGATATTGGAGACCTAAAGCGGCCAACACAAATCATATTACAAAACTTTACACGCTTAAAAGCGCATGTAATTGGCTTTTGAAATGTACGCGCGCCAAAAGGTTAACGCGAAAGGTAACCAGGAGCTGTGTGCCAGGACCTAAAGCGCTCCTGTGCTCCAAGGACAATGGTCCAAGCTTGCCCCGTGTGCTAATAACAATAAGTGTCGTTCTTCTAGTAAATGTTCGCCCTGCCTGTATTCTGTCCACGTTTGAAATATGAGGACTTTACAGTCCAGACCAACCATCCAAGCAAGGACAGCGGCAACCCCTTTATGCCACTGGCTAATTTTCGTCGCTGCCAACAACTTAACGTGTGTTGTTCTCGATCTCGTTTTGTTGTTGCCGATACTTTTTTTCCTTTTCGGTGTTGGTTATATCCTTGAAACTTTCAGCGCTAGACATGTGCTCGTTTTAGCTATGACGTATATTTAACAATCCACACCGCAACTCCGACTCCACAGCCAAACAGAGACCCCACCCAGATCCCACCCTCCATGATACCCAAAAAAGTATGCTATGATTTTTGAGTGTTGGCATGTTTGCTGTCAGAATATTGTCAGAATTTTATGGCCCCATTGCAATGCTTTGTTGCTACGCTATTCATAGTTATTTTTATACCCAGAACCCATTAAACTGACTAAACGGAGTATATAACAGTATAAAAAATGTATGTAACACACAGAACGCGGCATTTGTGAACCTCAAAAATATATGAACAATTATATCCGTGATCAGTTTAAAAATTAAGTCAGTGAATCCATGTTATATACAAATCGGAAACTTTTTTAAATTGAATTGCTCCATGCTATGGTAATGACTTGGTATTAAGGGTATCTCATAGTCGAGTGCTCTTGACAGCAACATCTATATTTTTTTTTTTATATATAATAGTTGATGTTGATGTTGATGTTGATGTTGATGTTTTTGGAGCTCCTTTAGTTAGAGTTGTTGTTTTCGCGCTAGAATTTTCATTAGGCTGATGATTGGAAAAATTGACAGGCTTCTGCAAAAGCGATCACTTTATACCACCTTCAAGTGTGCCAACTGTTTTTCCACAGAATTGAGTAGCAGATTTGCTATTGCTACTGAAACATTGTAGAGGTAATACATAGTATCCAAGGCTAAGCTATCGTGACCTGCTGCGATGGTGCCTTCAAGTTTGGTATCCGAACTAAAAGGGCAAATTTAAGTTTATTTATATATTGGTATCTATGTTTATTTTTACGGTAGATAAAGATAGATAAAATGAAAAATAAAATAAATCTGTCAGCTTATATTGAAAATTGCTCACTTTAAAGTTTTTTTACTCGTCTTGCGTGGCTGCATAATATAATAGAAATCTAAAATCTTAGGTCAATACGCATTCAGTAAATAGCATATTTCAATTCAATTATTCAATTTAATATTGATGTGTACATGTGTGATAAATATTATTTTAATGACAGATTTCAGACCGAAAACTGGTCTTTTCTTCTAGGAAAGTATATATAAACTTAGTTGACAGTTGGCTGAAAAACAAAATAGCATATTTGATCTTTTTAGACAGACGGATGAATATATGGACAAAATATACGGTCATGTCCACATCATCTCAGCTAAGCAATAGAAAAAATTTTTGGGCTCGAAAATGTATCTGTTTCCATGAAAAATATTTAAAAACTCTTTTTGCCAATTTAAAATGGTATGCGCTGGAGCCAAAGTACCTGTACTACATGAAAGACTGCTTTATATTGTAGTATATGGATTGTGTATATATACATGAGATATGTGATGTATATTATATTTAAATTGATATTCAATACTGATAAAAGAAAAAAAAAAAACAAATAAAAGTAACTTTTAAATAAACAACTTAATATGTTGACCGAAAAGAAACCGGTGATCTTTTAAAAGAAAGTAAAAACATTTTTTTAAATTTTAGAATGAACTTTAATCAATTATATATATTCCATTTTGTGGGATGACCTTTCGCCATCTTTCCTGCAAATTCATTATTCCACGCTCATAGAACTTCTGGCCTTTATCTGCAATAAACTGAAGCAAGTGCGATTGTATATCCTCGTCCTTATCAAAAGTTTTACCATTTAGGGAGTTGTGCAAAGACCGAAACAAATGGTAGTCTGAGGGTGCAAGGTCAGGACTATATGGTGGATGCATCAAAAGTTCCCAGCCAAGCTCACCCAGTTATTGGCGAGTGACCAAAGATGTGTGCGGTCTGCTGGTGGAATATGACACCTTTACGATTGACCAATTCTGGTCGCTTCTCCTTGATGGCTGTATTCAACTTGTCCAGTTGTTGCAAGTAGATATCCGAATTGATCGTTCGGTTCCTTGGAAGCAGCTCAAAATATACCACACCCTTCCAATCCCACCAAACTGACAGCATAATCTTCTTTTGGTGAATATCAGCCTTTGAAGTGGTTTGTGGCACTTAATCATGCTTGGACCATTGCAAACAATCCATTTATCATCTCCAGTTATGATTTGCATCAAAAACGGATCATATTCATTGCTTTTAAGATGCATATCACAAACATTGAAGTGATTTGTTAAATGAATTTCTTTCAATTCATGTGGTACCCAAATACCAAGTTTTTTTTAACAGTCCAAGACGTCGTATATGATCATGTATGGTTGATTGTGGTATATTCAACTTCTCTCCAATCTCACGCTCAGTTACATGACGATCCAATTCGATTAAAGCCTTGATATCGTCATCATCAACTTCACTTGGCCGACCTGAACGTGGCTTATTTTTGAGTGAAAAATCTCCCAAACGGAATTTGACAAACCAACTTTGAAAACAAGACAGTGTTTTAAGGCTTTGTCACCATACACATCACGCAACTTTTTAGCAACCTGAGCTACATTTTTTCCTTTACGGAAATAATAAAGTAAAATATGACGAAAATGTTCTTTTTTGGGCTCCATATTAGAATTGACACCAAATAAACATATATAAAAAAAATTATGCGCACATTTTTTTTTTTAAAGCAAGCTACAAGTGAAAGCTTATAACTGACAATATTTAAAATTAAGCAATTATCATAAAACAAAAGTAATATATCATATCTTAAAATATGGTTCGCTTGTAAGGCTAGCTTTCTAATTATATAAATAAACTAATTCATTGAGCTAATAATTAAAAATAAAAAGATAGGTTGATCGAATTAAAAATACAGGATAATTTGTTTTTTCTTCAATGCTATATTATTAAAAGAAGTCTCTATTTGTTCTGTTTCAGCAATTGAAAAGTTAGTCAAGCATTTTTATCTTTTCCTATTAATCTAAGAAAAGATGTTTTATAAAGATTGTCAATTTACCAGTACTCAACAATAAAAATGCATTTACAAGAGAAACGTTCTGACATGGTTTACTTATGATTGAACTTTAAATGCAACAGTTTCAAAAAGCAAACCATATAAAGCAGAATCCTTGACATATATTCAGCTAATGGCCGCCATCGTACCTTGTCTCGCATCATCTCACTCATTTTAATGATGGTACTCAGGGCACTCACGGCAGCTTCCCATTTTCCTTCCCCGTTTCCTCTTTTTGCCGGTTTGGCTTACAATCGGCAACTGTTTTTGCATCTCTAGAGTCAAAGTCGAACCGCGTCACGTTCAGTATCTGTGTCTGTTTGAGTGTCTGCCGCCATTGTTTGGTAATCTAATGCCTTTGATAGGGTGGGGAAGGGAATGGGTCGGTAAGCGCAGAAAAAATCATCATAAGTGCGACGTCCGTAGTCCATGTTGCCTGGCTGTCTGCATATGCCTGATAATGTTATCCGGCAGATTCGTAGCGTGCCCACCTCCTAGCCCGATCTTGTTCCGTCCCCCTCTCCAACCCCAATCCCTAGTCACCCCATGTCGTCTCTTTCTGAAGTGGTTGTACGATTTGGATTTTGATTTCAATGCCACTCAACTGGCCGTTGCCGCCCTGGGAAAATCGCCTTAAACAGTTCATTTCGAAAATGCGAATAACGCGGACGAGTGCAACCCCGGGACAGGAGCTACACTGTTACAGTGGCAGTACGGGGGCTGGAGCTGAGAAGCAGTCGCATCACTCGAGCCATTGGCCATGTACGGGGTGGTTTTTCATTATCATTTGCGCTGCACATAAATTATTTATTGTTAGCGATTTTCCAAAAAAGATAACAATAGCAAGCAAGGCCAGCTTTTATTTACTTTGGCCGCGAATTTTGGCAGGACACGAACCAGGCACCAGGACGATGCCCAGTACCAGAACCAGAATGAGTTCACTGTCTCACTTAAATCTGCTTTCATACATACAAATATTCGAAATGTATGAACATGTGAATACCGAATACAGCTTTATATGTATGTAACTGAATAAAATTATACGTACAGATCTGTTTATGTATGTATATAAGCCACTCGATATAGTTGTTGATATTGTTGTTGTTGATGATGTTTGTGTGTGTTCACCCTAAATCGACAAACATTTCGCCAAGCCCGGATGTACATAAATATTTATAAGTTTTGCATTTGCCGCATTATGCGAGGCCATATAAAAAGAATATTTATATGAATTTTGCGTTTTCAAGCAAATAGCCAACGGATAGGTTCACGCCAACATGCCAACATATTAATTATATACATATATATATATATATATATATATATATATATATATATATATATACATATATATATATATATATTTTTATATGTATATATTTGCGTTAAGTATCAGTAGTACGTATTCTCATTAAATGATGAGGCTAAGATAAGCCTTGGAAGGCTTTCAGCTAAATAAAGCTAAAATGCTCGAACCAGTACGGCTACCAAGAATCAAAGTTTGCTGATAAACTTTACTTATTTATCGATTTTCGTTGGGTGTGTAGGAAGGTATATAGTTAATTGTATCGGAGATTAAAGTATTCATGCAGATGGACATACAGACATATCTAGATCGACTTGGCTTCTGATCGGGATCAAGATTATATATACTTTAAGCGGTAGGATTTTCTTCGTCTGCCTAATTCATACAACCATAACAAGAGTACCTGTTTTACTTCTCTCAATTGATTTATGGGTATTATCAATGATAAAATACTGAATAATTGTTTGACAGCGATGAGTTTTGTAGCCAAGAATACCCCGCTCAAAAAAAATATCCTTTTCTGGAAATAATTCAAAATTATTTATATATACTGTATATTATATTAGATATAGTATATGAATCATCGCTATTATCAGCCAAAGAAAAGAAAGAACTGTACAAAATACATTTACAAAGCATCAGCCTCAAACCAAAGCCCCCACTAGGAATTGCAAGTTTCTACCAAATAATTGTACTCTATGCTGATGCAATACCCAATACACAGTCTCCCTGCAGCTCTGTGACTACCCACAAGAGCGGAAGTTAACTTGCGTGCCGGTCCAGAATGACCGTACGCCCCACACACCACGCCCAGCGATGTCAATAAAAAAAACCAAAAACGCAATACGCCCGCCCCCATTTCATTCGCTTCAGCTGCTGCTGCTGCTGGTGGTTCGGCTCGTTTGACTGCGGCTCAAATTTAATATTCACTCGCGCAAATAATCCGCGCAGACGGACAAAAAGACTAGCAGACAGACAGAAAGGCTGGCAAACATAATGGTGAAATGGCACTGCTAAGCTGACACGAGAAGGGGCCTTAACCACGCCTCTCTCTCTCTCTCTCTCGCTCTTGGCCAGCCACAGCCACCAGTTATGCAAACTGCAAGCTGCAACTGCAAGTGAAGTTTGTCTGTGGCTAGCCTCGGCTGACTGTGACATTGTTAGTGCGTATATGAGTGTGTGTGCATGCGTACGTGTACGTGCTTAAATTTGTTCATTATTTGATAGTACTAAAATCACTGTTTTAAGTACTAATTTCCTGAGCAAGGTATTCCCGCAGATATAAAATTGACGTACAATCTGCTTTCATTTCTAAGATATTTCCTATTATTCTAGCTAAGATCATTGACTGTTGTCAAATCTAATGCTCCTACGTCGCAAATACATAACTTTATAGTATAACTAAACTGAACAAGATACAAAAATATATATACACACCATGAGAAATTTATTCAATGCTTTTAAGCAAGCTCCTGATATTTACATTCATTCTCACTTTTAGTGACATCCAAACTATTTCCAGAGTTTCCTTTAAATGTTAAGACGGCTAATCGAATTGGAAACATATATCTGATATATTATTGACATTATGCTCTAAAGCAAAGGTTGGTTAACCCATTTTAAACATATATAGCGATAATTTAAGCAATAAAAACTTTATTTTTTACAATTGTTGATGATCCTCAACGATTCGCAGATTCCTTCTCTGCGGTGCAACGTGTTAGTCTAACAATTAACAAATTTGGAAGCTTGGTGTGTTTGGTTATAATTTGCCTTGATTTTCTAGATGACTGACCTGAGTCAAAGTCAGTCTGCTGTTCAACCACCACCACCTCCACCCTCTTCTTTCTCGCTGCACTGCTACTGCGTTTTGTCAAGTCACAGACCTTCGTAAAAAATATAAAACAAGTAGGACTGGTCCACTCGAGTGTGCCCGAGTGCGCGGTACCCTTAACCGAGGACTGACATGCCCAAGCAGACACTGTCACTGCTTGCCATTTTGTATCTCCAACCTGGATGGAAGCTTCCACACAAAATACTGGACAAACGAATCGACTTTGGTACTAATATTAAGACTCACCGAGAAAATATAAACTTAATGATATATCTACTTGATATTACAGCTCGTTGCTTGCTTCTAGTTGTTACATGCATTTCCACCACTTTCATACACTCTTTTTGACCATTTTTAATGTGTTATGGGTATAAAAAGTTTGCTTGTCTGGCAAATTGCAACTGCACGCTGACTGACCCCAGTACCCCACCCGCTCCTTCTACCTCTTGTCATGTTGCTGTGTCGCGCCTGCTACTCCTGCTCATGTTTTTGTTGTCATTGTTGTTGCAATTGTTGTTGTTATTGCTGTTTGTTGTTAGTGTTGCTTCATTTCACTCGTTTGTTTTGTGTCTTTTTCTCGACGCGCTCCTCGTACAACTGTCCAAGTGACAGCTGCCGCCGTGCCTGACAGGCAACGCTTCCTCAATACCCAGTCCCCCAATGGCACCTCCCCATACACTCCATCCAATGCGCAATCAGTTGCAACGCAATTTGATTTTGTCGCTTCATGGTTCGTAACAGCCACATACCAAACCACCTCTCCCACCCCCAACCATCACCTCTACACTTTTCACCACCCCCTTCCGCCTCTTTTAGGCAATAGCGTCCATCGCTTGGCCGCCATAAAGTGCACATGTCGCTTCGTGTTCGCAGTGACATTCATTCGCCGTTACAGCGCTTTCTTTTTGGCTCACATTGCGCATACGACGTGTGGGCCATAAAAACTTTGCCCTGCAATCTGGCCATTGCGATTGTGTTTTACCTCTGATACCCCCAGCAAGGATATCCTCCCGTTGCATTTTTTGACAATTTATTTGACGGCTTCAAGTTGCCGACGTTGCTGCGGTTGGAAAAGTGCATTAGCCGCTGCCTGTCATTCAAAAAACTACAACACCAGCAACAGAGATCATTCTTTGTAGTAGATATGTGGCAGGCTAAACAAAGAACTTCATCGAAGCCCATATACCCTTCTAAGGTATTCACGTAATAAAAATTTAAATTGAAATTGAAATTGAAAAACTGAAACTTAAATTACGTGTAGATAAAGGTCGACAAGCAAGAAGAGTTCAACTTAGTGCACGATGTTCCCATCCCAAAGCATATATACTTGTATTATAAATGTATATATATATATATATATATATATTGTATACAAGAAATGTATTTATGATAGTTTAATTTTACGATAATTATAAAAATCATGACATTGAAAACTTTATACCTTTGCTCTTAAATTATTATTAAAAATAGTATTCATCAGTTTGTTGGGTGCTCGAGTATTACCATATATAATATTATAAAAACAAAATTGAACTGCGAATGTTTCCCATGAAAACGCACCCTGTATACCATATATCTAACTGGTTTACATGGATTTGACACTGAAACATTGCTTGCTTATCATTATATCAGATCCCAGGGCAATATTAAGCTATTTTTTGGCTTATGTCAATTTCTTAAATATTGATCAATAATTTAAATAAATAAAAAGATACTATAAAGATAAGTAGTAAGCCCAACATGAACAGAATGTGTATAGATATTTGAGGAATAAGTATCTTTAAGATTAAAAGATTATCTTAAAGATAATTTAAAACATTTTTCACCACAGAGTTCATAAAGCATCAAAGAAAAATACAAGCGCGAGTATATTATGATACAATAACAAATCCCTCTCTTTTTTTTTAAATAATGCATTTAAAATATAGCAATTTCAATGTACTCAACAGCTAAATTCCCTTAACCCAGATCGACCAGACTATTAATAGGAGTATTAAACATATATCCTGTATTGGATCGGGTAAGGTTCTCTCTGTCCATTTCACACTTTTCTGTTATCTTTTTATTACTAACTACAGCTAATACAGTAGAATTTCTGTCTCTAAAACTATCCAATAGACCGATCGATTGCAGCTTTACTAATAGATTAAATTTGAAAACCTGTCGAACATTTACAATTTATGAATTTGTTGTCAAATTTATCAAATCCTTTGGCTTTAGTCGCAATAACAACAACAATCGGAACAGTAGCAAGTGACATAAGTATATACATTTTTTCATACTACCAAAGATCTGTACAGTGGCTGTAATTTTATTTTACTGTCTGAGCGTTAACGACAATTGCACTTGTTGTTGTAGTTGTTGCTGGTTTTAGCACTCAATTGATTTTTGGCTGCCATTGTTGTTGTGGCTGTTGATATTGCTGTTGCTGTTACTGTTGCTGCTGCTGATGCTCTTGCTGTTACTGTTGCTCTGGTTGTTGTAGCATTATGGCTGGGCCGTGTTGTTGTGTTGTTCTGTTGCTGCATTGTAGCCTGTTTGCTTTGGTTTTCTTTTTTCGTTGTCTCTCTGGCAATGCTGAAGCATTGCGGTCGCCATATTGCGTTTGCATGCACGCCCACAGCCAAACACACACCCACACACACACACACACACACACACACACACACACACACACACACACACACACACACACACACACACACACACACACACATACATATAGGACGAGACACATTGACGTGGCCATATTGATGGCCATGTTTCATGCGCCGTTGTCAGTCAAATTTAATGCGCGCCGCAAATATGCAACCAGCCCTCCCAATCTTTGACCTGACGCCTCCTGCTTCCTGGCTTCTGACCCATGGCTACACCTCCTGCTATTAAGTCCTCTGGTTCTGCCTCATTGTGCAGCTCATTGGATGCCAGACAATAAGCGCGACTTTTCATTTGGCCATTTAATAAAATGCAGCACAGTCTCCATGTGAGGATAGCTTGGAGCGAGCCCTACCCAATGCGCCTCGTAAAGGGCTGAAATTGTTGTTGGATTTATGGCGGCATTACATGACATGATTAATGGCCAAGGGCTGGATAAGTCAAGCCCTCCTGGGTACAGAGCCGCAGGTTTAACTGGCTATCAAAGCAGCTGCCACGCTCTGCACGAGATTTGCTCCAGTTGAATCTATAAGCAACAAAGCTATTAAGATACCAGAATTATAAATAAAAAATCTATAGAGCAACTGGCTGAATTGCAGCTTAAGACTTTTATAATGCACAGTAAAACCAGATTGAAGTAAATATTTTTATATTTTCTTAACGAATCTTATACGTTTATGTAAACCTGAATAAGAATATTTTCAAAAATCTAAAATTCAATATCTATGATTGCAAATGTTGTAAGAAAATATTGTGAGGGCTGAAACTATGGATCATTGTCAGAAAATAAGATGTGATCAGGCCCAAAGTGCATTCAAACTTGCCTCAGCTAACCCAAACCTAACCTAGTCAAGTCAAAAATATAATGCAATGTTTATTCAATCTTTTTAATCTGGACACTCGCATCCTTTAGTAGACCTAGGATATCATTATTGTCTACTTATTTGCATGATTATAATTATTTCATTTAGTTTTTCCCAACACTAAAATTGTGTTTTTTTCTATTCAATATAAACTAAATTTTATTTTCTCCCAGATGTGTAATTTTTTTTTAAAATAAGTGTTGCGCTTGATGGTAAAATTAAAGTTAGGGACTCAATTTTATTATTCAGTTGTTGATAAAGATAGAAAAATGAAATATTGAGATCTAAAAGCATCGTAATCCATTGGTCTGCACTTCGAAGTTAAAGTTTCTACATTTCACACAAGCCATTTCATCGCCTTGTATGATTTACATGTGCTATTTGAGAGGTATATTTTTTCAATAGTTACAATACATGCGATTGCAAACTATACTCGAATAGTTCGATTTTTAGCAATTTTTATTGGGGTCTAGATAAAATATATATATAGTATAATTCAAACTAAAGTTTTCTTCGATTCGTTTATTTTTCTTGGTAATCCTGGGTTCGACTTCCACATAGGGTGGTTCTGTTGTGATTGTTAGCCTAAAAGCCCTTTGTAGCCTTTGTAGTGATTATAAACAGATCCAATGCAAATTACATTGCGTAGGAACTTATGCTAAATAAATTAATACATTCTTGAAATACGTTTGAAAACTTTTCATAATGATTAAGTCATATAGTTAAGCCGTTAGGGCAAGAGAGTCAAGCTATAACTACGAGTATATTTGATAAAATGATGAAACAATTATGGTAGGGCCAACTTATATCTAGTGCAAAGACAGAAATATAAATACAAGTTTTTGAATAATGCTCGCTGATTCATGCATACAATCGGATAAATATTGTTGAAGCAAGCTGAACTTAAAATTGCGTACAATAGAAATATTGTTAGTTATTTGAACAGCTTTCATCACTCAATACATATGGAAATCACAAAGTCACAACATTCAGTTTACCCGTATATCCTGACAACAATCTCCGCAAATATAACACCCAGGCATAAATCCACACATAGACAGACATACCCACACGGTGAACTGCTCTAACTTCTGTTCCAGCCACTGTCAAAACTCTGGACTCAAAACCCAAACAGAAATACAAACCGAAATCCAACCCTAACCCCAAACCAATTCCCAATTACCTCAATGCTTGACGTTGCCTCGCTTACGATTCGTTTATTCTGTTGATCCATCAAATTAAAAATGTAATGCTTCAACATTTAAACTGGCATCCTCCCTCTTAGAACACATCCCTAATGCTGCTGCAACGGGCCAGGTGGTATGGCACTAATAAGTGCAATCAGTGAGGGCGAAGCTCACTTCAGGCAGCAGTTCCCTTGCAGTTACCCAAATCTCTGGTCTATGGGTTGCTGGTCTCAACCTCCGGCTCCCCGGGTCTCCGTTCTCCAGCACCTCGTTGGCTTTTGTTTTTTTGGCATTCGTCTCCTAATGAACTGAGCGTGCAACAAGCAACGACCAGAAGAGCGCCAGGAAGGAGCAGTAGACAGACAGGCAACAAGAGCAGCAGCAGCAGCAGACCGTACCGAACCATCAAGTGCCATCAACGTTGTCATGATTTCTGCTTGTTAACATGGCTACCATGGCATACCCTATCCATGCTCCTACCCCTGGAGATCCCAGTCATGGCCCAGCTACCCACATTGGTTTTGCCATCTTGCGAATTGTGAATTCTGAAAATTTAACTCTTAACGTAAAATGTTGGCTCGCTTTTTAGGTTGCTATTGACTTTTGAACGAAAACGAGAACGAAAAGTAGAACAAGAGACGCAGGGAATTACGAGTGGAGAATCGGTCCGCTAGCTAGGATGGAGCAGCCTCCTCTGCCATAATTCGCCGACGACATGTCAACAGTGGCATTACTCCACATCCGAAATGACAACATGAATGAATTGGATGGCTTGTGGCAGGTAGAAAGGGATTGAGTGGGAGCTGGAAAGGTTGAGTGGGTGAAAGTACACAGAGCAACGGAGCAACGTGTTAGTTCATTTTGATTGCTAATTGGTTTGTTACACAATGGCGCAACGGGTTTTAACGAATTGGCCAAAAATTTATCAGCGAACGAACAAGTCAGAACTTCGTTACAATTAGGTGGAAGAAGATATATTTCCAATAAAATGCAATAGCTTATCATGCAAGAATGAATGCAGTTACAATACAAAAAAATATTACGAGAAAAAAAAACAAAAAAAAATTAGATATACAACTTTAGCTTCCATTTGAAGTGGTTTTTCAAGAAAACAAATAAGACTGCGACACTGACGTTTGCTCGACTACGAGATACCTTTAACCCCAGTCACATTAAAATACTGAACATGTAATCTAACTAAACTAATCCATACACAGACATTATAAACAGTACTTTCGCAATTTAATGGTTTCAAAAGTCTTTGGTTAATAAAAAATTAACATTTAATTTGAGTAGTAGACAAGTTGAGCAGAGTAAATTACGGCCACTACTCTGGGAAGGCCCACAGCAAAATTTCTTCTTGAAAATCCTCTGTGTTTGTCTGATTTTCATTTATCTTTAATTTAGTTTCTAAAATTGAAATCAATATCTATGAAACTGTGGTATTAATATTTTTTTTCCGTTTTTTAAATAAATTCAGAATTCAGAAGATACATATTAGGTATCCTTAGCCCATATAGTTAAATAATATTGTTTAGACGGTAAGAACAGATATTTTCAAAAGGTTTAGGTACAGGAATGTATATCATGTAATAATACGAGTACTTGAAATAGAAAATGTATATAATATGTATTATTAAATCACTTAATCTTAACAATTGCTTAGTATCACTGCTCTATTAAATGGAGAATGTTTTTATAACGTAACACTAACACTGACAAAATATGCATCAGTGACAAATGTCGTATGAGTACTGTTATCGTCGTGGGTGCTAGCTGCAGGCCCAGATCTGGGAAGAGCCGATTCCTGGACCTGAAACGCGTATTTAAGCCTAAGGCCGGCCAAAGCTTACAGCGTAATTGTCGACGGACAAGTAACACACGGGCAGGTGAAATTTGTAGGGTTTTGGCCTTTTGCCGGAGGAAATGAGTTGCCGCAGAGCTCTGCTATCTGCAACAAGTTGGCCAACCGCATAATCCACAGAAACCACAAAGGTCACACTCGCATACACACAGACACAAATACACACACAGTTTGGCATTAATAAATTTGCAGCAAAAAGCTGTTGGAAAATATTGAAAAAGCGATCTCTACACAACATCCATAAAGAGATATGCGTCGAGGCTGCGTTTTTTGCAACCACAGCAAGGATTAAAGTGTACAGGATAGCAGCGGGCACACCATCAAATAACAACGCCAATAACAACAACAACAACACCAGCAACCATAACACAACACACACAAATGTTCATTGTTGTGACAATGTGGCAAACGAAAGCACACAACGACAGCAGCAGCAGAAACAAGAACAACAACAACAGCAACAATGCTGACTCGTTGATATTGACAACTTTTTAATCACTTAATAAATTCAATAAAAATTAAATGCGGTCGCGCGTCAACAAGGGCAACAGCAAATGGACCAGCGACTGGCGACAGACAAACGCAGCAGCCCCATGACACAGGACGCAAGTTCAATGGATAACAGTACGAGGAACCAGGATCCGAACAAAAAGTCCCTCAGTCAATCAGTCAGTCAATCAAGCGTTTGACAAAACTCAAAGCTGACAATGAACAACACGACAGGCTGCTCCTGTGAAGACAAAAGGGTTCAATCTGAAAGTCCACTTCATTTCAGTCTTAAAAGCTTAGAGATGCCAACTTTATGAAATGGCATGCCAACTGTGTTATTTACTCAATTGGCAATTCTTTTCACTTGGAAATTGAAAGGACCTTTTTAGAGTATATTACGTTCTGTAATTCGCTTTGATTATTTGCCCAATTACTTGCATATTGAGTTATTTGTATATTACAATTCTGTTTTTAATATTTGAATCTTAAGGTAAGAAAACCAAAATAAAATATTATTTTAAAAAATATGATTCCCTGCTGAATTAAATAATGTTTAATGCTTAGCATATATACTATATATATATACTTTCGATATTATTAATCATTTTTAAAATAATCTTTCAATAAATAATATAATTTACAAGAGAAACGAAATGAACTTACATATTTTATAAAAATACAAATACTCGTTTTACATAAAACCACAGATCATTCGCCAAAAAATTTTATAAAAACCAATTATCAATACTAATATTAATTTTGGTCGTCATCTTACTTTTACTTTAAGTTTTTTAAAGGACATTTCAAATTCGGTAATTGTATTAATTTTGAAATACCTTCTTTAAAATATAGGAGGAGTATATGCTCTGCCTTGTGCCAAAATTAAATTCCATTTAATTAGCGTCAAATATTTTTTCCAGTACTTTAATTCGTCAAATTAAGTGGGTATCAAAGGGCAGTACAGAAGGTTGAAGCTTACTTATAGCAGTGTCTGTGGGAGGAAGAAATAAGTTGAAGTACTTGGGGCTGAAGTTGCCTTGAATTTATTCGATATTACTGCGAATCGTATCAATATCAGTCAGATAAGCTACGGTGAAGCAAATCTCAGCTATTTCGGATTACGCCGCCTCTTCCATACTCGTATCCCAGTACATCGTATACACTGTATACACCATACACACCAGCGACTAATTTGCTGGGCTCTTGAGTTTTTAAACCAAGCTAAGCGCATTAGAAAAACACAACACACAGTTAATGACTAGGAATGGCCGGTTCGAAAACGGCTAACCACGAACCCATAGGCAGCCCGATGCCAATACTTCCAATTCGCTATCGCTTCCCCCTCTATCGACTCCCCCTCACCCTCCATCAGCACCTCGACCATAACCATCTTCCGCTAGTTTTATAAGAGACGTTATATAGTGACAAGTTACAAATCGCCAACATTGGCATTTAAATTGTAAACCGGACAGCTTTAAAGTTGCCCAGACAATTGACTTTGCTTGCGTGACATGCGGCCAAATGCACTTCATTTCGAGAGGGGGAGCTGATGGAACCAGGAGAAGAGGGCAGGACTAGGCCACATGCAATCAGCGTCGCCAGTCGCATTTCATTAGCGCTAAATTAAGCAAAAATCAAACCAAAAATGCAAAAAAAAAATCAAGTGCATTTATATATTGCAGCCAACCGAACTTTGAATACACTTTCCAATTTGTTGCAAATTATAATACAAGAAATAAACTTGAATTTATTCTCTTCCAAGAAAAATAGTTAACTTTCTCGCTAACACATTTGCCACACTACAATTGCAATTAAATTTCAAATTAAACGTATACGAAAGCTCAACAGATATATAATAAGTTGCGTTTCAGGAGCTCTCGCATAGCTGAAGGATTTTTTTTTTTAAATACGAACAAAGGCGATTGCAATTCATTTTCCAATGTCAGGCGCCCGAAAACTCTCTCATTTCGTTTGTAATTTGTGTGGGAGTGGGGGGCGGCACAATGGTGGATGCGGTATAAAGTGGTAGGGGATCTCCCATTCCGCACCTCAATCCTCTAACCATGCTTTTGCCAATTTCCACTGATGCGCTCTTTGTAATTTCTGGCCAACCATTTTCCAATGCATTTTGGCCATTTTTATATTTTCAGTTGATTTCTTCTTCATTTTTGTTTTGTTGCACGTCGCGCGGTTTTGCGTATCTCTATACGAAAATATCTGAGTCTGCATCTACTTGTATATCTATAGCTCAGTATGCGAGTGTGTGTGTGTATGGCAGTGTGGATGACTGAGTGCGTAGGCATTTTTGACTTTCGCAGTGTTTCGCTTACCGCCGCCAACAATCACACAGTCAACCTCAGTTGCGGCGGTGACCGAACAATAACAACAACAACAACAGCAACTACAACAACGACCAATGCTAAATAGTCAAATAGTTTTCGACGAGCCGCATTTTACAACGGCAAAAAAAGGCTACAACAAAGTGCAACGTAATACAACAAAGAGAAGAAGTTCAAGCCCAACCCCACGAGGGCTGCCCGGCTGATATATATACTATATATATATATATATATATATATATATATATATATATATATATATAAAACAGGCACAAAAGTGTAAAACACATTGTGAAAATGTAAGTTTTCCATTGATTAAAAGCGAAATGCGGTGCAGTAGTCACATTGCAAATTTCGATGCCGATTGGGCTCCTACTGGGATCTGATTGGGGTAGGCCTGGCTGCGGCAGCCACATGTTGTCTAAGGTGATCAACACAAAGAACATGAGTAATATCATTTTATCTTTATTTTATATTAATCGATTGTGAATCGTGGATACATAAAATAATAATGTAATATTAACTGCCCTAAAGGGCTTAAAGAACGGGACTTATTATTCTGAATGTCAGATGAGAAACATCTATGTTTGGGGAAATATTCAAAGTTAGAAATAAGATAATATAGTTTTGTTCACTAAAATCGACTGCAAGGTTGACCTTATGTCAGCAGCTCTGGTCATCATTTAACATGTGTTCCTATGGCCTTGACTATGACTAATTGATATATGTCCAGAAGTAGGCCATTTTGTTATATATAATCTTTTTTTTTTGGCACTCTCTGTGCGGTTAATGGGTAGGTTTTGACAAAATGCGCTGCGGTTGGCTTGAATTACGAGTATGTTCAGTACTTGTTGTCCTTGAATACCTCTTGTGCATGTGTCTTTTTACATTTTCGGTGACAAAATTGAGGTTGCTATGCTAGTTAATGCGACAATTGTAGCAAATAGGCGCATGCTGATGTGACGGGACCACCAGGTCTCTAAAATACAAGTATTAGACATATTTGCAATAGCAGTTGTAGTTGTACAAAACTGACACAGGATCCCCTGGCTAGACCTCATAATCTACAATTATGCCTTTTAATTGGCATTATCGATCTGTGTAGTACGCACTGCGGTTGCCACTGGCCTTCAACTTGTAACTGGGCGTGCAAATTTATAGAACTGAAAGCAAGACTTTCTAGGACCGCCAGTCGACAATGTCAGCACCTTGGGTAAAAGATGAAGAACCATTTTAACATTGTAAGGTTGAAATGAGGCACAGCGTAACAAATTCAGGGATACTTGTTATAAAGGCCAAAAGTACAACTTTCTGAACAAACTGATGACAGTTCTTTTTAAATAGGTGACAATTTTTTTCGGGTGTATCGGCTAAAAGATATTTCTTTGTTTTATACCATTTATCGCGACTCTAGTTGAAGCCCTTACTTGTAACCTTAAATATTGTATAATTCCTAGGGATAACGCCATTTTTGTAGAATTCTAGTTGATAGATGAGAAGTGATCTAATTTTCAAACGAAAGCTAATAAAAGCCAGTCATATCTATAATTCTGACAGCATTTTGCCGCGCATTTCCATTTCACTATTTTTAGAAAAGAAATTCTTTTGACATACATATTTTTATAGCCACAGTCTTTCAACTGTGATAATTTTTAGACTTATACGTAACACAAAATCCTTTGTTTAAATACGAGTCTAGAGAGAATATCATCTGTCCTTTAAAGTGGTTGTTCTCAAGACAAGAAACACCGGACCCAAAGCTAGTTAATGTTACATTAAGCAGTGCATTCTGATTACTATCAATTTAACTTAAATAAGTCAAATTTTGTTGGATTGTGAATTTAGTATTCATTTAGTAATCTCATCAGAGATTTTTATAACTTCATCCACCATAATTGTTTATAAAATGATTAAAAAACTTGAAAGTTGCTTTGTTGATTTGTTTTTTGGTTTTTATTTGGTTTTAGAAATTCGTTTGTGTTAATTTTTTCGCGCTAAAACTTAAAGCTATACAAAAAAATTGTTGTTTTTCTCTTACATGACTAAAAACTTAAGTATTATTAATAGCTAAATTCGCATTATTCAAAAAAAATTTGAGATATACCGCTCTATTTACAATACGAATATAACATTCAAAAGGTTATGCTTGGTGTTCTAAAACAAAAAGTAAAAAGTAAATAAAAATTGCAAAAGGTAAAAAAAAATGTATAAGAATACTATGCGTTAATGTGACCTCTTCAGGCCTATACGCTATCGAAGACAAGGTTTGTTTACATCAAGATAAAAATAAAAAAAAAAATTTTGAAAGTAAAAAAAAATTTAACTAAATTTTCCTGTTTTGTTGTGGGAGGGGCGTTCAGTTTTAAACATTTTTCTAAGCGTTCGCTGCGAGGCGATCGGTGAAATTATTTTTCGTCTCTCCTCGAATTATATAAAGGCTATTGGGGTTATTGATAATTTCAGCCAGCTTCTAGGAGGGGTTCAATTTTTTGGTATGTTGTGCTCGGGTATTACTATATGTGTGTGGGTATGTGCAACGAACTCAACGCACGATTTTATGAATCGAGCATAAAACTTCGAGGGAGCCCGCCACACATCCTATTCCCTATCCATATGTATATAGATATATCCTTTAATCTTTTTGACCGCCTCCTTAGCCGCTCCGTTTGCCGGCCGGAGTCGTGTTTGGTTTTTTTCTTTGTGCTGTGCTCTGCTGTGGACGTGTCTAACTTATATGACTATATCACAATGTTGCTGCCGCTCTGCGTCTGCGTCTGCTCTCTGTATCCTGCATCCTGCATCTTGCTCCATTCGAACTATCACTCTGTGTGTATGTTTTTGTATGTGAGAATATATGAATTACTCAGTAGGGCCGCCACACGGTCTTCTGCTGCACGGCGGCATTCTTTAGCTTTGTTGCCGCCGGCAGCGTCGTCTCCGGCGATGCCTGACGTGCTGCAGTCGCCACCGTCGTCGATTCATGGTAAAGCGGCTTTAATGCCGACGGTGCTTTAAGATCGCAACGCATACGTAGCGGCACAGAGATTTGCTGAGTGGGTGAGCTGCGCGTCGAATCGATGGACTTGTCCAGTTCATACTCAGATTTGACAACGTCGATTTGCTCATCATCGGAGTCAGCATCCGATGCAGATTGTTCGTGAATGGAGCTTGTTTCAATTGAGGTGTTTAGTTTAAGCAGGACATGATGCGTTGGCGAAGAGCTCGATGGCCTCGACGAGGCGGGACTCATGTGCGCTGTCTCTGCACTTACTCCTCCATGATGTAGTGCAGCAGCTGCCGCATTGCGCGCCCGCAAGCCCGCTGCAGCCGCAAAGTTATACGGATGAAAGGCGTGTGGCGTGGACTTTTGGCTTTGATGGGCAGCTGCTGCGGCGGCAGCGGCCACATGATTGAATGGAAACTGCGGCATGGTATAGGCTGCTGGCGCACCACCCGGCGGCGAGGGCATCATGGAAGCGGATTGCATAGCACCTACACCTGTCGGTGGTGGCGGATAGTCAGGGGCAGCAGAGGTGGGTACGGCAGCTCCAGCACCTGGGGATACGACCCCACTGGCGCTGCCATTGGGCGAGCTGGCAGACTTTGATAACGCCGGATGATGCACTGCAGCGGCGGCCGCCTGCTGATGACGGAAGTAATCCGCATAGCCGTAAGTCATGTACGCAGCATCCAGCCAAGCTGGGTTCAGCATGAACGGATTAAAGGCGCCGGGATGTGGATAGCCATAGCCTATAAAGAAAAGAAAAATAGAAATAGAAGTTAGTAAATTCATAAAACAAATATAACATTTTTTTTAACTTTGGATTGGGTTTAGGAAGGTAGGAGGGGTTTTTGGTAATTCAGAACTCAAAAGTTTAATGGAAACTAAAAAACTCACTTTGCTTACTTCTTGGCTCCCGCGGCCCGTCGACCGTTACTTTGATGGCTTTGCTGTAGCTGGCTATCTGCACTGGATATGTTGCAATGGTGATGGTGAGCGTGAATGACTTGCCCCGACCGGAGCGGCCCACAAATCGCAGATCATTGAATTTTGCTACCTGATTCTTCATCGTTGTCGTACAATTACGCAGCTCCCCACAGTAATTCTCATCGTTTCCACATTTGATCGAGACAAGGGTACCATCGGGGACATCATCCAATGCGATCACCTTGAAGGCGCCAGGGAGAGATTTGTTGGAGCGCCAGTGATTTGGCAGTGCGCTGCATAGGATCGAGGGTGAGCCAGTCTGGGCCAATTCGCCGTGATATTCCTGCAGCATTTCGTGCAAGCTGGCAAACATGTCTGTCATTGAGCTGGGCATTTTCGCCGAGTTCGATGAATTCGCCGCATTCGCTGAGTTTGAGTTGGAGCTGCTATTGTTGTTGCTGCTGCTGCTGCTATTGTTGTTGTTGTTATTGGTACTGTTATTATTGTTGGTGTTGTCCGGCGTGGAGCTACCCGTGCTGCTCGCCGAATGTGTGCTTATGTTGCCTTGGCTGACATTTGTTGCTGCTGCTGCTGCTGCCGCTGCTGCTGCGGCTGCGGCCAGGACTTGCGTATGGGCGCTTGTATTAGCCACCAGTGTGGGTCCAGCAGGCAAATGCATTTTAATTTTGTATTGAAGTGTTGCACTTAAAAAAAAAGTTTTTGTTGCTTCTTGTAATCCAAGTTAATCCTTCTTGCCGCCTTTATGCACTTCACCGAACCAAAAAAAATTAATTTTGGAAAATGCTTGCAAGCTGGCAGAGCCGCTGCTTTTTGCGATTTACTATAGCACTCGTAACACAAGCAAAATTTATTTGGATAGTTTATAAATTTTGTAATTTGTTTATTGTGATTTTTCTAGTTAATATTACTCGTTTCGCTTCACTTTTCAAACGCGGCGAAATTTAGTTGGGCTCTCGCTCGCTCTGTGGCTGCGTTCTCGACACGTTAAAGTCGCTGTGTGAACTGTTTCTCAACTGCGATCGTTGCCAGTATTTAAAGTAGAATGCGCTGCTGTCGCTGTCGCCGTCAGCGTCGCTGCTGTGCCGCTGCAAGAAAGCACGGGCGTGCTCATATTCGGTCTCGCTTGCACTACACGCTGGGCATTCATCGCACTCGCTCGCACTCTCTGCAATTGTTAAGGACGTCGCTGCGTGGTTTGGTTGGCTCGTTCGCTTACCTATTGTGTGTGTGTGTGTGTGAGCTTGTGTATAGGCTAAGGGTGCAGCGGCTGCCGGCGGCGGCGGCGGTGGTGACCGGGGCAGGTATCAAGCAACCACCATTGCCACAACAACAACCACAGTAAAAATTTCCCATTTTTCCATTGCGGTGTACACTCGCGCACACAGAAAACACGACCAGCAGCAACAACAACAACAGCAGCAACAAGAAATAAGGGAAGTCGAAAACCGAGGCCGCAGCAGCGACTGAGGCAGAGGCGTGCGTTGTTGCTATTGCTGTTGCTGGTGTTGTTGTTGTTGCCTTGCTACTTGTGGCCAGGGACGAGCGGTCAAACCGACAAACGAAAAAAATTGAACACACCAAAGGCGAAGAGGGCAAAAAATGTTGGAAGCAAAATAAAAATGTGCCGTGAGAGCGCGTCGCGAGAGCGGGCAGCTCTCTGAGCATATTGGAATGGCGCAGGCGGGCGCAGGAAAAAATAAAGAAAAGCTCGCTGGGGTTTTATCAAAAGTCATGCAGAAAACTGAAAAAATACTGTAAATGCAAAGAAATAACTCATCTTGCTCTCATTTGTGTTCTCTCTCTTTCCCTGTATCCATCTTTTTCTTTCACTCTGCCTCTCTGTTATTCGCTCGCTCGCTCTGTCTCTAGCCCGACGGGCGGTCACTGGCTGGAAAATATGTTTCTTTACGCACGCAACTTTAACATCGGCATGCAACAGTTCCAACTGCGCGCGTGTAGGCACCCCATGGTCCCAATCACAGGACCTAAGCAGGAGCAATATTCCGTCTCAGGCGCAGGCTACGAACCACATCGGAAGCCACAGGTAGCGAGGAGCGCCATATTTGAAGGGGCAAGACAGTGGCGACCAGTACTGTGTTTTCAAGGATAATCTGAGTTAAAATTTTCTGTATTTTATTTTATCACATAAACTTGAATGATGATCAGCAAATTGCTAATTCATAGAAGATTTAAAAAAGTTGAACCGATTATTGACTAAGCATGACTCTAATCTTCCGTATCTACGGAAGTGACTAATGCAAATCGAGAGATTAATTGCGCTAAGCATCAAATATCCTTGTAAGGTAAAACTTGCAAGGAAAAACATGTATAAAATCAGTTACAAAAAAATTAAATTAAATTCAACTATAATACATTATGTAGGAATTCACGATTAATTCTATAATGAACAAACAGTTTATTTTGACATGAGTATTCCGACATAGAAGCTTACTGAAAAAAAAAAGGTAATACGTTCATATGCCCATTTTTTTTATATTTTATATGTGCTGTTGCCTAAAACAGACTGACGACGATACTTGATATGCTGATATTTTTTTTAAACCGTAACAATGATCCTCTTTCTTCCTGTTACCAGCTTCTCCCAAATAACATCAAAGTCAAAATGGACGCCCCTGCGTGATATACGACAAAACAAACTCGCGGCAACCCAAAAAATTGCGGAGCACCAAGCAAGTTAAAACGAGGCCACAAATGCTGCTCACAAACAGACGTATACAACGCTGGGGCAGATTTACAGGCAGAAGGATGAATTGCGGGAGGGCTATTTTGGTACAGGTGGGCGGGTGGTTGGCGGCAAATGGATGGAAAGGCAACCACAATGAGGGGCAACTGGCTGGCCACTGAGGGCGGGGGAACTTAAGTGCGAGCCGAGATTGTGTCGGGATGTTCCACGAGCCAACCAAAATGTCGCGAGAACGCGCCTCGCAGCGGGTGCGGGGCAACACAAGCGTGACGCTGAGAAGCTGGGAAAATACACGCACACTTCCAATAAACAGCGACGCTAGCGTCGCTGTCAACGCAACACGACGCGGATGCGGATGCTGATGCTGATGCTGATTCTCTGTCTATGCGTGTGCGCCCGCTTGCTGTGACAGAAACAACAATAACGAACGGGACCGGTAACGATAACTAAGAATCTTGGCAAGGACGTGCCTGGATGCATTGGCAACTAGCGAAGGTGCCACAGGTTAGTAGCGTGGCACAAGGACGCATCGAGCCGGCAAGGCTTTGATTTTGATTGTTATTGAACCGTTTGCGAGTGCGTTTTTCTGCGAATTCACAATGCTCCTGTGTGTCCTCCGATCGTTCCTGTCGCTTTCCACGGCATTTTCTTTCATTTGTCATTCAGCACCCGCTGATCTCCAACATAGCACAGAAGCTGAGATATGCGCGTGTATCGCTCACGGCAGGACATTCGTCGTTCAAGGATCAACTAAAATCAAAATAATATGTACTCGCGCAGAACGCTTTGATACCTGTTCACAGCACTCGGGCACAGCTGCGCAAGGAGCTAGCTAAGCCACCCTTTTTTATGGCCGTTTTTTTCGTTGCCACCCTCTGGTAAAAATGTAGCGCCCAGGTAACCTCCCACTTGGACAGGTAGTAATGAATTCAGGTCGGTAGATCGCGAGCGCCGCCTTTCGCCTTAATCCTTTACTTATAAAAGTCAATCGCCTGGATTATCCAGCACGCCCAGCAAATATTTTGGGCGATTAACCGCCCCGCAAGCAACCATAAAACCCGCATACAGATCAGTGCAGCAGCATTGCCTTTGCAACGCAGCTTCACCGTTATTCAAAACCTTGACAGGTATACTTTGAGTCATACGATTCTCGATCTCGATGGATATTTCAAATTTTTGATTACGAATAGATCGAATTAAGCTATCAATCGTCTAAAGTTACTTTTGATCTGCATGTGGATTTATAATTACAATTTATTATATTTTATTGTCAAAATCATTTTATTCCTTGTTTACTAAATCTACGAACTTAACTCGGTTACTTATTATAGAATAATTATAACACATGTTTAAGTTATACATTGTATTACACATTTATTACAAAAATCTTATATTTTTAATATTATGTTAGGATTGATTTTTAGGATCAAAAGGCAAACAGGTCTAGAAGAAAATGTTATTATGACTATTTATAACTTAAATAGATTTCTTCCAATATTATATATTCTTCCAGAGAAATACCTAACTAAGCTTAGACATCCAATTATTGGGCAGGTTTTCTACATACAGTTATAACATACACGTATAAGAGATAATTTCCCCAAGAACTCAAGTTGTGGATAATAAGCGTAATGCACTCAACTTGAACATCCCACCCCTCGCTTGATCATGTATGTTACACACACAGAGAACACACACTCGCACAAATTCAAGTCATTCAACAAATGGGGCAAGGGGGCGCTGCTACGATGAGGCAAACCAACCACTGACAAGCGATAGTGTTCTCCCCTTAAGTGCCTGCCCTTGAGTCGAACGACCACTGAGCACACGAAATTTTATAGACACGACACGATCAGTGGCTAACACTGTTGTTGAGGGGTTGATTATAAATAGACGCGAGCCATCCATTTACTGACTGGCAGCCAAGCGTTAAACGAGAGGCAGTTCCCGTTCCAGTGATCGGTGAGCGCAAGCAAGATGCGCGACTTGCTTTTTAGCTCCGCCCCCAGTAGTGATCAGAGCAACTGCAGCAGTACACCAGCAAACGAAGTCCGTGTGCTCTACATGATCCAAACGCCGCCGCTAACTAGGCAACACTGAAACCATAGTATAAAACGGCGGAACATATTTCCAGCGGCGCAGTGGAACAGGCCCCAAGAAAAACAACAACAAAAAACACGCAACTGAGAGCCATTTTTAAAATGCTGCTTCGGCTACTGAGGCCAACGCTAGCAGCGACCGCGAACGTCGCTTGTAAGTGAATTGTGGTTTGTTGTTTTGGTTGGCTCGCGCTGCCACTGCCACTGCCGAAGCCGATGTCGACGTTGACGTTGACGTCACTGCCTCCTTGTGCTGCTGCTGGCGCTGCTGGGATCAACCACCGAGTTGCAAACGAAAAAAATAACACAAAACAAATCAAAAAATTGAAACAGCCTTTGAATTCATCTGCTGTTGTTGTTGCCTTTGCTCTTCATGAATGAGCTCTCCTGTGTGTGCCTGAGTGAGCGAGTGAGTGAGTGAATGAGTGTCCTTCGCAATGTGAGTGAGCGCATAAAAATCACCACATTTCCACTGGCGGATACCTTTCCATTGAAAATTTGTATTTTGAGTGTTTTTTTTTGGGGTGGCGACTTGGAGAGTTTGAGCGTTCTGCTTGAGAGCTGTGGTGGGTTTGAAGATGAGTTTTTTCTTTTTTTTACTTCGTGCCTGTACTACGGTGGCAGCTGGTGGTGACACTCCCACTACACACAGACACACACACAAACATACACATACACAAGTAGGGACTCTCATGCCTGGCCGCAACATCGACAACTGCGCCCACAAGTTTGTGTAATATGTTTGCCTTTCTGTTGGTGTTACGGTGTTTCACCAGACGCTCGTGCATTGGCTAGCTCAATTTTCTCATTCCTCTGTTCCCGATCCCACTACTACCACCGCCTATTGCTTCCAGCTGCCGTCGATGCCGTGTGCGCTACACGTCGCCCTTAAAAACTTCGACACATGTCACTCCTGCATTTTCTCCGCCTTTTCTTAGGCAATTTTCAATTTGTATTTTGTTTTGTATTTACAAATGCCGAAAACAACAAACAAAAAAAACACAAACTGTAGCCAATCCATGGAATGCATATATATATATATATATATATATATATATATATATGTGAAGACCCATTTCAATACTGTGTAACATTTCTATAGCTTTTTCTCGTGCCCCGTGTTATTCCATTTTCTATTTTATTTTTTTTTATTTATTTCCTTTTTTGGTGTTTCTAAAGATCATAACTGAAAACTCCGAGCGACAATTAGCAGCTGCCGATCGTTAGTAGATCGTTGTTGTTGAAATATCATTTAGGGTATAAGATATGGATAAAAGCAAATATTTAACAATGAAGAGCACCTTTCATCTTTCTAAGATTATAGAAAGCCTACCAAAAAGCAATAGCTACTTTACATTTAATTAAAAATCAGAACTCAACTATTTTTGTAGGTGTACGAAAACAGTAAATTTATAAAATATACACCTTCCTTCTTCTTAATATTTCTTATATACTTGTAAGATACGCGTATTTGCATTAAAAATAACATGAATTGTATTTAATTTTCCCTTTTATACTATTTCTAAAACAGGTCGAAAAGCTATCCAAAATACACGCAGTGATGAAAAGCCAGAATATCTCTTATACTTGTATACTACGGGTATGTGTATTCTCGTGGATATTTTTATCCCGTTTTCCCGGGGCTATGTTCTGCATTGCAACTATCGGCTTTTGTCATGTGGTACATCATATTGTTAGCGATAATGATGTTAATATTAGAGCACACTCCACAATTCAGGGCACTACCCTCGGTGTGATGCGTTGCCCTGCACTCGAAAAATGCGTAGACAATATAAAGATTAAGGCTGAAATCCGTTAAGCCCAGCAATGGGCCCTTAATACGATTGCGCCCTATGTAAGAGTACCAGCAAAAACAACAATAACAACAACATCTACGATAACAGACAGGAACAGGAACCAGTTTTATTTATAAATTTCACACACGCACACACACACACGAATATACGCACATCCACACAGAAAAATGATTTTGGTAAATATCAAATTTCATATAATTGGCGACCATTTTGAAGTTTCACATTCAAAATGGAAAAAAGGAGCCGCCCAACGGCAGCGTACAAATTTGTGTTGTTACGAATCGCTGACCAGATGCCAAATGCCGCTTTTTGTGTAGCGCAAAAGCAAGCAGAAATATACTGGGAAAGGTTGAATCTGGGCGAATGTTGACGGGTGAGAGGGGTTGCACATGGAATGTGTTTGATAGAGCGCCACTTGGAGTCAACATGATTTTTTATCTTTTGCCCACAGTCAGAGGCGTCGCTTGCAAGGGCCACAACAGATTTTAGTGCTCAAATTTCTATAGATGTTAGTATCTCAAAAGCTACTTTAAATAAAGTTTTATCATTTATTATGTATATATTATAATCAAACAACTTCAGCTAAAAATAATGTTAAATATATATTTTCCAGGACGTATGTAATTTATTTTCAATAAATTTGGAAATGGTTTCATCAATTCATTTCCTATTGCAGTCATATGAAAGTTAAAAAAAATTAAAATATTTACTACATTATTTTAAATAGTTTTTTATTCGTTCATCTTTGGAGATATTATATCCTATAGTTTAATATATAATATAATAATAAAATAATTATATTATATACGAAATAAGAGTAAAAGATTTGAGAGTTACATTTGAGACCCTTTTACTACGCCACTGCCGTACGAACCCTTCCCAGCGACTAACTCCATGACAACTCTTTTTTTATATTCTCCGTTTCTTTGGCTTTTTTTTTGTTGCCAACTAGCGCTGAGAGTGGTAGCCTGGAAATGCCCAGCAGAGAGGAGAGCGCTTCGAGTCTTGTCGTCGTCTTGGAAATGTGCAGCCGCGTCGCTTCGACGTTTTTATTGTATTTTTTATTTTTTTATTTGCTTTTGTTTGACAAGGCAGCGGCAGCGCTTGCATAAGCCCTGAGAGGGGTTGTCGTTCTCCTTCCCGTAGTTTTTGACGTTCCCGTCGTTATTGTTGTTGTCGCCGCCGAATTGGGCTGCCACAAAACTAGTTTGGCTTTGGATTTGACAGCGTCAACGGCATCGGTTGGCAAAACCGACTTTCCACCCACTTTCTGGTTTTTCTCTGGTTATTCCGGTGGCTGTCTTAGAGCTTTTTAAGGGTTGCAAATCAAAACGCGGTTTGTTGGTTTGTATTTTTGGCCAAAGTCGTCGTAACTTTATCGTCAAGGCGAGGAAAAGGCAGCAAATAGTATTAGAGAGGGAGAGAGAGAGTAAGAGATAGAGAGGGAAAGAGAGAGAGTGAAAGGGAGAGAGGAAGCGAGAGAGCGTGCAACGTGCGAGCGTGCGACGGCTAACGTCAGATATAGGGCTAGATCGAGCGCATGGCAAAGGGCGAAGAGGGGTTGTCCTGGCTGGTTGGGTAGTTGAGTGGTTGGGAGGTTGAATGGTTGGGTGGCAAAATGAAAAGCGCAGCGTTAAAGAGTTTTCAGCGCCATTATTGACACTTACCAAGTGTTGGACACCCACCCTCTCCCTTTGCCACCCAAAGCCGTTTTGCTCCCCTTGTCCCCACCGCCTTCCGCTCACTGGCCACAATGGCTCGTGGTATCCTTCTGTGCTGGAAAATGTCAACTCATATGCACAATTGCCTTGTGTTTATGTGGGGCGCCATCGCTGCGCATTTTGTGCTCTCCAACCTAATTGGGACTCTCTCACTCTTTTTTTCTTTCTCTCTCGTTTACACTAAGTTTAACTTTGGGCAGGCTGTCTCATTCTATCCCCCCACTTTATTTCTTTCTCACTCTCTATCTCTCTCACTCTATCGGGCTGACTTGCTGGCTAACTGTAGCGTGTTGTTGTTTGAGTGTATTTTAGTTTGGGACTTTCGTGGCATTTTTGTGGCCTTTTGTCTGGTTAACCGTGGTTGGTTATTGGTCAACACGCACACAGAGACACTCGCACAAACACATGAACAACCGAAAAAATATATTTACTTAACCAAAAATGGTTGATTAACTGTTATCGTTTAAAATACAACCCATTTAATAAGTGCAAGAAAAGCAATAACAATAGTGGTTGCAACAATAACACCAGCTAAGAAGTGTGAAAACATGTCAGCCATAAATTGATCATAAAAAGGATTTATATTAACGCGTTAACGTACAAGCCCATTCAAACAACATTTCAATGTGCCCAAAAAACAGCACCTTTTAAAAAAGGATTCCCCAATTTTCCTTCTATTATGTCGAGAAATCGTCAAAGAACACATGTTGAAACTATTGTTGACTTCTTTGCTTGAGTTATAGCTCATTTGTATTTGTGTCTCTTGAGTCAATTTAAGTAGGGATCGAAAATATAGATAATAAGTGATATTCACTTCAAAATAAAATCATTCTCAATAATTTGTACTACGGAACCTTATAATTTAATTTCTCAGGACTATCCAAGTAATCATAGGTTGGACAAGATACAAACAAAAATTTTAGAATTTTTTTGAAACTTTTAACTAGCGATCAATTATTAAATTAAATTAAAAATGAAAAATTAAATAGCAAATTACATAATCTTTTAGGGGATAGATATTTGTGCATATTGTATTATCTTACTGATTTATTGGAAGTTAGGGCATTCGTAGATTTGCACCGTCTCCCTCGTTAGATTATCCAAATAGAAGATAAATCGTAGAAAATTAACCTAATTTTTATTGTGCAAAAAAATAACCAAAAATTATTTAAATATTTGCAGTTGCATGAGCATTCCTTCAATCATCACACGATTAGCTTAGACTTTTTCTTTCGTTAACTATTTCTAAAGAATCCCGGCTACACAAGTAAATCGCTATAAATATAAATCCATATGTCAAAAGTAATTGAACTAAAAAACGACAGATCATCAACATCTTAGTCAGACAAAATAAATAGATAATCAGATAATCTATACATTATTGTCGCTAATAGTTTAGTCGCTTTAATTAAGTAGATAAAGCCTAGAGATTAAAAATATCAAGTAGATAAATAAGTACTCAAAGCGTCAATAATTATTATATAAATATATTTTTTGCATGGAGGAGTTTATGATGCTTATGAAAATGGAATAAATATTATAGATTGGAGAAGTGAAGATTGTTTTAATGTTTCAATGTCATGTATTTCAATTATTAACAATATGCAAATATAAATCTTAATATTACACAAACCGAAAAATTTAAGAAATCGGCTCATCCATATTTTACTTCAAACACTATCCTTTTTTGTCTTAAAAAGCATAATTCACACATTTACGATTCAAATTTATAAGTCATAGATTATTATTATCACAGTCTTAGCGACATTTCAAATTCTTTTTAAGGCTTGTGCTTTTTAGGTTGAGTCTTTCTTAGCTTATTAACCCATTCTAGGAATAAATTAAGTAATCTACTACACATATTGCTCCTTTTCTTGAAGAATGCCTTAACGATACGATTTTTAAGTTAACGATGCAGAAAATATTGTATATACATTAGGAAAGAAATCGTTTTTTAGACTCGACATTAAATTAAATTTAATTAAATTAACTTAATACTCGAATATACTGTTTTTTATTTTTACAGATCAATTCAACAAATTACCCTAATACTCATTTATAAACCTTAAAATTTAATTTGTACAAGCTATTTGTTTATTTTTATATAATATAAAATTTTTTTTTTTAAATAATAAAGATCTAATATTTTTATTTAAATAGAATAGTATTAAAATATAGTTTAAGTTTAATATAGAGCTCCACTGTCTAAAGGAAAATACCAATAGATAAAGTATACAACTCAGAAATAATCTCCGCCGTTCCTAGTTTTGAGTAAAAGAATATCCCGTAAGTCATATCTATTGTACACTTCATGTCTTTATTTGACAATCAACTCCCACCACACGTTTCCACCTCAGCTTCCTTTTCCTGTCACCGTTTGTAATCAACATTTTTTTGTGCCCTAACCGCAAAAAATAAAAAAAAAAAACAGAAAGAAAAGAAAATGAAACAAAAAAATAGGCAACAAATCCAATTCAGAACAGTAGAGCAGAGCCTACAATAACCAATGACCATATAAAAACAGTACTCCAGTTTTTTGACCAATTTTTAGTGCTGTTTTTTGTGCCTCATGCTTTTTTTTCTTTTTTGGATCGTCCAACAAAAGAGGACCGATCGATTCCCGGTAAGTACCAGGGAGTTCTCAGACCAATTTCGATGAAAACAGAGCGAAAATTGTTCGCTCGCACTCTGCACAAAATTTCGCTAAATAATGCGCTGTGTTTTATGGGCTTGTTAAAAAAAATCATAAACATTATATATATTTATTTTTATCTAGATCAGGTCGGCAAGGACCTGGACCGCGTCCTGAGTCATTTCAGTCTCATAAATCATCATAAGATCTGTTGTTGAAAACCTGCGAGCTGACCTACAAATTGTACAGAAAATGTGAAGATCACGGGCATCAAGAAAAAACCAACAATAACTTTGCTGCAACACTTCCAGGAACAGGCGACAACAAGGACTCGACACTGACAGAACTTACGTAATAATTTGCATTTTTTGCGCCGCTTCATTCATTTCATCTGGGCCGCAATCCCAGCCGGAGCGAAGGCGCGCACAAAAAATTGGCCTAAAAATTACCTAAGATGTGTAAAACGAGAGCAGAGCTGTGCTCGCATCGTAAAATAGCCGGACGGACGGCAGGACGTGCACGATGCTTACGTAATGCTCAGCAACTGACTGGATATTACAATTAGAGGACCTCGACCCGCTGTGCGGTGTTCTACTTTTTTGCATGTGCCATAATAAAAATACATAGAATTTTTTCTAGGCCTCTATTTTTTTTTGTTTATTTTTTTGTGTTTGTTGTTTTCATAAATTTCCTCCGCCGGAATCTAGGATGATTATCGCCCGCATTTCGAACTAATTGACGCGGGTGGTGTTACTTTTATGGCTGATCCCTGATGCTTAATCCTCCAGATCTAGTTTTGGTTTTTTTTTGCTTGCTATCATAAAAATGTCTCAAAAAAGATATATTGAACAAAAAAAAAAAGAAACAAAAAGTAAAAAAAAATGACGATGTACTAAAAATTGGTCAGAAACTAGAGCACAATTTTATGGGATCTTGGTTCGCCATACTTATATATGAAATGTTGTTTTTTTAGACAGGGTCTGGCAAGCACTATTGCCAGAAATAAAGGCATAGTCAACAGGATAGCGAGAGTGAGAGCAAGCGAAGGACAAAGACAGAGACTGACAGGGCCTGTGCTTTGTTTGTATGTAATTCATTTGCAATGTCAGCGCCACCTGCTGTTTATTGCCAATATGTCGCGACATTACCCTATACTCGTACACATGTTCCCAGTGGGCTACGGTATATGATTGTGCTTGGAGTTTGGTGTTCCAAGTATAGCTCTTTGTCGTCTATTCCCCCAACTAGCAGCTAGCAGAGCAACTGAACGGAACGGAAAAAAATCAACAGCAACTTTGTGTTAATAATTTGACATTTTATTTGTCAAACAAGAAGCTAAGAGTCAAAACGCCAACGTCAACTCCAGCACTCTGAATAAGCCAAGTGGAGCTATGTATTGTACACAAAAAAGTTACCGATAAATTGAAGAACGAAGTTTAAATCACCTGCAAAAAAAAACGTGTTCTTAAATCAAGTAATATAGTAGGGCCTATATTATTGATTGTAATTAATTAAGAAAACAAAATATATATACATTTGGAATATGTACAAATAGGATTAAGTTCTATGTAAAACAAAAAATGTATTCAATATAATAGAGTAATATTTTATAAAAATATACCCTATATATACAAGCATACCTTAATTTTGAAAAGACTTAATTTCCTCGAAAAGCTTCCATGGATATTTTAAAAAGTTAATTCGGATTCGATCCTAGCCGACAACAAAACGTTTATCCTTGAATGTAGTGCATGTTAACAAATTGTATAATTTGCATACTATTTTGTATCAATTGGTGAGCATCTTAATGTTACATAAGACCCTTCACACCCAGCCATGTAGTCCCCACCACCCCATTGAGCCCCCCTTCAAGAGTGCGAGTGTTTATACTCATGTATTTAAATGTTCCGTTCTGTGTGCTTTGCGTGATTGCATTGCGAGTTGAGTTTCACCACCTAAAATATTACGATTGTTGTTCATTTGTAGTTGTTTTTGCTTTTGTTGTTGTTGTAGTCGATTTTGGTGTTTCTCTTGTTGTTTGAAGGCCCCATTTTTATACACTAACAATCGGTATATTCACTACACTGACTTTCCAAGTTATCGAACTTAACGCAAATCAAGGGCATGGTGAGAAAATACCAACGAAACATATTCTATACTTGGTCCTGAATAATCAAATATTGAATAATAAAAAAAATTTGTCTAAGAGTAAACAAATTTCGTTGTGGTGAAGGCACTACCAACTCAATCTTGTTGATTTATTTACTTCGTCAGCCTTGTGCAAAATAATCCTTTCCGGCTGCAAGACTACCGCTCCCCGCTCTTAAATTGTGCGCTGACATTTTCGCGTTTGGCTTTGTCAGCAACGTCCTTGCTGCTGTCATTTGTTTGCATTGCAAGAACAACAACAACAACAGAAACAACTACGAACGACACTCAAAAAACACAAAAGGTGATTGCGATTGCGAATTCCGTTGACGTTTTTATGGCGCATTCAGCAAACCTAACAATTGCAAAACCGACATGAAAGAAGCCAACTCCTTCGCATGAATGCAACCAAGCGACCAACCAACCAACCAGCCAACACACACACACACACATATGTAGAGGAAACCCGCGAATATGAACACTTGCCCGTTCTAATGTTGACGCCGACTTCAGAGCTAGAAGGCGGTTGGAAGTATTTTTCGCTATAAGTAAAACACGCCGCTGGTAAAAAGGACAAGTAAGGAAGGATTCAGTCATGCATAACGCGACACCCACGCAAAGCGTACTGTCGAGTGCGAGACTCTTATACATCCTTTCCTTGCCTTTTGTTTAACGTCGCTGTGCATTGTTGTTGTTGTTGTTGGTATTGTTATTGTTATTTGTTGTTTGCTTTGGCTTTTGTTGTGCTTTTTTTTTTGCAAATTTTTATGGCTTGCTTAACAAAACGCAGAGTTACGTACAATACTTATATAAGTAGGAAAACCCATCCATAGCATACTTTAACTTACATACCTAGAAGGTGGCGGGTTAAGAAATGCGACGATTTCCTATGCTATATTTAACAGGAAGTGCCAAGCAAATGACATTGACATTGTACTCTACACAATAGTATCCCCTACACTCTGTTTGAAATCTTAAATAACCCCAATAAAAGACAGTTCAACTCAGCTCAGGCAATTTAAGCAGCATATACAACGAAATAATTTAATTTACAATATACGAAAAGTTTAATTATATAGTAAGCCAAAAACTTCTAAAATTTATAAGTAAATATAATTTATATGTAAATATGAGATTGGTTTTTTGAGATAAGTTCTCAATACACAAAGTCGGTGACAATTTTGTACATCCTCAGAGAACAACTAGAACTAAGTCTAAGAAAGTAAATGTATTGAGCACAGATATTTTAACAAATTTTAAAATATGTTTAAATACCACTACAAATACATGTATATGTACAAATAATATATATATATTCCGATAATAACTTCGAAAAACATAATAAAATTCCTTTGACACACTAATATATAGCATTAAATCTAACTTATATACAATCATTATTAGAATACATACATACTTTAAGTAGATAAATAATGTGTAAACTCTTCCATACTTAAAAAACGAACAAATCACCTTAATTTGTAAGGACTATACTTGTAAATAGCTCAAGGCCTCAGTAGCCAAAGCTATCATCCCTACAAGTTTTTAATTTAACTTAAGAACTCTGTATATAATATATTAATAATAGTAATAAAAATAATAATAATAATAATATATATATGTAAGCACATATTAAAAATATGTTTTAGATACTATATATCAAATTCCATCGACATATTAAAACAAGTTTTGTTATAATGTTATACATTTATATTTTACCAATTTTAGATGTATTCTAAAAAATCTTTTATGCTAACAAACAGATTTATACTTAAATGGAACCACTCAATGACATTTTCTAGAATTAAGCTATAATTTTAATAAATTGAAATGTCTTACCGACTCCACCAATATCTTTTACATATACTAAGCTGTAAAATATCTCTAAACTATCGCTTAATAACAACATTTGTATTATATATTTTTATTATTTCGGCTTTATATGTTTTATTGAAAACAGGTTAAATGGGAAATCATATATTAAAGACATTTAATATTATTATTAATCTTGTTATCTTTGCTTATACAAATTATATTTATAATAAAGCTGTATAATAAAACTTTATAAAATATATGATTATCTGATAAATGATATGTATATCATCGTTTCTTCTAACAAAAAATATTTTTCATTGCAAAATAAACAAACGTTTATTCAAGTTCTGCACTAATAAAAAAATTCATACACTTACATTAACACACGCACACTACATATTCTCCTTTATGTTGTTATGATAAATAATTTCCAACATATCTTTTGGGTTTAAAGTGTAAGCACCGATCAAAAACGCTCATAAAGTGTCACAAAAAACGGCTCTAATCGATTTAACATAATGCTTGGGGGAATTCGAAATTAGCCAAAGGTGGATGCAGGATACTGCATTTTCGATAGAGTGGACGTGTCTTTTGGTACAGACATTAACCGGCTATAATGCTGTATGAGTGAGAAACACAGCATATATTGGTAGAATATATATGTATGTATATGTACTGTACAAGTATTATTATATACATATTGTATATACATATATATATAGAAAATATTATAAATATATAGTAAATGACCTCTCGAAGTAAAGGAATGAAAAAAATTGAAATCAAGAGGTGTATCCAAATTCATGGGATTGTGCAAAGCAAAAGATTTCTGACGTCTTGAAATTTCTCAAGATCATTATCATTATCAAGTGCTAAATTGTTGGCCCATACTCGTATTTAGAAACTTTTAACGTTGACTGCTCAATCGCAGGACCTCCTAGTCAGCTGTTGTTATTGCTGTTGGCACTGTTGTACTCCTGCTGCCATCCTCAAGTGGCCACTTGGCATTTCGCACTCATGTAAATCTACACAAATCGCTCGACAAATTTGCGATAAATCCGAATCATTTGCCCAGATTCTCATTTCACAAATGTCAAATGCACATTAACAGCAACCCTCAAAACTATTGACGGGGGTTTCGGTCGAATGTATGAGGATTACGCTTGGGTAGCGAGGAGTGGAATGTGGAAAGCGGGTAGTGAGTACTGGGTACCGGATAGCTGACAGCACACCAGCAGCCGTGCCAATATCAAAATTAAAAATATGACAACGCAACGGGTCTTATTTGAGTGCTATATTCGTTTATACGAATATATGCCGGCCATTCAGTCGGACCCTTAACTCTCGGACAGGGGTCGTCCCGTCGTCCGGCTGCTTTGGGCTGGGGCTCTTCCTGTTCTCCTCCTCCTGTGCTACTGCTCGTCTGCCCGTCGATCCATCCAGCCGTCAAATGGCTGAATGCCAATATTGTCAATGCAGCTTGACAGGCCTAAAGGCCTGGCGAGGCTAGTCGATGCAAGAAGGCAACTGTCCATCCATCTCCATGAGCGCCCAAAAAACAACAATTGAACATATTTTGCTGACATTTTAATTAATTTGACACTCGTCACACGTTCTTGGTATTTTCGGTTTAGGTTTTGGTCTCTGGTTTCTGGGGGTATTACGCGGCTTTTTGTCGACAATCGCAACATTTAATAAACGAAAATGAAATCGAGAAATGAGAAAAGAGAAAGGAGCAAAAAACGAAAGCGGTTGCAATGCGATTGCATTTCGAATAATGAAATATGTGAAAATTGTTCAGCATGTTTCGGCACTTGACGTGGCGTTGCATGCCAGGAATACCCATAGAAGAGCCAATTGGGGCAGCAAAAGTGAGCAGATCCGGATGAGGCCCGTCCTAAGTCAGCTAATTAAAATTAAGCCCTTTTTCTGCATGGTCTGTCTTCAACTGAAACAACAAACACCCCCTGCCACATTCATATAGCCATTTGTGATATAAGGCGTGGCAGCCACCCAGCTTAACAGGCAATGCGAGTAAATGTTAATTACCAACTTTGGATAGCGGAACCAAAGTAAGCCACACTTTCCGGAAAAGGCAAGAGGCTGGCTTGGACTTACTAAGCCAAGTATCAAGCTGAAAGTCAAAAGTCGAAAGTCAAAGGATTAGAGCGCGGATCAGTGACCCTCGCCTCAGGGAAAGGGGTGTCGCTTGTTTTCAAAATAAACAAATTGCAAATACACACGCATGCGCAAAATGCTATGGTTGTGAGACAAGGTCTAGAGTTAGGATCTGCAACTGGAACTGCAACAGAACCAGAAACTGAAGCTGAGCCTGAAACTACTAGCTGAAAGTCGCGCCCACATAGCGACATCCCGAACACAGAAAGCAGTTGTCAACCTTGTGATCCTTGTGAGCGACCGCGAGAGTCTCTTAATTGCCTGCAACTAATTATGAATAGGATGTGCCGGCCTAAAAGGATTGGGAAAGGAGTGAGCTGGAATACGCTCAGGCAATCGGGAAAGGCAGGCAGTTAGATGCGTTGTCCTGGCAGGACAACGACAACACTACTGTTTGTCCTTGCCGCGATTGTCGTCATTGTTGTTTGCAATTGTCATTTTATATATGATGCCTTTGTTCGTTCCGTTGGCAGCTCGATTCACTCGTCCACCCGCCGCCGCACCCGTAAAACTCGGCCGGATTAGTGGGCATGAAATCTGGCTGCTTGAAAAAGGATTAAAACCAAATTAGCTGAAAGAGAAAATCAAGAGGAAAGCAGCCCGTGCAGTGGCAGCTCAGCCCGCTCTCCATAAAAACGAGTACTGTTCATGGGTTGTCTCCTATGCCATTAAATCAACAGACGTTTTTAATGAGTATATCCTGTTATATATATCTTGGTTTATGTGTATCCAGCACAACACCTTCACCTAACACTTTCTGAGCATTTTAAATTAATTATGCGGGGCGTTAAGTATGAAGACTTGAAACTTGATCAATTATGCCAAGTAAACTTGTGAAGGATGAGGCAGTGTGGAACAAGGGCTCATCCTCTGACAGCCAGCCTTATAATTAATGCAAGCCAAAGAAATTAAAGTGATTTTTGGTGTAGCAAAAGTTTTCTTTTTGGGTGTCTGACGTTTCTTAGTGGATGCTTGAAGGGATTTCAAGGACAACATCAACCACACCAAGAACCTTAATATGTGCATCCAGTTACCTGCACTGCCAGAGAGTAAGAAATCAGCTACACATAAAACGCCGCTTAGAGCGTCCTTTGTCAATAATCAATTTTCGTTGAGCCCCGCGCGCGTAATAATGCCAATTTATTTCTTCGTCGAAAGGGTTGACTGACCCCCCTTATGCCAAGTTGATGTGAGTTTTGTTCCCGTTTTGGGCTGACTTGCAGTGACTCACAGTTGCACGTGTCCTTGCCCCTGCTCGTGTCCCTGCCAGAACCCGTACCCGTGGCTGGTGTACCCAAATACCCGCAATTTATCTATTTGTTTTTTAGATATGCGACGTCGTCTGAGCCATGGCAAACTTTTAGCTCGTTTGGCAAATAGCTGACGCAACGTTCCGTTCAAAGCCTGAATCCTTTGGCTGATGATACGAGATGATATCAATTGATACGCCAGTCAAATACTCACTCGATCACTCATTTTACACAGCAGCGCAAAGCAGTTAAGCTGGAACGCCCTTCTTTAAAGTAGGATTATGACGAGAAATGAGACACAAGATGAGGCAGCGTGACTAAAGTAAGAACTACCTCATTTGCTTCTAGTTATTTATTTCAGATTCTGAAACTCTACTCTCTAAAATTGGGAAATCAAGCGGGATATTAAGATAATTTAAACGCAATTTGTTATAATTTATTTTTAAATATTTTGCCAACATTTAACAATATATAAGAACTAAGAAATCAACCAAGAATAATGACACAGCTTATTTCAACAACTTTAGAGATTATATTATAAAAACTTAATCTTTGTTTAAGGAACTAAAACTAAAATTAGGTATGACCACCCTTTTGCTTAACTACCATTTTAAGCAAAAGGCTTAAAGCTTGGTATGGATTTGACCAACTTTTGGGTTTCTTGTGGGGAAATTTTGGCTCATTCCTCAAGTAATGCAGTTTTTAGGTTCGATTTGCTTGAAATTTTGTGTTTACGGATATTTGTATCTGTGATCGGCTGGCGGTTGCATAAAATGTACATATAATTCTATATCGGATAATAAAACTGATCAAGAAAATATAAATACCAAATAAGGTCTGTATTGACAACTTCTGCCCGTTATAAATGGGTTGAATGTTTGTGTATACCGTACACAAAATAAGGAACTGTAGATTAATTTAATTTTAAGAAAATATTTTCTAAGGCTGCTTTTAAACAATTTGCGTATGTGTGTGTTTGTGTGTGTATGTGGATATATAGTAGTGTTAGCATTCAGTACTCAAAAGTTTGACGTCTCTATGCATTGAATAGCTGAAGAGCTGAAATAGTGAGGAGATCATGTTAATTGTTTGGTAGATTCTGGCAACCTTTTGCTGTTGCCACTGTTGCATGCCACCCAGTTTTTATTATTGAGAGCACAGCTTGCAGGCCTCAAGTGGCCCGTGGTCTATTGATAATGCAACCAACTGGAGATGACAAAGCAACTATAGTTTTCTACTTTTTTTTTTTTGTGACTTTATTTGGCAGCCTGCCCACACGCACTGCCCCGGGGCAACCCTAATGACAACAATTAGTGCAGATTTCTAGCGGCATTTTCAACATTTTCTGCTTGAATTTTATGCCTATTTTTTAATATGTTTTTGTTGGGCAGGTTTTACTGAATGGAGCGTGGAAACACAGTGGACAAGCACAGTGAGAAAACACAACGGGGTCAAACGACGGGAGACTGTGTCGGGCAAGTGCAGCGCACTCAACTCAACGGCGACAACATAATCAGCAGCAGCAGCATTTACGGAAAAGCAGCAGCCACTACGGGACAGCAGGGTGCACTGCATCTGCTGTGCGAGATGCTGGAAGCCATTTACCATTTGGCCGTGGGCAGCTTCGAGCAGCGAAGCGTGAAAAGGTAAAAGCAGCAGCTAGCAAGAAAATATACTAAAGCATACATACGAGTATACTGATTCGAAGGAGAACAGAAATATAAACCAAGAGGTAAGTATTGTGAGACAGAGAGAGAGAGAGAGAGAGAGAAGTAGAGGGAGAGAAAAGGGCAGAAGGACAACCGGGGTAGCGGAGCGTTCACAAATGGCGCAAAAATTGCACGCCAGGATGCAAAAGGATGGAATGTCAGTCAGTACAGACACTTCAATTATGAGAAAGGTAAATATTTTGTAAAAACAACGCAACAGGATGTCAATTGAAAATGATGTACCAAACGCATTATGAAAATGTGCCCATGTGTATGTGACTGTGTGTTCAACTGGTGCAACTGTGTGAATCCTGACATTTGAATAACTCAATTTAAGGCAAAGTCAATGGATGAGCAGCAGCAGCAGACTATACGCTTGCGGCTGAGTCAGGGACTGACTCTGGGGCCACCCCGGAAGCAAAAACTGGAGTGTCAATTGTGTCGGTTATGTGTTGATTTGCGTGTGTACATGTGTGCATGCGAATGTGTGTGTGTGCGTGTCCTGTTGCCCAGCACATTGTCCAATATCAATGCCGTTTTTTTGGCACAGTTTCCGCAGCTGCTGACGGTGCTGCTGCGTTTGCCTACCTCAAAATAGTTACGGCGAAAGCGATCCTTGCAAGATCATTTTTTCGTGTCCTAACATTACGTAAGCCATAAAAATGGTCACGTCCTTTCTACGAATCTATCAAATCACCCACAACCGCCGCGTGTCGACCTAAAAAACTAAAAAAAAAAAACAAGACAGAATCTGAAATAAAAAACAAAAAGAAGAACTGCACGCAACTAGAAGTTCCACAAGCTCATAAACACAAACGCGAAAAGGAAAAAAACGACTTCGGCGGCCTAAAAAATCGGCAGCCCACAAAGGGCTGCCACAAAAGGATGAGCTCGTAACGCGTCCGCGCAATAAAAGAATAAAAAATGCTGAAGAATTGCATCATACGAGAGCGTAAAATATTCACGAAAATTCGAAGAAAATAAAATTTTTGTCACATTACGTAAAATGCAATCGTAGGTCCTGAAAAACAACGGTTAATGGTCTTTCAACCGCTTTCGACCGCCATTCGCATAATTTTCAAATTTATATTTTTGCTCTTTTTTGTTTTTTTGGCTGAAGCTTTGTTTGCTTCGATTCTTTTATATGCTTTTTTGCAGATATTCCTTAAAAAATAAATTCTAAGCTATAAATTTTATGGTGCATGCGTTTGAAAATTTAAAAAGTTACACGTATATTTATGATAGGTATAGCACCGGAGGATATACGACGTCTGAATAGGCTTCATTTCAAGCTGAGACACCAACAGAATTCAACTGAAGAATTTGTTCTTTGTATAATCGTGGATGAACTAGAGAGTGTATTTCTGAAGACTTTTAAATCAGAATAAAACATGAAATTAAATTTTAAATTAAAATATTGTAATTAACTAAAGATTTAACCATTTGATAATAATAATATAATGGAAGAAAAAAAATTATAATTAAAAAAATTTATTGGAATTATTTTGAAATAATACTTAGCATATTTAGGATTTCTTATAAATTTTATAAAGTCGGAAACTAGTCCTTATGGGCGTTGCAAAATCAGTCACAGGGTTAATCCATCACCCATAAAAAGTGTAGTTAAAGAGACTAGGAAAACAAATTGTATAAAAATTAGTAATAATAGTATTATTTATAATATATATAATATTTTTATATTCATAGATACGAATGTATCTATTTCCATATCATACTTAATTACCATCCTTAGAGATATTTCTTAAATAGTAAAAAAGAAGTTTCTTCATATGTAAATGGCCTTGATTAAAAAATAATCCAGGATTTTTGCATAGAAACTAAAAAGAATCAAAACTAATAAAATATTTCGTTAGGAACTTTTAATACTTTAATCTTTATACCAAAGTTGTAGGCAGAGTCGTATCAATTTCAAACATAATAACATAATATCACACCCGCTCGAATACGTGCATTGTGTTCATTTTTTGAAAGGTCTTGTGCCGTTTGACATATCAACTAATCCAACGCGCCAGATGACCTCGCTGCTTGTAGGGCAAATGGGAAGCAACCCTTAAAGGAACATGGCATGGCACGCAGGACACACAGTTGGTAGCTAAGAGGCAAGAGCTAACAGCTCAATCTTTTATAAACACAGGCACACCAATCGGGGCCATATAATTAGTGTAATTACCTCAACAGCCTACTAAATTCGAGAAAAATGCAAACAAAAATTAAGAAATCACAACATTTATATCCCCCTGTCAACGTACCAACAAGGCAATGAGTCTACAAGGCTGCTGTAACAAAGGAACTGAAACTCTATGCCCAATCAATGTATGTATGTGCTTGTCTGTGTGCTAGTCTGTATGGGTGTGTGAGTGTGGACCCTTTTGTGGGCAGCAGCCAGTCCCAGGCCAACTGGCAAACAATTGAGTTTACATCGACAGGCAGCAGCATCTAATGACAGGGTGGATTGCAATTTTCGTTTTAATTTCAGTACTATGCGAAATATTTGAAATTTGCAGTAGCAGTTGTTGTGTTGGCAGCGTTGTGGCTGTCGGGACCCGTTATAAATTGCAGTAGCTAGCTGCTACTTCCGCCAGTCAGACAGACAATCAGCTAATTGTGGCACAGAGTTCAGGCCAGGCCAAGTCAGAGAGCCATGATTTGCTAAAATATAAAGAAGAAACCTTATCATTAGTCAGGGACAAAACGATGGCACATTCCAGCGAAGACCACCAGCTAAAATGCTTATCATCCTGCCGGCTGTTCATTAGTCCTTTTGTCGCTCAGTAACATGTCGCGCTTACGTGGAATTTCTGTCGGCGCATCCTTTGACAACACTCTTCACCGCTCACTTGCTGAAAATATTTTGGCTACTGTGCGGCACAAACATAATTAACGGCTAATGAAAATATTTTGGTCATCGGCCCTTTGAAGTTCCATCTAAGCAAGCATAGCCGAAGAAACAAAAAGCACCAAGTCTAATACACATAGGAATACTCGTATGCAAACAATTGTTCTACTATATTTCAGGGGTGGTGTCGCTTTGAATACTTACGGACAAAGCGTTTGTCCGCAAAACCAACTTCTACAGAAACATATTAAAGAGTCCATATTGTACACAAGCATAAAATATGATTTAATTCTTACTTCGCTTCTGCCTGCATTAACACAGATTTCAGAGACTATAAAATCTAGAAGAAATAAATTTTGAATGCAAGATTTGTGTCCAATTATCAAAACTCTTCTTCAATCGAGGGGAAATTGACCGTCGCGAGAGGTTGTATAGAAATAGATTATAAGAACAGAAGTCCTGTAATGAATGTAACATGTGATTTGCAAGTTGAGGTAAAAATAACCCAAACCAATTTATACACATATATATATATATATATATATATATATATATATATTTATCGCACATATACTAAAATTTACAAGTACATTTACATTACATTAGTTTTAGTATTAAACATTTAAAATGAAGCCACACGTCCCAAGTCTTCAGTTGCATTAGTTCCATTAAAGCCTATTGCGGGTATTCAACATGTCTTTACATAATTTATATAGAGCAGACTCCCTACCAAGCACTTGTGAAGTTTGATACTTTTTCGTATTATCAAGTCTATCCATATTAACTTGTTGCATAGGTTTGCAACTGATGACTGACTGCATGGTTAACGCATTTGAACCCATGGATTTTGGATTGAACTCCACATCGTGCTTGGAGTAGCAGACGATATCGGACGGTACCTCAATATAGCGTGCAGTGCTTGCCAGATGAATTGGGGGTAGAGGTCTGAGGTCATTTTTAGCTTCTATGTTTTTTTTCAGGCAAGGTTGTTTTGATTTCAACTGCTTGAGAATATAATTTGGTATGGGACTCGTATCGTCCTCCAGCTGCTGTTGCTGCATCAGATCGTATATCCTTTGCCGAGCGCCCAATTTTTGAACAATCACCTGTTCTTGCTTATCGCGCTCCTTGATTCTCTGCATCTGCTGTTCCTGAGCTTTTAATAAGTTTTTAAAATATTTCTCCTCCGATGATGCTTTTTGTGGATTTTGTTGGTGTTGAAACTTTAAATGCTTTAGCTGCTTTGACATAACTCTCTCATATACCTCATTGCTGTTATGGTATAAAATAGTTTTTGACTTGGGATCTTTTACGGGTGTTGTCTGTTTAGTGGGAAATTGGTCCTTAGAATTAGTTGAACCATTTTTCTTTACATTTTTTTCATCCCAATGGTTTCGCAAAAATGGCACAGGTTTTTTTGCTAATGTTTTCTTCTCCTGCAGTTTTATACCCTTAGTATGCCCTGAATCCGTCAGACTCTTTGCGCGATCTACTGATGGATATTGCCTTAACTGTTGCCGTTTTATACTGTCAGCAATTGGATATGGAAATTTGGGTAGCATATGGCAAAGTGATGAATTACGCATCCAAAGCATTCCAAAGGTACCTGCCCGAATTATAAAATATGTTATTGACAAATGGGCAGACAAAAATCACTCACATTTTGATTGAACAGACTGGAGTGCAATGAGATTAATATTTTTAATACAGGCCATATTCTAATAGGTAAATTTTGAAATTAAAATCAACTCTGATTTATATTAAGCCGAAAAGGAAACTGTATATTTTGTGATTAGGTAAAACTACATATATTTGTCCGAACACCTCAATGCTTAGAAATATACTGACAAATGTTTCTGAAATATGTCCTTAGCTTCAAGCCTCTAAAATAAGTAAAAAGTAAAAAAATCAAAGCCTACCTAGGGCTGCCAATATTATTTATATATTTTTCTAATTCTTCTATCGCTATAAATATACTTAAAGGTTTAACTTTAAATAATAAAACCTTTCCCAGTGAATTAGTAAACTTGTTTTCCCATTGCTCAGTAAGATCGGATAGTAAATCATAAACATGTCGAAAAATAGCTGAACTTACAAAAATTTCCTATATACATATGTGTTTAATGTCTAACTATTTTAATACTGTAGTATGTTAGTAGTAGTTTGGTAGTAGCTTATTGTTAAACTGAGCACTTATTGTTAAAACTGAGTCAGTCTTTATCACATCAGGTGAGTTTTATAGTTTCTTGTCAGGAAATGCTGTGAAGATGCCAAATTGAAATACAGATAGAACATTATATGTTATGGTTGGTTAAATAACAGCTTAACAGGGGGTTGCTAGATAACATAAATGACCCAAAACAGACATTATCATTATGGGATAAATGAGCAACCATTAAATTGTGAAAAATCGGCGTTCAAAACGGCAAGAATTAAGTGCATACAAGGCAAATTTTAAAATTTTAAAAGCTGTAAGTCTATTTTTTACGTGTGCGAATGTGGGTGTATTGTTTGTGTGTTCCGTTAAATAAATATATTCTGGCTGACATATTTTATGCATTTGGCAATTGCCACTTTAGAATCCAAGAGCGAAATCAAAGCGAATTTATGACTACAAGAAAAAAAATAACCTTTTGCATAATTTATGCATTTAATGTAAACAGACAATTTAGAGGCACAATAAGATGCTGAGGCACCAGAGAAAATAGCCCCAGAGAGAGTTCAGCAGGAGTACGAATACAACATTGATATAAGTGTTTGTCTTTGCGGGGGTAACTCTATTACTTTAAATAAGGACAAGATTCGTATCTGGTAAAGAAATTAATCTTTATCACACATTACTTTTAAATAATTCCAATGCATAGACACTAAGCAAGAAATTCGAAGAACAAGACTTTTTTCTACATTTGTAATCTGAATTTATATAGTAGTTTGCTTTTGGTTTTGTAATGTTTTAAGCAGTTACATATTAATATGGTTCTAGCAACATTTTTAACAAGCATCAGGTCCACATTTATATAAAAATATATAAAAGTGTGAATTGCGAGATAGTTCACTTTATTAAAGGGAATTAATCACAGACTTTTCTTACGTGAAAGTGTGTTGATATACTATACTTTTTAAAATTTGGGCAGAACTGATAACTTTGCGAGACTTTGCAGTTGATTTGTGGCAACCCTCGCAGCTGAGACTACCAAAAATGTATTTGAGTTGACAGTCAACAGTCAGCGCCGCGTCAAAAAATTAAAAATAATATGGCGAGAAGCGAACAGCGGATCAGACTCATACGCATCTTAGGGTGGGATGAATGCATGGCAGACTGAAACATCATAAACAACAACAACAAGAAGAACAGCAATAAGAAACTACTTGAAACGGTTCCAGGGGGAGAAAGAGGCTGCACCAAGGTACTTCATGGACGAATCAGGACCAGGGTTCATTGACGTAGCAAATTGGAACATCCTTTGGGAGCGTCTCAGTCTCCGCTTTGTGATGGTTATGATGATGGTGATGATGATGGTGATGATGATGATGATGATGATGATGATGATGATAATGATGCAACTCCCAAAACGCAGCAAGCTAATACGTTTTTTGTGTAACGCTGGGTCAGGTAAACGGGAAATGAAACTGAGGCGAGAGTGAGCGGAAGTGCAGTGAATATCTTACAGATACGCGTATTATTGGCACTGATTGTGCCGCACTGATAGCAAACGACCGGCTACTTGAATTACATTTACATGCCACTCGAACCGTCTTTGAACCAGTCCCAGTCCCAGCCCCCGTGCCCGTCTCTGTTTCTATTTTTCTGTGTGCATATATTATTGTCAGTGAACCGCCGCCGCCCGCACCCAAGCTGGCGACAATCCGTCAACCCGTCCTAAGCGCATTACGATGAAAGCGCTGAGAATAAGAATGAGACGATTCAGCATTCATATTCATTCATGAAAATCTTAGAAGATCTTTGTGCTGTTTTATTATGTCAGGCGGATGAGTTTGTTTACCTCACAGATATTCGAGCAAAGATACAGCAGACATTGTGATACAGATACAGATTTAAGATAGAGACACATAAACATACATACATACTCGTATAATGTGCGAATTGTTGTGAGGAATGCCATTCAGTCTCAGCCTGAGCTCGTACGAGTACGAGTATTCTCATCCGTTTGGCATCAGGTCGTAAAAATCATCCGGACACTTGCACGCTGCCGTAAATCTTTTACTTCATGACGTAGTCGTAAGGGAGACACTAGATACATACATATTTACATATTTATGCTTGTACATCAAAGTGCCACTCTCAATGTAACCACATGAAACGTAAATCTCGAAACTTTGTTGCACAGCAGAAGTGCAGTATGCATCCATCCGATTCCGATTCCTTACCATCGTAGACTCTGTTAACGCAGCAAAATAAAATATCAGCTCTTTTAACGCTTTATTCTTAAAAAATCATATTTGTTCGTGCTGACCACATTCTATCCGTTATTTGCTTTACCGAGGGCGTACTGTGTCAGCAAATCAGCTAAAGATACAAACAACAAGCTTAACAAATATAAAGCCAAAAACTATTAGTATTACCAATATTGCACCTAATAACAAGATTTTTAGGCAATATACAATATTAGGTGGTTGGGGTCGTTGCATTTGTAATTGGTGAATTTGGTAAATTTTCCAACTTGTTGACGGTTAAGTTGATATGTCACATTTGTCGTGTCAATTACGTTCGCGGTGAATTATCTAACAATTAAAAGAAGTCTTTCTTGATGCCTTCGTACAAGTACACATACATATCGTATATCATAAAACCTATTGCTTTCTCACTTTCATTCTGCTGAAATGAAAATAATAGATTATTAGTCATGCCTATTGAACACTCCCTACATCCCAGTCGTCAGCCCAGGTGCACTACCTCATTCCACCTTAAACGGTTATTAGCCTATTACAGATGGCTAAAAAAAGTGTGTTAAGTTCATGCTAAGGTATGTGATATGACGCTCTAGACATGTCCGCTTGTCCCTTCGTCCGGATGAACACACCGACCTATGGAAGTACAAGAATTATATAGACGGACGGACAGACACACGTACGAGTCTAGATTGATGCGGGTGCTTCATACAGACTTATATTTCAAGGACTGTTTGTGCTTCCTTTAGCCATTTTCATACAGTTACTACTGTACTTGCGCACAGCTGCAGAATACCCTTTTCAATGCTGTGTTGATGACCACCCATTCAGAATATATATTTTGTAAAATTTTTCAGCACTGATTTATTCACTTACTTCGCGCAAAACTGTCAAATTTGCATTTACAGCAGTTTAAGATATAACGAAACACTGAGCATGTGGCAATTCTACTCGTAACTACTATCAAAGCACAGCTGTTAGGATCATTAAATATAGGAATGGTACATAAATAGTCATATTTACTGGTAAACGTTAATAGTTTTGTTGAGGCGCTTAAATTTGACAGCCTTAATTAGTATGTTACGGGTTATGGATACCAACCAAATACGATAGTGTGTGAATACTTTTACGTGTATAAATGCATATGCCAACTGGTAACTGGTACTTGATAAAGGGCAACATCCGTTTCTCATTTAACATGTGCATGTGGTGTGGTGTGGTATGTGACCATTGTCGATTGAGCGATTGAACTTGTGCTGTGCAGCAATTTGTGATCATTAAAATAGTTCCGCTGCGAAAACGGGCTCTCACAGAGACAGACTGGGGCAACCGAAAGTGTCATTCGCTTTCAGAGAGACGAAAACGGTTTTGGGCAAAGAGCCCAGGGGAGCAGAGTCTCAAGCTCTCAAACTCGAACTCGTCCGAAAACGAAAACATGTGGGAAATGGGCAATAAAAACGCAGCCAGGAAATCGAAAGACAATAGAATTGCGGCGACCGGCGTCGTAATTGTTGGCGTTGGTCATGGTGAACCGTAACAACAGCAACTGTCAAGCATCATCGAGATGCCGCCACGACGCGACGCGACGCAACGGTTCGGGACGCAGGAGATGGGGAACGGTAGATGTACAACAAGTGAAGCTAACACGTGCGTGGGAGCTGGAGTTGGCCAGGGGCTAATTAAGGCTTAATACACACACAGCAGAATGGAAAACTACCTGCAACTTGCAACAGCTAGGTTGCAACAGCTGTCGAGGACTCACATGGAATGAAACTATCTCTCTCGCTCTCACTCAGTATCAAGCTCCTTTATTCCTTTTTTAACACATACATACACACAGACGTATGTATGTTTATGTTTCTACATGTGCACATATGCATATACGTATGTGGCTCGTTGAGTGTGTTTACGTAGATTTATGTAAATTAGCTGGTCAGCGTCCTTTTCAAAAGGCGCAAATGATTCCCAGAAGGCAGCAGTCGCTGCCGCAGCAGCAGCAGTTGCAATCCCAATGGCAGTCGCAGTGGCAACGGTAGAGTAGGCTTGGCCCGGGGGCAACTCTTTCGCTTTCGCCTTTGCCGCCCGTTTCATTCACGTGAAAAGTAATTTTTATTTCATTTACATAGGCATGAAACAAACTGGGGAAATATTTGAGCAGGAATGCGCATTGCTTTATGACATTGTTGTAAACCCTTTTAGCACACACACGCGCAGATCCTTTCTCTGTCCATCCTATACAGGCTACAATATACAACCTGAGCATGCATACTATCCGTCAGACAGACCGCTGACCACCCTGGCCACTGTTGATTTTTCGCGGTCTAATAAAACAGACCGAGAAAAAGGTTTGGCCAGCCAAAGAGTTGAGGCTTCATCAGGCTGCCGCCGCCTTCGCCACAACGTGTTAAATGCTAAGAAAAATCAGTGCATTTTTCCATGGAAATCACAAAAACCTTTGCGTTTCAGCAGTATCGTTCAACAGCGGCCTGCCCTTTGTATCCTGGGTGTGAGTATTTGCATAACGGAGTAAGTAGACGATGTTTTCGTCGTCGTCTTTTTTTTCTTTTTGTTACTGTAAAAAAGCTCTTGTGACACAACACTTAAATCCACTTGCTGCGTTTTCACCGTCGCGACGCAGTAGGTGACTCAACCTTATCAGCGCCAGCTGTCAAATGTTTGTTTCCACTAAACTAGTACAAGTGTACTAGTATGTATAAATAAAATGTTGTAGAGAGTATTATAGTTTTATCAGGGCATATGTAACGTATTGATAGAGTCACCACGCGTTCCCATAAAGCTTATAATATTAATCAAAATGACGAGCTAACTCCATATATAGTCATGTTTATTTATGTTTCTTAATATGTTACTTATGTAAGAGTAAGGGTACAGGTGCTAACGGCTATTCGATGCAGGCAATACAAAAGAATATCGGAGCCGCCAAAAAAACTGCTTAATTTACCATGTACCATCTGCTATTACAATAATCAGTCGTTTATACTAATAATTTTAACATAAATTTAAACACATATTTTTAATCCTTTATATGATTCTAATAAACACTTTTTTGTTGTCAACAATTGACCAAATGAAAAAATTTTGTTAGTTATAATTTTTTGTTTTCACATATGTATATAAGATTCATACTTTAAAACATTTTCAGTAGAAAAAAAGGCTTACTCCCTTACGCCATTGATTATTTATAAATGTATTGTAAGTATATACAATAAATATATTCATGAAGTACATGTATTTTAAGTAAATCTACACTTATGTTTACATTTTTTTGTATTTATATTTTAAAATTCATAAAAAAAATTTTTTTTTAATATTAGAACTATTCTTTATTTTAGTTTTTAATGGTTTGGTGATTGTGGGTGGTATGATTTAAATTTTCTTTATTATATTTAGAAATGATTATTATACATTCCAAATATCTTGTTCCAATGTGTATTTACGAGTACATGTTAAGTACTGAATCAATGGAGGCTTGTTCCCAGTTTCGACGACCGACAGAGACGGATGCGACGGTGAACGATCAGGCCACCTGGGTATTTCCAAAGTGTACACTAAAGTGATAAGTTATCAGTCGATGACGGGGTGCGATTAGGCAGTAGAAAAGGCAAATGCACGAATTAAAAACACGATAAATACAAGATCTGCTTGCGATGGTTAAAAAGTTGAAATAAATTCTAAAATGTATGTAAAGTTTATTTGAGGCATTCCAAATTATTTACAATGCAGCCCTAATGAGCTTCTACCGAAGAGCTGATTCTGAAGCTAAAGCTAATGGTGTGATGATAATGAAGATGGAGATGCGCTCTAGTCACAAGGTGCTTGTGCTATAAACAGTCAACAACCTTAAGGTAGATGCTATGCTCACTGGCGAGCAGCGCAAACTTTGCATCAAAGCTGATGCCTTCCACGGTTTTATCGCAGAACTCAACGCGATGCTTGCGTAGAAAGTAGATGAGGCCCAATTTGATTTGTAGCTGTCCAATCTGCAAGCCAATGCAATTATGCGGTCCGGCACCAAACGGCAGATACGACATGGGCGTCTGTCTTGATTTGTTTTCAGGGTTGAACCGTTCGGGATCAAAGCGTTCTGGATCAGGCCAGTACTATAGAGAAATTTCAATAAGTTGCAAATTGTGTAGGGTGATTTTGTTTTTTGTTGTCTTACCTTGGGGTCATGATGTATGGCTAGATTGGATATAAATACGGGCATACCGCGCCTGGCATAGCATTCGGCATGTGGGCGAAGCGAATAGAAACGCTTCTTATTGATTGGCGTGCACTCGCGCTCTAGCAGCGGTACAATTGGATACATGCGCAGCGTCTCTTCCACAACCATGTCCAAGTATTGCATATTAGCGATTAACTCGTAGCTCAGTTCTGTTCCCGAATTATTTGGTGCACGAGCTCCTGCACCCGCAAAGGTATGCAGTATCTCGCGACGCAGGCGCTCCTGCATCAATGGTTGCTTTGCTAGCTCGTACAAGGCAAAGGACATAGTAGCTGAACAAGTTTCTATGCCAGCCACCTCAAAGCTCGCCGCTTGGGCGGCTAAAAAGTCTTGATGGTGTGTAAAATGAGTCTTATCCTGCTGCAAATCGGCCTCCTTCTTTAACGTGAGCAGCATTTCAATGAGATCATTGCGTAGATCGCCACCCCGTTCACGTTCCTCGATCACTAGTTGTATGACCCGACGCAGAAATTCGGAATGTGGCTCCGTAAACAGCTTGGAGCGCAAAAGTGGCACCAGCTTTGGCAGAAAGAATATCACAAAGAAGTCTATTATACGACGCACATTCGGCCTGAATATGTCCTGGCAATGTGAGCCAATTTCCGATTGCGTACTACGCAGGCTGTACGACCGAAGTCCAAACGCAATACTCGCAATCATATCCGTATTGTATAGATCGCAAACATCTTTGATGCTTACTATAACTCCTCTGGAGGCATCACCACGTCGAATATCGCGCGTCAAACGCTTCAGATACCACTCCAAATCGCAGCCAATCTAGAGCACAGTAGAGTATTATCCATATCTTGTGCTGATGAATGATTACACTATGCAACAAAATTCAAAGAACCCAAACTCAACTTAATCAAAATTCTTATATCTATTCTGAAAGAAAAAATAACATTTAATACATCGGTTATTAAAAAAAAAAAATTTGAACCCGTATATTTGTTCGACCGACAATTTTGTTACTCCAAAGGAGCTATATTGCAGTATTTATTTGAAAGTATTGGCTAAACTTAAAAATAAAAGTCTTATCAAGCCAATTTCTGTTTATCAACGTTTGATAAATTTTCATTTATCTTTAATAGGATTGTACTTAAGTATTATTAGGGTCCCTATTACGTTTTCATATGTAATAAATATTAATATTTATAAATAAGATATAAATAAATAAATTTTTCAAATTTCTTTCAAACGTTAATATATGAGTGATTGGTCTATAAACTTGTTGCACAGTGTTCAGTTATTTGTTTGGTTGCGTTAGACTCACCTCCTCCATAAGAGAGAACATTTGCTTGATCTTGGCGCCCGTAAACACAGGCGAGAGTCTTGTGCGTATCTCACGCCATTCTGGTTGCCTGGCAAAAAACAGATTCAGAGAGCCCATTTTGTCGTGGCGCATGTCGCATTTGGCGAAGCGATTGGAGAAGCTAACAAAATCCTCGACTAGAACGGTGCGCACCAGTTGAAGGTCGCGTATAAGCAGTGCCGGCTGATGAAATAGGTAAATGCCGACAACGGGTTCATTACGGAAACGTTCATCGAAATAGAAGCGACGTAACTGCAGGGCAAATGACTCCTCCAGCTTCAGTACCTTCTTTAAGTTGCCCAGCAGATGTGTTGGCTGCACAAACTTGACGCGGCGTCGCTGCCAGTAGACGTAAGTGCGACGCGACCAGATAAACACACCGGTTAGTATGGTCACAATTCCCAGTAGTATGTTAGTGGAGTAGACCATTTCGAGTGAGCGAGGCAGTGTGGCCAGAGAGTAGAGAGATGAAGAGCGCGAATGCGTGAGTTTGCAGGCTTTTGTGAGGTGCTGCGTTTTTTTGCAGTTGCAACGCGGCCCTTGTGTCCGCCGTGGCACGCTAGTGCCAAATACAAATAAATAAATACTTAACAAATTATATCACAATAAAATTTTGGACAGCGCGGCGGCCACGACGGCAACGAAAATAAAAACAATGTGACGACAACGTCAACAACAAGAACGTTCAAGAAGAAGCGACAGCACCAAACATAAGAGTATCACAAATACACACGTAAATTACACACATATCAAAATTGAGAATAGCGAGAACAAAAAAAAAAACGAACTGGCAAGCTCTACAAGCCGACGCAATGAACTGACGTGACGTCGATGCTACTGCTGCCCCAGCGAGCTCCAAACTTAAATTGCGAACACTGCGCGCAACGTCGACGCCGCTGTCGTCGACCCCGCTCGCGATTATCAACAAAAACAGAACACAAAGCAAAGCTAGCGATTGACAGGCCACAACAACCGCAACTGCCGCCGCAGACGCTCCCGGCATCATGATTAACCACAAAGTGTTCACGCTTGGCAAGGGGCAAAGCAACGAGCAACGACACTGCTGAGATCTACTTACGCTCTCCAAGCGCAGTCTCGTTAAATCAACGACAAAAATTGAAGCGAGAGAATAACTAAACTAAAAGTTTTGAAGGACCCAGAACATGTGCACACAAGCACATTGTGCTAACTAACTAGACAATTGGGCAATTACGTTTACTACGTAATATGTGTACGTATGTACATAACACATATTATTACATAAATATACATATATCGTATAAGAGACATAAAAACAATTGGTTAAAAGTTCAACATATGTTAATGTTATGATGATTACATACCCAAAAATCTTGATCAATATTCAACATTTGCACCACGGTGAGCAAGAATACCAACGGCAAATAAAAGTGAATACTAAAAGCGAAGCAACGATAGTGACAAGGGCAACAACACCAAAAGAAACTACTCCACGTGACAAAGATGTTGACGAAAACAAACTGCTCTCTTACTAACCAAGAGAGAAATCATAAGAGACGTGCTAGAATATCAAATTTGAGACTGTGCAAAAAGTGAGAGCCATATTTGCTTTAAAAATAATCGAATGTTCGCTTTTGCTTGCTTGATGCTCTTATTGCTGTTTGCGCTTTGTTGTCGTTTTTACTTTACTAATTCCTCTTTAATAATAAACCAGGGCCGACAAGTAAGCCAGATAAGTTTGGCGGCCAGGGCTGCGTTAGTAGTACCATGCAACGTTGTGAGCGCGCGTAAATTGAAACTTGACGTTTTCAAACTGGTGAAGCCAACTAACGAAAAATAGCTTAACGTTCTCTCAATTGTTGCAGACACACGATGCTTTCTCGAAAGAGGAAGTCCCATTTGGAACGATTGGCAGAAATTTACACTTGTCGAGCTTTCATCTTTTTCTTTTTTCTGGCCCTGTTGTTATTTCTCTAACTGGAGTGCGGTATAACTCCTACCTGAAGAAATTTGTAATACTTGAAGAGTATTCATGTTTGAAAGTATTTAGGCACAATACATATTTATATTTATAAATTTTGCACTTAACTCTATGTATAGTATATATAAAAGAACGCATTCGGCTAACAAGTTAAAAACAAATATGTACTGAGTTTAAGTTAAGTTTAAGTTTTTTAAGTTTCTTATATAGGGAACATGAATCACGTCAACTTATGCTCAATATAACGAGCAAAGAGAAAAGCTTAAAAATTCAAATGCAAAAACAAAACTGAAATAAAACAGGAAAAGAGAAAATTTTATTTGCGATCAGCAGTTAATTAAATGGAATAGTCGTTACATTGAAATGTTAGATTTAACGAAAAACCAGACTTTTACTGTATATATATATGTACATATTTATCCATGTCATACGTACATCACGCATATATGTACCCAGCTCATATCTGTTATATGTTTGTACATATTTATGGAAAAGACAGAAAAATGCTTCTCCGACTCTATGCAAGATACTACAAGATGTAGATATAAAATTTTGTATTTATAAAAATTAAAATTCAAAGCAAACTTTTATTATTATTATTTCATAAAATTGTACTATCTTTTGCTTTGATGTTACAGCAGATTATTTTGGTACGATTATTTTGATATTAACGTATATACATTTGCCATACTACATTAAATTAAAACCAATAACTGCTATATCCCTAGTTAATAAAGGGCGTTAAAGGGTGCGACAAATTCGTTACACATAAAAAACCGTATTGTTTTTTTTTTTTATCTTACTGCCCTTTTTGTAGAGACAACACCCTAAGCAAGTTACAGTTACAAATGTGCAACATTTCCGGCAGCTTTAGTTTGGGATACCAAAATCTGTTGGCCACATTGATGGGCAGAGAGTGGGTTATGTGACACATGAGTGGTGTGGGGCGGAGCGGGGTGGGACTGTGTTCGCCTTGCTTTGATTAAATTTCACGCACGACCGCACGGCAAGGGTTAGGGGAATCGAGAGTGGGACGATTGAACTACGGATGAAAATGTCGAATTGAAAGATGCACACACACAGTCACATGTACGTATACTGACTGCAGTTCGATTTGCATTTGTCTTCTTCGCGAAAAGTGTTTGCTATTCAGCTCGAGGGCTTACACAATCCCCCACCACCAATGCGTCGCGTAGCCGGTGATGTGTCAATAATCGGCATTGCTTATGCACACAATGGCTCAGCAAACACGCGCGCACTTGTCGTGTAGTGGGGTGTGGAGAGTTAGTAGTGGGTAGCATCCCCCTTCTCAGGTCAGGGGCACGGCACGGCACGGCGTGGCATCAAATTCAGTTCAGCGTAGTTCAACTGGATTCGACTGAGCTCTCGGGGCACAAATCAAAGCCGTCTCAATAAACAAACAACGTGCGCATTTCATGCCCAGCCAACCACCCAGAGAAACCACCGGATTTGCCTGCGTCTTGCGCCATTTAGTTTTGGCTGCGACTATGTTTTGATTCCATTTATGCTGTTGACACAAGAAATCTTTTAATTATTGTCACGCATTGTATTCGCACCCAGTCCCCCTATCTACGAGTCCTAGAGCACGCATCCAAAACAAATACGTCCACAGCCACGTCTTGTCCTACACAGTCCTTGTCTCGTAGTGGAGTAGTTTTCGTGTCCTGTTGACATTTTGGTATTCTTTTCACCCGCTTGTGGGAGTTGCGTCAGGTGGTAATGCTTAAACGCCTTTACTCCTCCTAAGTGCTTTACAATTCTATTTCTACGTAGTCCTTTGTTGATGATGATGGGGGTACCAACTTATATGTAGGTACATTAATTTGTGTGCTTTCAGGATCAGAGACTATTTCTGTTAGGTTAATGTAACACTTGCTTGCCCTGCAATATCGTGTTCTAGACTTGTTTGAACTTTAAATGGAATTTTGAAAATGAACAGCATTCAAAATATGAATCTAATATGACAAATATGAACAAGAAAGTTTATAAATTAAAATGTCTAACCTTAAAATACTTTAAAACAAAATACTAATTTTAAAATGTATTTTATTTTAATTTATTATTTTTTATTATTATATTTTCTATTATTTTATTTAATATGGAAATTTAATAAACTTCACAGCAATGGGTTCATAGTCTTCTGCAATAAATTGAGTATCCCACAAAATTTTTGATGATTTTATCATTGGTTGCTTTGGACAAAAGATACGGAATATTATTGGCAAATTAAGAGTACTCTGTCAAAGTCTATAACTCTAAAGAGTTAACATAATGTTGTAGATGGTTTTTTAATTGTATATTCGTGGAAAGTAACAATGTAAATTATAATAAGAATTTGATTTTTCACCCAACATTTATTCTTAAGCCTAATTTAATTCGATAAACAAAGAACTTAACTTTCTTGGAAAAAGCTTTTTGGTCTTGTCGACAATTAAAGCTAAAATCCTCATATAATATAGATAAATACATGTATGTCGGCTCTCACCTCTCTTTACTCTTACTTGTTACCTTCCCTTCATAGTTCAGAATAAAATATTATATGAAATATTTGATTACTTAAATTTGTTTCCTAATGCCAAGAAAAACCTACAAAAATTTCTCGACCTTAATTCCGCAGGCTATTGTACTATGGCATTCTATTGTTTAAAATTTTTTTAATTTTATACGTATTATTATTCATCATTATAAGTAAAATACTTCTACAAACTGTATAAATTACTTCATACATACATATGTATTTAGGAATTTTCCACAGGACTTGCATCGTTGCATACTAGCACACAAACAGCAAGTCCAGTCCAGTTATCTTGGGCAAATCCGATGCCTAAACAATAGAAGTACCAATTCACATGTTAGCTACACTCAAAACTCATGTGTGTACGTGTGTGTATTTGTTTTTTTTTGGATCGGGATTCCGGTTCCATTGATGTCGACAGATAAAGTGCGCAAAATAGATGCGTAATTTGACGTTAATGTTACGCTAATAATAATCTGTCAGCTAACATTAACCATGGCCCATGTTAAGGTAACTCACATGAGAGATTTGCCAAGGTCTGCCGCTTACGCTACCTACAAAATCCAGGATCCAAGACCAGGACTCAAACCTCGAACGCAGCTGATGAACCCTATGTAAGGTGAGTGTGTATGTGTTTGTGTATGACCCGAGCTCCTTACTGCATCGATTGCAATCAAAATGCGAATGAGTTTGCGAATACATCTCGTAATGTGCTTAGCCCTTGTATATGAGGCGACGTAACAACCTTACGATTTTACAATGTTGCCGGCTACCGTTGATCCTGGACCGGTAGTCTGCAGTCAGTAGTGTCTTGGGTCCAGTGTGTTTCATTGTTTTGCTTGCCATTTTGACGGGTTTCGATTACGCTTACAGTTTGCTTTTTTCTTGTCTGTAGATGTGTGTTTTTTCTTTTGTTTGAATTATTAGAGATGTTCTGTCATGTGTGTAATCCACTCTCCTCGTTGCTCAAAGTTAAATGATGCGCGCCTAAGTTGAGCAATTTTTGAGGGTCACCCAGGACCAAAGACCAAAGAGACCGAGTCCCAAAGATATCGTTTCTTTTTTAACACGCCTCGACGGCTGATGAAAGCAAATTGCACGAAATAGAGCTAACAAATAGAGCAGCTCGTGAATTAAAAAAGAAGCGAAATGCATTACAATTATGTATGAAAGCAGGAATATATCAGGAGACAGGGAGAGAGAAAAATAGAGATAGAGACAGCCATCCAACTGAGCACACCACCAACCAGTTCGAATTGCTTCTCCCAGAGAAGCTGCATTCGCATGATATTGAGTATAAGGAAAATCTATGTAAATGCAATTTGGGCCTTGACTACATGCAGCATCTACCAACTAGGATCAAGCATCTATCGTCCCCATTGGCATCATTGCTACCACGCTGGTCATAAAGTCAAAACCCATTTAATGCAAAGTCAAAACGCAGCAAAAGTGTTTTGACTGCGACGAACCCATACCATTAAATTAAACGCGGAACTGAGCAATGTATTTACTATTATAGTTCCTTCTAGGAAGTGTCAAATACTAAAACACACACCAGTGAAATAAAAAAGAAATGAGGAACAAGCTTAATAAGTATCAATAGAAACAAAAACATTTTTTTGGGCTGCTCTGAAAACCTAAAAATCTAAATACAAGTAGTTCAGGTCAGTTCACAGAATGGTTGGGCAAAAACGAACAAAAAACGTCAACATAAAATGCATTTCTGAGTATTAATGGTAGGTAGAGGTCCGCCTTAACCCGTTACTGTCGCACAATTGCAAATTGTGTTTTTTTTTTTGGCTATTGTGCAGGGTTGAAGGGGTTAAAAAATGCACCCTTTTTTAACGCTCGTAAAACAATAAAACCATAAACCTCGGAGCGACATAAATTAGAAGATGTGGAACAGAGTGCACTGAAAGGACGAAGGGTTGAAAAGTACAGAGTTTACAGTTTTTTTCTTATGTTTTTTGTTGGTAATTTTTTTTATATGATTCTATTGGTAATCTACTGCTATGTGTTTTTTTGTAATTGTTTTTAGGTTTTAGAACTTGGTCAGAAAATAGGCTAAAAAATGCTAATTTTTAAAAATAGTAAGTTTCGCGGAATTTGACGCGTCTACGAAGAACTTGTAAAAACTGCATTCCGATGGGTTAGTGGAACAGTAAGAGAAGAAGACTTTTATTTCGGTCATCTGAATTTTGACTGCTGTGGCGGAAAAATCAACTTCGATGGCTGCTCAACATAAAGGCGCAATTAACGTTAACCCTTTTGTGCTCCTAGCTGGTAACCGCCGCGGCGGTGCTGCCTTTGAGTTGGCCTATAAAACTGTCGCATAAGTTAGAAATTTCGTTGCGCATCCAAACAATAGAAATTATACATTTTAATTAGCCCTTAGCAAGTTGCGAGAGGTCCGATCAAAATTGATGTCTTAACCTGCTGCTGTCGCTTTTTTTTCTCACTGTGCGGCGGACCCCGTTTCACTTTTCTTCAATTAATTTTGTTCTCAGGGCTCTTCGAATACTGCATCTCCCCTACGACTACGACCTCAGACTCACAGAGTCAGCTATTCGGGCCGGTACGCCATGTGTTGTTCAGAGCCGCTGAACAGTTTTATGAGCCTTAACAAATTTGTACAAATTACTGCGAGTTGTTTTCGAATTTGATGTTGTTGTGTCTGTTGCTTTTAACCAACTTAAAACCCAAATTGGATCACAGCAGATAGGCCAGACAAAGAGAAAGATCCAAAATTCCGCATGCCACTCAACATGCTTTTAAACGAATAATCTCGGAAACGTGGCAAATATATGGAAACGTGGCAAATATATGGAAATAAGCGGATATCTGATTATTATTAATTTAAAATAAGTATGGAAAATTTAAATATTTTATATAAAACACTCAAATTTCATGTATGAAAATATTATTTAATTTATATGACAGACATACTTGAAGGGACGTGAGTGTTAAAACATATGTAGTATATATAGCTTTTATATTCTCTGAGATCGACGCGTTTATATAGTTAAACAATAAGGAAGTTAGACCTGCAGAGAGAGAGAGAGAGAGAGTCTCAGACAGAAATACGGAAAAAGCTAGCTTGTTTGGCTAGAGATATTGCTTGGATATATATGTGCTTTAGTGGATCAGAGATCCTTTTGTCTGTTGCATACATCTGCACCTTATACCGAATGTTTGCCTGAGTCCTCTACTGGTATACGGAACCTAATAAATTGAGCTGGCAAGGATCTTCTCTTTGCAGGCATCGTAACATTCCAGAGTTGCCATACATGAGAAGTATGTGTGGAAGAAGAGACGACTCAATCAACATGTCGTGGCAAGGACAAATCGGAATGGCCAACTTTTTGGCCACAAGTGCAAGCCCGCAAAATGCAGTTTTTCAGTCGAAAAGTACGACTGAGTGGACAACTCCCGCTCTAATTCAAGTTGCCTTTCCGGCATTTCTGTTACATTTTCACATCTTAATTAACCCATCACAGTAATGCAGCCGCCAGAGAGAAGCCAATTTACTGTTTGTTAATAAAATCAATTTTCGTATCATAAATCGTAAAATCCGTTTCCCTATAGCTAGTCCCCTTTTTCTCTTTTTACCCTTACTTCCATTGCCCGACATGTTTGCCACCCATTTGCGACCCAATCCGGCGCCCGTTTCGTGGTCATGTCAGCAGCAGCGCTTTGGTCGTCGCTTGGGTGCCACATATTAATTCCAGTTTCGCACTCTTGCAGGGCCAGAATCTGGACATGCCGTAAATAGTTGTTCACCTCCTTGCACTGTACCGACAATTCTGCACATACTCGTACAGAGCCGACATCCTCCTGCATCACCCTATTACCCATATTTTCCCACACTTCACTAATGGCTCCCGTTGGCGCTGCTTTTGCATTTATTAATAATTATAATGTCTGTGCTTGTCGTACACGGTGGCAATGCAGTCGACGCCATCGCCACTGCCTCCATTATGTTCACCGTCTCCACCATTACCAACGTTGCCGTTGCCAACGTTCTCGTCCTGGCATACCCTAGAGTTGGTTTGGGTATTGGGCGCGTTTGGCGTTTTTGGAAGAGGCTACAGCATGGCATTCATAAATTGCAGCTCATTTCGGCGTGGCCACGGAATGCACACGCATAATTATTTCAACATACAGTTTGCACTGCGGTATGAGGCATGTGGGCTATTCTGTGGTGTGGGTGTTGAATCTGTTGAAAATGGCGCAAACTGCAGTTCGACACCGGAGGACTAAGTTTTGCCTCTATAGGCGAATTATAACGAACTCTTATTTTGGCCAAATGCTTGTATTATATCTATGTAATATATAAGTGTGAATGATCCACTCCAGTATACCCGATAACGGGATTCATAAAACTTTGGTCTGATATGGTTTATGGTCACAAATTCTAACTGAACTCCGTACACATTACAAGCAATTTGGTATGATATAATAAGTATCATATCTCAGCGACTTTTTAATGATGATGAATGCAATTTGGTACACATTGTATATAATGAGCATCGGAAGAATTAAGATCGATTGGAGAAATGGGAGGTTTCCCCCATTTCAAAGAGAGATCTGAATTCGTTGTATCGTAATAAGTGCTTCCAAACAGATAAATGAAATTGGGTACATACGTAAGTTATTAAGACCAGCATCAATGAGATCTGGTTAAATGCTGAAGGTTATGAAAAATATACTTGAGTTGCGGAAAGACAGTAGTAGCGCACACTGCATAAGTAATATTATATATAACAATAACATAGTATAGTATTTATATATTACTTATAAAGAATCTATTAAAATATGGTACATATTCAAATAGATATTCTAAAGAAATATACCAACTAGGTGGAGATGTATTGCTGAAAGCGGTAAAGACTCGTTTTTAAAAGTTATAAGCTTTTAATAATACATAATATTATTACAAAGAAAATTCTCAATTTAATAAAGATATATTCTGCGGGATTCCAAAAGATTCCATATATCTCATGCAACCCAACTCTTCTTTCGCCTGTCTCACACATTTACAAAATATTAACATACATTTTTTGTTATAACTCTGTATTAAATTTAGAATATGAACTATAATAAATTTTTTTATTGTATAGAAACGTAATACTCTCCATACTTATAATTTCAAGCCCATTTACTCTACCGTTTATACTCGCATATTAGACTTAAATATAAATATATTTAATATATAAAGGGAAATACATATTCAACTTAATTACGCAAATAGTTTGTTTAGAGATTTCAATCTAAATTTGTTTATTCTTTAGAAACCATATAAATTAAAAAAATCGTTGAATGTTTGTAATAATTTTTTTTTGGTTCAATTAACGGGTCACTTTCGATAGTCGATGGAGTCCTGATCGTGGGTCTGATTCTTGGATAATTTGTCTTTTAGACGAAATTATATAACTACCTGTTTTATCATGTTTGAATTGCATCTGAGTGCAAAATATAATATTATAGTTAAGTTTGTATGCATGAAATTCTTCAGGAATGGGCAACTATTCGTTTTGTTTATCTTCTGTCTGTTTTTATTGGTCTTTTATTGCTGTTATTCTGGCATCCTTTTAGATTTCGAGTATTGAATTGCGGCCATCAACTCTTGGGGTTAACCAGATTTCTCATTTGAATGCAAATGCAGAAGCCGCCATTGAATATAATAAAAGCTCGCACAAGTAAAAACACAAAACGGCGTTTTAACATATACACCCACATACACACACACACACACACACACACACACACACACACAGATATATAAAGGGACAGCTGACGTTCTGTCTTTGAATTGTTAAGTAGCTTTTTGATATGTCTATCTCATTTCAACACTCTTACATTAGGCAGATGCTGTCTGTGTGTGTTGGCAGTTATGGGACGCCCGGCCCGGGCCGGTCTGGCCCAATGCCCGATTTATACCGTTACAGAGTAACCAATTCTCCATGGTTGCGCAATAACTGCAAATTTAATTTTGCAATTTCGCGCCTTGCTATTCCCGCTACCCCTCGTCAACGCACCATCAAAGTATTCGCTTCTTATGGTCTGTCTCGCACCCCTCCCCATCCACCGTCATTTTTCCCAGGCCAACATAAAAATCTTCCGCGCAAGCACACACACATATACACCTAATCTGAGCTTGTGTATATATGCTATAAATTTTCAAATAAATTGGCAGAAACGCTCTAAGGCCGTGAAAGCCTCAGTAGTACGAGTATTGCAAAATTAGCGGCAGATCCATCGAGAAGCTGCGCAAACAGTTTTTTGCTTTCGGGAATAGCAATTTGGCTGCGTATTTTGGATTTGTTGGCTGCTGGGGTATGTGCTGCCACCACTTGGGTGCCTTCTTCAAGCCGATATTTACCTAATTAATGGTTGTTTATGGTAAAATTGGACAATGTGGAGGTGAAGAGTTCATTTATATTCGGATTTTGATTTGAAATAGTTCTTGGTACTCACACACCTCGATACTTTGAACTACAACTTTTATGCCATTATGTACTCAATACTTGAGGCATTTGCAATTTGATGTACGTTACTGGCAACATATTAATTCCCTTAATAATAGACAGGAGATCAGGAAACTTATTTGCACTCTTTCCACTCGTACCTAAAGAGAGTTTTGTTTTCCAAGCCCCCAATCCCGCCCATGCTCTGAATCACGAAATTGTTTTTAATCTAAAAACATTTCTTTTAATAATAATATAATTTTTAATTTGTAGTAATTACCAAATGTTTTTTTTTTTTCTATTATTAACGTATTTTGATAATGACACATTTTTTTTTTAAGAAGAAAAATAAGTGGAAAATCCTGAACTTTGAAAAAATGGTTTTGTGTACAGTAACCAAGAATCTACACACCAAATTTGGTGGTGTTCTATTTTTAGTCTCTGAGATCAACTCGTTCATCTGGAGGGACAGACAGACTCACAGACGGGCAGCCATATAAAATATATATAATTATATGGTCGGAGATACTTCCTGTTGCCTGATACATACGAGTACTTGTGCACAGATTCATTAGCCGCTCATTATCCATTTTCATGAGTTAGAGGCACCAGAATATTAAATGCTACTTAATAAAATAAATAAAAAAGTTGGATGTGGTAAAAAAAAGCATGTATGGATCATGTTAAAGTCCCGCCGTCCGGCACTTTTGCGACCCTTTCCCATCACGCCCGTTCCCGCTCATATTTATCGGGACTCGCGGAATCCCGACACCCACCTCTACTTAATCCATTTAGAGGGTAGTATTAAGTATGTGCACATGTATGTATCAGGCAGAAGAAAAATCATATTTCTAATTATCTAGAATCTAGATGAACGTGTCGATCTCACAGACTATACCGTAATCAGTTAAGATTTGTTTTTTAATTTTGGAATAGCCTTTTCGGCATGCTAAAATGTCACGACTTCCCTCCAAATTCTACGGATGTCGCTAACAAGATGGCCGCAGTTCTAGCGTCATTATAGAAAAAATATTCACATATATGTATGGTACGTATATAATATATAACATATAATATGTAAATCATAAATAGCATAGTTATAACGAGGTAGAATCAATCGTATATTTAGCTTTACAAGCTAAGTTACACAAGTTTAAATAAATCTAAAATCTATTTATTGAATTCTATATTTTATTGTTATTTTTGTATTTATTTTTTTCTTTTTTAAAAGCAAATTAAGTTAACAAGCTTGTTCTCATTATTGACAGATGACGATTACTGCGAACAGGAAAATATCAGGTTGCATCTTTTTTACAATATTTGGAGTCTGTTAACCCATTAAAATATATTCCTGATCAGGAAGACAAGTCGAAATGCTGTGTTCGTCTATCTGTCCGGATGAACGTTTGGATGTCAGAGACTACATGTGCTATAGAGATCAAATTTGGTTTTTAGGTTTTTGTATACCGTAAGCACATCTAGTTTTTTTTTTTCTGCATCTAATAGACGGTTGCTTTGATTTTTGTCATACATTATTATTAGATCTTTATCCGGACAACATTAAAACGCAAGATTCGACAATAAGCACCGAATTTACTTAAAAAACAATATTCTGGCTTGCAGCTTTGCACATATTTGCTTATAATGAGTTTAAGTGAGTGAAATCTTTGAATTCTTAAATCTGAAACTTTTCTCCTCATCAAATGGAAATAAACTACAATATTTCTTTTTGTTTTGAAATATACTCGTATTTAAATACTTCTCGTTTAGTAAAAGGATCTCAATAAATATTTGAATGTTATGTATACATTGACAAAGTAGAGAAAACCAATAAAGTAATAGTTGTATTCACCGATAAATGAATGCTAATGACAAAAGCCAATAACATATAATATGCTAGTAAATGTTATGTATCCAGTTGATGGTCTGAAAATAAAATGAATGCTCCTATATGAATTTAACATCAATATAAGAATGTAATTGAGATATTTAGTCTGTTTCCTTATTAAAGTCCTCTTTACAATAGTCACACAAAGTGAATTGCTAATATTGCAACCAAAAAGCAATTGTGGAGAAGAAAAACCCATTTCAGGTTATCCGCGAATTTCAATCAGTCCCGCGACGCTTAACAAAGTGAAACATGGGACGGCGCACTGCTGCCAGCGTAGACGTCGACGTCGACGTCAACTTCACTGCTATTGATGGTAAATATAAATGGCTGCTACCTTTTTGGTAGAAAGGGGTGGAGGTGGTAGTCGATATGGGAGTGAGAGTGCGAGTGCGGGTGCGGGTGGGGGTGGGAGTTGGGGCATAAAAATAAATAAACACAAAGGGCATACGTGATATGCAGAAGAAGACGAGCACGGTGCTTGGAGAAGAGGCGGAGTGGGTCCTGCCACTGGGCTAACAACGACAACTGCTAGAACACCAAAACAACAACAATACCAATTGCCACGTGCGACATTTTAAGACAAGACATGTCGCGGGAGGACGGGGTGGAAGAATTTTTGTTAAAAATTGCCATAGGAAATCCACTTAGACTCGTTTGACAAAACTACTCGTCAAGAGGTGCACTGCACTGCTGGGCTCTGAGTGTGTGTGTATTTGGGCGTATGTGTGTGGGGAAGAGGGGAATGTTAGTGGGATCGTGGTGTGACGCAGCTGGCGCGCGTAAGCAGCCAAAGATTTATGGCATCTTTTACGTGGCAGCTCAACTTATTGAGCTGCCATGAAAAAGAGAAGAGTTACGGCAAGAAAATCTCATCAAATTTATTTAAATGCGCATAAATCTTGCAAGCAGCTGCACATACGAGTATCAGTAGTATGGCAGCAGTATCAACAGGCACAGCAACAGATACTGATACATATTTAAAGATACAAAAGAGCTAAATAGCTAAACAGATGTAGAGTTACAATAAAGTAAAAGTCTGTAAACAATTATTATGGGGCCTGCCAACTAACCATTAAAAACTTTAACCATTGGCGCCACTCTCTGATAATAAACAACGCGCAGATACACCTAATACGGATCATGTAGAACTCGTATCTGTTGGATACATCATGTGTTCAATGCTGTGCTTTTCGCGTTGTTTATGTATTCGCTGGCGTGAGAAATTTGCTCGTGGCCACGCCTTCAACCAGCGGCCATAAAAGCTGTGTCATAAACAAATCAATTACAGCAACAATAGTAAGAGCAACAACACCAACAACCGCAACAAGAACAACAACAACAACATTCTCTAAAAACACGCACTCACCAATACAACTTGAAACATTTTCAAACAAATCGCTAAAGGCAAAATATTTGGTTTTCTGGTCATGCCTAAAAGAGCGAGGCGCCAACGATTCAAGAGTTCGATTGATACGAGTACGAATAGACGCAAGACTCAATATTTAGAGACTACGTTGGGCGGACCCGGGTCCCGAAAAATTTCATTAAAACATTTTTATGACGCTGCGTTTTTATAGCCAGTAAAACAGGAGCAGAAAAACAAAAGAAAAACAAAAAACAAAACACCAAAATGAAAATCGAAACAAAATAAAAAAGTAAACAAAGTAATCTTAAAGTAGCACGATACTAATAAGCAAATAAGCAAATAAGAAAATACGCAACACATGCAAGAAAATAAATAAATAACACAATTATTTATTGTATCAAGAATAATCATAAGAAACATCTACACGTAAATACATCGGAGTCTATATCGCATAAACTCAACTTATCCTAGTATTCAAATATTTTAGACACTTTAGCAATTTAACGAGGCCGATTAGCCAAAAACTTAAAAGTGTTTTGTATAATTTAAAACAGTGTGATAAGCCTTAAATTATGATAAGCCTGTAGTGATCATTTACTTTTAAATGTCAATTACACAGCTTTTAAAGTTTCATCTATTGGAAATAATTATATTATTAATTTTATTTAATATTATAAATAACAATGCTTATAATGTTAAATTACCTAGCACCAGTGGTTAGCTGATACCAAAATAATTGTTAAAATAAAATTAATATCTTTGAGAGATACTTTGGAATTTTTAAATCGCTTAAATATTAAACATTCATATTAATCTTTTGCTTATAGAACGTATTTAAAGACTATTCTTTGGTCGATACTGAGTGCGTTGTTTCATTGAAAACTAGTATAAATTATTAATATTGTACATGTACATTCATAGTTAAAAATCAATGTATTCTTTTCAGCAATATACAAATTGAACAGAAGTTCATGAGCTTATACATTTTTATATATACTTCTTTGCCTTCTTAATTTGTAAACTTCTTATAGATAGTCAGATAGCTACTTGATTTGAGTTATATTCCAGTTGAGAACGACAACGCTTCTATACATATAATTGTGTATCATTAGCAAACATGTATACTCTTACAGCCGAATGTTACGTGTATAAATAAGACTATTTTGTGCCATCTAAAGCGCCACCAACTGGTTGTCAAAACTGATACTTACTACATCCCGCGATGCAAGTATGAGGGAAGAAATACAAGTGAGCCAGTGGAGATGGGGCTGGGGCTGGGGCTGGTGTTGGTGTTGGCCCACTGACTTGGGTACAGGCACGGGTAATACCAGTACAGTAACGGGGACAGGCACGGGCGCGGGCGCGGGCGAAGGAAAGAGTACATGCATTGGCAACCTTTGATATCGCAATGAGGCTACGCAGGGCACATCAAAAGTATTTGGGATGTACTTGTGACCCGTGCTTCTAAATGGGCTAAAAGTTTGCGAATTGAATTCGCCACACGACTATGCCACACGCGGCACACCAAATTTCGCACAATTTTGCGTGCGAAGCGGCCGTGTAATGATGCCATGTGCGGCGAGTGGCAAGCAGCAAACGTCGACAGCAGTGCGGCGTGGGCGTCCGTCTGAGGGTTGTAGGGGGTGGGTGTGGGGTGTTTTTTTTGGAGGCGCGGCAGTGTCAAAGCATGTCAAAGCGCCGCATACGAGTCGCTTGGGGGTGCAATATGTGCGAGGTCTTTGCAATAAGCCCAATAAAGTCAACATGAGGTCCGCCCGTGAAGGAGAAGGATGAGAAGGAGGTAAAAGACTAGCGACTAGGCACGCCACGCACTCCCGGAAAAGGCAGACAATGAGGCAAGCAGCACGCCCTTCAACAACCAGGCAAACTTCGCCATCCTGTCTTTTTACCCTCACATACACTCAGCGCTCCCCAAACGCAATTCAATTCAACTATTACAGTACCCATTGTGTGAGCCTGATTTTTGATTATCGTGCGCCAGGCACAAGAGTCACGTCATGGCCCTTGAGTTGTGGCTTAATCGAAGATGCCTCCAGCGGTAAAATGAGGAGAGGGAGAATCTGAGACAGAAGCAGCGTTGGACGAGTAGATTCATGTGTGTGTGGCATCATCGACATCATCAAAGTCAATTGTGTGGAAAACTGGTAAGAAGAAAGCGCGTAAAACATATTACGCAGATTGTATTGATTTCTTATTATTTTGTCGCGTCGCTGCCGTTTGACGCTTAGATTTATGGGACAAGTCGATTGCCCCCCAATTCGATCGAAACCAGACGGAGCACTCAAAGTGGGTTTATGTGCGGATTGTGGATGTGGTTGCGGATTGTGACATGCCCCAGGATACTTGTAAGTAGCTATCATCCTACATATCTTCTAAACAGAAGATTGCTCAGCAGAGTGGCATGAATTCATTTAGCTTCATCTCTGGGTAAACAAGACACATCGACTTCTGATAGCTATACACATACATTAAAATATGGTGACTAACAGTCCATCACTTGATTGTTATGAGCTGCAGTTAAAACCAGATTATGGAAATTACCAAAAAAAAAAAAAAAAACAAATAAAAAAAACATTTTAAACAATATTATAATTATTGACCTTTAATGTTACATTATTATAATAAATCTGTATATTTATTGTAAGACTTATAAATTATTGATGATAGAGCTATCCAAAAAATTGTAATCGTTACAATGTTTTTTTATATTGTGACATAAGCTTCGTTAAAATATAAAAATGAAAATCTTTTAATTACACTGTTTTGTATTTATTTAACTTTAATAAAAATACATGCGGAAATTTTATTTCCATTAGCTATAAGTTTAAAGATCATGTCGGTTCTATTCAATTGATTTCAACAATGCGGATGTCTACATAGTTCAGATGGACGTGTTTCTGTCAATGCATTTAAAATTTACGATTAAAGCATGATATTAGATGTTCTTACTTTCTCATCCCATTAAAAACTGGAAAAGTAAAACTGGAAATGTTTATGATGCAAATACAGTATTCCTATTTTATTTTATTTTATTGTATATTTGGCTTATAGTTTATTCATATAATAAACAATGATTAAATGATAAAATATTCCCTCATTGAGCACTGGAGCATAGTTTTTAAACAATTTGTAAGTATTTTATTTTAAAAATTAATTTAGTTTTATTTGTATATACTTAAGATTAATTATATATAATGAAGCGCCCGTTGGGCTAATTGATCGAACAGGGTTATTTAAACCACTTGAAACTTAAAAAAATAAAAACAAATGTATATTGTAATCAACCGTTCACTGCACCCATTTTATTCGCTGTTGAATAGAATAAATTAATATGGAAGCGATATGAAATACTTAATATAAAAAACAAATTTCATAATCACAGCTACACAAGGAAATTAATAAAATAATTTATTTGAGTATTAAATATTTATTTAATACGTTAACGACTTCGAATCTCGGTTTTCAAAGAACAAAATTAGTTTATTTAGTAATTAATATTTGTGACATTCGTATGCTTTAAATACAAATGTTGACATTTTTTAGATACTTATTCTCACGTTTAATTTTAGATATGATTTGACTAAGTAAAATTCTGGAAAGTGATTAATATGCGTTCTTATGAAAAATTCTGAAACTTCACATGTTTAGAACAATTTTGAGAGCCGATTTTAAAATATTTTTTAAACTGCAAAACTTACTCAAAATAATCTGTATAATTTAGTTCTTAAGAAAGAAAATATAAAACACTCCTTCTAACTTGCTAGAGTTTATGGCACATTTGAATACAATTAATTAAGCTTTTATTATATAAACAGCTATATAAAATTACGACACAGATATTACTGGGAGACCGATTTTATCTTTAATATTATTTCTTTTTAGAAAATAAGACAGACTGCGTCCAGTTGACCGTATTCTCTACCGCGGTCATCTTTTAAAATGAAATATTTCGTATCCGAATTAAAACAAGTTTAATTTATTAAGTAAGGAAAATAACTTTAAGATTACAGTTAGTACTTAAAATAAGCGATTTATGGAATTTTAATCTTCTTTGCAGTTTTGTTTTTTAAAAATGGTTCTTAGCATTACTCTCCATCTCCAACTCCAACAGTTTTCTATGCGTATGCCAAAAATCAACAAAAACATTTAAAGTCGAAATGAATACCAAATGAGAATCCAAGAACAAAACACAAAAAAAACCATTTTGGCGCGGTACGAATTGCAACCCGCAGATTGCCACGGTTCTCATTCCAGTAACCCTCCTACCCCCCTCGTCATCTGGTACTCATCATTCTTCGCTTGATGATTTTGTATTTTTGTAACAGCCACAACAAATACAGCTCTGGTCGCCATTTTGCCTATTACTCTTGTGTGTGTGTCTGTGTGTATTTTTACTATATACTATATACAAAGTAGCCAGCGCGCACCCCAAAAAAACGCGCGTCCCGCTTTAGTTTCATTTTGCTGTGTGTAGTTGTTGTTGTTGTTGTTGTTGTGTGGCTCTTGAAGGGCTCGTCTTAACAAGCATAAACCACCGCGCGGCTCTCACGCTGAGTTGTACACGCACATGTGAGCCCCTGCTTGTGTGTGTGAGTACGGGTGTAAGGGAGAAAGATGAAGAGTGTGAGTGAGTGTGTGGAAGGCCGCGCGTTTTTGGTTGGTGACGGCGTGCCACAGATGATCATAAACAACAACAACATCAAGAGCATTGAGAGCCGCCAGCCGCCAGCCGCTAGCCATGCTCGATGGCGGTGGTAGTGGTGTTGGTGTTGGTGTTGGTGTTGGTGGTGTTGTTGTTGCTGGTGCTGGTGGTACGAGTAGTGCTGCCGGTTGTAGTGGTGGTAGCTGCCGTGTGTCATTATGCATAAGTGTGAGTGTATATGCAGATGCACATGTACATGCCAGATAGTGCTGATAATAATATATACTCGTATATCGGAGGTGGAAGACGCATGCTGTTAATAAATAACAATAATATATCTACATATTATGTATATATATATATATATATATTTAGATTTACATATTCGAGTAGGCTATAAATAGGCACTTACATTTACATACATAATTTTATATATTATAGGCATTTTTCGTACATTATTAAATATCTTAAGCCAAACACAATTATTATATAAATAAAACAAAATATAAATTGGCAATTCTAATTTAGGATCATGCAGAAACAGAATAATATGTATATAGTTTTAAAACGTATTCAAATTTTTTTTTTAATTCTTATGCGATGTTTTGTACATGGTCTACGGGCTATATTTTTACATCCTAACTGGAGGTTGACATCTGGACCCCGTTTATAAGTTAAAACACTCTTCGTTAAATAAGACAAATCATTGATACGGCTAAAATGTTTTTGTTTTTATTAAGTTTAAACATTGATTTATAAAATTAAATATGGAATTAGTGTCTTAAACAATTCACTAGCTGGGCAGCAGAAATCAGTGTTGTCATTGGATCTGTTTTTGGTTAATTTTATGTATTTAAAGTGTAGAGTAGATCTTGCTGTGCAACATATATATCTTAATGATTTTATAGAATGATTAGTTTTATATATGCTATCATATATCCATTTTTTATACGAATATCTGTCTTGATTGGTTCTGATCCGAATAATATGCTCTGTGTACTAATTAACATCTCTGGGGTTACTAAAAGTACAGATTTATATATATGTATACAATATTACGACTGTGGGGTGTGACCAAAAGCTGCTGTGTGTGTGTGTGTTTGTGTTGTTTGCAGCAGTTTTGGGTGTACAATCCACCCATTGTTGAAGTACCGGGGTGTGTAGTTCTCTACTTCAGCTGCCTGTCTGTCCGTTTGCTCCCTAAATGCCACCCCTACCCCTGGTGCAGACCCTGCGCACAGCTTGTAGCCGAATAGTCGCATAATCGTAGCAAGGTAACTGAGAGACTTTTAATAAAAGGGCGCGTTTACAAATATTTGCCGTTGCATCCGCTGCAGCCAAAAGGACATTAATTTTTTTTTTTCTATTTATTCTTTTTTTTTATCGACAACATAATTCTTAGTAGCATTGACGACAAAGGGATAACATTGCATTTGTTGTCAGTCCAAAAACTGTCACAGCTCGCCGAAGGATCACATTTTCATTCAGTAGTTTTCATTGATTCCGACGTCGAAATACCGAACACCAAAGCCCGAAGTCTGAACCCCTCTGGAACAATGAACGCATTCGAATAGAAGGAAAATGTTGACAAGACACATTTTTCACAAATGCCTACAATATTTGGCGTTTTGGAAATTTTATAGCGACAATAACAACAACAACAACGGCTAAAGTCAACAATGTCCTTTGCTTTAGAAGCATTTGCTCTGTATACACGATCAGCCCCCTTTTGTTGTCAGCGCCTAGTTGAGTTTTTTGTTAGACAATAAGGAGACGCCGATGTGATGTCTTCGTTTTCGTCTTGCCTTTAGTATCCTGCAAACTGGCGTAACTCTGTCCTGCATTGCTTTTGTCACGTCAACGTCGCTTTGTCTCTAGCCAATGTCAATAGATTTCTCAAAGCCGTTAACAGTTTTATTTGCTCCTGCTCCTGCTTCTGATCCTAGATGCCATAGTATGATTTACGTGATTTACACGTCATCGACCTAAAGCCGATGCTTTAATTTACGCTTTTTGATTCAGTTAATGTGAGTTGATTATGTAGCTACAGGCTCATCAGTGCTAATCACACATAGCCAAAATATTTATATCTGGATAATAGCTATACATATTTATAACTTTGTAGATAAAATATAATTGTAGTTGTAAAATCTATTATCGATGGCTTTGAAAATTATTAATATGTTATTTATATTTTTGTGTATCATAGTATGTATCATAGTACGATCAACTCTTGAATATTCACCTAATTAAATCCATGGATCAACACAGAAATAGCATGGCGGAATATATACTTGCATGTTTAGTGTGCCGAAGATCGTTTAGTTACACAGACATCTTGGCGAGTTTTTATGGGAATTAGACTTTTATGCAACATTGTTAGACAAAAAAAGTATAAAAAACAGATAGAAAAGTTATTTCTTAGACACTGTACAGAATATTTGTGTTTATATACTTCATTTTTATGACACCCAGCCTAATGGTATATATACATAAATATTCGTGATCAGCACCAGGGAAGCATGTCATTTCTGGTATTCGATTGTTTAAGCAGATCGATCTTAGGTTTCAGTACATCATACGATTTATTTTTTTGTACACTCCGTACCTTTGTATTTAATTATGCTTTAGATCTGCTTTAATTTCATAGTAATCGGAGACTAAACAGAAGAATGAACAAAAACTATTTAACTGCAACTGAGGAGTCCGGGCTTTAGTCCCAGACTACGTTATGTATAAGGGAGTGGGCATGAGTGTTGTAGTGTATTAGTCGATGGCCATACTTGTCAATGGTAATAAATTATTTATGATGATTGATAGATAATAGCCAATAAAAATATTGAAGGATCTATTTTTCATAGTGCTGGGATAGCACAACAGCTAGTTTCGTAGGATACAAATGTGACTATGGTCTGTACCGCATATTCTTGTTTTGTATATTCAAATAGATTCCCAGAGAAACAGAGAAATTATCTGGTACTGAAGCAGTCTGTAATATGTGTTAGGCATTTCGTGAAAACTGTCTGAAGCCCCGGCAAAAGTATCAAAACGTTAAATAGTCATTAGCTCAAGATTTATGCGTTTCAGAATATATACACATACGCACACTCATACATACACATACGTGTATCTACTAATAGATTAATATTTATTCTGTTTTTTTTTGTTTAATTTTTTTATATATTTTTTGTAATGATTTATGTCATGAACGCTTTGTGGGACGTCGTGCTTTAAATTGTGGCCGCATTTTGGCGAACCACAAATATTGAATAATAATCTTTAGTTTTGTATAACACTAAATCAAGTGCTATTTTTATTTGGCAAATGGGCGAGGAGGCGGACAACATAGAGTAAATTTTTTGAATGAACAATTCGATTACATGAAGGTAATGGACACTTGTTCCAGCTTGATTTATGCTATTTTCTTTTTTCTATAGCTTATCATCTATAGCAAACGTCTATTCACATTCTGATTCCCACGCCCCATTTGGTCTGTCGGGCTTGCACTAAGACAATGCGCTCTGATTTGTTTTAAATTGACGCGACTACCAAATGCCAAATGTTTTGTAAACATTTTTCCAAAAACATGTCAATGGCTTGACCCATGGTTAGCCCAACCCATTGTTGACCAGGGTCCTGTTTTATTCTGTTCTGCTTTGTTCATAGTATCGCTTGCTGACCTGCCGCTTTGTCTGGCCCGTTTGCCTTTATGTTTTTTTGGCGGCACACATGAAACTCAAATTGACTTGTTACAATTTTGATACTGGTGTCTCAGTGTCTGGTTCGTTGGGCCCTCAACTTCATTGGAATCACACCTTGGCCAGGAGCTGCGGCGGGCAGGTTGCATTAAATGGCAGAATAGACAGCTAATTTATTGTGCCGGTAACTCTCTCTGTACTTTCTTTCATTCAGGCGTGCACAAAGAGTATTAAACAATTAAAAGAAAGGTAAACAAAAATACTTTGGAACATTATTATATATTTTTTTTTGATTTTTCCTTAAATTTGTACTTTATTTTTAGATTTACAAAGAGAATCATAAGAAAAGGTCTTTATGGGATGGTCCTAATATTGATATTTTTATCAGTAATATTTTTAAATAACAGGTTAATAGTACTTTAAATATATTTTAATAATAACAAGTTTTTCAGTTTAAATTGGCTTAGATTATAAAAAAGAAAATAATAATAATAAAAATAATACCCTCCATTAAAAACTTTGAAAATAGGAGTATACCCTGTATCCATGTACTCAAACAATCTTCAACGCCAATGGAATACCGTAAAGATAACATTTAAAGATAAAACATAATTCTTCTCAAATAAGAAGCTATATTGCAATTTATACTATATTACAGTCTACATAGTTAAATAAATCGAGTATATAGTTAAAGAAACCATTAAATTTCGTTCATATTGTTCAAGATCTGGAAAAAAATAAACTTCAAAATGGCTTTAAAATTACAATATTTAAAAATATTTTGGGAAATCTCTATGTATACATTCATAATATTTTGTGTAGATGTTTTTTATTTTTACTTGCTTTTCTTTTAAGTATTTTTAGACGCCTGACCTGCCCAGTTCTCCGCAGACATTCGAACTGTTTTAAATCCTCTTGTCATGGACGCTTGTAATGGGCGACCATCAAACAGTTGGGAAAAGGCTTTAAGCGCCTGCTGATTTATGGGATCGCTACCAGGTATTTGTGAAGATGTATTAATGAGCACCCCAATGCCCGCCAAGCAGCACCCCCCCACCCACTAGTTGTCACTTAGCATGAAGAGACAATTAAAAAATTGCCCAAAAGCCAAAATGCTTTTGGGGGTAGCTGCATAGCAGTCAGATAGAAAGACGAATAGAAGCAAATATATAGAGGAGGGATGGAGAGAAGGAATGAGTTGGAGTTGTTGGGAATTAAGTGCACCCGATGGTGGCATTTGGCAGGCGCAAAAGCGCGAAACTCATTAACTTATGTCAGGCGCACAGTTCCCCAAGAAAATGGACATGATGGCAAAGGGGACAGGGATTGTAACCACCCCTAAGGAAAGTGCGAAAATTATCATTATCACCAATCCGGCTAAAATAAATAGTGGGCGGATGGGGAGAAAACCCCCAACATTCTTGAGCTTAATTAACAAGCAGACCATGAGCTGCGTTTTGTACGGGACTGGGTCTGTATCTGGATCTGGGTCGTGGGCTGGGTCTGATTCTGAGTCTGGGTCTGGGGTTGGGAATTGTTGTAAACGCAAAGTACTAATCATGAAAATTAAAAATAATTAAAACTTTTCTTTCAATTTGCAGAGCCTTCTAGGCTTCAAGGCGTCTGGCTCTGGCTTTTGTCAAGTGAATTTCCTTGGAGGTAATAAAACGTTGCCGGAAATGTTGATAAAGTGCCGGGGTACAATGGGCTTAACGGGAGGTGGTTAGTAGCGGGTACCGGTGTGTGGGGGATTTGGTAATGGCCGCCGCGGTTAAATGGCGCTCCAGCGATTTTAATCACAATTTACGCTCCATTCTTAAAGGGTTCGTTCATCGTGAAACGTGCATTCTCGTAAATTATCACAACAAGTGGCAAGAGGAGCAGAGAAAATAGTCGTAAAGAGATGGGTGAGGGATAAAGTGAGTAAGTGAGGAGTGATGAGTAAGCTGAAGGGTATTTCTTATAAATGGGGATTGGATACTTGTTTGTGTATGGGTGAGGAGTGAGTGTTGTTGTTTGCTTGCCAACATGTTTTTGCGGCAGGATTAGCGCAGCTAAGCCGCAGGCAGGTTAAGATGCATAAGCGGCCTAAATGAAATGTCCCCTGATCGGTTTTATCAGTCTTTCAGTCTATTTTTCAGTCCTCCTGTCATGTTTGCCGCCATTGCCTAAGGGCCAGGACAGTGCTTCATTCATGGGAATATTTCGTCACTGCTAATCGCATCGTAATCGGCTGAGTAATCAATCTGCTTCACTTACTTGCAACTTGCCTCTATTGCATTGATACAGGTTGTGCCACTGCGACATTCCCATGATAATGATGCTCATCTTCTATGGTGTCAGTGTCCTTTTTGCCGCCGTTATCTGTGCGAAATGCTCTGAGCTAAGCTGCCTTGCCGCATGAATAGCTACATTGTTCTTTTCTTGGTGATTCCTTAAGCCAGCATATGCAAGATGATGTATTATGCACTTCCGACTCTCATTGCAGTAAGCCGCTTAGCCAAGTGTCCAACATTGATAATTCTCCAGCTACTGAGGTGGTTTTTATTTGATGGCTTGGCTTCTGTGTGTATTGTCTGACCGGGGCTCCATTTCAGTTTGACATTTGTTTTGTACATTCTGGTGTGTTGGTTTAATGCATTTTAGCAAATGCGCGTGACAGCTGAGGCCGGCTCAATGTCAGCATTCAATAATTTTTGACTAGCTTCGCTCCTTTTGGCCCTCAAGCAGCTGACGAAAATCGCGAGAAGCGCGTTTAAATTCAAATGACTCTTTTTTTCTTGACTGTGCCTCTGTTTTTAGCTCTGGCTGTGACTCAGTCTCTTCTCCTAACCGTTAACCACTTTGACCGCTCTGAAAGCAGTTAATTATGTAATTATGTTGTCAAAGAGTTTGCCGTTTCGGCCGCGCCAATGCGTCAAGCTGCTAAACGTCGCTCCTGCCGCTTTTACTGGCTAATCAATTTCTATGTTTCGTTGTTTTCACGTTTCTACACTCTCATCTGGCAGCCCGTTGCGGTTGACCAATTCGCTGGCCATTCACTTGGAACTCTAGATCTTGGCGCAGGCTTTATGCCGACTTAAAGCTACTGCATCTTGAGGAGCGCAGCGATGCATGCAGTTAACCCAGCATAGCGCACCTTAATGCTATAACATGAGGTGTGGCTATAAACAAAGGAAGATGCCAACAGCTGCTTCTATTGGACTTTTACATAACTTCATGTTAAGATGAAATTATTAATGGCTTCTTTACAGAATGTGCAATCTATACCTATTTGTCATTTTACTCAATAATCTAAGCTCATCAACTCTAGTAATTGGTTATCTTTAGTGGTGAAAATTAATCCATTCCTCATACTCTACGACACCATTCAACACATGTATCCTATTTATGATAAATTGTCAGCAAAGGTATACCCCGTCAAAAATTCTAAATCGTTTTAATTTTCCCGACTAAATATGAATATCAGGTATAATCTTTCATTTCAATTTTAAATTTACCAAAAATATGCTTGTTTTTCAGTTTTTCATATTTATATAATAAAATAGCTCAAAACAAATATTATCTGCGACGTTAAATTTAAAATTATGAAAATGTGTTTTTTTGGTACTTTCGCTATTCAATTTTAAGGTCAAATATATATTTTTTTTAAACTATTTAAGAAATATTTATTAGTGGTTTGTTATAATTCGGTACTATCACGTAATTTTAAAGTATGGTATTTTAGTCAGAACGGTACCAATTTTATGTCATTCGTACGAATGCAATATCCGAATGGGCGCATAAGTATGAGAATGTTTTGGCATTTGTAGGAACTCTGAATAGACTCTACAACAACATAGAACAGTTTGAACCCAAATAAATCTTGTCCAAATGGATTGGAAATCTTATTAAGTATTGCATTCAGATCCACCACCTTTTTTAATTATCCCGTGAATTCAAAACCTTTTTTTGCCCAAAAATATAGTATTAAGTAGATGTTTCGTCATATTTTTTTTTTGCACCGTCAACTCATTCGTAATGGGTAACAGAAGCAGAAGAAACCTTTTAGACCCCATAAACTAAATTATATATTAGGTTGACCGAAAAGAAACTGGTGATTTTTTAAAAGAAAGTAAAAACATTTTTTTAAATTTTAGAATGAACTTAAATCAATTATATATATTCCATTTTGTGGGATGACCTTTCGCCATCTTTCCTGCAAATTCATTATTCCACGCTCATAGAACTTCTGGCCTTTATCTGCAATAAACTGAAGCAAGTGCGATTGTATATCCTCGTCCTTATCAAAAGTTTTACCATTTAAGGAGTTGTGCAAAGACCGAAACAAATGGTAGTCTGAGGGTGCAAGGTCAGGACTATATGGTGGATGCATCAAAAGTTCCCAGCCAAGCTCACCCAGTTTTTGGCGAGTGACCAAAGATGTGTGCGGTCTGCTGGTGGAATATGACACCTTTACGATTGACCAATTCTGGTCGCTTCTCCCTGATGGCTGTATTCAACTTGTCCAGTTGTTGCAAGTAGATATCCGAATTAATCGTTCGGTTCCTTGGAAGCAGCTCAAAATATACCACACCCTTCCAATCCCACCAAACTGACAGCATAATCTTCTTTTGGTGAATATCAGCCTTTGAAGTGGTTTGTGGCGCTTAATCATGCTTGGACCATGATCGTTTACGATTGACGTTGTTGCAAACAATCCATTTATCATCTCCAGTTATGATTTGCATCAAAAACGGATCATATTCATTGCTTTTAAGATGCATATCACAAACGTTGAAGTGATTTGTTAAATGAATTTCTTTCAATTCATGTGGTACCCAAATACCAAGTTTTTTTTAACAGTCCAAGACGTCGTATATGATCATGTATGGTTGATTGTGGTATATTCAACTTCTCTCCAATCTCACGCTCAGTTACATGACGATCCAATTCGATTAAAGCCTTGATATCGTCATCATCAACTTCACTTGGCCGACCTGAACGTGGCTTGTTTTTGAGTGAAAAATCTCCTGAACGGAATTTGACAAACCAACTTTGAAAACAAGACAGTGTTTTAAGGCTTTGTCACCATAAACATCACGCAACTTTTTAGCAACCTTTTCCTTTACGGAAATAATAAAGTAAAATATGACGAAAATGTTCTATTGTGGGTTGCATATTACAATTGACGCAAAACAAACATATGTAAAAACAATTACGCTCACTTTTTTTCTAAAGCAAGCTAAAAGTGACAGCTAATAACTGACAAAAGAAAGAATGCAATCACAGAGTCACAAGCCGTCCTAAAAAATTTTCCACGCCGTTTGTATGCAAAATCTTTCTTTTCGGTCAACCCAATATATAACATACTGTTGCTCAGTATCAACTGCCACATGATTCACAGTTCGCATTAGCACAAATCATTTTATATTAGTGGAAATTAATATAACCGAAGGAGAGATTTAGAGATTTAATCTGTTAATTGCTTTAGCTACATACAGTCTTAAATTTTATTTTTTGGAATATACATAATTGATAAATAATAAATAAGAGTCCTTGCAAGAAATTTTATCTTGCAAAGTCTTTCCATAAATTAAAATGTTATACTCTTGGTAATATCTAGATTTTTCGTATTTCTGTCAATTTGTTTCTTATATTGGATTTAAGTGTCACGCATTTATAATTGTATAACAAAATTGGTAAATATGTACTTAAGAGTTAATAGTAATCGTTGCTGATATTAATTCTTGAACTCTTTCCCTTTGTTTAGTTTCATGTCGCGTTTCGCTGCTGCTATGTTGCATTTTGACGAAGAGGAAATGTCACGTCACGTCGTGTTTTGCCGCACACCTCCAATTTCCGGTTGAGTGAGTTGCTGCCTGCGCTGCTATTGCGTTGCCTGCCAGACGTCCAGCATTGCGTGGGTGAGCATCAAACTCAACTTCAATGCCAACTACATTTCCCATTCCAGAAGCAGCTCTTACTCAAAGTGCAGCACCAGCCAAGCCCTACCCATTCACATTGCAATCAAAAATTGCACGCACAAAATCATTGCAGGCTTGGCAAAACCGAAAGTTGTGTCTCTCTGCTGTACTTAGTTTCGTCTCCCACCAACTATGCCCTTTGGACGCACATTCTGTGGACTGTTATGGTTTGGTAGGTTGGTCGATTGGTTAGCATTTCTGGTCGTTTTGTGGATGCATAGCGACAGACACATGGACACCACGCTTTGTGGTGGACCCGTTGTCTGATTGGGGCTTGCTCTTTCCAGGTTTTGTTCAATTAAGCAGTATTTCACAGCTCGCAGTGAGTGCCAGTTTAAAAATGATTTAATAAGCTAAAAGAAAAATTTACGACCAATGAATAAAAAATTATAATACTACAAACAAAGGTTGCTTAAAAAATTAACATACAGCTATACCTTAACCTTATTTAATGTTTTATTATCGTTTTTTAAAAAAATGAAAGAAGTGACTGGTTCGTGCCACACTTTGGCGCCATCTGGTGCGCATCAGTTGCAACAACTCTTTGCTATTTTTTAACCGACTGCCAATTAAGAATTAAGTAAATCGGATTTTCTTTAAGTTCAAGAGCACATATCTCTGAATACAGCGTAAATATAATATTAATAAAAGAGTACTATTTTTAAATAAGAGATTTGATAAAAAATAATAAAAGCTGCACCTCTTCTCCCTTCAAAACCGTAAAAATTTGTACGCGTAAAAAACGCGCTCTTACATTGCTAGCAGAGCCATCTGGCGGCAGTCGCAAGCAAACACAAGCACAAGCATTTTTATTTAAAATGGCGAAAGCTTTGGCGCCATGGCGGTCTCCGCTTGGCTTAAAAATCGAAAGGGTTGCCGTTGCCTGTTTGGTGTCGCCTTTGTGTTGTGTCTGCTGCTCAATGAGAAAAGTTCTATGGCCAGCGCCAAGTGGCTTCACCGGTGGGCAGCTAGGGGTTGACGCGTGAAGTGAGCAAGGTTGCGTGCTGTTGGCGCTTTTTCCCGAAAGTTTATGCATAAATTGTTCCAAACTTAATTGGTGTTAATAATATTACCGAATATAATTTTAATTACTGCACCCCTTTAAGGGGAAGCCGTATCATTTTATTTATTTTTATCTCAATTTAATTTGTTCGTTGATAAGCAGATATGGTATCGATAATATGTCTGGTTTGGCAACGGGTAACTACTATACAAGTAGAAATAAATAATTTTTTTTGTATTATTTAAACGTTTATCATTAATCGCGGCTTACCCTGGACCAATAATAAAAATATGTTTTTATCAAATCACGACCTTGAGAATGCCCTTCATTACAGTCATGTCATACAGCCATGTCTTAGACATTCTAAATTGAAAATCCAGCTTTATGAATGTATTTATGCCTTACACTTAACGTATTGAAAAATGGGTTAAAAGAGGTTGAAGGAAGCCCCTACCACTCCACGAGGTATTCCCTATGTCTGGCTTACAGGCATATAGTTTTAAAGCTTTAAATTTAAATTTTCTTATAAATTATAAATGAATACAACAGTTTTGTACAAATGGTCCGAAAGAGAGAGTACCAAAAGTGAAATAATCTTACTAAAATATCAAATAGTCTGACTTATAGAACATTTAAGAGCCTCACTAACTAAAAGGATCGCAAGATATTTAAATAAAAGCATATACTCGTATATATATGTATAGATATATAGATATATATATATAAATATATATATATATAAATATATACACGGATATATATATATATATATATATATATATATAGATTGATAGATGGATAGACTGATTCTTAACCATCAAATTTATTTTAAATTTCAAGAAGGAGTTTGACGGTGCAGGTTTGTCGTTAACTCTTACAATGTTTGTGTATACTTTATGTACGGAATACATATTTGGTGTTTATTGTCTATTGGTTGTCAAATCATAAAGTACAAGTATATATAACTTTCATGAATTGATTGGAAGAGCCATTTCCGATCTCATAAGGTGAGATTAAGTGTTGCTAATCAGGACGACGATAATAAACTTTACCAATAAGTTGACTACTAAAACTTGCTGGAACATATATAATTCTTTGACCTGTGTTGTCACATAAACTAAAAGGTGAGCTGAGAGGGGATGCATGGGGCACGCCCTAAAATGCCTTTTATCTTTGATGTCTGCATTGTGGTTTCTGCTTAGCCAGCATCTTATTTACATTTCATCAGAGACATAGACAAGAGGGTACATTATTGATAAACTTCAACTTACCTGGCTACAAAAAAAGGTTCGATCAATTTTGTTTAATTACTTAACAATTGTTGGTAAAAATTTAAAATTTAAATTTATACAAAACAGTTAAAGGCTATCAGTGAAGCATTGAAACAGTTGATTTCATAGATAAGCTTTAACTATGCACTTAATCCCCCTAATGGCCGCCACTGAAAGTAGCAATGGGTTAATGGTTCGCTAGTGGGAGACAAGAGAGCCAAGTCTTTTGAAAGGCCAATCGTCAGTTATACAGTCTTGTAGTCCTTGTTGGTTGAATTTACAATCGATTTATTTACAACGGGAAACAACAAGTGCAGGCGAAATGCTTTAGCAACTTTTAAAATGGTTATGTGTAGACTCGTATCCATGTGTGTGCGTCTGTTTTCATGTATATATATATAAATATATATTATATATATATTTGTGTGTTAGTGAATGGGTTTGTGTGCGTCGGCGTGCTCATTAAATAAATGCAGAGACCCTTGCAGAAGGATTTAAAAAAGAAGAAAACGCAGGGATTGGCTTTTTAATACCACTTGGTTTTTTGCCTTGGCTGACTGCTGACTACTGCCTGCTGCCTGCAGACAGTTGCTGCAAGGCGCAGACGGTATGCCACCCAATGCTGCTCGCTTGGCTCTTCTCCCCATCCGTAGTCCTGCTGCCGACTGACGTTTTTTCGCATTTGCGAATTACACGCATTAATTTTCTTTTGTAACCCTTCTTTTTATTTAGCATATGTTGTGTGTGTTCTTGTGTTTGTGTGTGTGTGCGAGTGTGAGACTATTTAATGAATTGTTACACATGTTTCGAACAGCAATAATAGCAACAAAGTGCGCTGCTTTGTCTGCTCATTATGTCGATATTGTGGAGCGTCTTTTTTAATTGCAAAATTTTTAATAAGTTGAAAATAAAAACACAAAAAACATAAAAGAAAATCAATCCTTAATCCTTGCTACATATCGAAATTCTGTTGTTAAGCGGCACACACTCACAAAATATCTTTAACCAATGTATATGAGAAGAAATTTAAAAAAATCTTATAAATAATACAAGAAATTATTTAAGTTTAGTTTCTATCTATTATTTAAATTTTATATTCTATATATATATCTATATATATTATATATATATTTCTATCTATTATTTTCATTATCATATACAAGTATGTATCACTATATTAAAATTATTAAGTATTTTCCTAAAATACTTATTTGTAGTAAATTAAATACAATTTGTAATGATGTCAAATAACTATAATAAAATGCAGGAGCAAGATAATTTTGGATTTGTTTAAATATGTTTTAATTTGCATCTCTTATGATATCAATAGAATTTTTATTACAAATATGCTGAATTCGGATTTTAGTTAAGCGATTATTGTGTAGGCAATTTCAAAGGGCACTCATGTGGAGATCCGCTTCCGTATGTTTGGGCCCTGTCCTGAAATTTAAGAATGTGCTGCACCGTGCACCATGTGTGGTCGGAATAAGTATCGGCTGCTCTGCAGGACCTAGGGACTACTAGGGCTAGTATCTTTAGATGAATCGCCCCTGTGTTTGTTGGCGCAAGTAGTTGCCCTCAAGTGGCCACTTGAAGCCGCCAAACTGTCTGCCCGGGCTGTTTATGTCAACTGACAAAAGTCTCGCCGACGTCTTTTATAATGTATCTGCTTCCGGCCCTTGAAAGTGGCGGTCAACCAACAAACATTGGCCGCCAACTGGACCAGGAAGACTGATCTGGCTACTGTGACTGATGTGGGTCTGTTTCATCTCTTAGACTATCAGGCGGCATCGGAACTTTGCATATTAGATTTCAAATGCGACGATGGAGTAGGCCGATGCCAATGACAATCGTGTCCTACAATAATTAATGATCTGTTGTTTTTGGCCAGCAGTCCTATATTGTGACGAAGCTGTAAATGTCTAATGCTGCGACTGCTGATAGATTGCAACAATGATTTATGGCAGTGAGACCTATAAGAAGTATGACAGCAAAGCAACTCTCTACTAGAGGTGGTTAGTGAAAAGTGCGATTCAATTTTAGTGTCTATCTTTTGATCTAAGGCGTGTTTATTTATATGACTAGAGTGTAAAAGGTGGAAAAGTAGCCAATATGGAAAGTAAATTCAATCTTAAAGTTCTAAAGCAATTTTCATCACTTTGAATGCATTATTGATGCAATGCATACCATGTTTTGGCTATTGGAAATGGATAAAAAGGTATTATGTAATGAAACCCTTTCATGTAGGTGAAATGATAACACATTTCCATCGTCATAAACTGTAAGTATGTATATTATTTATATAATATTATATAGATAAAACCAGTACTTAAATTTACTGTCAATTAAAATGTTTTGTTTATTTTAAATAAAGTTATAAGAGTGGTGATATTTGGAATTTTTTATTTTTTTTAGTCTATTTGATAATTATTCTTACCATGAATAATACAGTTTTAAATAATTTTTGTTATGAGAGCTCTGACCAGATACCTACATAAATTATTAGATTCTAGACCTTTAGATTATATACGCGTAAAAGGGTATTTTAAGTTCGGATCATAAAGATGGTACATTCTTATTTAATCTTAATTTTTTGGTCAGTCCTTTTCTAAAAGCAATTGACTACATGAATGCCTTTAAAGCATTAAGCGGATTCTGAGCGACAACAAAGCACCCACGCAAACATGATTAATGAGCCCAGTGAAAAAACACACACATACACACACACACGCGTAAGCTAGAACACACATGCCCGAAATCCCCTCTTTAGGGGTTTGCTTGCAGTCTCACACTGAAACTTAATTTTAAATTGTATAGATTAAAAGCCTCATAGTTTATTCCCATGTATTTGCAAGAGGCTGAAAGGGGAGAGTTCGGGTGAGACAAGTAGTAAATTTATGGAAGAGTGGGTGACAACTCTGACAACTTTGACAACGACGACGCGACGTCTTGCGCGCTGTCACTTTTGACAAATTATCAGCGTCATTGGCATCGACTTTGATGGGTTGTTGGTTGTTTGCTGAATTTGAAAGTTAACCCAGCTGATTAATGCGATAGTTTTGAAAGCCTCTTGAGCTTGCGGCGTGAAATTAATTAAAAATTTTCTCTCTATCAAGAGTCTCCCGCAACGAGAACGCTATGAGCTAAGCTGAACTAATCTTAGCTATGAGTCAATAATATTAAGCAACAATAAGGAGCGTTTCCTGACAGGCTGTCAGCGACCTAAGGAGCAACTGCCATCGTTTTTTTATAAAAAACATTTTTCTCGGTTATTTGTCTTTCAGTTTTCAATTCGAGAACTCTACAATTCCACGTATTCCATGCCAAAATGTAACAACTGCCGATAAACGGCGGGCAGCCATCATCTCGCGTTAACAACAACAACAGGCGTTCTACACTCAACACAACGACAGATGAAATTTAATAACACTTATACAGCAATAGAGCTCAAAACACGGGCCAACAAAACTCTGGCGCAGACGTATAATAAATCAATTAACGTACGATCAATGGACATTCTTATAACAACAGCTACAACAACAACAACAAACATCAGTAAGAAACATTAACTGTTAGATTAGTAGGGAGCAAGGGGCTCGGCTCAGGTCCTGAGACAGAGGATCAGGATCACTGTATTTATTGTTTACAGTTCCGGCTGGACGAGCGTACAAAGGATGCGCAACGTCGCGAACGAACCATGGCAGACAGAGCTTGTGTGGTGGAGTAAACGATAGAAAGAGATAGAAAGTGGGCAACTAAGGATTAGACATAAGATTAGACTGGGCCTGTGCCGGTTTCAGGGTCGCTGGTTGGGGCTAGGACAGCCACCTCGTTGAATAGGAAATGGCATGCGCCGACGCTGCGCACGCGTTTAAAGAGTTTCAATTAGCGCTCCTTGGCATCATCTTACCCCTACGTTGATCCCTTTTTATGAGGGGTGCCTATAAGTAACAACATCTGGCTCATATCCTGTGACCCTCACACACTATGCGCGTAGGAGCGTGCTCCGAAAACTGTTAATTGTTAATTGTATGTATATGTGATTTACTTTCAAATACTTGCATGTATCCGGAATGAGCCATCCTTAACTATATTTATTTATATTATTATTTATATTTATATTTATTATTTACTTTAAATGGAATTCCGTTTTTGTTATGATCGCAAGATGATATTGTAGTTTGTCACTTGTTCGTATCACATTACGTTTGCAAAGAATTGCTTACATATGGATTCCAGATCGAAAAAGGAGTCCACTCAAATATTAAAGCTTAAACTTTTTTCAAAAAACCTTTCATAGCATGTATCCAGAGTTTAAAGCAACTAATAAAGGTTAAAATAAGGCAATCCAAAATGGAACAGACGATATGTTTTTTTCTTGAACAAAAAGCTAGAATCGCTTGTTAATTTGTTAACAATTTCACACCACATCAATATGATTGAATAAATAAAGCCAAAAGCTCTTCAATAGTCGGATCCACATTGTTCTCTGCCACAAGCTTTTTGATAACATTGTTACTCACTTTCAATTATGAAGATATTCTTGAAGCACTTGGCGATGGTGGATATCGTTGATTTTGACAGGGTAAACGTGTGTCCTAGATTAGCCATGCCAACATCTCTGTTATTTTATTTTTAACGATTTAATGCTTGATATCTATTTTGTTATCATAACTTACATCAGCAAATAAAATTTTAAATGTAAGATATCTAGGTTCAAACACATCTTCTTAATTGAACAGCAGTCAACGATGTTCCTAGAAACAAGAACTGAGAAGAAGTTTTACAAGCAACTTCCCCTTTTTCGTTTTATAAAAGATTTAAAGTATGTATATAATTCTTTTTGTGTTGCTTGTTTCTTTAACCGAGAGTCCACAGTATACAGTACTTTTTATTGGATTAATCAGAATTGACTTATTTTAAAACCTAAAAACTGCTTGCTTGTAGTATTTATATGAGCACCCTACAATCTTTAATAGTTTTCTAAAATACGTTGTAAATTGTTGCCTAAGTGAAATGCGCGGCCAGGTAGATAAAATCTGTTGCCTACTTTGGGGCGGTTGAAAAAATTAAAGAAAAACAAAATATGAACGAACTGTAGATGGCGATACGTTGCATCCATCAATATGCGTATGCATGCGTTAAATAGTTTAATTGATTTATTTACCATTTATTATTAGATGATAAATTTACTACCGTTTTATTTTTAGCTACACAAAGATTTATTTACCGGTCAAGTTGATTATCGCAAAGGGTTTGATACGGGTATAGCTAGGAATTATCACCAATCTCAGTTGTGCACCCAATCCGTTTATATATCGACAAATTTTTAACTTATATTGGAAAGCTGTATATGATCTGTCATGATATGGTAAAACACGTCGATTACGTTGTTAAAAAATTTTAATTTAAGAGGGATAATAATAATATAATAATACTTATAAATATCAATCAATAAACTAATTATTGGCATGATTTGTTTCTTCGATCGGTTGCCAGTTTAGTGGCATTAATCGCAGTTGAGAAGAGGTACTAATGTTACTTAATATTGAGTAACATAATCAGGTTATTGAAATCATACCAATCGTACCAATCTGCGTCTTCTTAGGATGAGGTTTTTGACGTTTGGGAGGCAAAATGCGTGTGGGTAAATTCGTTTCAGTCTTCTTATGTTGGAAGATGGAGGAGATGGAGTTATTGCCCTGGCCAGGTAACATGATACAATATAGTCTTAGTCTTTTGTATGTCTTATTAATTTCTTTGATTCTTTCAGATATTCTAGCAACATTTACTTTTACCTATGCTGTGCACAATGTTTTTCCCAAATTATGAACCCAATATAATTTATCCTTCAAGTGCTCCCTTCTAATTACTCTCCCTTCAATTAAGCTTTAGCTTTTCTATCACGTTCGGAATATTTCTAACATTTAGCTATGAGCTATGAGGGGCATAGTTTAACAGAGAAGCTTCCCCTTTAGGGTCGGAGTTTCCCACTATATATCCCTTTCTTCTATTCTTACCGTTTCATTACCCTTTATTCGACATAAAATCTTTAACTAAACCAGGTGTGAGTGGAGAACAGCTTGCCGGGCGGCTACTAAAACTTCTCTCACCAAGTTAATTTTATTTCTACCTATTTTTTAAATATTTTTTTTATTTTTGTGTACCTAATTCATTTTACACTAGTTTAATCTCAAATAACTTTTCTTTCTAGCTGTAGGCTCTAATAATGACATTGACAACACCTAGCTATGAATAGATGCATGGTTGGCTAGACTGGAAAATAAGATTCCCCCATTGTGTAGGTGTCATTAATAAGCACTTTCTCAACATTTTTTATCTACGAAATCATCACGAATTTGTTTCATAGATGACGAAACCTATTTTACTCTTGAAGAACACGAGTGATATTATTTGAACTTGCTAATTCTAGGCCAAATAATTTGGAAACATTTATTACATAAACAAAGTTTCCCAAGAATGTTTTGTTGTACGTGTCCATTAGGGAGCGCAGCATTAGCGGGCCTATTTGTTGATATATTGATTGTGTTGATGCAACGGAAATTGATCGGATTACCATTGACAGATTAGAATGCATCACTGATTTAGGAATTCTTATTGATCATATAATTAAATTTGATAGACATATTGCACTTACAGTCAATAAGGGGACTCAATCTCGTGGATTCATCAATCGATGGTTTAAATAATTTTATGACCTTTATATAAATAAACTTCTCTGAAGTTCTTGTTCGGCCCATACGAATACGGATCTTGTGTGTGGTCTCCAAAACATTCGGTATACCAAGCCAGAATTGAGTCTGTACAGAGGAAATTTCTTCATTAACTGATTTGCCATCATATCCCAGTAGACTATCCCATGTCGTGATCGTCGTATGATGCTGACAGCTATATTATTACATAAATTAATAATTGGTAAAATTGATTAATCTCTGTTATAAAGACAAATTAGAATTTCTGTTCCGTCTAGACCTTCTCGAACTTCACACAATTTTCTCAAAATACTTGTTCTACGAACTACTCTTTGCATGAATCCTTTCGAATGCTCTTTGTTGACTCCAACAGACTTTTTCGAGATTTCAATTCAAACTATTACAAACAAATTTTTCAAGCCCGTAGTAACTGACTAATAGCTTTACTATCTTAGTGATTTGAGTTGGTTTATCTGTGTATTCCCAATCTTCTCAGCAAATGACACATTTACTTTGAACACCCATTTTTTATTTTAAAATTCTAAAAATTAAAATTTATTTATTTACAATTTCGGGTTAAATGCAATAATTTTAATTTTATGTAATGTAATGTAAGTTAATGCTCTTCAAATCTATTAACTTTTCTTTTTTTTGTCGACTCTTAATAGTTGACATTAAATTTAATAAATAAAATAAATCAAATAAATAAAATAAATAAAATAAATAAAATAAATAAAATAAATAAAATAAATAAAATAAATAAAATAAATAAAATAAATAAAATAAATAAAATAAATAAAATAAATAAAATAAATAAAATAAATAAAATAAATAAAATAAATAAAATAAATAAAATAAATAAAATAAATAAAATAAATAAAATAAATAAAATAAATAAAATAAATAAAATAAATAAAATAAATAAAATAAATAAAATAAATAAAATAAAAAAATAAAAAAATAAATAAAATAAATAAAATAAATAAAATAAATAAAATAAATAAAATAAATAAAATAAATAAAATAAATAAAATAAATAAAATAAATAAAATAAATAAAATAAATAAAATAAATAAAATAAAATAAATAAAATAAATAAAATAAAATAAATAAAATAAATAAAATAATAAAATAAATAAAATAAATAAAATAAATAAAATAAATAATAAAATAAATAAAATAAATAAAATAAATAAAATAAATAAAATAAATAAAATAAATAAAATAAATAAAATAAATAAAATAAATAAAATAAATAAAATAAATAAAATAAATAAAATAAATAAAATAAATAAAATAAATAAAATAAATAAAATAAATAAAATAAATAAAATAAATAAAATAAATAAAATAAATAAAATAAATAAAATAAATAAAATAAATAAAATAAATAAAATAAATAAAATAAATAAAATAAATGAAATAAATAATTAAAACAAATAAATTTAGGCGTCCATGAGTAAAAATCCCCAAAATATTCCATCGTTACAGTCGTGAAATCGTTTTGAAAAATAGTTTAAATTCTTAAATTGTTTTTGTAGGCCGCTGCTATTCTAATCTATCTCATTCTTGCATTGGTCTTTTCGGTTGCTTGAGATTGTAAAACTCGGTCTGCCATCCGAGAAATTAACAGAATAGGTCAAGATGAACTGCAACTATGTTTCCTGGTGGATTCTCCATTTTTGTCACAATACAAACTGCCCGTAATACATACATATTTAGTGGTCCACACACACATGCACAGACACACAATTGGAAACACATACATATAGAAATTCAAACAATTGCCACACTAATACAACTAACGAAGTGGACACAGAGCTGTGGCAGTAGCCCCTGCTCCATTGCCACATCCACATGACGTGCGATAGCGACGACGTCCACGCGACCCTCAGTCAGGAGCTTTGGTCACTGTAGTCATATGCAAAGTGCCGAGCGGCAAAAACGAAAGTAAAAGTTAAACTATGCGAAGGTAGAGGGAAGCATTGGGGTTGAATGGTGGTTTGGTGCGTCGGTGGCTAAGTGGAACACCCATAAAGTGCGATAAAAGCAGCACACAGCGAAGGCAAAATATGGTCAGGAGTTAAATGAATGAACGGATGAATGAATAAAGGCCACCGCATGTTACACAAAAGTCTGCGTAGACCCCTTCATATTTGTGTATATACATATATATATACATTATATATATTCACTCTAGTTTACTTTGGGATTTATGAATGCTTTATGGCGGATGTCTGGACAAGGTCTGTGAAGAAGGTCGGTGGATTTTGTGTAACCCAACTAATTTATTGCCAACTTCCAGCAAGGCAAATAATTTTGTTTAGTTTTTGGTGTTGATAATGAACGAATGGTCAAAAAAGCAGACGGACAAAGCCAAACAGCCCAACCTAACCCAATCCAACCAAATCGCCACCCATTGCCCCGACGTCTCTTAAGCATGTGGTGCCTTTGAAAGGGTTGAAAGGGTACCTGCCTTGCCTTGGCTTGCCTTGAGCTAACGACTTTCATTTGACGCTGGCCGAATGCCTTTCATTGCCGTCGACTGCTGACCACCATTGACTTTAACATAGCAGAGCCACCCTTAGGGGATGGGTTCTGCAAGAAAGAAGCAGGAGGTGTGGGAGTGAGAGGAGATCAGTTGGGGCGAGCTGACCAACCCCAAGCTGATGGGCGATGCTCATTTAATTTTCAGATATTTTCACATGTAACTTACCATGAATTTATTGCTTTTTAAATAAATAAATGAGCAAATAAAGTGGAGAAGTATGTGTACCCAAAAAGTGGGAGGTATGTATATATAGTAAAAGAAGGACGCCAGTTGTAGTTGTGGCGCAACTAATTGAAAGCCACTCAAGTGTGCTCCACACTAGGCAAATCCTTCAGCCACCCTTCAACAGAAAAACAGAGAAGGATAATAAATGGAGAAACGCAACCCAACGATTTTCACTGAACTTCAAGGCAGACAATTTCATATTTGACTAGTTGAAAGAATGAAAATAAATATTTAATTAAAATATACTTGTATATTGGAGGATATTTGCACATATTTTCTGAAGGGGTTGCTAATCAACCAAGTTTTTTCTCCGAAACTTTTGCCAAGAAAACTCAGCGCTCAGACTTGGCATATTCTATATTGCTGGCACATAACGTACATAAAACATATACACCCAAACACATAAACACTCACATACCCACACTTACACATACACATATGTGCTTTCTTTGTATCTTCGTTCTGCTAACGTACAGTAAAAAGCTTTCAGCAGCAACGCAACCTCAAAATCGTCTGCCATAACTAATTAATGCTACACTAATAGTGATGCCCCTCCCTCCGCCCGTTAATTTTTTATTTTTCAGTGCTGTTTTTTGATTTTGTTCATTTAATTTTTGTTTTTGCTTTTTTATGTTAGACGCCCCCAGAAGCTGAGGCAGCCAACCACAGCCACGCTGGAGGCCGCACCACCGTCGCATTAACCCGTTCCGCCACTAGGGGGCGCCACTTAGAGACGCGTCCGACGGAGCTGCCAAACTGGCAACAGCAAATGAAAAGCACGAAAACTTTCGTTTTTCTATTTTCCACAATTTTCATTGCATTGCATTTATTTTTGTTCGCTTTTCCGTAATCTCCCGCCCCGTGTTGTGCCGTGCCCGACCTATGCCACAAACGAGTCTCTTCTGTGTAGAAAGCGACGTCCAGGACCAGCAGCAGAGCCAGGACGATGACAAGGGCGAGATCAAGTACGAGGACGAGGTAGGAGTCGCTGCTTTTGCTATTGCAATTTTGTTGGGGCAAAAAAGTCTGCGCATGTTCCTTACCAATCGGATACTTAAAAATGAAACAAAAACTAGAAGAGCGTTAAAGCGAATGGAGCGACGGCAACCAAGCTGCATGCTGCACGCCAAGGGAAGTGGGGCGGAACATGGAGGGAGGAGATAGGTGGTCATATCACAGACTAGAGAACAAAAATGGCGGAACACTGCGAAAAAATATACTGCAACGGCTACAAAAGACGCTGCAACTGAAATATAATTGAAATTGATGGAAATAAAATTTTTGTTTATTTAAAAAATTAAAAATAATCAACTGGACGGTAAAAAAAAGTAGATAGAAATGACATTAACACTGTCAGAGGTATAAAGATAATTAATAAATTGACATTTTCCAGGAAATTGAAACGTATGTAAATTATGATATTTCCCACATATATTTAATAAGTTCTTAATCGTGATCATTACATACAAATTCATTTAGATCTTTTAAGTTACAGTTTTAACAAATGGAGTAGGATGAATAGATTAACACGCCGCTCCTTTATGTTGGTTGAATATCATTAGTGATTAAAACATAATTTCAGAATCTGTGTAACTGTGCCACAAGCAGCTCTTCTAAACTAAATAGCCAAACCTGTAGGTGATGCTGTATAAAATAAGAAAAATTGTCACCCACAAGTATGCGCACAGCCCGCACACCGTGCGGAGGCGCCACCAAAGCCGTCAGTCAGCCAGCCAGTGGCACACAGCCACAAAGTGCAGCATGATGATGTGGGGTTGGAGAGGGGCTGCCACCTACAGAGTTTGCAGTTCCCACCCTGAAAACTATAAAAGCAACGCCGCACATCGTCAGCGGCCCTCTTCCAATCAGCGGATCCCATTTTTCTCGTGCCCCGCAGAGAGTAGAAAAGGCACAGAAATAAACTAGAAAAACGGCTGCTCCGCCTGCTGCATGGCCAAGGGGCGGCAGGGGATTTGAGCTCGACGTCGCATTTTTGTTGCCTTCAGTTGCAACTGAGTGTGGCATTCGAGTGAGTATGAAAAGAGATTTGGGGCGCTGAGGGAGCGGCATGAGGCAATGAGTGTAGAGCAATATACTCGGTACAAGCTGCGACTCACTTGCATATCCGTTTCAGAGTTGTCATCTCTTTTAAATAATAAATTATGTCAAACTTGAAGATGTTAAGCTAACTTCTTAACCAGCTCTAAAATTTCTCATATTAATATGTAAATGTTCCCCGTTTTATATCAAACCTATTGTTTAAATAAATAAATGATTTTTTCAATTTTATTGAGAGACAATGTATGTATTAAATGTGTGACTGCTCACTTTACTAAAATTTTACTCTGTTGTTCAGTTGGCTTGAGTGCTACAAAAAGTGGGCGGTTCTTAGATCTAGGCGACAATATATAGTCCTGACAACACTGTTCCGTTGAGTAAATGCCAAATGTAAATTGAGTGCAAATGCTCAGCTACTCCCGTTTTACGTGCTCAACCGTTAAAGGGGCGCATAATCTTATTATTGATACCCTGTGCCAATGAAGTGAACACTTCTTCTGAAGTAGATATCGATATGCTATAAATAATTTTAAAAACTTAACTATAGCTGAAAATAGATTAGTTTTATATAAAGAAACTATACAAATATTGCAGCAGCCGTGAATTCCGACTACAAGATACCCTAAATCTCAGAAGCAGTGTTTTCAAGCTCATCATATTAATACACTCAATATAAGCAGTATGCTGCTTGGACTTGAATAAATTTTGCTGGCGACCATGCGATACACTTCGGCATATGATCTCTTGAGTAACTTCTGTGTTTATTGTGCAATGGCTCTGCCATCTGCGCAAAGATAAAAACTAAAATATATAACATGATCACAGGGTATTCAAAAATCGCTCCTTTACTTAGGTACTCGCTTTAATCCGCTATTGTTGTTGCTGCACTTGTCAGACACGTGGCACACAATGTAAACAAGCCACAACAATGAAGCGCGTAAGAGGTTCACAAGAGAAATTTGGCTAGGAGAACGGCACAGTTATACAAGTAGAAGAAGTAAATGAACGGATGGGTTTGTGATGTATTGAGGCACAAACGAAAATTGCTTTAGAATTCAAGGAACTTGTAATATTGGTGGAATAAGAAGTACTTTTTTAATTCAATAATACAATAAATAACCACCTTAAATTTAAAGCAATCGGCTCAGTGACTGGCTTACTTTGTAAAAACTCCAACTCGTAAGAGTGTTTCGGCTTAGCCTTTAAATTTTCGAATCGATTGGTGTAGTTTTAAGAACATACATTGCCACATAGCGAGTTTCATGTTGCAATTCCAAACGGATTGATTGACGAAGTCTTCGCTGAAACCTTTTGCATCACACGTGTATTGACTTACCTTATATGTGTATATATAATTGTTCATGAACATTATGTCAATAATTTTATTTATACAAGCGAACCTCGGGCAGTACTTTGGGTACCGCTTATTCTCCCTGGTATAAACTATTAAACTTGCCATTATGGAACATAAGCATATATGTTCCATATAGCTCCCCATACATCGATCCACATCATACGTTACCGAGAGTTCAGCTCAGTACGACGTTCTTTGGATGGAAACTTGCTTAACTGGTTTGTTTCAGGCTAGTTTTGGAATGAAAAGCGATAACGGGCAAAGGAAACCGTCCAGAGGTTGGGGTTTGTCCTTCTATATCCCGCGCTATATGGAAAACCATTTAAAATTACTGCAAAAAGCAACAAAAGTTCAAGCTGAAAGTCGCGAAAGGGTTCAAGCCGGGCAAGGGGATGTCTACACAGCAATACGGGACGCAGCAGTTACAGGACTTGCCTTGCGTTGTGTTGAATTAAAACGCGCATGTTGCACACATTAATTGCCAGGAAGTAAATACAATAACAACAATGCTAGGCGAACGCAGGCCAAAGCTTTTTCTAATCATTAACACAGTTGAGTCGGGTATTCACACACACACAACAACACACACACACACACACACACACACACACACACACACACACACACACACACACATATAGCATACACATATACCCTCACTTGCTTGAAAATTAGAGATGCCCATCAGAAATACGCAGTGTATGTGGCTCATACCATACACACACCCCAACCCTCCGCCTGTCCTTTGCGCTGCTAAAGTTGGAAAAGGTCGCATTGGTAGCGGCCGTTTGGTGTGTAAGGATAATGCTGATGATGGTCTGCCTTTTGCAGTGTTGTGGAGCCAAGACTGAAGCTTCAACTGCCATGGACGATGGTGAGGCATTAGGTGGAGGCGTGGAGATGGGTTGTGTGTGTGTTGCTACTTGCAGCACATGTGAAAACAACCGTGTTGTTGTTGCCACAGTCGTAACACAGACAATGGCATCTCTACTGCGATACAGTGCCCTGAGATCATTGTTGCGGACAGTAAAAGTGGTTTTGATAACTTAAATGTATGTAAATCATGATAATACAATATTATATAAGTAGTTTTTAGTTTTGTAACATATTTGGCATTATTAAACAACGCGTATAAAATATAAAGACAACCATGCGCCACAATAATGAAATAAAAATGGATGAGAACAGGGTCGCTATACTTGAATCTAAGACTAGAATTTGAGATTTTTCATATTCGTGTAGCATGATCTTCAATTAAGAATTTGGTCTTTCGTAAGTTTCGAAATCATTGTAGTACATGAAATTCTTTTAATATAGATAAATGCAACAAATGATCATAATAATTTGCACTCACTCAAGACCATCGTTAGTTCAATCAAATCAAAATTACTCCAATTAAAGTTTTTTTTGCTTATATTATTCACTATGCAGCAGTTGTTAAAAATAATTCCTATATAAATGGAATACAATATGTACAAAATTAAAAACAATCAATTTGAACAGAGATATGTTCGGCAGTTGCATAGTTAAGTACAGTCTCGTCTGGTCTCGTTCTGGCACTCACACATTAACATTCACGTTTACCATGCTCTCTCATTCCCACCCACATTCACTCACCTCCAATCAAAACTATCGCTGGCTAAGAAGCAGCAATCCTACTCTGACAATGTGGGGAAGGTGGCAAGTGGGGAGGGCGTTGATGAGGTGGCGTAGAGGAGTACGGGCGTCGAGCTACGTTTGCAACTTTAGCTACCCGCAATGTTTCAAGTCGGAACGCAACTACAAACTAATGCGGCAAACGGCGCTTGCTATGCGATAGTTTTCCCAATAGTTTAAAATCCATTTTATATGCAAAACTACAGCACGTAGAATCACATACATACACCTACACAGCACACATACATACATAAGGACTCTCAACTTTCCGCTCAGCTTTTGAGCTATATATAATTTGAGCGGCGTTTTGTATTCTCTAACTATACATGCGACTATATGTATAAATCTGTCAACTATATGGATATATCTACATACATATCCTATATACAAATATATATGTACACTCACTCACACACGTATGCTTAAGCACTAAATGTTTCTTGTATATTATGTAAAATGTTGCAGCGAACATTTTGTTGGTGGATGGTTGCTGTTGCTCATTGCTGCTGTTGTTGCTGTTGCTACTGTTTTGCTGTTCCAGTTGCTGTTCTTGTTATTGTTGTTTATGATAATGAGCATTTCTCTCATGTGGGCCACACTCACAACACAACACAACACACATACACGAGTGGCATACACATTAATATAGCCATCTCGCTTCATTTGCCAAACAGTTGCCCCACCTCAACCTACCGCCGGCCTTCATGTGGGTGTTTTGGGTTGTTTTTCTCATTTCTAGTTGTGCGCTCACACAACCCGTTTGATAATGATGCAAAATTTATGTATTTTGTGTAGAAATGAAACCTGATTTTCAGGATGGCCAAATGAGTGAAATCTAAAAGCGGGAAAACACACACAACACAACTGAGTGAGTGAGTGGCGCCAACCCTTGACCAAGTGACCAGCTAAAGCAAAAGGGTTGACCTTTAAGTTCCCCAATGCTTCCCTCACCGCTCATCACTCACCCATTACCTTTCCCTCGCTTTTATTTTTCCCATCCTCATGCCTGCTATATCCCCACCTCCTCCCCTTTCCGAATCCCCTTCTCACAAACTGTAGCAGCTCATTTATTACCAAGCTCTATTTTAGCGTATTTCTTCGCGGACGCCTTTTTCAGCTCAAATTCGCGGTGGGGGCTAGAGCTCCAAACTGACCAAAGCTTGTCTAGCTCGTACTTATTGCTGAGTATTTGGTCTCGTTTCCTTTTCCGCTGACAGCCGAGGCGCACACACACATACACACACTGAAATGCATAGTCGCTTTTAATTGTTGCATAAATCTGAAAACACACACGTAAACAGTTTGGGGGAGCTCGCTCAAAATTTTGCACTCAAACTCAATTTCCCTTTTGAGTAATTTAAACCAAAACACACATGTGTGTGGCATGAGTGTGTGTATGTGTTTAAATGTACATGTACGCCCACACGCATACATAGACAGACAGACACACAGAGAGACGTTGACGGCGTCGTCGTCGCCACCGCTGCTTTGAAAATTTGAAAAGTTTTTTGTGTGAAAATTTCGAAAATTTTCACCGAGCATTTTGTGTGCGTGTTATCATTTGCAATTGTGCTGTTAACCGGTTCAAAGCGCACGCACGCAGCAACAAATCCACAGCAACAACAAGACCACCAGTAACAACATTTACGGACACGGACTTGAGCTCGTCGTTGGGCACTGCTTCGTACGTCATTTTAGTTCGTCGTAGTGATTCTCGGTCTCGTTCGTGAGGGTCTCGTCAGCACCGTTAGCCGTGTGGGGCTTGGGGTTTCAATTGCTCGTAAAGTGCAACGGTACAAGCGACACACAAATCGTGCGCGCTCAAAGCAACTTCGTATTGCCGAATGCACTTGGAGCCAGAACGGGGCAGCATTGGCCGCATCCGCATCGGCATCGGGAACGGCAACAGCATCGGCAGCCACGACAGCATCGGCAGCATCATCAACAGTATTTGGAGCTGGAGCTCCTTGTGTCACTTTGCATTCTGACCACTAACTCGCCGGCCGCGTTTCCGTTCCGCTCCGGTCGTTCAATCGTCGTCCTCGTTTTCGAAAGCGCAACAAGAGAAATTGCAAGATTTTAATTTTAGTTTTAATTAATTACAATACAATATATTTTAATTTTTTTCCTATAAAATCGCCTTTTTGTGTGATTTTTTGTGAGGGTGCCTAATATAATAAAGACTGCTTTATCTATGGCTGGTCTCAAGTGCAAGTTTTGATCAGGCCAAGGGAAAAAACAACTGCAAACAGCGAATGCAATCACAATACAAATGACTGCCGCTAAAAATTCCAATCACAATAATTGAAACTTATAACATATAAAGAAATTCTGAAGTGCGTCTCAAGCATAAACAATTCCAAACACAACAGCATCACCGGCAGCAACAATAGAAATTTTCAAATTCTGTTTGAAGGTGAGTTTTGTAATTTTCAAACATTTTTGTGAATATCATAGAGATTTTTCAGGTAATTCTTTAACTTACTCAAACGAAATTGAAATGTTACAAATTATGATTTCTGTCACTGATATTCCTTACATATACGTTTAGTTTTCAAAGCCTTGTTATTAATATTATTGTAAAAATTCAAACGGAATATGGGGATTCTATTATAGTGATATAATTTTGGATGGAACCCATGGCTCGATCACCATTTTTAAATTATGGTACTTAAATGATTATTACATGATTATACATATCGTTGCAAGTTTTTTAAAAACAAAGCTCTTTTTATTCGATTTGAATTCATATTATCAGATAAATCTGTTAGCTTTTGGTTTTCTTTAAAGAATTCATCTAAATGACTTAAATATTATTAAAAATGAAACAACACTACTATTTTTTTTTATTTAGTTGTATATTATAAATTATTACTCGTTCCTCGTTAAATATACGTCAGTCTTATCATTTAAATTTATATATTATTAGTGTAATTTAAAAAATGAAAGAAAGTAAACACACTTGTATGATTTTATTTTGATACTGAGTACAGCTTCAATTGAACGATCAGTTCCTTATGTTAAGATTCCTTTGAGACTGTAAAACCTCCCAAAAGTATACTGAATTATAACTGAATTATAGCTTATATTTAAATCTCAAGAAATGTAGCTGTTTGTGTTATAAATAACCAGGAACAAAGTCTTATAGATACTCATATGTGGATCAGTATACAAATTTGCTTATTATTTAATAATATTGCTGGTAGCATATGGTTCCCATATTGCGTGCCTTTACTCCAGCTTTATATGCAGAGGATCATTATTAATATAATACTTGCAGAATTGCCTTACTTTATAGATACTGTAAAAAGTGATCATAAAAACGGCATGAATAGATATTTTATAAAAGAGTTCAGGTCGATTGGAGTGCTGAAATTCAATTAACAACAATGTTAGCAAGCTAATAAGCAAAATATTAGCCAAATAGCTATTGGCATAACATTGCAAACAGGTAGTACAAGCTGTTACGAAGATCATTGAACAGCCAACATTCCAAGTCGAAATGTACACGCATAATGGATGCAATAAACAATTTTTACTTAATGTAATTAATTAAAACTCAACGTATTTATTTCGGTCAGCGAATGGGCGACAACAATGAGTACAAACAAACAAACAACAACAATAACAATAACAGCAACAACAGTACATATAATATGATACCTTCGAAAACTCATCGGTGAACCGCACTTATGTACCGCAAGTTCTACCGCGAAATTGATAATTCAACGGTTAACCCAGCGGCCAACCAACTAAAAAAAAAAAATAAAAAACGGAAAAAAAACAACAAGCAAACCGCGTGAGAAGGCAAAAAATCGGCTCGCGGGTGTAAAGCGTTTAAATCAACTGTATAGGCATACAACACAAAAAAAAAGAAAGAGAAAACAAGTAAAAAACAGCAACGTGATATTTTAAAACAAGTAAAAATGAGCAGCAACAACAAAAATAAAGATAAATACAAATAAAAGTAGGCAACAAATATTTTGCATATAATCAACACTGTTTTGAGTGGACGGGGCTCAGACTAGCTACCCCTCAAGTTGTTTGTTTTTTATATTGAAGTATGGGAGCGTGGGCGTGGGCATGGGCATGGGCGTGGCTCTGGCTTTGGCTGTATTTGAAAGTGGTCAACCAACTCGTTGACCGCAAAAGAGAAAAAATAATAAAATAAAACAAACACAAATACAAAAGCAAACGAGCACACACACAATAACACACACACACACACACACACATACACACACACATACACACGCACACACACACACACACACACACTTACACTCAAACTGGGCATTTATGTGTGTGGCAAGGCAGTCAAATCAAAACCAAAACAAATTGCAACAACAACAATAATAATGGAAAACGATTTTATGGTAAATGCAGCCGACGCTCAAATATAGGCAACACTTTTTGCATATAGTGAAAGCTGTCGCGCTCCGTCGGCGTTAGTTGACCGGTTCATTTCATAATATTTAATTAAATAAGATTTAATTTAAATGTATATTTATTGCAAATGAAGAATTGTGTTCAAGCAGTTGCATATTGGCCAAATTTTGCAGTTTGTTCAGCTTAGAAAATTGCGTTTACAAATCAAAGACATTTTAAATATATCATCGTACACAGTGATTATTTAAGTTATAAGTTACAAAAACTAAACATTTCCTTATCGCTTCAATTCTACTTAAGAGTGTCGGTTTATATGTTTCTTTGTGTTTTCTAACACTTCTCACTAATTTTGAATCTATTGAATTACTTATTCTGCAAATGTTTAGGAAATTAGGCATCTAATTTGTATTGTACATCTTTAAAAATATATTAGAAAATATTTTGGGTGGTAATAAATACAAGGTAAAGGAATACGATAACTTATAGAGAATAAATGGCTCAGATCCTAAGACTGGGTCTAGGCCTGGTACTGGGCTTTTTTCCAATTGAGGGGTTGGCTTGCAATTTTGCATTGTGTTGTTATTGTTGTTGTCTTCGTCTGGTTTGTTTTGTGCGAATGCAACTTTTATCGATTTAAATTAAAAACGCATTGCTGCAAATTGTAAAAATTATCTGTGCGTCTGTGATTGTGTATGTGCTCATCATTTGTATGTGTGTTTTGTGCGTATGTTTGAGTGAGTGTGTGTATGTATGCCAGGAAACGCCAACATATTAAGTTGGTAGGCCATTGGACATCGCCTGGCGGCTGTCGGAGACCATTGCCGCCATGTCCATGCTCATGTCATTGGCCGGAGCAATGCGAAAATCGCATTTTCTCATTTAGCTTCTGTCATGCAAAAATATCAAAAGCGCGTTACGAAAATCTCGTTTATTTTTACACTCTTTTCTGACATTCTCCACAGTGCAGCAGACATTTCCTCACTACTCCCCACAGACACACACGCTTCCCTTCATTCAACCCAATACGCTTCAAACCCAATAAGCTTAATTTCTGAGATAGACCCCAAACTTAAATCGTTTCGGAATCTTACCTGAACGTTTTTGAATTTCAACCAAAATTGATAGCAGTTAATTGTTTTCGGACTCGTATAAAAAATCAGTTCACTAAATATTTAATTTTGGTGAAAATAAGAATTATACATTATATTAAAATCATCACACATTGAAATACTATTTCTTAACAATAAAAGGAAAGTTCTTGGCTTAAATCATAGCTGAAACAAGAACTTTAAGTAAGTGTATTTCAATCTCAAACAATAATGATCAAAATAGCATCTGTTAAATTTCAATTATATGACAAAATCTTCGGTTTTATTTAAAAGAAAAATAAAACAAAATGGTTTCTGTTTCAAAAAGAAAACAAGACAGATGAGTTATAGGTTATGGTATAAAACACAATTCTAGTTTAAATTTCCAATTAGCTTGCTAATGCAATGAAGACGGGATATTGTATTGGGTACTTTTCAAAAAGTTTTAAATTCATTCATATAATACGAAACTTAAAACCTTTTAATATTCTATAATAAAATATGTACAGTATGTTAAATAATTTTGTTGGTAAGGCATTATATTGTAATCATAATTTTAAAGTGTTAATATGCTAGGATTTAATGAGCATCCATTGCATTGCCAGGAAGTTAAAAATATTGAATGTTCACACAAACACATAGTACATACGAGTATAAGTATATTATTATATAATTATTATTATGTATATATATATATAAATAAACGTATACACTTATTCTATAAATATATACATTGATACACACAATGTGGCATAAATATGTGAAAGTAGCAGCAACAACATACAATTAATAAGAATTACAACTTGTATGGAGCACACACGGTTCTGGTCGCATCCTGCTGCATCCCGTTGCATCTCGGTGCATCCTGCAAGCTCTGCGTGGGCAGCCGCCAGCAGCAGCCACACAAGTGCTAATGACTTAATAAATCATCGCGTGCGACAAAGAAATATACGATGGTCCTGGCTGGTGGTCATGGCCAATGGCTGCAGTGGATGTTGCTGTTGCTGCTGATGATGGTGACCGCAGCCAGGACGAGTGGCCAAAATGCATAATTCAATGAAAATCCGCAAATTCCTTTAATCCCAATATTCATTAAAATATGCCTGCTGGCAGCGACGTGCGCTGTGATTCGTCCCGCTGCTTCCGCTTTGCTGCTGCTACTGTTGCATTTTTGCGTTTGGCGCAGTTTCAATTAAAACCATTTAAAAAACTTCATGCCACGCCCACGTTTGCCCCTTTGACTCGTGTAGTTTATTAAGCGGCAACCAAAAGACCGTTACAGAGACTTTGCAGTTGCCAGCGGTGTTGGTAGTGCTGGTGGTGGTCATGTATACAGGTCATTACATCTTTATGTGTTTAAGCACATAATGTACACATACTCACATACACCCTTACACACATACACACACACACACACACATATTAAGAGCTGCAATATCGCCTATATACGTATATAAAGCGGCCAGCTTAATCATCAACTTAAATATGTTGTGCGGCAAAGGATTTACTGTGGATGCGTATTCCTGGTATATAACCTAGCAAACTGCTTTTAATGCTGCTGCTTGCTGCGGCCATTTGCACGTTACAAAAATTAATTCGATTTGCTGCCTCGGCGGTTATTTTAATCGCTTGCCGTGCGGCACATTTAATGAAAGGACGAAAACGCCTGGATAACTAGTAGGCAGCGGCCAGTAATCAGCGTCCAGTAGATAGGGACACTGAGCATTGGACACAAAATGCAATTAAAAATGGAAAACGTGAGCAAAATGCATAATGAGCTCCCAGTAACACTTCATTAACACATTTTCCTTACACGCTAAATAAGGGAATCAGAGAATCGAGGAATCTGAGAATCAGAGTTCGACGAACACCACCAATCGCGCATGGAGACCACCCAATAACCGCAAACAGATCAGTTGCCCACCAATAACTGCCATACTTCTGAACTTCGTCCAGTCAGGGCATTGATAGGCGACAATATGTTAACAAGCTGTTAAAAAATTTACAAAACTGGCCCAGAAAATAATCACAAAAAGCAACTGCAAGCTTAAAACCAAACCATTTTGGACATGTTGATGCTCTATCAATCCATAAAGCCTTAAGTTTAATTAAAAGTTTAGTAAAAATTATTATAAAATATAAGGTTTTAAGGCAAGTTAATGTGTCAATATTATCTTCGTTCGGCTTTCAAGAAAACCTTTAACGCGCATAACTTGTCTGCATTGATCTACCTATTCAGAATAGTTTTGTCAGACACCTTAAACTTCGTTTTAATACATTGATTTCAGTAAATTGTAACATGATGCAAATATGCACAGCTTCCTTAACAACTGTAGGGAATAAAACAGTCAACTGGTACAACTACTTGACCAGCGTCACAATTTACATGCTGGCCAAACAAACAGGCCGACAAAAAAAGCGCACACCAAAAAAAATGCAACAACCAGAACAACCAGAAACAGGAACAGCTTCTGTAGGCCATGATTGGTGATGGCTGCGTTGTTTTTGTTGTTGTCAACGCTGAAGGGCAGCGCTGTTCGTGGCCTCAATGTTGGCCTCAAAATGCAAAACCTTAAAAAGGAACAAGAAGGCTTAACCAAGGGGGCATATACAGGGGTGCTCCAGCCAGGACGAGAGCCTCTTTGCATGCGAGCATTGTCAACAAGTTTGACTGCAATGAACACGTTACATGGTACAAAAAGCAAAAGGTGCTGTGAGATGGGATGTGAGGTGTTGGAAGTGGAGCTGGTAGGTAGCTGGAGTTGGAGTTGGACTTGGCTGGTTGCCTGAATGCTGCTGCGTGTCCTGCATGAGCTTGCACATTTTATGCATTGCACTGCGTTTTCTTTCGTCTATTTTTTTCCACCATGTTAATACATTTTTCTTGTTTTTTATTGATTTTTCGTGTTCTTTTTGCTGCGCTTTTCGCACATTACGCATACGCCGCATGTGCAACGGAAACCAGGCGACTGACCAAACGCGTCCTGCCTGCCCGCGTGTCCTTCTACACTTCTCCACGTCTATCCATTTGTCCGTCTTCCCGCCTGCCGCTGTTGTTATGCTCCTGCGCCTGCCTTGTTTGTGGAGCTCTGCGTTTGTACAGCTGTCAGCCCCTCGTTTAATCTCACACCTTTATTCCAGTTGTCGTTGTTGTTGTTTTTGGTATTGCTGTTGCTCCTGCGATGAGGCAGACCAAACGAAACAACAGCAACAGGAACTACACCAACAATAACACCAACAACAACAATAACAACAACAATGCTAACCGCCCGCTTCGTTTATTGTTATAGTCACCAATGCTGGACACGCGTGTTTTCAGAGTGTTCATCATGCCACGACCCGTGGAATTTGAACGGATGGACTACAGACTGTGCATTGTCCAGCCCTGTTATCGCAATCGGAGAGTGCAATGCTTTTTTAATACTTTTTTTTGAGTTGCCGCCGCCAAACAACTCACCTGCTCATCGCTCAGTTGACCAGTGCCTCGTGCTGTGTATGTTTTCTCTTCTACCCTGCTAAAATGTAATGCGGTATACTAATTAAGCCTTTCATCAAGTCTATTATTGTTTGATTGTTTGTACGCTAAATTCAAATGATATTAGCGATTATAAGTACTAACCGTACAGTGCCGAATTAGAATATGTTGGTTTCTCGCTTGAATTCTCTATTACAGCTTAATGCAAAACATTAGGTTCGTATTACGAATTTAGTATGGTATTTTTACGGGATGGAAATTAAAAATTGAGTTGGTTTCGATGATAATATGTGTTACAGGGTATCTTGCAGCTGTACTTGTATTTTTTGTACTGATGCAGTCCCATTGTCTTTTGTTGGCCCTTTTGTTGGTGGCAACCACATATTTGGTTGCTGATTTTTGGTTTCGTAATTTTTTGTGCCCACAATGCAACTTCGTTGTTGTTGCATTTGTTTGGCTTGTTTTTATTTTTGTGTGTGTTTGGTGGTTTCCCTATTTTAATTCTTTTTTCTTTATTCTTACAAATTATAAACGTGTCCAGCATGCCGAGCTTCGGTTTTTTTTTTTTTTTTTTGCATTTTATAAGAAACTGTAGGGGGATACACCTTTTGTTGTACTTTTATTAAAAATGTAACTAATAATTCCTGCTTTTTCCAATATCTGCATTATTTAGATATTAAATTTTCTAATGTTATGATGTATATTTACTGATATATTATCAAAAAATGTGGAATTTGTGAGAAATTATATAAGCCGTTGTGGAAAATAAGGCTAAATTTTATCAATAAAGAAAAGAGACCATAATCCAATATAAGAAGGCGATTTTTTGAGAATGTGTTTAAAATTTGAAGCAGCCAAAAAAATTCGATATTTTACACTAAATTAATTATTAAAAGAATAAAATCAAAATTAAATAATTAACTTAACTGGCAAAATCGAGTAATGAAATATTTTGTTTCAACTTCATTATAACTTAATATATTTTACTGTTAAATATTTTATATATTTTTATATTCTTTCGTTTTGAGGGAAATATATGCTTCAAAAATTAGTTCCATATATAACCTTTCCAATATTTGCGCATGAATTTTGTATAAATGTTACCATATTTTATGTGCTGTAGAGTTTTTCCCCACAATAAAAATATGCCTTTCGCCTTTTTCATTTAAATGGGATTTTTATAGAAAATGAAAATAAAAAAGGTGTTTGGGGGTTGTGTGCCTAAAATCGACAAAATATTTACAATAAAAGGTGCAACAACATCAGCATCAGCGTCAGCACCAATAACAAAGCCAAAGGCTTTTTAGGTCTACCGATATTATTCCACACAACTTCAAACCCACAAAACGTCGGTTAGTTTTTGGTAATAACTTCAAATCTGCACTTGCCACTTTGTTGCTGAAACAGCAACAACAAAATCCCGAAAGCCCAAATGCAGTTGGCAAAAAGTGCAAGCAAGAGCACACACATACATATACATATAAATTTAAATATATACAGACACACACACATGAACAGATGGGCCGCAAATAGAAATTGCATCGAATTTGCGTGTCGACAATTTTTGGCTACATATGCGTTTTCTTTACTGTGTGTGTGTTTGTGTATAGGTGGGTAACGGGTGTAAAAATAATTTAACTAAAAATTGCACACAAAAATGTTGGCACCGGTTGGCCTAGGCTGGTGCACCGCACCATACAATCCACACAGCACCACAATTCAGCACACTCCGTCCAGCCATCAAGTTGGTTTATATATTTATTTTTTTGTTACCCAGCCTGTTGTGCTCCTCTCTGGGGCACACATACCGCAAAATACTATGGGCGTCATTTGTGGCTCACTTTCTGGTGGGGGAGGTGTAGATGAATGCCTAAATTCGAAATAGGGTGGCAGCTTTGTGATTTGCTAACATGAAATGAGATGCACTACAAAACATATGCAAAATAATAAAATCAGTGCCGCAAATATATAAAATGAGGCAGCAAGAACAACAACAAAAGCCATACCAAAAATAATTTAAGTAAAAAAAAAGTAAATAAAAAATAAATAAAACAGTACCCAACACAAAACTGACCGCACACACACATATACGCACACACAGCACTGCTATCGGCTGCACATATGTAAAGCTGCATTGGGATCGCCTGCAACGGGGGCGGAGTCCCACGAGCTCCAACAATTGAGTCGAGTGAAATTTGCAAATTGAGAGGCAGAGCAGAGCCCCAAGTTTGCAACCCTTGTCAAGAGTGAAAATGTGCTCCATGTGTCTGTATGTTGGCATATACAATAGATAAGAATGTGCAAGTATCTGTGTGTTTGTGAGGGAGAGAATGAGAGGGGGATTGCTTAATTTGCTAATTGAGAGAGGCGCAATGAGTGAGCTGCTAGCCAAGTTGAGTGAGTTTAAAATAAATTAAAAAAAGGCAATGTGCTATAGATCATACACAGCAACACACACACAAGCAGAAGAGACCAACTCAATAACGGGGGAGCATTACAAAAAATAGAATACGCTATTAATATATTTAACACTCATTATCAAAAGCGGCAACGACTCAAAGGGCCACATAAATGCCCAAACAAAATTGTAAACATCCTAGCATGTAAACACACACACACACACAACGTAGAGTGGTATACGTGTATGTGTAATTTATACTGAGATCCAATGAAATTTCGGTAATCTGAACGTCAGAGGCTTCGCGATTTGAGTGTTTGCCACACACAGCTTAAGCAGACGGGTATTGCAAGATGAGGCAAGCTTACTTTGCGACTCATGTGGCAATAATAACAGCCTATACATAGGCCATTCAGTTAAAACACAGACACACTTACGCACAACCACACACACCCAAAAAACGCAACTCGGTATTAAAAACTCGATGCGCATTTGCAATTGCCGTAGCAGCCAAACAATGCCTAAGACATATAAATAGAGTAAATACAAAAATAATAGTTAAGATAAATATTATAATAATAATAATAATAATAATAATAATAATAATAATAATAATAATAATAATAATAATAATAATAATAATAATAATAATAATAATAATAATAATAATAATAATAATAATAATAATAATAATAATAATAATAATAATAATAATAATAATAATAATAATAATAATAATAATAATAATAATAATAATAATAATAATAATAATAATAATGATAATAATAATAATAATTATAATTATATAATAAATAAACAGTCGTAATGATTTTTCCATTAGGATTTGTATCTACCAAATGCTTAGATGAACGTACTTTTAATACCTGATCAAAATACCTTGTACATCCAAATTTTATATAAATATCATATATGAATGAAATGAAAAATAAGTGACTTTATAAATTAAAGAAATCTAAGTTCGGTTGTGTAAAAGTGTATATTTAAAATGAAGTATTCTAATAAATTAAATAAATATTAAAATAAAAAGGAAGCGGATCAAAATTGTCTGGCAAGAAGCTGAGTTTAAAAGGTAGCTAAAATATTAAAAATTTACCTATATACTATTATGTTTTGATCTTTTTGTGTTGTTAGGAGCACAACGGCTGCAGAAGGTGCAGTTTTATTGTTTTGTTAAATATTAATATTATTTATTTATTTTTTGTTTCTACTGGGACTTTTTTTGCTTGTCGTTTTTTTTTTGTTATTGTTGTTGAACGAAATTTAATTGCCATAAACAGAACGGAGGCTGAGCTAATCCATGAATCATCCGCATCTCTCATATCTGCCTGCCCTCGGCTGGTGGTGTATTTATAAGAACAAAATACCCAAAGGCGCAAGACAAACGCCATAAAAACAAAATATGATGCGTCTCAAAGGCCGCCGCGTGTTGCGACGTTTGTCATGTTAAATGTTGGGTGGTCCAACAGTTTGGATCAGTTTGCCGATCCATGAACTAGTGATCTGATGGCCCGCTGGTCCGCTAGTCCGCTAGTCCGCTGATCCGTCGATCTACTGGCAGATGGCAGCATAAAGACAGAAATTTTATGATTGAAGTCATGCGTTTCAGTATGCAGTGCAGTGTTGACTGCGTTTGACAACATGTCATGCAAAGTACAGGGCGCAACCCCAAACCACAGCAACAATGCCAGCCCCAGCCTCAATTCCAACCTCAACCCCAACTCTAAGCCCAGTCCCAATGCCAATCTCAATGATGGTGGTCTGTGGTAATGTGTGCTGCACTAAGCGGTGACGGTGGTGCTTGTCAAATGCTTCACATTGCAGGTGGACGCCCAACTGCCAGTGCCGCCGAGCAATCAACACGTTTGAGCAAAGCCCAGACGCTGCCCACTCCTAGTCAATACTTGGGAATGCTTTAGATTGGTGGGGACATCCGTGTCAAAACAATGTACGCACTAGAAGTCATTTAATTTGTTAAACTCGGTGATTTGCACAAACTCACCAAGTGTGTGGTGGTAGTTGAATTGGAAGGGCGGACGCAGTCTTGCCAAAGGAAGAATCAACAAGGTAGGAGAGTTGCAACTGACAATGGTGTTAACATGCATAGGATATTATGTCTACACTGAACAGCAAGTAAGCTAAAATATACATATAGACAGTTCGCAAACGACAACGAACATCTTTACAAATTCCATTGTCAACTTAACACTGTTTATCAGTTACTTTTCTACACAATGTGATAAAGCTTCAGCTCAAGTGCATTATGTATAAAAATTATAAATTTATTTTCGGGAAATTTTATTGAATTTAGCTCCGAGCTTCAAGTTATTGGTGTTCTTGCCATTTTTAATTCAGTTGTTTTTAGCGACTAATTAACTAATAATCGATTCCACCAGGTCTTTGGGGTCACCAGAGAAAGAACAATATTTTTACGCCTAAAAACATCTATAATGCTTCTTAGTTCTATCAGTTTCTCTCTAATTTAAGGAAACCCCTAGTATATATATATATATATCGTATATATAGTATATATATAAACTCTAATCATTATATATGTTGGGAATAAATAGAAAAAACGACAATATAACAATATAATAAGCGATACAAGTGGGCAAGTTAATAATAAACACCCGGCTGGCTAGTGTTATCTGAGGTTAGAGGCGAGACAGACACAACGGGTCTAAGAGACTTTTGATGGACGGAGCGGGGTGTCTTCGAGGGTTGAATGCGTCTGCGGTTGCACGTTGCTGTTGCTGTTGTTGTCATTTGCATCGCTGCTGGTGTTGCTGTTGCTGTTGCAGTTGAGGTGAAGCTGCATTTATTGCATCATTTATGCATTTAAACAATCTAAGGCCCCAGGGCAACACATCAAGGGCAGGTCCTGTTCGGGGGCTCATTTGTTGGAAAGAGAAAGGCGCCGGAAATGCAAATTATGTTATGTGTCAAGTAACCGGAAAATTCCTTTTAATTGCCGTAGAATGCAATATTGCAATTACACACAGGCACACGCACACATAAAAGCAGAGGGCAATGTGAGGCGTGGCATTGTACACTTGACTGGGCTGCTGCTTGAGGTGCTAATAAACTGTTAATGGGCGTTTCTGACCCATCCATTGATATTGCCTTTGAGTTTGGAATGGTTTTTGCTGTGACCAGAGCCGCTTTAAATGCGTTAGAAAAATGAACAGTTCTCGGACTTAGTGGGCGGAGCGTTTTGTTAGGTAAACGTGGGAGTGGCTACTAGGCAGCCACATGCATGTTTACCACAAACGAGCCACTCAACGAGTATTTCAAAATAACAGACAGCCGCAGACTGGCTGACCAGCAAAACCAAATGAAACCAAACCAAACCAAACCTAACCAAAGCCGACTTCATCAACAGTAACAACTACTGTTACAATGGCAAGAAAAACAAGAACTGGAAATGCAAGAACAACATCAACAATTTTAGCTGCAAACTTGAGCCTGCAATTGCAACTGCAACTGCAATAGCATCAACAACAACAATAGAAGCAACTGCAGCTGCTCAAAATGCAATTTTTCACTTTACGCAGAGGCCTGTGTAAAATCCAATCAAGCCTCAAAAATGTTAAACGCCTGCTCTGGCAACCAGCTCCAGATCCTGCTTCTTTCCCTACTATCCCCTGCACAAGGAGGTGGCTTAAAAGCAAAAGCCAAAGCAAGCTGCGGGCAAGCGCAAACAAACAAGGATTCATGCTCGCACAGGGACTCGGGTATGGGCTGCACTCAACGAGAACAATCTGGACTTATTACGCCACTTAAAGTCTAAAAATAACACAGAAAACTACCCAGATCAACAATAGAAACAACGACGATGAGATGCTCTATATGAAGAGAAGTGCTGCAAATATACAAGTACTATTAGTACTATTATTTTATTAGCATTAGGTTCCTCAGTATAAAATCTGTTTTTGATAATCATTTTAAATGTTATAAAGCAAGAGAGTTCTATTTATCACAAAAATTAGTACGATCATCAGTAATTCCTGATTCCTGATTTCTATATGTTTATTATTTATATTCAAAAAAAAAACAATAACTAGTTAAATATTTCGTGCGACTTTTACATATCTTCAATTTGGATAACTTCTTTTATTCAACTTTATCCTTTTTTTTACCGTTTACCTTTCTTCATGAAATAAATAAATATAAAGCACAATTTAACAGTTGTTCATTCTAAGGTTTATACTCCCAGTTTGATGTTTCTATGGAACTCAGAAATATATTATAACTAATCTTGAATGGGACACTCGCCAAAGATTGCAGAAATTTGTCTTGGCTTTAATTCTAGTTGTGAATTACTATTACTATTGAAGCATGCATATTAGGGTCTCTTAAACAGGCAACCTTAATGTGGAATGAAAAATTCTCGGTACGTATACTTCATCAGAGGCTCATTACGCCCGATGTTAGTGAGGGAAGAAGTTGCCTGCTCAGTCAGTCAGAGGTGACATCCCTGGACACTTCGGCCAGATAATTCAATAGACACGGAATGTCGTCACATTGTCGCCTTGAGGCCAGCATCAGGTCCAGCTCCAGCGCCAACTCCATCTCCAGCTGCAGTTGCGGCTGTGGCTGCACTTCGTTGTTTTGTCGTGTGATGGCATCTCGTTTGGCATCGTTTTGTTTCTTCGTCGTTTATCAAATGCCCAACAGGGTTCGCCGTTGGGCAACGCGTCGGCTAAGTGACAAGCAAAACCGCGAATTGACCAGAGAAAGTCCAACTCCAGTTGCAGCAGTTGCTTTTCGGCGACACACAGGATACAGGACACCGGACACAGGACACACAGTATGCACATGCAGCTTGCCTGGACGTGTGCCGCTGCACGTTATTAATGCAGGCCGCACAGGACGAGTACGAGAACGAGAACGTGCATGAGAACGAGGACGAGCATGATTCGCAGGAGATGCGTGCCTCGCTTTTAGCTTTCAGCTTTCTGCTTACTCCCACCTCTGTTTCCTCTATCCTTGCCTGTGGTAACTGGTGGTTTGCGCCTGGTGCTCGGTGCCTGGTCCCAGGGAGCATTGTTTCGGCCAAAGTTGACCGAAAACTTGGGATTTTTGGTTGCTCGTTTTTGGTTTTCTGTCCAGCTAGCCACCCAGCCAGCCAGCCATCCAACTGGCCGACCAGAGCAAAGCAATGGGTCGTCTAAGGAAGGGAGCCGGAAGGATTGCAATGCAATGCATTGCACTGCATCGTACTCAAATGCAGCAAGTCCTTTTTTGATGCATTTTAGTCGACTAAGAGAGAGTGAAAGAGTGAGGTAGGAGTTGTAGAGTGACTATGAGGCGTGTTACTGTATCAATTTATGGTTAAATTTGGTGTCTTCTCTCTGGGTGTGGATTTCTGTTTAGTCCTTGTATGTACGTGTGTCCTTGGTTGTGTTTGTATGTAAATGACTGTTTGTATGTGTTGAAGTCTTGAAAATGTTCTCGGCATGCCGGAAATAAGTTTGCTGCCCGCAAAGTTAGTTGATTTAGGCATTAAAGCGAATCCAGAGCTCCAGGCTACAGGGCTTCAGCTGCCTCACATCACATCCAACACAGAGGCACTTGAGCATTTATAAACAATGTATGGCTTAATTTGTAGTTAGTTAGTAGTAAATGTCGTTAATTTAAAGGCCAAAGAGCAGATAACATCAACAGATTTGGTTAGTACATGCATGCCATTTAAGATCATTCAAAGGTAATTATCGCTCTATTACCAAAATGAACATCAATTATACTTATGTGTACGATACATCCAACAATATAATAGTCTGTATTTACGTGTGTAGTAGGCAATTTTGTTTATTAAAAAAGATTGCTACAGAGTGGAGAATCAAATAAGATTCATATGAAAGATACTCGTGTTACCCGATTTTAATGTTTTGGCTGATAGGTTTAATTGACTCGTATTATAAAACAAGAGGAAATAAAGCGATTGATCTGCTCATCTCATATGTTAATGTTTTTGAAAAGTTTTTGTGTAACCTTTCTATAGAATTCTTATTTTATAATATGAAATCTAAATTGCCTAATAACTTTTGGCATTTAAACACATACATATATATTGTACACACACAAAGAAATAGTAAGCACACATACCTTTACATTATTGAAATACCACAGAAGGGGAATAAAAACCTAAAGTCCAATTAAAATTTAACTACATCAAAGTAGCAGCAGCAGCAGCCAGCGTCAGTAGCTGTTTTAGATGAGACATCGACGGAACCCACGTACGTGCGGATACACACCCATGCATACATACGTATATTTATGTATATGTATATAGCCATAACATTTAACAAGTTTAGTATTTTGGGTTCGGTTGCGGATCGGGTTCGAGTGCTCTGTGGGAGCACAACAGCTGGACACAGACATGCCAACTATGGAGGAAAAAAAACAATGACCAAACACGTATACAACACATACACATTGATATACACACACACACACGTGCACCAACAATTACACACTCTCAGAGTATCCATGGCATGCTGAAAATTGCGCAGCTTTACGGCAAATGCCACAAATTGAAACAATTTACATGTTGTACATGAGTGGGGCCATCAAAGGGTTAAACTTGCGTGTGAGCTGTCGACTCCGTGCATGTGTGTCTATGTGTGTGTATGTATGTTTAAGTGTGTGTGTTTCCCAGCTATTGATACCAACGCGCGATTGAGCACACTCGCTGTCACCGTCGTCCCTTAACAAACCATGAATTTGATTTAGCCCCAATCCAGACAGATACCCCTAGGGCAAAAAAAAACTCAGTCGTAAAAAAACGGGAAACAACAACAATAGCAACAACAACGAGGTGACAAACCGCGCGTGACCCTATGCCCAGCTTCCAAAGATCCAGTTACCAATGTTGATGGTGACGGGAAGCGCGGATTATGGCGCGATTGTCGAGGAGTTTCATTTGACATTTTCTCTTTTCTTTCGTCCAGAGCTCAATAAAGTCCGGCTCGAGCAGCTGTTGTAATGAGCTTCACTTGTTTCAAATTAATGAATCTACAATACAGTTGCTTTTCTTTCAAGTTGCTGTCGATACCAATTTGCAAAATAGTCGATTAAATAGTTTTATTTATAGACACTGCGATCTGGAGAAACTAATAAAAATATAAAACTTTGAAAAACATCTTGGCCTATAGTTTTACATTAGTTTAATTTATCAATGCAATAACATATTTTAAGGTTTAAATCAAACTATAGTTATATAATGTAAAATAAATAATTGTGATCACATGGTAGGGCAACAGTATTTATCCAAATGTAAATAGAGTTATGCCCAAAGCTACTAGTGTTAGGTAGGTCATAGCATACCCCGAAAGACCTTACTCATCTGTGGCCGGACTGCTTCTGCCCTCAGTATAGCTCGGTAATAACCTTTATAAAGTAAATTTACAATAAAAGGCAAATGGCAAACGGCGAATGGTAAATGGTAAATGGCGAACGGTGGATACTACATGGATAGATGAAGGCGAATGCTGAATCGGCGGCGCGAAGCCAAAGTGGTCCATTTCCAGGCTGTTTTGGTGCTGTTGACCGTTGTTTCTCTTGTTGCTTTTTGGTGCTTTGCTGCCCACGCGCTGACACGTTTGGCTTCCGTTGGATTTTCGCCGCGATTTCCTTTCGCGCTGTTCCCTTTGTCCATTTCCATTTCCACTTCCATTTGCCAGCTACCATTTTTTGTGCTTGTTGGCCAAAAGTCAACCCATGAGCTGCGGCATTTTTAAGTAATTTTTATCGGTTAACTGGAGGCTGGGAAATTAAGGAAAAAAATCTGGGTAAACGGGCAACTCGACAACAACGTTGCAATGGGAGGAATGGTCCACAAAAAGAAATCTGCAGCTAGAAATTTTAAAGTTGTTACATGACCAACAACAATGACAAGTCCGCCGACAAGGTCAGCGGATGCGGTCAGCACACTCACTCCACGTTTAGGCATTGTCCAGTGCGTCTCTGTCGGAAACATAGAAGAGATCGGGTATATGTAGGGAATATGACACTGGCTGACAATGTTAATGATGATGATGAATGTGATAAAGATGATGATGATAATAATGAACGATGATGTGTAATGATGTTGGGATGACGTTGGCGGCCAGCATGGACATGTGACAAAATATGCAGGTATCAAACCACAAATTCTCACCCGTGAGTCCACAATCATTTTGACACTGGTTAGAGCTAGACGAATGAGAACTAGATTTGAGTTTAGATAGTTACATGCCATAGCTAGCCACATGTCCTGCGCCAGTTCTGTCGCTGTTCCTGTGCCTGACGCAATGCCCTTTGGTCCACTGCAGGAAATTGAAAAGTGCAACGCAAATTACGTTCCGCTGAAGTTTCAACGGTGAAAGTTGAACATGGCATCCTCCTGAACGTCATTGCCATTGCCGTCGAGTGGATGACAATTGATTTGTGTTTATGTGTGATGTCCGGACTTGGATTCCAGCTAGGCGGGACTGCACGGACTCGTCCAAACAGGACTATACCATGGCCATGCGAAATGCCGTTTGGCTGTGATTTAAAGACATTAACAGGGTGGGACACAAAACTGCATGGCCAACACAAACGCAAATTTAAGTCAAATTTATCCTGCATACATGGTCTTAAAAAAAGCTCTGTTCCGTTCATATACCGAGAAATAGAAGTACAAATATTTTTATATTTATTCTACCTCATTAAAGGATGAATTTGATTTCATTTCATTTTGCAATAAGAATAAATTTAAAACTGTTTAATAAGGTGCTAGAGACAAACAACTCATTGAAAATGAAACATATAATATTTTATTTATTCGTAAATTGTTGTTCTACCCTGAACCCAATAAGGGGCATAGCAAAGTTGTGCAAATGTATTAGTTATACAGACAGACGGATCTTTCACAGCCTTAAAGTTCTATAAAACGCAAATATATGTTTGTTAAATAACTTATAAGCTCATATTGGCTGTACAGTTTTCTTTTGATGTTTGTAAAATAAATATTACATTTAAAAATAAAAATTTAAACATATACCTTGATTTGTATAAAATAAGAGACCCGTAATTTAACTAAATGAGATACGAAATAAGAGATTTTGAATATTTACGTTACGTTGAATGTTTACGTTATCTATTCAGAAATTAATAATAATAACGTTCCTTTAGAATATACCTTGGAGCTGCAACTATTCGAAAGCACACATATCTAATTCTCTTTTTTATTCTTTCAAATATATTTTCAGCTGCCTAGTCGGGTGAAAAGGGTTTGTTGATTTACCACAGTTTGAGCAAAATTAGCAAAATTGTGCGCCTAAAAAAAGTGCAGGCTCACGCTCAAGGACATCTGGAGCAGTTTGAGCAAGAGCTGCAGGAGCACACACATCATTATTCGCACCATCACTTGCACCATTCGCAGCAAGAGCAGCACTACAACAATCACTACAATTTACATCACAATCACTACAACCACAACCACAACAATAATAACAGTAGCAGCAGCAATAACAATCACAAAATGCATTTGACAACCACTAGCGGTAATTCAACGGCATCCAATGCCAATAATAACAGTAACAACACAGCTAACAACAACAATAACTCAAGCAGCAGCAACAACAACAATAACGCAAGCAGCACAAATGGCTCCAACAACAACAACAACTCAAGTAGCAACAATAACAGCACCGAACAAAACACACCTCCAACACCCGCTCAGCTACTAAATGAGGCCTATACAAAGATGACCTCAGATATACTCGCCGAACGCACCCTGGGTGACTTCCTTACCGAACATCCTGGCGAGCTAATTAGGACCAGCAGCCCTCTCTTTGTGTGTACCGTTCTGCCGCCCCACTGGCGCTCTAATAAAACGCTTCCGGTGGCCTTCAAGGTAGTATCACTTGGCGACATCATGGATGGCACCATGGTCACAGTGCGAGCCGGCAATGATGAGAACTACTGCGCCGAGTTACGCAACTGCACCGCAGTAATGAAGAACCAAGTGGCAAAGTTCAATGATCTTCGATTTGTAGGACGCAGTGGCAGAGGTAAGTGATTCGAGTGACTTACATAAAAGAAGATAAGATTTCAGTTTTATCGCTCATTTATATCAATACTGTCAAATCTTACAGGAAAAAAAAAATAGCTTATATTAATTTTGAGAAAAACGCACTACAAATTTTAAATTAACATGGGAGCCTATAGAAAAAATTACAGCCTATTCTCTACTCAGGCAACAAGTTACCTATTGTAGATACTGATATGAAATTTTTTTGCAATATAAAATATATATTTCTTAACTCGAAAACAAACACAATATTTTTGATTTGTATACCATTTTTATGCGTAAAGTAAATGCGTTTTATAAAACACGATTCTGGTCAGTCATATCAAGGTTAAAGATTCTTCATCTATTAAATAAGGAATAAGCAACATATTTAAATATATGTTGATTTAAAATTCCTATTTAAGGTATTAAAACTCTGATTAACATACAAATTTTTGCAAGCAATAACCCACTATCTGTGAACTAGTCTAAATTATTAATTCATGTCTATAAACTTATATGTGATAAATTGATTATTATATAATATATGCATATAGACGCCTTTCGTTTGCGTTGCCAACTGAATCAAAGTTGCGTTACCATTTTTATACAAAACATATATTATAAATACCCATTCACGTGAATGAGTAAATTAACTTGAAACAACGTGCTTCCCTTATAAAAACAATAATAATAAATAATTATATTAAATATAGGAATTCTCTACAAGAGAGCGGCACTGCGCCTGTATTACCTGGGGTTCCCAAAATTAACAAGAATTTTGTGACCGTCTTGATAAAAGGGAGCCATACTTTGTATATACTATACTATATATCAGTTTTGAATCTTTTAAAAAGCCACTGTCAGATACTGAAATCACGACAGAGGCTTATATTTTGGGAAGATAGTTTTGACTCTTGCGAAATTAAGTGCCTTGGTATTAAAAGCAGTTACTATAAATATCTTCCAGCCATGATTCGTGAGTATAAAGTTTAAAAAGCCGGAGAAGTTGCTTACTTTTTAATTCGCTGCAACAGACAAGATCGTTAAAACCACAGAAGAGTTTTGGGGCTGGAGCCAAATTCTTTCAAAGAATTAATGATAGGCCCACAATACATTGTAGGCTTGGTTAACATTAATTGTAGATGTGATTCAGATTTAGGTATTTGACACAGAATAATTCCCAGATACTTTTTTAAATTTTATAATTTCACACAACATGGTCGATGGATAAATGTTTTATGTCAGTAATGTACTTTATTCCTACTAAAAACCTACAGGTGCATTTGAGGTTGTATGATGACTTTGAGACTTCTGTTGCAAAAGGTTCGGAAAGATCACCAGGACTTTTAAAAAGTGTGAATGTGAATCGAATGGCTTATCTTATTTTCTCGGAATAAAAGATTATATACGTAATATTTGTAGAACTTTAATTTGTCATTTAAGAACGCGAACATAGTTCAATTTATATACAAAACGAACTATTTGGCCTCGACCTATCGCATAAATGTGCTCATACCACTTAAGTAATCATCTCGATCTCATACTCTTCGCTATCGCTATCTCACTTTGTGTGGGAAATCCATCATTTCGTGGCGAAAAAGTTTTTCAAGTGCTTTTCATATTGTCAGTGCCGCTGGTTGTGTTGGGACTTTCCTTTGTGGCCGAAATGCACTCGAAACAATTTGTTCAATTATCGCCCCCTGCTCGCGTGACCGCCCGTTGAGTGGCAAAAGTTTTGAGTGCGCCCTTCTCAGCAACATCTCTTTTGTTCGAGTATTATTCTGGCACTTTTTATACTGACGCCATTTCAACTGTTTTTTTTTTTTCATTTTGAACGAAGCCATCCTTTTGTATCCTTTGTAACCGCTTGTAAAGCGCTGTACAAATTTGTCAGCAGTTCATTAGCAGACGAGTCTCGAAGTCTTGCCATCAGCTCCGAGTACCCAATTGTAAGTGCCCAGTCTACTCGAGTTTAACTTAAAGTGTTTAATAAACTGTCAAACCAAATGGACTGTGTTGCTCTAATAGGATTACTAACGATTCACTTATAATTTTAACTATTTATTTTGAGTTACCTTTAAAATGTACTCGTATTTACTTATGTCTGAGCTTTATAGAATAAGGACCAAATCAAATGTAAAATACTAGCTCATTTAAGGTCAAGCTGACTTAACAAAATTAACCAAAACAGCGACCACAGAAAGTGTTAGTTATTTTACACAGACAGACCGACAGAGAAAGGAGGAAGCAATGGCTTACGCATTCGCTGCGGTAGAACCGCAAAACCCAATGCTTTAACTGCGGTAACTGCGACTGAGCGATGTCAGCAGGGACGCAGCCAGCACTCAATGTCCCTCCAAACGGCGCAGGATTTATGCACCGTCATTCATTGGGCATGCCAATAGACGCTTCCGTCTTCCCATTTCTCGCATTCACATTCGCATTCCAATCGAGGCGTTAAATTGTAAATTTCCCATTCATTTAGGCCATCTGGCAGCAACGAATAGTTAAGTCAACCTGCTGGCAAACAAACCGATACAGACCAATAAATGTCCACAAATATCAGACACCCCCCGAATCAGGGTTACTATAGCCCTGCGGATCCGTACAGTCCACTTCTCGTTTTGACACACAGAAGCCAAAGATTACCAACAAATTTTTTTGTTTTACATTTACATATATACGCATCCATATGTGTGAGTACATAGTCTTCTGATCCTGGCTTTCGTGCTTTTTTTGAAGTTTATTTGTTACTGACGATCAAGCCAGAACCTACTGAATCATTCTGTGAAAATTGAAGATCAACAGTAAAAAGCTGAGCTGTGCCTATCTGAATAACTTTTGGCTTGAGCTTGACAGCCGAACAGGCAAACTTACCCATCGTGTCGGTAAGTCGGATCTAAAACCTTTTAAAAAATTAACCTCACTTTGTTTCTAAGTTTCTCTGGGTCCCCCCTCAACTTGGGCTCAGATTTTAGTTTAGCTTAGACACATATCGTATGAGTGATTTATGCGACAGTGTTATTCGCTATGCATGTTTTGCGCGCCGCCATTTTGTTTTAGCTTCTGGTTCTGTCGCCTGCTAATTACAATAGCAAAGTAGCAAATACATAGCGCAACTCACAACACTTTCTCCCCATAACTTCCATATCCCTTGCCTCTTTGATATCGTGTGCGCGCGTCATGCAATTTAATTACCCAGGCATCGATTTATTTTGCCCCTGTGCCCTGCACTGGGCTACGCTTTTAATTAGCAAAGTGCCATGCACATGCACGAGCACACAGACACGCACACACACTCACATACACCAGCAGAGGGGAACAGCGATGTGTTGGGAATTGTGGGACGGTCGGTGCCAGTTGGTGATTGATACGAGTAAGCTCCACGTCGATAGCTCCTCTATCACATCCCATCGCATCACAGCCCACTACATCCCTCCATATCCCATCATTTCGGATCCAACGCACCGCATCGCATCAACATTATTGGTTAGGGAAGCAAGCTAAACCTGTGGGGTGTATATGTTAGCTACATTGAGGTTTTTATTTGCACAACTCTCTCAAGCCATTTAAGACAGCCGCAAATAAACTGAGTAAACCACCCACGAAAACAATCGAAAGTGAAAAGAAGCGGCGCCTAAGAAAAATATAAATAAATAACGAGACAAACAAAAGGGCGCTCGTGTTCAGAGTTTGAGTACCTAATCAGGTCTGGGTAAACCAAAGGCAAGACAAATGCCTACCAAAAGTCAAGAACCCAGCTGCGTTCTGGCGTCAAAAAGAAGGCGGTAAAAAGGCAAGACAGGAAAGTAAAGAAAAAGTAAATAAAAAAATATTCAGCATACAAATAAAAAACTGCTACGCACTGACACCTTGACTGCTACACCCTGGTACTGGGGCAGGATTTGTATGAAAAGAACACGCTTAAGTCTACAACTTGCTTGGCTTTTGGCTCTTCTGTTGGTGTTGTGCCTTCATGCTGAAAATCTTGCCGAAAACTGTGAGTGCTGATTCTAATTTGGGGTGCGTTCTGGGTTCTATATATCTAAGGCAACAGGCAGTCAATGAATTGAATGAATTACAGTTATGATGAAGTGACAGTAAATATCCCTGCTAGATAAAGCAGATATGATGTGTACTTCAGAGTATATGACTCTTCACTCTTGTTATTTTAAAGTTTTCTTTATTTTTATATTCCGTGAGTCTACCTGCAAGTTTTTTTAGACTGATGACTATTTATAGTTTCCGTAGGGATTTCGATTTACTCATTGCTGAAGAGTGCTCACTTTTACCTTTCAATAAACGCAATGCGACAAATGAAAACATCAAGTAAGAAAAACAATTCATGTGCGACAATTAAATCAAAGCTGTTGACAAATAAGTGAAATCCCCGTTGCAAATCCTTGGGAATTTACAGGACAACCGTCATAAATCAATTTGGTAATGAAAGGCATACAACGCATACACGTGTTATCTTAGAAATTGGAGGCAATTGTGGAGAAGGGGAAGTTTCTGGAGTGTGGTAGATGTGGCCGAGGGAATGAACTTAATGTAAGACAAAGTAGAGTCGGCCACATGCACACATATCTCTCCGTCTTTTGTGTGTTTGTCAATACTTGTGGCAGTATCACAAATCACAGAAAGCATTTCCTTCCTTTATCGCCCATTGGCCACAGACACTCACACCAATGTACACAGGGACACAAGTTAGGCACATAATCGTTTTCGTGGCTTAAAATTTACAATTTGCGGATTATTTGCAATTAAATTTTTACCCATCACCCAAACAACTCTGATATTTTTGGGCAAATATGTACATATTTGCGCTGTTCGTCATATCATGCGAATATTGTCTAGGCATTCATTTACATGCTCGCATTATATACGTATTATATATTGTATTGCTTTTATTTATTGTCAGTCTTGAACCATTGGCAAACATGACAGTCAAATTTTGAAATTTTACTTTACTTATCTGTGTTGTTAGCCCTTAAAAGCTTTTTGATCCCTAAAATCCAGCTAGTAGGTCGGCAAACACCAAAACGCATTTTGTGGATTATTTCGTCAAAGCGCGGTTTCTTTTGGCGTTAAACTGGATCTCCAACATTATAATAGAATATTGATCAAAACTGAACATAAATTAGTCAAATCACTTTAACTTAATTTTCAAAAAAAAAAAAAAAAACTAAAGAGTGCACTCTTTATGCGCATATTTTATTTTTCCCGACCATGACAACCATTTATGCAATGTTAAGTGGCAAATTTGGTGCGATGATAGATAATTGTATAAATACTCGCATGTGTTACTTATACTCTTCACGTTGAAATATAAAATTAGACATATTTTCAAACGATAAATTATCTAACGATTTTGCCAAGTACCTAGTCACACCTATCTGACCACAATACTTCGAGAATTGGCAAAAAAAAATAATGTAAAATACGCTTGATGGCATTATTAAACAAAATGTCGCTAAATAAAGTGAAAGTATATCAATAGGAAGACAATAAACATAAGACGAATAAGGCCAAAAGAATAAGACTAAATGCAACTTGAAGTAACTGTAAACAGTTTTAAGGGCAAAGTTCATTTTTTATGAAAAGCGTCGACTTGAGAACTGTTTAATGGGAGAGAAAGGGGATTAGATGACGACCAGGACTGAAATGAAGACGAGACTGAAATCAAGGCGACGTTTTAGCAGACCCAGTGGAGTGTGGCACCAACATATGTAAGCCTCATCTCTTTGTGTGTATGGGTGTTTATAAAATTGTGTGTGTGCGTGGGTGGCGTCGGTGGTTTATTCTTGTGTGTGCCAAAATGATTTACGCTTTGTTTGTCAACTTAAAAAGCAAACGGCGGCAACTGGCAAAACACTTGAAGACATTCCACATACGCCCCGTTGTCATATACAGACAAAAAAGGCACCACGGCTACGTTTCAAGTATGGTGGAAGAAACAGAATAGGAAAGAGGGCTGTTTTGGCAGTTGTTAGTCGACAGGAGATGGCTGAAATGCTTTTAATTGAATCGCAGCAAATTCATCGTGGGCTTGGAAACACTTGACAATAGCGAAAAGAAGTTAGCCACGTTTATGTGTGGGGGCCTTCGCCGAGCCTGTTATGTTACTGTGTATAGGGCTGGGAGTAGGCGTAACAAGTTAATTAAAAGAAAACTGTGTGGCACAAATGAAATAAATCTTAGCTTCCCAGTTCCATGGGGGGTATCCACACAAAAGTCGTGTGTGTGAGTCATGTGTTGCAGACAATGAGTTTGAATTGTAATTAATTTTTGCACTTGAAGGGAGGAGTGCAACTTTGAGGGGCATTAAGAAAAAATGATCTTTGATAAATTTAAGTGTTATTTTTAAAAAGTCATCAATTTTTTCAAACACTAAATATATGGGAACATTGATCGGTTGACTACACAAATATTAAAAGGTTTTCTAGAAGAATATAATAACAATAAAAGCTATGTCAATGTTATACAAGTTGATTGAAGCTTCAATGATTTTCATAGAAAAAAGCTTGGACTGTTGAACTGCCAGCCGTAGAAAGTTATATTTAGATAGTTTTCCTTGCTTGTTACTTTGTCTTATGAAATTGGTGGCAGAACTACTCCATCATATCATCCATCCTATGCCATGTTCATTACCCCACTAATTCTCAAAGTGTCAGTTTTTTATTTTACTGTTTTTTTATAGTCAACAATTTGTTCGATTTTTACGATGTGACAATCGACCGATGTTTTGAGGCCTTTAGCTTATGATTTGAGGCCATAAATATCTTTCGCGTGTGAAGAATACATTAAGAGCTGCCAATTGTGCACAACAAGTCATAAATTTTTTTAACTTTGTTTTGTATTGTGTATTTGGCCTCATTGCAGGGAAGAGCTTCACATTAACCATCACCGTGTCAACGAATCCACCACACATTGCCACTTACAACAAGGCGATCAAAGTAACCGTCGATGGGCCACGCGAACCGCGTTCCAAGACCAGTAAGTATATCTTACTGTCAATGGTCAATTGCCATTGGCTACATAGCACATTCATCCACTATCACAATCTAATCAAAAAAGTTTTGAGATTCTTCAGGAAATATCGATTAGTTTTGACAGCAACAGCAATGCAAAAGTAAATCTGACTTTATAAACGCGCTTTACATGCCCAGGCTCTCTCCTTCTCTTTCTCACTCTATTTCTCCCTTATCTCTCGTTTTAAAGGTAGCTGTCTTAGTAGAATATTAAATATGCAGTCGTCTTTTAGTTAAGCATCTGGAAATGCATATTTATAAGCATGCAAATATTTTACTTTGCATATGTTAAGTCATTTAAGACTTAGAATCAGACTGCGACTCAGACGCAAACTCAGACTCTAAAACAGCAAGAGTTGCAAGTGCTTGTGTTCTTGTTGATGTTTTTGGCAGTTAAATCTGTTGGATCTAAGAGCAACAATTCAATCCATGGCATGATTTATATCCTTATCTGCAACACTGTAACTTTATCTGACCAAAGTGGAGAGTACAGTTCTCTGCGGTATACACATACACAAATGTACACAATACATTAACAAACAGAAATACACATACACACACAAGCCGAACAGCAGACAAAAGGTTATTATTTTATAATGAATGTAACAGAAAAGGGCGAAACCATTTTGTTATATAAGAGAGAATGAGAAAGGGAGAGTGCCAGAAGAAGAAAAAAAAAAAATAGGAAAAGTATTGGTCTGTGAATTTAAAAAGGTTTTGATGACATTCGCATTTCGATGTCACAATTCAACTACATAACTGTATAAAGATTTTCCTATCCTTATTGTACAAAAAAATAGAAAAATGAGCTAGTTTACACTATACATACACGCACACAATTGCAAAACAATAAGTTAAGGACAGATAATTAAAACTGAAAAAAACTTAGTGCTATCCCTTTTAGGGCAACAACAACAATTCCACTTCGCCTTTGGCCAGCGACCGTTCCACTTCTCCACGGATCCTCTCTCCGGATTTCGCATGCCACCAATTGGAAATTGTCAGAGTAAGTTTAAATTTTAGTTTTCATTTTACATTTTTCATATATCATCTATACTATTGTAATACCTATTGTATTGTATTTATACACATCTTAATTGAATCCTCACTTAAGTCTTAACATGCATTAAAATTAAATACAATTTTTTTTTTGAGGAAACCAAATGGATTATGTGTACTCGCCACAGCATATAATCACAGAAAACAGTTAGATGTCAAACTTAGGGAAATAAAAGAAAAAATATTAAACGAACGCCAGACTTAACGAACAAAAAACGGATTTTAAGGATTATAATAAATTAAATCCTGCTATAAATTTTACAGCCGCTAAACATGATAATATTAATTTCGCACTAAATAAAATATAAAAATTAAAAAAAAAAATAAACAGAGTATTAAAATTAAAATACTGATTTCAATGTTTTGTAGGACAGCATTCGGAATATGTAAAGTTCGCAAAACATTGTCCTGGATTTGTTGTTGCGATGCTATATCTGTTAGCCACTTTATTTAACGAAAGGTTACTACACAAACAAATAAACGTTAGCTAAACAAAAGCAACAGCAGCAATTCTCGTAACTCAACAAACAGCACAAAAAACTAGCGTCAAAAATATTTATTGGCTCTGTTATTTATCTATTTGTGCTAGTATGAGTATGTTTATGTATGTGTGTGCATGAGCTTTTATATTATTGTCAGTCTGCAGCAGTTCTGGTTATGAATCACGAGGCGCATACAAGTATCGAAAATGTACATTATTTAACAGAATTTATTTTAATTTAAGTCCGGCTATGTCTAGCTTAACAAAGATGGATGATAATTGTGCATATCCTAATAAAGTTAAAAGAATATACTTGTATAAAGATTTTATGAGCATATACACACATGCATACTGACAGGCATATTATTTTAATACGATACCTTCAGTAATCTAGGTAGTGATATTAAAAATTTAATCAACTTTCTTTGCTGTATTAAAAAAATAGTTTTAAAGCACATTGTGCCAAAGTTTTTAACTTTATTTTCAACATAAGCGCATATTTAACGTATATCACCTTTTATAATAAAGAGTTTTAGTAGAACCTCAATAGTTGGCTGAAACTAACTTTACTGCCAAAGTAAAAAATTATAAATCTATAATTAAAATTGCGGGAAAGGTTTTTGATAGTCTACCTTGTAGGCGAATTAAATTTAATTACACATTTAAAAAGCATTTATTTTAAATTTGATATTTCAATTTAAATTGACAGGTAATTGGATTACAACAACTACAATCGTTAATCAAGCGTGACAGCAATTTGAGATTTTTCTTTCTGTTATGTTATGTTTTAATTTTTTTCCTTTTTTTTGTTGCCCACATATTATAATAATATAACAATGTTAAGATGTGTTGATATAAAAAAGTAATTATCTGAATTTAAATTAAGCCATTAATTTAATGAGACCGAGAACTTCAAACCAAAATTAAGTCCTATAAGGTTAAAACAAATAGAATGCTCTATTGAAAAGAAGCCGACTATGAGAAATCCTTACCCCTGGGGTATCCTTATCTAATACTTATCGGCACGTACGCACTATATCTGCGCTTACACAAAATCTGCAGTTTCCGTCGATCCGACGCAACATCGTATTCAATTATTTATAAATAGTCTCATGTCTTCGTTATTCGACCGTCTCGAAATTAGCAAGCACTGACTAAGAGATTGCTAAAATAGACATTAATAAATGTTTTCTTTATTTTACGACGGTGTGGAATAAATTTTATTACTTGAAACTTACTTTTTTTTAAAACTACACGACCTTACAAAAAAAGCATAAGTTCAAAATTAGTTGTCTCTAGCTCATGAAGTCTCTAAGACAAACAGACATGGATAAATCGTCTCAAAATTATCTTGTTATCGTAATTATTAAATACATTTGTAGAAACTTAATACACAATTTTACCCATTTATAGTGGGCTAAGAGCTTAAAAATAATTTAAACAAAAAAAAGACAATACAAAAATTAAATAAAAAAATCATCATTGCATTTAAGCAAATATCAAATTTAATTGAACAAGCATACAAATTGCCTACCATGCCAATTTCCACTCGGATCTCAATTGGAGTTCATTTTCTCCACTCTTCAACTCCCAATTCCAATCCCTTGTATCGCTTGAACATACAATTCCGTCAGCTATAGCATCCACTGTCCATTCCCAGCTGTCTAGCATGAAGCGCACAAATCAAAATGCAAATTGCACGATTTACAAGCTGACATTTTCCAGGCAGCATTGCAATCTATGGCTGATTCTCAAATATATATATATATATATATATATATACTTACTTATATTTATGTAATATATAACCCCTATATAAATAGTATCCATATAATATATATAGATTTATATATATATATATATAAATGTATATGTGTGTGTAAATAATGGTTACTGAAAGCGTCTGTTGTAACTGATTACCCATAATTTAATTGTAAATACGCAAAAAGCAAAATAGCCTGAATTATTTATTTACAAATTTTATTGACAGTCGCTGCTTGACTTAATTACTGGCATATATTTTATTAATTTTAAAAAGAGATACATATATACATAATTGCATATATATCTATATATATATAAATATTAATATGAGTAGATTCGTAGATTCATATACCTATACAACATTCATAAAAGGGAAGTGTGTGTACATGTAACGCATTGAATTGTCAATGGAAAGTAAAAACCAATGTTTCAGATAATGATGAAGTTGAATTATTGAATGCTAGACCTGTATAATTTTATTACTTTGAACGCAATACAAATGGAAATGCATTTGTGGAAATATGAAGACATAGTCTACCCCATAAGCTTTTATGTTCATCCTCATCCGAATCAACGACAAAATCTATCTAGTCATGTCTCTCTGCACGTGTGTATTTCCTTTTGTCCGAATGTAATCGGCTTGGTCTTAGAGATTATTATAGCCAGACACACCATACAATTCAATACAAAGATCAACAAGTTTGATTCAAATGTTTTTATTTATTTATTCATTTCCGCTTCGTGAATTAACAAAAAGATTTGTATATACTCTTTTACTTCGAAATACGATAACAAGATGACAACTTTTTTATTAAATATTGCAATTAGTGAAGAGCTATTAATTCAAGTGTGGGAGGCAGACTTAAATAAAATGTAAATGGACAAGTCTTATAAGGATTTAAGAAAATGAATCGATAACGATTGTGAATATCCCTAGAGTTATTTACCTGGGTTCGTTACGTTACCCGCCTCCTGCAGTAGCCACAGTAACAAAAGCCATAATTGGATTGGCTTTGCGAATGTATAAACCTTTTGAGCTTTCAATTTCTTGTTAATAATTCAGGAACAAAATATGCGCAGATAAAGTCAATCGGTGTGACAACAAAAATCAGACAGCAGGCTGCACACCACCACCAACAGCAACAAAAACATCAACAAAAACACGAAGCTAGGGACAACAGCAACAAAACTGTACACAAAAAGCAACGTAATTAATGGAGGTAGAACCATTTAAGCCAATAGCATTAATAAAGCCACCACAAAATCAATATCCGGATACGAAAATGCGCCCGTCGCCTATAAAAACTAATTAATAATTTCCGAATGGGCTATTAATTAAGCCTAATTATCTGTGCATGAGCCTCGACCCGCAACGTGGTCTGTACTTTATCTGAGCCCGGATCCCATTTTGTACCCCCTTTTGCCTAACATTGGTAAATTTCGGGCTTGTCCGTTTACATTGAAACGTATTTTGCCCGTTGTCCGTCGCATCAGATTTGTTTGTAATTTTTATACTCAGCTCTACTGAAGTCCCGCATAATAGCCATGATGGGGCTCCAATTAGCGGCCCACATGTACCATTAATTTGCTAGCCGGAAACGCGTAACAGAAAATTTAGTGGTGGCTGTACTCGGGATACTTATTGCCAATAATTATACGATGTGCCGCGAAAAATAAAAAATATAATATATTTTGAGTGCCAATTCCAATTATTATCATTATCATTATGAAATTCTATCTATTCGCAATACACTCTTCTTGACTTAAACTTCTCCAAAATATTACGCTATACTGACTGCTAGTTGTATTTAGAAAAATCGCAGCATTTTTCTTATTATCACATATACTTTTTATTTGGTTGGTATTTTCGCTTTCAATTTGATTTGCACTTTTAAGTTCTGGCCACAATGTAAATTGTATCTGCTAAGTGCTCCGGTTTTTATGACATTCTTCTCTTTTTTTGTTTTTTTCTCATCTCACTCACATGCATTATCACTCACAAATCTCTAACCAAAATGTATAAAAAAAAAATTAAAACTCTAAAACATAAAAAAACAAAACGATTCCAAAACGATACCAACAACAAAGATATGTCCCAATTTGATTTAGGTGCCAGCAACACTCATTGGGGCTATGGATCGGCCGCCTCTGCTTATTCACCGTACTTAGCTAGTAGTGGACTCTCCTCCTGTACCACACCCACTTCGGCTCAGTTCAACAACCCAGCTTTGGGCTTCACCTGCTCCTCAAATGACCAGAGCAACAATCAGGACTTTGGTGGCGCTACAAATCGTGACTGTGTACCGAGTGAGTATCAAACATAACTATAGATAATAATCATAATACTCAAGCATTGCGTATTATTATAATTATACCATCTCTAATATCCATTGTCACTATAAACATGGTAAAAGGGATTCATTGTAAGTTGTTTAAAAAGATATGTCAAACTGTCCGTCTATTCGTTCGGCTATCCGTTTGATTATTAGCTTCGATATCAGAGAGTAAGAGCACAGGCCATAAACGGATCAAATTTATATTGACTATTGGAAAATAAAGAAAAAATATTTTATTAGCTCAATTTAAAATAAATAGTTTTCTTCGTATGATTAGCCTTCATCTAAGTGTACATGTATATTATATACATATACAAGTATATTATATTATAATATATTATATATTATATTTGAATAAGTGCCTAGGGTAAGGCTATCTTGAAGTCCACCATACTCGGCCAAAGTGATAAATCTTGCCTTGTTTCTCTTAATACATAAACTTTTGCTAGACTAAGAAGATTTTGATGTGTTAAATGTGAATTTTTGCTTTCTTTAAATTGTTTTCAGTGTTGCCTGATTCAACAGCCAGCGATCTGGACCAGCATCTGAGCAGTCTAGTTGGCTCCACCAGTGGACAGATGACACACCACAGTTTGCTGGGCGCAAGTGGTCAAACATCCATCACATCAACGGTCAATGGAAGCGCCGGCAGTGGGACCGCCGCTGGGAGTGCTGCGGGAGCTGTCAGCGGAGCTAACTCTATTTTAGTGCCCAGATATCATACCAATGCCAGCAATGAGTACAATGTGCATTCCAGCCAGAATGGTCCGAGAAGCTTAAGCGACAGTTCACAAGCGGAGTCCCCAGTGCAGGAGGATCTATTGTCTACCAATACACCAAATCTGGGCAGTGGTAGCGGTGCAACAAATGGCGGCCCTGCAAATGGCGGTGCTGGAAGTGCTGCTGGCAGCAGCGGCGCCTCTGCGGGTGCCTCGGCTGGCGCTGGTAATCCAGCAATGCTGGGTGCCAATCAAAACTTCCCGGGCATTGTAAACCAGGCACAGCATGCCTCTGCTTCAGCTTACGGTGGTGGAGTTGGCGTAGGCGTGGGTGGCGGTCATGGAAGCAGTGCAGGTGCCACACCAGCCGGTTGCAATGGGTCGCTGTATCCGGTGCTGCCCGCCAGTCTACTTTATTCACAACTATATACTGCCGCCAATCAATCGGCGCATGGCTTTCATTCACATACCTTGCCGGCGCATGCCTCACCGAATTCCTCCGTTCATGGGGAGCTGCAGAGCGTAATGGATCACATTAGCAACGTGGGTGTACGGCAACAGCATAATATCATGACTGGCGGAGGCGTAGCTCATCCGGGTGATCTGACACTGATTGGAAACTGCGGTGCGTCAGTAAGGAACATTGAGGATGGTAACACAAATCGTCAGGTGGCCGCGCTTGCTGCCCATCGCGGCCACCACAACCCAACTGACAATGGGGGCAGCGTTTGGAGGCCATATTGAGGTCAGGTTTTGTGGTGCGGCTCCGCAGTTCTTTAGTGCCATGAGCACGTTGAGGACCGACCGTCGGAGAAGCAGCACGAACTTTTGCAAGGCGACGAGATCGAGAATGGTAATGGAAATGGGATTATAGACTTGGGAGGGGTTTTTTGTGGTAATGGCAATGGGAGTGGGTGCGGATATGTGGGCTATTAAGTGTAAATTTCTGTACATATATATTAATTTAGCCCACACGAATTTTGTTTTTTTTTTTTACAATAATAAGGAAGAACTTGTAGTAAAATTTGTTGAAGTTCTCATAGCTCAAGCACTAATGGTCTATGTTAAAGTACGAGTAGTCAAATGTTAAGCGTGAAAAGCCCAAAGGATCTATAAATTACAAAACTAGTAAATGGATGGTGCACATAAGTACGAGTATGCTAATTTTCTTTAGACTCAAATTATCAAATAATTTTCGATAAGAACTTTTACTACACATGGAATTCAATAAAGTAAGTAAAAACAACACCTTTGAGCCCAATTCCTATCAAATTATATCGAATATGTTAGGAAACTTTGAGGCATTGAGAAAACGATACCTTCTAGAATTTGTTTAGGCTACTCGCCTCTATTTTACATATTAAACCAAATACACAGTAAGCAGTATTGGGTCTGTGCTATCTTAAGGACACTGGTCCCAGGCCCGTGGTATCCCCGAGCCATTAAACTAAACAAGCTAGAAATCATAGAATCATAAAAAAAAAAGCCCAAACTTACGAATTATATTGTAGATTTGTAAAGCAATGTGAAATTAAAGAGATTGCATGTTTCGCAAATTTTTAATAGATACAATGAACATTTTTTAGTAGTTTTCAATGTTTATGATATAAGGCCTTTCGTGTTTTATTTTCTCTCGGTTTTACTTGTGTAACATAATAAATGGAGAAAGAAAAGAAAATGGAAAGAGCCGTTGTATATGAGTTCCTAAGCCGAAATCCATGTTCGTGAATTTGTTTACTGTTTATTTCATGTTCTTTGATACGCGTGTATGTACTTTCAATGTATAAAACTGTGCAATGTAATAAATATATTAAATATACCGATAAATAAAAATTATATATGTACGAATACACATATAAATATTCAAAAACAAAATAATATATATTTAATAATATATATATATATATATATATATATATATATATATATTATTATATATTATTTACATATTCATATACATATTTATATAATTACTTAACTGCAAAGTTTAATACTGTGCAATACTTACAAACATATAAATAATGATACTTTTTTTTTTTAGTACATAAAAGCTTAGCAATTAAGAAAATTCCACAAAATAAGGATTATTGGCTAAAAGTTTCTGACGATTGATAAAGATAATTTTTGTAGCACAGACGCTTACAAGGGATCTTAAAGAGTTTCCCAAATTACGCTCCACATTTCTTAGAGGAATTCAGAAAAGGTTTTAGCCAAAACTGAATCCCACTACAATCGGATTCTTAACACCTACGTACATATGAATCTATAGAGCTCAGGTTCTTCTCAAATGTATCTTTTAATAGTTCACAAACACAAACACAAAATCACACGCAAACATTATCGTTTATATCTTTAAAACTTGTCCAAAACATTTGTCGCATAAGAGCTACAACAACGTGGCAGTAGTTTAAGTGATCAGTTGATTTGCATATGTCCTGTAGCACGTTTTTTTAAATAAAAATTTAAAGTATAAAGAACATTTAATATTATATACTGATTATAAAATATAATTAATGTATGCCTTAAAGAAAGAAGCAAAAACTAGGTGTATAAATAGAAAATATGTAAAGTATGCTTGAGAAATTTAAATTTTGCATATGCATGAATCTATAAATACATGCGAGTTTATGGTAAATAGTCTATACTAAACGATTTTTGTGCAGATCAATTTCTGTATAATATATCGAAATCCATATGAAATTTGATTTCGATCAAAAGATTTAAACCAATACCAAAAAACATCAAAAAACTCACGACAATTTAAAATAAATAAAATATTAATAAAATTATTATGAAAATTAATGACAAAAAATTTGTTTTCTTTAAAGGATATGGGCTATAAAACATGACTTTAAAAAATATAAACCCTTGCAGGTGATACTTCTCCATCATATTCGATTGTTATATAATGAACAACGATACACAATTTCTTGCATTTTTAATAGTTTATTTTGGGATAAAGATACCATTAACAAGGGTTTCTGTTCAGAAAACTTTGTCCATCACCATCAAACCTGAGCCAGTCGGGTTTTCAACTTTGTCTTGTATTGCCCGAGGTAAGCCTAAAGAGTTGGAATCATGGCAATACGGTTAAATCAAAAGTGTACAATATAAATTACTTGCCTCTTTCTACGACACTATAGGGACAATTGGCAAAGGTAAAATTATATTGAGGACGGTGAGAATCGTCTAGCTGCGGTTTAGATTGGCGGGCTACGTAATTTTCCGCTCAATTTATTTCACATTGTGGCATCCAATTAAGCTGCAAACCACCTACAAGCAGCCAGCCAGAACCAGGACCAGAACGAATCCCAGGAACAGGACCAGCGAGCCAGACAATGGCATATCGGACACAATTTCTCATCCTCCGGCATCAGTCCGCCATGGTCGGTCTTTATAAGTTCATAAAAATGCGCAAGAAACGTGAGGGGCGATGGTAGATGGAAAGCGAAGCGTAACAAATGTGTGGAAAGATAAAGCCAACTGGAATCACGTACATTTATATTTGCTAGCTATAGTTATATATAGCCACAAATTGCTAGTAAGCGCAAGAGCTATCTAACTAATCTGTTAATATGTGATCGATAGAGGAATACTTTGGCGTGAGTACTTAATTTTTGAGACTTCAGATTTTAAGCTAGCCGGCCTTACTTTATTTTTATTTTTGTCTACTGCAACTTTAATTATTTCATTTGTGCCTACTTATAAGAATTCTGAAGATGCTTTGCATAGCAAATTAGCAGTCAGGCGGCACCCTAAAGTATGCAGCAGCAAGCTACATTCTCTCTCCACCAAATACCATGAAAGGGTGGGTGAGTGTGCCACCGTGTGCCTCGGTGTATGGGGTGAATAATTAAAAATTTTACCCATTACTTGCGTTGCTTGATAAAATTTCAAACAAACACTGGCACAAACACACACACACTGATATTTACACACACCCACATACGTGAGGTGCCTGACTGCCCTTTTAAGAAGACACTCAAGAGTAGCTAAGCTGCATTGAGACTACGAAACCACTTCAGATGCTGAATGCGAATCCCCAGTTAAGTACATTTTCTCATACGAACTACATCCCCTACCTTTATCTCTTTCCCTCTCTCGCTCGCTTTTATTTCCCAATCCATTAATTGCGTCTGTCTCTGTCGTGCTTCGCATATTAACACGTTTCATATGGGTAACATCGAATCCCTTGGCAACCGCATGGACTCATTGAGCGACTGACTATGTGCCTAAATGAACTCAATACTGAATGGCGTACAAGCTTCTTGCTCTGCTTGTTAAGATACAGTTAGATTCATTTGTATACCCTATATGAGTAGTACATAAATTAACGAGTATATTGTGTTTTTTGGCTTTGTAATAAACTTAATTTTCCTAATCTAATGTCTTAAGAACATTGAGAGAGGTTTTTGACTCTTAAGAAATTAAGAAATAAGCTAATTTATTTAATAATTTGTGTCAAAGTACTAAAAAGCAGCTGATATCTTACAAGGTATGTATTTGATACTATAATTTAAAATAGTGAGATCTAGTTTAAAATTGGGAAAAAGTATATCGTATAGCTTGACCTTTAAAGTAATTTAAAGAGTTTTTCAATATCTGCTTTATAACAATCTGTAATATATAAAATATATAATATATCAACAACGGACGCCTGTGTGTGACACAGTAGTCCATTTTACACAACATGGTTTCCAATTAAAGCAACGGCACTGATACTCATAAGCTGCTTTTTTAGCTGTTTTAATTAAGGTTAAGCAGCAAGGAAGGTTCACAATGTGGGAATAAAAGGCTTACGAGATGTTCTTGATTTCTTTTAATACCCAAAACGTATGTCAAAAAAAGATTTGCAAATAACATTTAAGACTTCGGTTATAAATTTAAGAATTAAGCAAAAAGGGAGAAATCAGGTCTAAGATCGACATGAACTATATCTAACTAACTAACTATATCTACAATCACCTCAACAAAACTATATTGAAGATTTAAGGATATCTTTGCGCAACCCTCGCGGTATAACTGTTCCGTCCCAGTCATAACTGACTTTATCATACATTATTGTTGACTCGCTTCATTTGCTGCTCTTGTGCCAACTGAAATTGTGTCTCAATTATGCAAGTGATGAGTGAGTGAGTCTGTGTTGTACGGCTGATGATGAGAAGAGGATGAGTGTGTATAAATTTTATTATGATACCAATTAAAGGAATACACATGCCATCTCTCTTGCTTCTTGCCGGAACAAACTTCGCGCTCGCTTAATTAGCACCACCTCCGAAAAAGTTCACCCTGTCTTCCTTACCGCTTGAAAGGGGAGTAAAACAAACTTTTTAATTATGTGCTAATATATTAACCTTGTTTATGCAGCCAGCCACACCCCTACCCTTTTAAGCGTCATTCGTTAACTTACTGAGTGTTAGACTCGATGACTGGCAAGCAAGAAGTGAAAACAGAAAAAAACAAACACGAAAAACAGAAAAAAGCCAAATATTCTTCAGGCCACAAGCCACAAACAACAAACTGGAACAACGACAGCAATTATAATGAAAAGAAAACTGCTCACGCTGGTGATGCAGGTAAATGGCCAACAAAATATTGCAGTGATTTTGGTCTGTACAAATTATGCGGCTCGTTCGTCTCTGCATTTGAAAATCTGTTGTTGTTACTCGCAACGCGCAAATATTTAACGGCTCTTACATTTTTGCACCTCGATACACACCGACACACCATTGCGTTTGGCTAAAGGTATGAAAACATTTTTCACTGCGGTTTTCATTGTTTTCTACATTTCCGTTTGGCTGGCGTTGCATTTTTGGCATTCATGCTTTGACAGACACCCAGTGGCAATTGCACGTCGCAGGTCGCTGTTCAGATAAAGTACATTGGCGAAAGAGAAAAGGAGTAAAAAATAGCTCAAAGTTCGAACTCTCCGTGCATTACTTGTAACCCGGTTGTTGGGTATTTTGCCCTTTTTATTGCCTATTTTTCAGCTGCATTGGCTTTGGTCAAGCCAAATGCCAGAATACAATTTAAACAATTTAAAAAATTAAGCTCTCTTTCCTTATAAACCTTTTGCATAAATCAAGGTACGAGCAGTTAGTTTTTAAATTAGGTAGTCAAAAATGAAATATAATTTGGTAGAAATATATTTATATAAATTTCCTAAATTTCAATACGATATACGATGATGTTGATTTATTCAAACATGATTAAACATGAGTCCATTTTGGCCTGGTCCTTGCCAGTCTGTAGGCAATCAGCGGCCAAATTTGCGACGCATGTTAGCATTGCACTTTTTGACACAAGAGATAGACGTTGTGGATGGGGAGCAGAACACACACAAGGAGGGTATGAGTATAACTGTCAGACAAATCAAACCCAACTCTCAGCGATTGGAGCACGTTTTCAATATGGTTTGTTAGTGTGGCCACCACTGGCAGCATTATTGCTGGTAGTGCTGCCAATGCATGATGAGTGATGGGTGATGGGTGATGGGTTTCAGGTTTTAGATTTAGGGTGTCACCTTTTTGAAGGGCTCTTGGTTTGGTTATTGGTTGGTTTTTCGAGCTTGATCCAAAATGCCGAATATTGATTTGAATCAATTAATTCGTGCGGTTGTCGCTGGAATTACTCCCTCGAATCTAATTAATTTTAATGCACGACTACATGCTCAAATTGCACACATATGTACACCCACACAGGCACACAAAATAGACCTGCACTGACAGACAGTAGATGACACAGCGACACTTTAGTAACATTTTAGTTACACGCAACATACGTAAATTTATATTGAAGTCGAATTATTCAGTTTGCAACTAAATTGATTGAATTTGCACAGTAGCATGTTTGTTTGCCAGAAATAGAGACAGATAATGAATAGAAAGAGTTAGAAATACACAGTTAGATATAAATAGAGAGATGGAGAGACAATCAGATATATAGACAGAGATAGAGAGGGCAATCGAATTGGGAAAGAGAGAATTATTGAAGTATTCAGGGGTGATTACATATAACTTCAATTATTTTTAAAACTAATAATAATAAATCACGTTCGATATGCTAGTGCTATAAAAGAATATATCGTTTGATGATTTTCCTTCAGGTAGGATCTTATTATACAGAAAGAACCTAAAAAATATTTGTTGATATTAAAATTCGAGTGACCTAGGCTAAATGGTACCTGTACGATGAGAAAATAAGAATTCCCGCTGATTCTTATATGCTAACCGACAAATTTCTTTGTTTTTAATTTCTTAACGTTTTTTATTCTTTTTTAGCAATGCATATCTTCTTGTTACTCTAAGGGTCTGGATGCCTCCTTCTACTTAATACACACTTTTTGGCAAACATAGTTGTCCTCTTTATACCAAATTTTCAACGGGTATAAGAGGGACTAAAAAGATAGAAATGAATCTCCAAGATTAAGCCAAGCTGCAGGGTTGGTTGAAAACTTCAAAAAGGCAAAAAGGATAAAAAAAAAGTGAGTGACCGTCTTCGATTTGATGGGGGAGATTATTAGCGAGTCCAGCAGACTGTGCTTCTGCTCGCAGCTTAGATCGGCTGCAGATAAAGCACACGGTATGTTTTAATTAATTATTTGTTTAACCACTCAGAAGTGGTATAATAAAACAAAATATAAAATCTATAATAAAAAATTGTGTTAAGCTGTTTTCCCCTCTGAGTTTCTGATCGCATAAATTTTAGGTTACCCAACGTAAGAACTTTATAATAATATAATATAACGTAAGAACTTTACGAAATGAGTAAGCTTGACCATTGCGTCATCTTACTTATCGTGTTTGAAGTCGACTAGTTTCGGATGCATACATTATACAAGTATATTGGCAAGGTAAATCATATTTCGTACTTATGCGTTGAATGCAATATTATTATATTCATTATATTAAGCATATTTCCATTATTTTTGGCCTAAAATATTAAAAACAAGTTAGAATGCTTCAGTCAAGTGTGTTCGACTACGTGATGCCCTTAACCCAAGTCTTAAATACTAAATACATAGAACAATTTAACTCGGAAAACATACCTATTATATACACAAACATTGACAAACATTGAAGTTATGTTATATTGATCCGACCTCTGCGCCTCATAAAGGTCAATTACTACTTTGATATTCTTTTTATCCGATATTAATGAATCTTTGACCATTAAATAATTATTCAATTGTTTTGATTTTAAAGAGATGCGTGGGAAAGGAAGTGGGCGGCATTCCAAGGATGAGAACTAATTAAATCTGCGTACGCAGATATAGTACGCAGTAAACAATTTGATGCACTTACAGAGTATAAGGCATCGACCCTTTCATTTCACTTTTAGAATCTGAGATATTTCCTTTGCCTGTTACCTACATTTGCAAAAACTAGATACTCCCTATTAACCCCTTTTAATGAGTTAAGAGTATAACAATTTAAACATTCAAAACGCCAACCACTCCAGCCAAAAGCACTGAAAGAGAAGCTCGTTTCGCTTACCGCATAAAGGTTAACCCACACATACGAACAGACACACACGTGCGCACATAAACACATATACATGCATACATACTCACAAACACACATACATAGATGAAAACAAATATTGTTTTTGACCGTGTTTTGGCATCTGCTGCAGCGAAACTAGCAACAAAAATGATTTTGATTTTTGGCAATTGCGAAATAAATGCGATCATTTTAAAGCAAAATGGCAGAAACAATGTATGATTGTGTGTTTATCTATGTGTGAGAATGAAAAATTGTATATATGATATGATTTGAACACATTTTGGGGACCTGGATAGAATGATTTGAAATCGTTTTGCGGTTTTTACGAGTTGCAAATCATTTTAATTAAAATATCAAAATTAGAAAATGGAAAATGATTACATTATTCATTAGTTTTCATTACTCATGTTTATTTATTAGCAAACATTTGTGGCTCGTTGCACTTTTCGATGCGCGCTAGCTGCACGCCTGGCGCCACCTAGCGACCAACGTGGCCTCGAATGGCAAGGCAGAACATGAGAAAAAATGAGATGCGCGCAATTTTCATAAGCAGCCGCATCAAAAGCTTGCAAAGTTTTCTTAACTTTGCTTAAGAAAAATGCAAAAACTCTTGCAAAAACTTGGGGTAGCTCATTATTGTATGTGTGCATGTGTGTTTTCTTCTGTGCGTCTGCGCACAAATTTTAACTTAGACATCTACCCCCTTTAACTCAGGTTCGCGATTTGTTTGCGTCTTGGTGTACCAAGTCCAAGACGTTGGCCAAGGTGGAAACTTTGCGACGCTTGGCGGAATTTTTTTCGTCTTGTGGGAGCTGCTTTTTTTTACCACAGTTACAGCTCAGAAACAACAGATGGCGCAAGCTGAAAAGCTTTGCTTTTCCTCAAAATTCTTTTGATTTTTTAATACATATTTGTAATTGATTGTAACACAATATCTTATTACTTGTCAATATCACCATTCTTGCATACTCTTGAACTTCATACCCTCAAACACCCATACATACTCACGTAGGCAGGCGCACAATTATACACATACTTTAAGGGTAAGTCGCATACTCACGAGAGACGCCTCATTTCTATACGAGCGCAAGGCATTTCGACCAATTATAAGTTGTGGTTAACCGCAACATTTATTCAAGAAAATGTTCGGCATATGCCTGGTGTCCATGTGTGCAAGCGGGTTAGCAATAGGTCGGCAAGTTTTTGGTTGAGCGAACTGGAAATGGATTTTGGGGAGTGGAACTGGAATTGGAACGGATACTCGGATATTCTACAGTTCATTGGATTTAACGAAATTCAAAACATATTTCGGGGTTTCTTATTTGGGCTTTGGTGAACTTTAATTGCGGATTGATTCAAAGCTTGCTTAACTATTTTGAGGAATTTACTTAAAATTGTTGATATATATATAATTTTAGGTGCTTTGCTTGAACATTTCAAACCAGGCAGATCTAAATGTACATATATGTATATGGTATATTAATTACCGTATATATATTATAACAAATATATTATATTTTTAATGTATATGGGATGTATGTATATACGTTGACTTTATATAAATTACTCAAAAATTTACTTTTTATTATATTGCCATTGAATATTTAACCAGTATGAATATATTTGACCAAAATTTAAGTACATATGTACAAGCATATATATCGTATCACTGTTACCTCTCTATAACAAAAGAAATTAAAAGTAACTGCGTCTTTGCTCAGCTTTTCTGCTGTATCCTCTCTGTGGGCGCCAGACAACAAACTCTAGCTGCTCGACCGCTCCCGCTGCAAAATTAATAGTTTACCAAGCTGAAACGAATCGCCTTTCAAGGCACTAACCACCGACAATATGTCGGTCCAAAGGCAGACGAGCGAACGTTACTTTGCCAAGCAGACTCAGCAGTAAGCACACAAGCCAAGCAGCCAACAGCCCAACCACCCAAACCAACTAAACCCGAACCACATGGCTCTGCTTTACTTTGAAGCGACGCTGCGACATTAGTTTAACGTCAAATCCATTAAAAATCCATACTAATATATGTCAGGCTAAGGCAGCGCATGCCACAACGCATAATGAGTGACGCGTGTTGCGAGTGGTCCTAGTAGTCCTGGTAGCACTGTTATATGGGAAGATTTCAGCTGACAGCTTAAAATAAGATACCACATACACTTTGTGCGCTTTTCCACTCAACCTTTTGGCTTTAGAGCGAACACGGTGGAAATTTTTTAGAGTGCCGCAGGAGTGGGTGATAGTAAGTGCAAGTGGTTGCTACACTAATGCAGCTACGAGATTGAGAGGCCTTTAAGACAAAACAGCTTTAAGTTCTGTTAAATCCCGCAGATTCTCGTCAAGAAGCTTGAATTCCGCGCCTCGACATTTTGTACCCGCCGTTTTTATTGATTTTGTAAAATTTTTATTAATAAACATTCGTGAAATACTCCAATCCAGAAAATTGAAGCATTGAGGAATTTTTAATAGAAGCAAGCCAACCAATAATAGAAAAAATCAAATAAAAAAAATCAAGGAAAAAATTGTATAAATAGAAAATAAAACATGAACAAAATACGATTCAAAGAAAAGCCATCGTCCTGTGGAAATCACACAGAATCAAATCAACTGGCCAAAAAATAGTAAATGATAAAGATATTCACATTAAAGACAATAATAAAACAGCGTAGCGTCAACGAGAAAGGGCGAGTACACCAGCAATTAAACTGGTGCTTTTCCTGTCAGCCAAAATACTTCAAAAAATGCCAAAAAGTTCAAATACTAATGAATTATCCTTTATTAGGATAATGTATGATGTGGTTCTCTGAAGAGTTTTCCTCTTCAGGCAGCAACAAGAATAAAAACAACAACAATAGCAACGTCCAAAAGTCAAAAAAGGTTCGTGTGTTGCGCTTAAGTTGGTTTTTCCATACACTTACCACAGAGGGTAAGTTCGTTTTCTAAAAAACCTGGTAAAGTTCCAAGGATCCATCTACAAGCATCGTTTCGTTGCGTAGTCATCCTTTGACATAGAAAGGAGAAAAGCAGATAATATACAAACCTGAACCTTGATGGATTAACAAGTGTGTTCAAATTTCGCTGTGCCGCAAAACTTGGCTTCTTCACTTGCTTTGTAATGAACCAGGGTTTCCGGCGTTATCTACCAAGGGGACGATAGCCAGGAGCATAAGGGCGTTGGGTGGTTAGACAAACTGCGGCTACGATGCTGTTGGCAATTTATGAAAAGAGCCAAATTAATCAGACTAATAACGAAAACACGCCGACGAAAAGGCGGTTGGGCTAAAAGAAATGGACAAAATGGTTGACAGAGCGAGGGGAAGAACGCAACAACAAACGGTGAAAACTTATGCAAAGTTTTCTTAATGAAAAGATTTACGATGGCAATACTCAAAATTAGCAAAAACTGAGGTTGTGGTAAACAATAAACGTTGGGGATGAGGGGAGCTGGAGTATTTTGGACTATAAGTTGACTAGGGATATGGCCAGCTGCCTGTAGCACTGGGTGGATACTTATAAAGTTTTTACTGCCGCCGCCGGTGGTTGAAATAACAAACTTTACGAGAAATTTGGCAAACGTTGTTCTTGTCGAAAATCTGCCAGGCAGTGAGAAGGCCAACTGACCAGGGCTGCACTCATTTTTGCGGTCTACTATAGGAATTCAACAGAGCGCACTTCGTCCATAAACCAATTAGTATGTATTCTAATATGTGGCTATCAGCTAAACAAAAATATAGCTTAGCTATATGTAATATCCAGATAGCCATGCAATATTATATTAATAAACTGCACACTGCCATGACAACTATCCCAAAGCCACACAGCATGAATCAAACGCATATTGTGAAGAAGGGCAAGAAATTAACAATCAAATCCACAACCATCAAATCTAACAGACACAGACACAACAACACTCAAGCAACTTACATTTTGTGCAAAATTTCACAGCATAGATTATTAAAATAATTCGCATGACAGCAATCCGAAAAACAAAATACAGAACAAAACAACAAGTAAAATATCTCAAATCAATGTTGCGCAACTACGAGATACCCTGATAAATAATAAATATAGAATATTAAAAAAAAACTTGTATTTTTGATCTGAATTTAAAATTGTGTTGATCTGTATATTTTTATTAAATGAAACAAAATTAATTGATGATTGTTAACACATATACCTTGTATGCATACATATAGATACTATATTAAGTGTAAAGGTTTTAATCAAGGTACTTCTACTACTACCGCAATTATTATAAAATAAAATTTAAAATCAAATAAAACTGTCATGCTGAATACCTGGTTAGCAAATACTCCAACGCTCAGAAATCAACAGATTTGAGCAGTTACGTGCTGATTTATAGTACACATAATACTGATCAGAAAAGTTGTACATCTGATTAAATAATAATAATTAAGGCAAGTTCCCAGGCGTATTGTTATGTCCTACGGTTTGCCATCCTCGCCCGATGATGGTGATATTTCTTCCTATAGTAATACAATGTATATCCTAATGCTCAAAGAAGACTTTATTAATGATACATGAATTAGTAATCGACGGATGCATATACTAATGAATATACCCATATCAATTAGTAAAACTTAATAGCAAATAGTATTTGTATCGAAACTCAGTCAAATTTACTGTACTGTGAAGTGATCAAGTAAGTATGCTGTACTCGAATGTACCCGTTTATATGCTTACTGAAATCAAACTTAAAAATTTGAAAGGGACTTAATCTGCGTACTATACAGAGGAACCTACATATTTTGTGTACCTAGTTCTTATAGTGAAATTGAGGCATACATACAGAGGGAGACGGACACAGACGAAAGACAATAGCCGGACATGGCTAGACCAAGCCGAAATTAGATCCTGATCGAAGAAGTTTATGGAGTTGGAGAAGCTTTCTCCTACCTGTTACCAGCCATTTACCCAAATTGTATGTCCGAGTTGACAGCATTTTAAAAATAAAACTTAAAATCCTTTCTTGCTTTGTAGCAATGGGTATCACGTAAGTTTAGCGTTATGGTGCTTAAAGTTAAAAAAAAATTCTTCACAATTTCTCAGATGAAAATTCAATTCAATTTTTTAATCGATGCCATGCAATGCCACAAATGCCACTTCCCGTTCTGCACGACCAGCGCCAGTAACAGAAGTATATATGTATGTACCTTAAAAAAAAGGGTTAAAACAATAGAAAATGTTACCAACAACGATATGGACAAGAATGAGGATGAGAAGTAGAATGCAGAGTTGAAGTTTGAGTTAGAGTTAGAGTTCAAGCTTCACAAAACAATTTTTATGTGTATAATGTTGGGAATGCTTTTAACGGCCCGTTCAGCTGTTGTACTCTAGCCGCGCCAGGCGGGAAATCCCCCTCTGCCGCCTCCTGACTCCTGTTTTGTCTTCACTGCCGACTGTGAGCCAAATCATTATTACAACAACAATGAGAACTAAGCGCACTTGCTGGGCTACTGCTTCTGGTTCTATTTCTGCTACTATTTCAGCGTACAGCGTAAGCTGTGCGCCCCATTTCCTCGACATTTTTCAACAGAAGTCAACCACCCGATCTGCAGCCGGAGCCCGTGCGGACATCGAATCCTTTCGTTCATAAATCAAGTCTTTGGTTTAATTAAATCTTGTGTTGGCGGTAAAAACGCTAAAGGAAAAAAGAACAATATTCGAATATTCTACAATAGAATTGAAGGACTATGAAATACTCTGTATTTTAACTTACCACTGGCTAAATTTATCCCCTGCGTAGACTTACCATTTACCTGCGCTTACACCGTAACGGACCAAATATACCGCGTCTTAGTTTCAAGTGCAAGGTATTGCAAGGTATTAAGGGGCCAGTGCCTCCTGTATGCTGGATGGCCCAGCCTAAGCCAAAAACCCAATAAGTAGGAGAATAGGCAGCCAAATGCGAACCAAATATTATACATAGCTGCTGGATTCTGACAGATGTCTGAGTAGTTCTGTGGATGGGGGGCGATGGAGTATTAAAAGCCTGTAGTAAGGAAAAAGTGAACTCGTCGCGTTTTGAATGTCCTCGCGGTTGTACTTTTCATATTTTATTTTCCAAGCTCATTTCCGTATTTGGCTTGACTTGATGCTGTTGCTTTTGTTATTGTTTCTCAAGCACTGCTTGAATGAATGCGTTCTCTCAAGTTGTAAGTTCTATAACTGATCATATTGACATAAATAGTAACTAAGTTAATACTGCTGAAACAGTCTGATTTAATGCTGTTGTACACCGGCTATATACTAGCATACATTTAAATCTGAAATTGATTTGTATTTCAGTTTTAGATACACTTTACCTACTAACCTTAAAGTAATGAAATGTTTTCTTCCACAAATAAAGTTGGACTACGGTTATAATCGAAAACCTCACAGAAAATTAAATTAAAGTTAATTATTGGTAACATTAACATATGAGTCTGCATTTAACAATATACAAATCATGAATGATGGAGGTAAATCGCGGCCAATAAACATTGAAAACTAAACAGTCAGCATTCTGGTTAACAGATGTTCCCAGTTTATAGAGGTCCGGATAATGGAGGTGAAAGTATATGTTGGTTTTTACCACTGATTAATAATCTGCAATAAGTTAAATTGATTATTCTTTTACTTCTAATTATTTTTCTAAACAAACAAAGCTGTAGTAAAAGCCACACCAGAACACGAGTACTTACAAAATGAGCCTTGACGCTATTTTTTAATTAGTACCGCAGGTCAAAACACTTGTCTTAGCATCGAAAATATAAACAATTTAATTAGGGTTTTAAATTAAATATTATATTATATTTAAGTTGTTATTTCATACTTTGATGTTGCTTAACTACTTGAGATGAAAAGCATTAGTTCTCACACAAAATCAGAAAGAAATTCAATATTACAGACTCTAAGATAACTTTTGCCGCAGCTGCTACCCACTTATTATTCATTCCACTATTTCTTTAACAGCGATTGCTGTTTTTCAAAAGCATTAGAAGAAACAATTCACATAGTCTTCCGTCAACATGAATTCATTTTTAATACGAGCATGGCATGATACATTTCCACTAATGGTCCCTTTCTCCTTTTATCAAGCTGATGACCTCGCTCTTACAAAATATTCGTTTTGGATATAAATTACTGAAGCTAATTCCATCAATGTAATCAGTGCGTGAAAAAAATGTATTATTAATTAATTACATTAAATTGATTATCTTATCTTTACAAGAGTTTAAAGAGTCGACCTCGAACAGATTTGAAAAGAAACTATGGCCAGTGGTTGCTAAAAACCACAAAATATAATTGTAACAATGTAAGCTCCATGAATAATTAAAATTTGCTTATTTGATTTAAGGTAAAGGATAGATAGACGTGATTATCAATGATTTGCAGTAGTTTTTTCAGATAAAAGCACGAACGACGAATTTTTACTTAAAATTTCCTTGAATGAAGTATTCAATAAAATATCAGATAACAACAGCTCTGAAGAAACAGAGCACAAATAATTTACTCATAAAAAATATGCCATGTAAATTCTGATCTGCTCATCGAAAGACGATTAAAGAATAAAAGAGATAAAGAAAAAATTATTTTACGGTATAAAGAGTGATGCAGGGAATCTTTAAAACAAACTAAACAATCGAAAGCAACCAAAAAAGAAAAAATGCCAAAAACAACTGCTTTGACTGCCACCAAATAAATAAGCTTATTCTCTTTTGAAAATGTTTTTGAAATTTTGTTATATTAAAGTCTTAAATTGATTATTTAAGCAATTTGTTTTGCCTTTTTTGAAGTCTAGAAACATAGCCCCGTATTTTGTATTGAGTACATGATTTCATTCAATACAAGATTTTCCAGATATAGTTTATTTTAAATATAGGTAAAATCAACTCTGTGAAAAGTAAAAAACACGACTACGCTGACTGACGCAGTTTATACATTGGATTTTACTTTTATGCTTTTTTGTGACATCTAAAGTATGCATATAAAATTAATTAAGAAAATACTGCGTTTTTTATTTTAAATCCAAATTAATTCAAGCAATGCAGTAATATAATAAGTTTATTCAATTAAAATCATAAGAACCTAGTTGTTATAATAAAAATAAAAAGGAGTTAAACAACTTAACAACAACGAATAACCTGTTCGTACTGTGCTTTATATTGTTAACTTATGTTGGTCTTGCTTTTGCTGTTGTTGCTTGTGGCCAGCAATAGCGAAAACAACACAGAGCATATAGAGAGAAGACTGTGAGCACTGTAAGCCGCGATATCTCACCGCCTTGACTTGAAAATCAACAATAAAACGAGAATGACAAAAACCGAAAGGGAAACGAAAAACTGAATGCAAGACACGTTGCAGGATTTATGGCCAAGAAGCAGCCGCCAAACGCAGACTAATAAACACGGGGAGCAAAAATTAAAAATAGAGAAAAGGCTAAGCTGCTGAGAGACTCAACGGAAAAGTGGCTGTGAGAATTATAGTCAAACGCCAGGAACGTTTAGGCCAAATCCTACGTGAGGCAATGCGGCGAAGAGCTTGCAGTAGGACTTGATCTAGGACTGGGCCTGCTGGTTGACTTGACGACTCGTCCGTGCGGCAAAGGCCAAATGAATCGAAATGTTACAAAAACAAAACGAAATAAATTGGAATCCTTTACTCTAAGAATTTCATGCACGTCAACACGTGCTGACTGCGACAGCAGTGATGACAGCACGTCCCCCCACTCACAACCACACCTACGCCCGTATACAAATCCGCATCCGAATCCGATTCCGATTCCGACCCTGTAGCCATTCAGAAACTTGTAACAATTTCTTATTCACATGTTACCGAGCCAGACCCGAGCAGCTTAGCTTAGCAGAAACTTAGCAGAACTAGCCCTGCCTTGATGATTTATGGTGGACACACGCGAATACGAAATGAAAGGCGAAGGTACTCCTGCGAGACACAGTCCTGTCCTGTTCCCCTCTGTCCTGCTTTGTCCTGCTCTGTCCTGCTCTGTCCTGCTCTGTCCTGCTCTGTCCTGTTCTGTAGTTGCCTCCTTCTTGAACGGGTATGACTCGGTCTGGCCTTTTAATCATTCAATAGGCAATTTGTTTGGCCTCTTGGCAAACGCATCAAAATGAAATGAAATGTTTCACACATTATACGAGTAGCAACGTGGACTCTAGATCTCGGTTTCTGTTTCAGTTTCAGCCTTCAGACTTCGGCTGGCCTTGGATATGGATGCTTCTACATTCTCAGCCCACCATATTTAATATCATTTATCTTTCTTACGGTACAGTGTGCGGTTTAAAAGCTTCAGCCAACCAAACCACCCATACACCCCGCAGCCTCCACATCACCCCAAGTACGTTTCTCGTATATGCGTTTCGAGTCTTGTTGTGATTTATGATTATCAAAGTATTTGTTACCTTTATGTCCAAATTATTTGCTCGCACATAAATCATTTTGCTGCCTAAACTTTGGAGCTTTGATTAATTTCTTCAATTGCTGTCGCGATTGGTGCCTGCGATTGGCGACCTAAGTTGCCCTTAGTTCTCACCACATGCAACTTCTTGATATGCCACAGCATTGGTTCGATACTTAACTGGCACGAGGTTAACATTCTCCTCACAAGTTGAAGAAGTAAACGCATTGAGACTAAATATTGAAGTTGAAGTGAGAGCTAAGCAAGAAGTACAGCGATGTTTTCCGGAGTGAAATCATCTCTATTCTTAGTAATATCATACAAATTTCAATCAAGCAACTACTTTATTGATAATTAAAGCTGTTGTTTTAGCTTATATGTGTTTATACCTCAACTATCATATTATCAAAAAGATTTATTTAAATCAAAATATGGTTAGAAAGTTTCGTATTGCAATTAGGGACTACCATAGATTGGAGACGTTACTGACCTTGAACAAAATGCCACTATAAAGTTTCAGTATCTATAGCAGAAAAACAACCTCATTTATTTTGAGTAAAATGGACATTGAAAAAAAAAAAACATTTTGAATACTTAATTTAAAATATATTTAGATAAGGTTTTTATTATAAGTTTTTTTTTTCATTTTAATCAAATACGTGATTCAAAAGATTTATGGATCGACAACGACTGAAGATATATTTAAAACCTTAGTGCGCGAACCTCTCGACATCTCAGATAGATTTGTCACTCGATCAACTGGTCACTCAGCTATCAGCAGAGTTTGAATTGTTTCCACAAGTAAATCCTCAAAGTAAACTTAGAGCCATGAATTATAGATTTGGATTTATTTGAGGCCAAGTAAAACAAATGACCCAGCAATCGTCGCCGCCTTCTGAGAACACACATTAAAAAAGGTTGGAAAAGCGAAATCCAAAATAAAAGGCAAAAAAAAGGAAATACGAAAACAACAAAGTGAAAGTGGCGTAAATAAATAAACAGCAAAACACAAAGCATATTAGGCTAAGCTACTTGCGATTTCCGTTACATGCCCACCAGGCAGCTGGTTGTAAAAATTCGGAAGCTGATTAGCCGTCTGCCACCCCCAAAATAAAGTGCTGCCAACCTGGAGGACAAGGGTCCCTCGACCGGGTGGTTGAGTTTTATGAGGCACGAAAATTAACTACGCCTTTGGGGTTGTCTTGAGGCGGCCAACGATGACAAAAAGTTGCCAAGTCTCATAATCGAAATTGGTCGCAGGTGGCCCCCAGCAGTTGACCAATGTGTCCGGTCCAAGCCCCGATTCAGTACCCGGTCCCAGTTCCTGTCACGGCCCTGTTTGGCTTATTGAAATTAAATGTGCTGGCCAGCAGATAATACCCATTTAAAGCGTGTTTAGCTAAGTTGAGTTTGATTTGGGTGATTGCAATAAAGCTGGATAGGGAATAAGTGAAATGTAATTTATGTTAACCCTCAGAGTGGTTCTAGATAAGGATACTCAAAATTAAATACCATATCATAAGAGTATATAAAAAAAACCTACTATTAAACAATAATAATATTGGGAGTACAAATTAATTCCGTTTTTTTTGTGTTTAAAAAATGGGTTTTTTTATTGAAAAAAGTACAAAATACATCATTCAAAGTATTGTCCGTCGGAAGCGACTACTTTTTCCCATCTTTCTGATAATTTTCGAATACCATCTCGATCCAATCATCGAGCCATTTTTTTATTTCTTCAAAAGAGCCGAACCTGTGGCCGCCCAAATCGTTTTGCATCCGTCGAAAAAGCTAGCAGTCGGAAGGAGCAAGGTCTGGAGAATACGACGGGTGGGGTAAGACCTCACATTTCAGCGTTTTCAGGTAATTTTTGACCATTATTGCAACTTAGGGCCGAGCGTTGTCATGTTGCAAAATGACCTTGTCATGCCTTCCCGCCGTTTCTGGCCCTTTTTCATACAATGCACGATCCGCATTAATTAGTTCACCTGGATATAGTTGATCACACGCGTCTGGTCCCACCATATGCAGAGCATGACCTTTAAGCCGTGGATGTTTTGCTTTGGTGTCGATGTAGACGATGATGGGACGGGTTCACCGGGCTTGGCATAGTATTTTTTCTTCTTGGGATTATCGTAATATATCCACTTTTCATCTCCAGTCACGATCCGGTGCAAAATCCCTTCCTTTGATGTCTTTCAAGAAGCAGTTTCGAAGTGAAAAATCGCCTTTCGTCATCTCTGGCTTCAACTCGGGGCACCCAATTTCCTTGCCTTTGAATAAATCCCAATTGTCTTAATCGAAAGGAAATTGCTTGCTGAGTCACTCCCAACGATTCTGCGACTTCAGTTTGCATTTGGCACCGATCTTGATCCAATACAGCCTCCAAATCCTCATCTTCACACTTTTTGGGTTGGCGTCCTGCTCTTTGTCTTCAACGCTTAAATCACGACTTTTGAAGCGTCGAAACCACTCTCTGCATGACTTATCATTTGGAGCAGATTCACCATAAACTTCCACAATCATTCGATGGGCTTCAGTTGCACTTTTCGCCCCATTAAAAAAGAAAATTAAAACTTCCCGCAAATATGTTTATTTAACACAAATTCAAACATTTTCAAAGAGGCAAAAAACAATGTTACAAACAATGGTCACAAACAGACGCTGATGCACACTAATTATTATTGACAGATGTCAAACCTTTCCAATGGAATATGTATACACTTCCAAGATTGGCCACAACTTACAGGTGGAGCCATCTTTTGAAAACGGACCGACTTAATAGTTATTAACAGTAATTAACTATATGCAATTATTTCCTTACATTTGAAGAGTTTTTATTGCAATTACTGTAAAGCTCCAATTCTTACTTACTTTCCTTCCGATCGAAAGCCAATCTTAACCATACTGAGGATGTCATGACCTAAAATACTTTCTTATCAAATATCAATAATAATCTCAGTAACAGTCATGAAAATTTGCTCATAGCTTGTTATTAAAAACAAACCATATCAATTGGTTCAAATATTAAAATGGAAAATGCATTTGAAGAATGTTTCAAATATTGTCTGTAACAACATTAACGTCTGTTTTGCACAAACAAGCTTCATTCCATTAATTTACATTTATTTAATCGAACAAAAGGAAAGTTGGTTTAGTGTATTATAAAACAAATTTTATTTCCTGGAAGGGGGACGGCCATTAAAGCTCCAAAAATTAGCTCTTTTAAGGAATTTTGGATAGTACGAGTGGTACTGTGGTACTGCGGTCGGGTATATATTTAAGGAGAAACCCTTAACCTAACCTAGGGATATGCCCTCACTAACACCCTTAATGAACTTAGCTTACGTGATACAAGCAATTCTCTGTTTGCACTCGTAGGAATTCTGCTTTGGTTCTTGTATATTATCTGTATTTATTATCCGATCATTATTAAGGTCGTAGCATGGGTCACGAGTGTGCCAAGAACGAAAATTAAAATGTATAAATATATATGTACAAATGTGCTTAATAATTTTTTATCGTTTTGCGGGGATGGGAAAATAAATTTAAAGTAAAGTTGATCTGCGTATGAAATCCAAGATAGCACTTGTCAAATTTAGTGTTCCTAGCTTTTATAGTCTCCGAGATCCAAGTCTTCACACAAGCGGACAAAGGGACATGCGCATAGAGGTTCGGCTATTGATGCTGATCAAGAATATACGGAGAAGTTTTCTTCTGTTCGTTATATACATGTGTCAAATTTCACAGCTTTCGATTAGCTAAGGCTAAGGCAACCAAGATGATTACAAAGCTGTGTGCACAAAAGCTGATGAAGGATCTTTAGTTAGACATCCTTTAGAGTAAATTATTCAAAACAAGTAAGAATGCTGTAATCGTGTGTACCCGGCTACGACAAGCCCCTAACCCATGTACACTGATACGCAAATACATACATACATATTTACGTGCAAGATCTGCCGCAAACTAAATCTTAGACTTAAATACTTGACATAACATTCACTAGGTATTAAGAACTGGATCTAAAAAATATCAACTTACACACAGCTAGAAGTAAACTAACGCAAAAAAAAAAAATCAATATAAAACAAATGTCTTCTCAACACGATAACGGAGACACAGAATGGATAAAGTTCGTCAATTGGCATTTTGTCTACGACTCACAAAAAAATTAAGCCATGAACCCCTAAAACCCCCGAACTATGAGCCGTGATCCCTGACAAGTTGACAGAGAAAGTGTCAAGTCATCCTGAAGACGGCGTGACATGCTGGGCGCTCGTCTCTGTTTAAATTTTTAATCAAATCTGCTCAACGACAGCAGTCATTAATTTTCCTTCAGTGTCCACGATTGTGGCCATTTTTCTTTTGGGCTTTGTCACTCCAGCTACCTTTGTCACATTTACATATTCAGTAAAAACATTCTGTGATCCCAAACTAAGAGTCAAAAGTGACCACAACGTTTCACAGGAAGGACACTAAATAGGATATAAGACGATGAATATATACTATTTGAAGAATGAAATTATTTCTTTTTATTTTGTGTTCCCTTCGAAATGATAAAGATTTAGTCGAGTCTTGTGGTTTTTAGATAACACAATTTAGGTTTTTGATTTTCTTAAAATTTTATCATCTGACATTAACAATTCCGTTTAAACAACAATGTGGCAAATTCAATATACCATACCATATACGCGCACACAGAACCGAATCTCTTTTAGAGCATGGCAACATCTTTAAGTCAGCTATAAATTGGATCATAGGAGTAGCCCCATCGACATAACTCTATGACCAAATAGTTTTAGGCTAAGAGTGAAACATATGGCACTGACACAATGTAGCAAAGATGAATGCAGGGGCAACATGATGCAGGAACTTGTAAGCAGGGAATCTGGTGTTAGGTGGATAGATGAATGACGCCGAGCGGACATTGATAAATCACATATGTATATGTGCTATTGTATAGAAAGCGTACATAACTGTGACTATCGCGGGCTATTTGAAAACGCGACAGTGCAAACAAACCATCTACTTCCCAGCCCCGACCTCGCCCCCGACCACGTCCCCGACCCCGACCCCGTCCCCGACGCCAACGCCGACACCCACCAGGATCCCAGCACCCTGTCATGTGCTTCGTTCATGCACACACTTGGCCAAATTCAACAATTTTCTGCAGCGACATCAAATTACGAACTCATTATTGTTAGCGACGACAATGGGCCATGGCTATGGGTCTATGTGTCTTTGGGTCCAGTATCCACACTGGACCCTGTTGGTGTTTGCGTTGGCGCGAATTTCGACAAAAATGTGTAGAGCTGTGCAGCTTCGGTGGGGCATGTGTGGGCTGTGTGTGGGTTACAGAGGGGTGAGTGTAGTAGTGTATTTGGGGTATTTGTTGACGTTGATAGCAAGCTCTTTGGGAGAGCCAACTCGTTTTTTTTTTGTTTTTGTTTTTCTTGTTTTGTTTCGACGCTGCTCGTGTAAATCGCATGTTGAGCACGGAACAACACCCAAAACGAAACCCACATCAAACTGACCAAAATGCATGGAATGCCTATGAAAATTGTAAAGCGTTGTTTCTACGACTACAGTCAAGCCCAAGCTCCTGCTCCACCGGTTCCACTTGCACCACTGGTCCCACCTTGCCAGCGACATAGCGCTCATTAAATGACACTCACAGCAAGGCGGCCAGAAATTGCACGGTATAATGCACACAGCGCGTGTGTGCCTAGAGGTCGGGGGTTGATTGGGTGGGCAGGGCGTGAATTGCATAATTTTAGTTCCGCCATCGTAGGCTCCGAATAGCCGTGGCACCAAATATTCAACCCCATGCACCCACTACCCCCTACTAAGCCCCACTGCTATTTCTATTGCTTGTCATACGCAGAATGTGTAGGTGGTATTTGTTTTACGCAAACACCCATAGCCCACCCCATTCCATATCGCCCACCTTTGCCAGGCTTTACACTTCCTTTGTTTTGCTTCTACACTAGTGACTTGGTTAGTTATGAAAGCGCTCTGGGAATTTCTAAGCTTTTTTTTTAATCCATGTGCATATATAATATTTTTTTTAAAAGTATTTTTAGCAATTTATTGCGTATACGATGTTACTTATGTTCTCAAACATTTTGTCTGACTGTTCAATAGTGTATCTTAGAATAGAAGAACTTATAAAGGGTATTGCAAATGCGCTTTGGTAGGAATAGATTTTTCTCCTTGTTTAGTTTGAGGGCCGAGTTTTCGTTTACGTATTTTCTCGTTTTTCGTATTTGCGAAAAACCGTGAAAATTACATGCCGCTGACGCAGCGGCGCTGTCACTCATGATGGTGCTGCTCGGTTTTGGATAGCAACCCGCTTCTGCTGTCCACTGCCCTGTTCAACATCCATGGGCCATAGAACTCTCACAGGACTCGCTGCTGCTGCATTTTAATTTTTTCGCTCATTTTATTCGCGACTCGCTGATACGGCACGAAGTTGTTCCTGACCGCAACATCGCATGTTGTAGGTGCGCCAATGACGCTGATTTTGTTCCTAGGCACGGGCTACACATTATTAACAGTTCCTGTGACAAAGCGCTGCCGCGAATAGAGCAGTGCGGGCACTGGGCTTTCGGAACTGTGTATGGGTTTGGTAGAGGCTCCTCCATAGAGCCACGGCAACGGCCAGCTGTCATATTACGGACGACGTGCAGCTAGGCGACGTTGTCGTCGTCATTGTTGCTGTCCTTTACCGGCCGTTTGCTGTCCAACAAAATGTTTTGTGGTTCCCGTTGCCCGTTGCATAGTTTGTGCCGGCGGCTGATTGTTTATTTTAACTTCGTAACATCGGTAGATTTGTTTCTTGAAACGGCTCAAAATCCAACAGAAGGAAAATTATAAAGCTTTGTTACAGAAACAAGCTTCTAACAAGAAGAAGAACTAACTTTGCTTACTCGATAAGAATAGTAGCATCTGGTTAAGGCCAAAACCTCTTATTTAGCGAAACATATAATGATTCCAAACATTGGAAGCCTGTTTTTCCAAAAAAAAAACAAAATTCTTGCAGCTGCTCATCAGCGTATTTACCTCAAAGTTGTGCTGATTACATTGCGATCCATAGTAGCTCTAGATGCCCAGATTAGGTATCTAAGCAACAAGAATGCCACCAAGTAGCTTTCGAGAAATAGTTTGCAGTTTGTTGCATACAAATACACGAACACAAATGCGAGCAATTCACGTTTTCTCTGAACAGAGAAAACAAGTCTCCTTTGGTCCTGAACAATGCGTGCATTCCGCAAGCAGACGAGATAACAAACCTGGATGTCCACCTAGATAAACGTCTCACCTGATAAAGGACAAAGAAGCCAAAAAGAGTTTCCTCTCACAAGCACGTTACCCCTACTGTTTAAGAGTCCACTGATCTGGAGTATAAAGTCATCCTTCGTGCTGAAACCTATTTGGATATTCAGTTCCGAATTATAGAGTAACGCAAGCAGAAACAACAAAGACATTATCCAGCAAGGTCAGTATAAAATCATAAGATTCATGACCGGGTGATATCACTCCCTGATATTTCCAAAAGGAATCATACACATTAAGTGTAAAGCTTATAAATCCTCTATCTCCAACCCGAACATAAAACATAGCCGACTAGCAGAATGACCAGCCATCCAAACAACAAATACTATAAACTAATTAATTGCAGAATAAATAAAATAAGACTTGATCAATATCACATTAAAAAAGGCATTGTCCACTAAAACAATTAAATTTTAATAAAATAAATATTAGGTATTGATTGATCGATCAGTGGCAAGAATACAAGTATGCTACATAATCGTACTTAAGTATTACACAAAATCAAACATTTTCTGTCTATCCTATTCTAAAGACAGTTGTACCTGTAAAACGATTATAAACCTACATTGAGATGAGTATTTCTAAATTAACTGTGTTGGACAGCGAAACATACGGCAAATGTAAGACACTGCTTGTACGCCTAAAAGCTCATCGACTTCCTAAAAGCATCTCTCTCCGTGAAATGCATATTGCATTCATACAATGCGTATATTACGTAGAGTGTAAGGTATCATAAGTTTATCAACAATATGCAAATAAGGAACAATGTACAAATTTCTTCATTTCGTTTCTGTTAAGTTAAGCATATAGTATCATAATCTTAAATAGTGAAATATACCGGTCCGTTGTCATTCATTTCCCTTGACACTACTGTAATCATGGCCACATGTGGCTCGCACCCCCATTGACAGCGTTTCGAGGGATGCGATGAGAATTTTATCTAGCGTGTAAAAATCACTAACAAATGGCACAAAATTAAATTTGGCTTATGAGTTGGAACTGACAAATAGTCAGCAAAAAGATATCAAAGTGTCAGTGTTTTTCATCGCCAGCCGTTAAAATGCGAAATTAACATACTAAAGTAAATGATGTCCCCAACTCTTTTATGTTAAGGTGCCCATATATATGTATATATACATGTATACTCATATGTATATACACTCAGGGACACATATGTATCACGAAATGGGCACAAAGTATAAAAGAAGAAATTAAAAACGAATAACATAAAATACGGTAAGCTTGGGATAAAACGGGAATTGGGTTCAATGGTGTTTAAAATGGACCGGTTGGCTCTACCTAAAATTAAACAGGCTGTCGAAAGCAAATCAACACTTCTCGGTGTTCAATTTGGGTTGGTCGTTGTTATGGGTCCGTCTCTGGGCTTGGAACGGGGTCTGAGACTTTGTAACGGACTCGATTATAGTCAGAAACTCCTTGTCCTTCTTGGGGTTGTTTCACTTTAAATTGGTCGTCGTCTTAATGTCACCTTTGACACCGGATGGTCAATGGCATGACGAGGCAGCCTCTTGTGGAGCATGGCCATCAAATTGGATTGCATGCAACGGTGGCGTCTGTGGCTGACAGAACGCGTCGTCCTGGCGACCATTCAGCTCAAGCTGAAATGATGACAGGTAGCTCTGAATAGCAAGGCCATCTTAAGAAACGGTAATGACACAACCTAATAAACTGTTGCCCGGGACAACGACGCATGTCTGAAGCTGACGTTGCTGCCACTTAAGGCCACAAAACTTTCGTATTGAGTTTGAGGTTTAAGCAGGTTTGAAATTGAAGTACACATACACACAGAAATTCTTACATACATACACACACACACACACATACTTAAAGTGTGCGACTGTCGCTCAAGCATTAAATAGAAAACTTTACCAGCTGAGCTGCCCTGTAACCTGGCAACACCTTAACTTGCCTAAACGACATCAATAGGCGAATATTTTAGCCACACCCATATTCACACACGCCTCACAATATGCATGAAGTACACATTGCAATAAGTGGGCTTTCAATTAACATACTGCCTCGCCTTCCTGCCGCCTCACAAACGGAGCACACGGCACGTGAACAATTTGACTTTATGTCATTATCAACGCCTCAACTGACTTCGGTTGACGATGTGTTGGCCTCCAGCTTCAAATTAAGCTATTACGAGTATCTTGCGACCGCTAGCGCCTGCTAATTATGTCATCATTAGAGATACGTTTGCACATACGCACACACTCAAACGTAGTCATGCAATAAATTTAAATGTCATTGTCTCCGATGTACGAGGGAGCATTGCAAATTGTTTGCTCTTTATTATGACGCTTCTGTCACACATCTATATGCGTGAGTGTGTCTGTGTGTGAGGTAATATGTGATTGTCTACATATCTTAATCACACAAATACCCACATCTATCAAATGATTTGCAGCCCTAATTACCACGAATTATTATAATTATTTCACGCCTTGCAGTTGACGCATTGCAATATAAATTAAGATTGATTTTCAGAACAGGAAAAGTAATTGTTATTCGAATTAACTGTAACTACCTTCTCAACTGGCGTTTAAGTATTATAGTACCATACTCGTGTAACTTTTTATTGTTACATTATTTTCTGATAATAGATATTCCGATTAATTCTTAACTCATCTTACTTATGAATCTATTAGGCGTCCACTACCATTAATTTTTTATCGACTGACTAATGCCGCTCAACAATATATATAGTGTATATTATAAAATCGTAAATACGATCCTTTGCCTATTACATATTATATGTACATCGCAAAAGTTTATTTAAGCCCTTTTACGCACTTTGAGACCCTTTAGAAACGGGTAAAATTAAATATAAATGATATTATTAAACTAGTCAAAATATATGTAATGGGCAGAAAGATGCATCTCCGATCCCATAAAGTTTATGTATTCTAATTCAGCATCTGCCTGTTCGATGGAATGCGTGGATTCCACCGACTTTAAGAGATTAAGCTGCAAAACGGTTTGTACACTTTCAAATACTGGCCGCAGATAATGTTTGTTTAAAATTTTACAATTTCTCCCCTGCAGCCTTCCATTTTAAAAAACAAACGCAGCAGCTTTGGATTGTGTAACACATTAGTGAACATGGGTAGGGTTTCTTGTAATCGTGGTACAATGAAGTACAGTTTTTTACCTGTCAATATTTTAAATATAAGCGAGAAATAATCAAAGTATATGAAAATATTGTGATGCATTGTGACAAAGAAACACAAAAACGAAAATACAATAATACATGGAAAAATGTACAAAAGCTTTTCCACTATGTTCAAAGTGTAGTTTATGAATTTTGATTTGCCTGTGAGCTTCTACGTCATTCCAGAATCTCATGGTTAGTTTATAAAACATACTTTAATATATTTTGTAACTTTAAATAAGTTACACTACTTGTTATAACACCGCTCAGAATCATTCGCTTTACTGTAAACTTTATAGTTGTTTTTTTTTTTTAAAGTAGACAGTATCTATCAACCTCAGTAAGTCGTTATAAGCGCTTAGTACTCATTCATTATTTGCTGCCTTAAATAAGCTGCTAAAGTTCATGTAAATGCCCAGAAGCTGATTCGACAATCTACCCCCAAATCTGACCCACCCATGTGCTATTTATACTCTTATTTCCGTTACCGGTCGGTCGCATCAGTCTTGTTGGTTAGTGGCTGTCTTTCAGTTTCTGGTTGGCATTTTTCGCTTTCAAGTTTACCCATTTATTTAAACTTTTTATTTCACCAGTTTTCTATTTACGCCAACTTCCAAGTCCTGGCAATAAACTCGACCGGTCCTTTTAACCCCTTACTCGGAGGAGGGCGCAGTGCAAAAGAAATGCGAATTAATTTTCTTAAAAGCTTTTCTTGGCGGCACTGATTATCTGACCATCTATCCCACTTTCACATCCTTTTTCGCGCTATTTAGAGTGGTGTTGAAAGCGGTGGGTTCTTATAGTATTTATTTTAGTTAAATTTTATTAACGAAACTTTGCACGCTACTTATGAAACTATATACAAGTGTTCAGTGTATTTAAATTTATTTTCAATAAATTTTAAAATATTTATATTCTAAGTTTGTGTTGGCTTGTCTTTTAATATTTTTCGTTAAAAAAAATTATCTTCTTATCGACTTATCTCTGTAAGTTCGGTAATATTTACGGAGCAATATATTTTCAGATTCAAAATTTACAGAGATGGTTTATACTTTTATATTATTATTATTATTATTATTATTATTATTATTATTATTATTATTATTATTATTATTATTATTATTATTATTATTATTATTATTATTATTATTATTATTATTATTATTATTATTATTATTATTATTATTATTATTATTATTATTATTATTATTATTATTATTATTTTATTATTATTATTATTATTATTATTATTATTATTATTATTATTATTATTATTATTATTATTATTATTATTATTATTATTATTATTATTATTATTATTATTATTATTATTATTATTATTATTATTATTATTATTACTATAATTATTTTTATTATTACTATTATTATTGATTTAAATTGATTTAAATTCGATATGTAATCCACTTAAACTACGAATTAAAAATAAAAGGAAATAAAAATTATTTAACACCTTGTGCCTAGTTTCCGATCTGTCTCTTTCTAATGACATACAATATATTTGAGAATAAGTTTTTTTATGACTTAGCCAAAGGTCATTGTAGCTAGTGCTTAAAGTGGAGCACAAGCACTGAAGTAAATAAATAAATAAAGTCCTCGATATATATTTAAATTTATATCAGCTCCAAAAATTATTATTATTGCTATTTAAAAATTAACAACTTAAACAGGAAAATAAATAACTAATGAGCTGTAAAACATTTGTATTGGTATATTTTTGTGCATTTACTTTAAAGTTAAAACTTTTCGTATAAATATGATATCAGAAAATCTTCATTGACGATATCTAACTATTATTCTTGATGAGAAACCCTCACACTCATCGATATGATCTAAATTCACAACACGTCAGCTAGCAGCATTCTATGCCTACTATCCCGCCCCCTGTTTTTGTTCCTGTTCATGTCCTTGTCCGTCGCTAGAATGCGCCACCAAGCAAGTGCCCAGCAAGGCGGCCGCCAGCCGCTAGTAAGGACGCCAAACGTCCGCCGTTGGTTTGGGTGTACGGGTACGTATCGGTCCTCCGGCACCACTGGATCCGCTGGCCGATCTGGATGTGGTGCTCACATCGTCCAGATCGATAGTTTCGACAGGCGATGGTGACCGACGTGTCGAGCTAACAGGCGGTGATGCATTTGGATTAGCATTCTCTGCATCCGGAGGATTGTGTGTAATTAACGTAACACATCGCTTGATGAGATTAACACCATCGGAGTCACCAGATGCCGCGGGAATAACTGCTGGCTCCTGTTGCTGCTGTTGTGGTGTCGTAGCAGCAGCTGCTGCCGCGGCGCTACGTAACCAAGGAAGTTCACTGTAGCTGCCATAGAGCTGCGTGTAAAGCCACTGACTGGACTGTGGCAGCAGGGGGTTCTGCAGGAAAAGTTGAGCAGCTAGCGCCGGATTGAAACAGTGCGCCGTCGGAGCAAAATGACTAGCGCCGGCGGCAGCAAATCCACCAAAGAGCTCTGAGGGATTCTTGCTACGCTGAATTAAAGCCGTAAAGGCACCGCCACTGCCTGGTGCCGGCTCTGACAGTGTAGCCATGCTGCTAGTGTCTCCGCTGAGATGGGGGCTACGACTACGGCCCACCTCCGGATCCGGCTCCTCCTCGTCGTGCGAGCTAATGCTCTTCCGCGGCGATCCTGTCACCGAGATGCTGTCACTTTCAAATCCGGCATCTATATTACTGCTGCTGTTGTTGTTGTTATTGTCATGATGCTGAATGCTGGTAAGAGTGAGCGGAGGTGAACTGCCCGCACTGGCATTACATGCTAGTGGCTGCACAAATGCGCTGAGGGTCGCGCTCGTCGTCGTCGTCGTGGGTGAGCCTTCCGGACTAGTTGTGCTGTGCGCCGCTCCCACTGTTGCCAGCTGCTGTTGATTGTCTATTGAGTGAAACGAGAATATTAGATTTGAAGGAATAGTGCTTTAGATCAATTCTACAAGCCAAGTATTTAAGATTTTACCACTTAGTCCGCGCAGGCCGCTGGCGGCAGTAGCCGGAAAGTTCGCTCCATGGTGATGCGTAAAGAAAGGGCCAGCTGGAAATCCCGGACGTCCACCAAGGGCCATATGGGCTCGCCAATCGGGTGCATGTAAGTGACTATGCATGCCCACCAGATGATGTGCAAATCCTGAAATAATGCAAAATATTAGTTAAAAGATTCTAACGGACATACTAGATTTTTCGCTTGTATTTTAAGCTAAGTGGCACCAAAATACTAAGCACAATTTTATTTGAAATATCCAATTACACGTACTACTACAATTCTGTTCGCTATTATTATCAGAGCTACGAATAGTCCACTTATTATACCCTTAACGTATTCAGGTAGAAAGTATATATTAAATTTGCCCAAAAGTTATATTAAACAAAAGTGTACTTTTGTGACAATATATAGTACACACAATATATATTAATGATCAGGGCCAAAAGTCAAATTGATGTAGCCATCAAGGGTATAAATCCTTTCAAACTGAAATATATCCATTTAGCATATTTATGTTAAGATATGTATTGACTCTAATGTTCCTGGTGTACTCAGTGTTTAAGAACTTTAGCAACTACTATAACTATTTAAAAAATATCGTACATGATCCTTGGTCAGTAAGTCAACTAAGTTACATATACAGATAACAAAAATAATTCATTCAAAATCAACGTGCGTAAGCACATTTTATATGGCCGACAATTCACAGGACTGTATCAATAAAATATAGTCTACACCCTCAAAGACTTACGTAATAACATCTACTAAAGATAATAAAGATCATGTATGTATTATAAAGCAAACAAACTAGGATCCATGAATCCTAAGGTTGCAATTGCTTTCAGAATTGTAATCTCATTTAACAGAGCAATATAGTATGAATATTTAGAAGACGGTAATTAGGAATCGTAAGGAAAAAGAACTAAAAATAGTATATTATATGTAAAAATCTATGAAATGATATACGAAGCAACGAATCTGTCAATCTTAAATTTGTTTATTAGCCGGTTTCAGTTATTTGGGCAGTTACAAAAGTTTAGCTTAGATTAGCTCACTGAGTTTCAAGGAATTCCTGAATAGAGCTCAAGGCTACAACCAGGACCAAGAAAAGGTCCAACTCCAAGTCCAATGCCAAGCCCAAACCGAAGCTCGCAAGACCACATATAGCCCACTGTGCAAGACCAAAAACGTTGCCGCACATTTTGGTCGCTGCAAAACAATATTCGGCATCACTCCCGTCCTTAACCCACTAGTTCTCCCGTTCCGGCCATCATGTGATCAACAAGCCGCCATATTGCTGCTTATGTAAATGCATCTATTGCTCCCGGTCCCGTTATTTTAGTCAGTATGTGCACGCCCAAAAAGAGCTCCACCTTCTGTATAGACAGACAGACAGACAGACAGGCAAGCAGGCAAACGGGATGACTCTGTCCGGGATGCTACTTGGCCAAATATGGCAGCGAGAACGAGAGCAACCAGAGCAGTCAGAGCAGCTAAAGAACGAAGCAAGCTCAAGGCAAACTCCTAAATAAATTCATTAAAATTATCCCAGTTGGCGATGTCGTTGCTCCGTCTGGATGGCCTTTTCCCCAACCCCCTACACAGCGCGCCAGAGCCAAAGTACGTCTACGGCGTTGCCGCTATCAAGTGGCAACCCACATTAGTGGGCATGAGAAGCAAGCTGCGCTGGCTGCAAGCCACTGATGTGGGGGTTAGGGAACGCGGACATGTTGCAGTTACTAGGACCCCAAATACCAGGCCGCAGTCGCACATACTACGCGGTCGACGGCGACGCTTACTGAAGATTCTGTAAAGCAGAGAAAAATTGACTCATTGTTGCCGTTATGTGCGTATAAGTGTATTTGTACGATTGTTTGTATGTGTGTATATAAGTGTATGAGTGTGTTTGTGAGTTAGTCGCACTTAAGAAAACGCCAACAACAACAACAACGGCAACAAACGTTGAGAGAATCTCGGCTCGTTAGCTCCTCTCGCTTCAGCTCGCAAATTCGAAGACGAAGACCGACCACAACATACACACATACACACACACACACTCACACACACACACACACACACACATACACATACACCGCCCACATGCGCGCTCTCAATAGCAATCGCTCTATCTCGCTCTCTTTCTCTCTCATACTGCTGGTTATAACATTCTGAGCCGTCTCTATCTCGCTCTGACACACTTAAGGCCAAATACTTGGCCAAGTTTAGCCAAAGTTTGCAACCAAAATTTTACCGAAAATGTGACACCAACAACCAACCAACGAACCAACCAGGCCAACCAGTCAGACAGGGACAAGTCAGGGAACTTGCAGAATGAATGGAGAGACGAAGCTAAGACATACTCAGAGGGGACACCATTCTCGATGAATTCCCACTTATAGACATGACTGGGACCGTCTTTGCTGCATTACTTGATTGGCATGCTGCATTATTTCCATTCTCTGACACACTAACATCAGTACAAGTACATGCTAAAGTCCTAGACGAACATATGGTACTCGATATTGCCATAAGTACATGTTCTTCTATGTAGGTCACACTGAACTGAGCTCGGAGAAAGGGTGATAAGACTTACAAGATAGTGTCTGAAATCCTTAAGAACACTTGCGACACCAGAAAATGGAATCGGAAATATATATACTCTATAGACTTTTATCCAAAGCAAAATGTGCGCTATAAATTAAAAGATATCTTAAACTCATGATAAAGCAATTGTCTTAAATGCTGAATTTTTAATTAAAAGAATATCTTTAAAATACATCGTTGAAAAAAGGGTAAAAGAAAATTAAAAAAATTAAAACCGAATGTATAAAACATTCTATACTCAATTTGCCTATTTTATGCTGTGATCAGCTCTCAGCCCTATTTATTACGCTTCTCAGCATTTTAGTAGTATTAGTAGTAGTGAACTGATCGTCACTTATATATAATATATCCAACGGGAACGACATTGTTATGACATTGAACGACATTGCTATGATTACTCAACGACCTTTTTATTTTGGTAGTAAATTTAGCGGGACATCTTTTAAATATTTAGCGTGTACCGAAATAATTTTGACCGATCACAATTTAGTTAATTAAAAAGTAATCAATTCGGGTCCATGCTCATAACATATATATATATATATATATATATATCTTAGGAAAGGGGAAACAAAACGATAATAAACACAAAATAAAATGTAGCTCAGTAAAGACACTAAACTACAATAAATATTTACAAGTTTCATTTCACTATCTGTGCATATTGCGCTGCAAGATATAAGATTGCTTTTGGAATATCTTCTGTGTTTGTTGGCTGATCTTAAAGTACTCAAATATAGGAGTTCGTATTTTTATCGATTGGCGAGGGTGCGAGGGAGCTTCTTAAATTTGAAAACAAGCTTTATTTACATATGGTATTCATATTAAACCTCTATCTCCTATGGTCTATGAAACAGCCTGGACATGTTTACACAAACCTAATACGCTTTTTACTCATTTTTAATGGATAATGGGTACAACATAATAAGAAGGATTACAATAAACCAAATAAGTGAACTAAAATACATAAAATAAAATAAATTATAATTAACGAATAATGCAATACATAGCATGTACTATAAACTAAAGACTACCAGGAATATAACTATTTATGTATTTATTATTATTTAAGTTAAGCTATCTTTATTTAAAATCTACCCAAGTACAATAATTAAATATGATGGATTTTTACACTTTGGCTCGTAAAAAATTAATCATACTTCTTTATGAGTGGCTACAAAAGCCTAAGACTTCAGAAAGCTGGGAACCGACCTCAAGACCCCTTGGCGAGTAACCCAAATCACTTTGTTGGGCAACTTAGGCAACTCATCGACCGCGCCGGCGGTATGCTTATTTAAAAGGCGTTTTAAATTCAAATAATCTGTGTAGGTAGGGAACTTTTGTGGCTCCTAAGATACTAAAATAAAAATATGTTGTCTTCTCTTTGATGTATATGTAGTATAAATATGAGATTTTTAAGCAGCTTTACAGTTTTTCAGTTTTCAGCTTCTCCTTTATCTCCGTTATCTTCTTCTATTATAGCCAAACATCCATTAGCACTCATTATAGCATTCCTTTTTTAATACCATTAAAAAGTCCTTGCCCTGTTTATGCGCTTACTATTTTGTTCAGTGCAGTAGATTTTTCTTTTTTAGGCATAAATGAATATATATATTTACATATATATATATTTATATAATATATATATATTTGTATGTAAAAGCATAGCGTATTTTCTATATACATTCGCTGTTGGGGAAGAGGGCACCAGGGGCATATTATAGTTGGGTTTAAGTTGTGTCACACAAAATGGCAGCAGTAACAGCCCACAAAACTACGACGATCACAAGCTCATATATATATATATATATATACACACATACACAGTCACACACACAGACACGCCCACGAGCTCAAGGGCTACTTGAAGCTAGCAGCGGCACCCGACGTTGAAGCAGCAGCGACGACAACGGCGAAGACGATGACTTCGATGCGGCGGAAGCGGTGGTAGACATTGAGCAAATTGTGTTTCCATATAATATAACATCACGTCGATTTTGGTAACCCAAACTATGTGAATGTGTATAAGAATGTGTGTGTGCGAGTGTAAGTTTGTGTGTGAAGGCTTGGCCATTGCCCGCACGCTTGCACACACACACTCACACACATGGAAAGAGAGAGACCGCACGAAGGCGTACCAAGGATGGCGACAGTGAAACCCCATAACAAAAACCTAAATATGCGGTCCTGTAAGGAAACCCTATGTGCGATAAAGGGTTAGCCGCGCTTGGTGTCAGTTTGGGGTCGGGCTTTCTTCGGCACGCCACGTAACGGTATTCGTCGGAGTCGGGTATTCTCGTCTGGGCCGGTGGGCCAGGTGGGTGACAAGGAATGGCGATATGGTGTGGTGTGGTGGCGTCCAAAGCCCAGCCCCCATGCATGAGTGAACGCATATATGTGTATGAGTATGTGTCTGTGTGTGTGTGTGTGTGTGTGTGTGTGTGTGTGTGTGTGTGTGTGTGTCGCGTGTGTGTGTGTGTATGTGTGTGTGTGTGTGGCGGGGCATAACGCGGTGCCATTGGTGCGCCACAAAAAGCTTTCATGAGTCCAACTTCCCACGCTTTTTTTGCTTCTGTTTTGTTTCATTTTTTTTTTTTTTTGTTGGGCACCGCATTGCGGAATGAGTCTGGATATGGAGGCGGGGTGACGATAGTCTAGGGCTGCAGTACAGAATATATATATACGTAATAAGGTGATAGTCCGAAACCGTTTGAAAGATAACCATTCTGGGTTCTTCACACAGTTTCTGACTTACTATAAAATCATCAGAAATTTTACCTTTATTTTAGTGAGAAAATTAAATATAAGTTATATACATATAATAGATATTATTATAGTTTTTGTAGGCTTGCAAATAAATGAAAGACAGATATCAGTTCCTATATTCAAGAATTATCTACGACGCCTCGCACTTGCCGTCGGCAAATTCAGTTCTGATGCTTTACCGACGGCATTACGCTTCGGCGAAGGTTTTTTGAGTGTTGAGAAAATCACCCCGCCTCCTGCACAAAGTCTCCGCAATGAAATCGAAAGGCACTCAAGCAAGTTAAAAAAAAACTCAACAGCGCGCAACAATTTCTCACCACAAGACGTTGTCTTGGAAAAAACGCATAGAAAGTCGTCGTGGTTCAAGCAAGCCGGCTTCTAACTCACCACAATGTGCGGTGGGTGGCAGCAGACTCAACAGCAACCCCCACGCACACACACTTTGAGCAAGTTAGCGAATCAGGGGAAATCTCTAAAGTACATGGTCCCTAAAACACTCGACTCAGTTTTGTTAGTCGCTGCCATTTCACTCAAAGAGTGAAAGAGCAAGAGCAAGAGCAAGAGCGAGAGCGAGAGCAAGCTCGAGTCTACTCAAAATTGGCGCCTGCGCCAACAGTTGGTTGGCGACGTCAGTAGCGCTAACAGCAGCATTTATGTTGCCTACTTTTCAGCGCGGACGGTCGGCTGCTTCAATACTCGAATGCTGCCAGTTGCTGGTTACTTTGGTGCGCACATTGCGGTAAATTTCTTTTTGAATTTTGGTTTTTTGTTTTCAGCCGTTTTTTGAGTTGTTGTTGAGCCATCACAATAGTGCTTGTATTGTAGCTGCCAAAGAAAGAGACGGCAAAAAAGAGCACGAGACCAAAACTACTAAACACAAAACGAAAGCAAAGAATCAAATTCATCTTAAAGCTGTAAATAATAATCACTGCGGCAACATATGTTGTCTCTTATATTTGGCGTATTTTAGGTTAGTCCTTTCAGACATGGCATGCCCCTAAGTCTATTGATTATATACTGCTTTTAGTCATCTTAGACATAGTGAAATATACTTTGAAAACTGGCTTCTGTAGTGGTAGTCAAAAAGTTGCAAACTTGAGAGCTGACTTCTATGTATTTAATATTCTTTAAATTGTTAAGCAATATAAACTACTACAATTCTTTAGTGATAAATTCCATTCTATCCAAATCGAACAAGTATTTTAATTATATCAGCTACAAATAATGTTATATACTTTGTATCGAGTATGAACATGAAGCCTATGGGTTTAATGAAGCAACCTTACCTTTGGTAAAGTCTAGTATGTTTTGAATCGGTGGCACATAATCATGTTTTTCAAAGTATAGCTGCCAAATAACCAGTAAATTAGGCTGTAATATAAACTGCTGCAGGTGATCTAAAACTTTTCCCCTTTAGTCTCCCTTTCATTTTCTCGCTCCCTTATTTTGTTGGTGTCTTTATCAATTACTCAGTCAGTTCTTGTCAAGTGCCTGTCATATCAGTATTTACACGTATTTGCTGTAGATTTCCAAATTGTTTTGGCAAATTTGCTGCTATTTTGTAAGACATGCCGAGAGGTAGACAAGACCCCAATTTCCAGCCCAATCCCAATCCCAAGCCGTAGCCCAATCCCAAATCCTCCCTCTTAAAGATTCCCCCGCCTTCTGCACACGCACAATACGCACAAATTTACCGTTACACAAGTGTTGTCAACACATGCGAGTGCTGGTGGTTGGGGGCGTAACACATTCCAGATCTCCCACCCGCACATATACGTACACACACACACACACAAGCACATGGCCAATGCGTAACAGGCCGCAAGTTATTACAAAAAAAAGAAAGAATAGAATTGAAACATACTTTACTGGGCGCGCCAAGCCGAAATTGCAAAGCTTCGCAGACTATGAAGTTGTTGGCATTTGACAAACATATTTTTGCAAATGTTATAAATAATTTTAAACGCACACCTTGCCCAACCTCTCCATATGTCAGCACGGGGTCAGGGGTTCCCTGGTAGCAGCTTTACGCAGCAGCCACGACCCTTAGCGTATTAGTGTCGTATTGACACGTAAATTGACATGAAATTGAATCAATGCTGTAATATGTCCTTGGGGGCAGCGACACAAGCCCCACTCCATTTACCGCACAACCCTCAGCTCAACTCACAGCTCTCTGAGTCAGGGCCACGGACAAGCAAGGACGATGACTTTAAACTTTCCTTTTGCCAGCCAAATTGAGCTGTAGGCCTCCCCCACGGGGACGACTGTGACTGTGCAAATTTGTCTGTCTGTCTGCATGTTTGATTATATGTAGTAAATCATTTTTGCAAAATGTGTAGATGGGGCGAGTGCACGAGTTTATCAAGTTGTTTAAAGACAGAACGTTTAACCCTTTTGCCATCTTCATATGCACTGCTTAAAGCGCCCTCATATTAAGTGAATAATATATTACCCATAAAAAATAAGCCAATCCCAACGAAAGATTGGTACATTAAAGGAAATCTACTTAAAGTGTTCACTATACGTAAATAAAATGTATCTATGAGACGACGTCGTATGAAGAGTAAGATATTGTATTAATATAAGTAGCGATCGATAATTCCAAGCAAACAGCACCAGGTGCATTAAAGAGGTGGTAACATTTTAATAAGATTATTCAATAATAAATTAAGAAAATATCAACCAAAAATTTATAAAAGTACTCAAACATTTATGATAATTAGTTTAGACACTAACAAACAAATTTTAAATTTTTTTGTCTTGAAACTAAAAAGTTCACTTCGTTTTCCTATTTAGATTATTGACCAAATTGAAATTAGTGATATTTTCTGATTAATAAATAAGCTTAAACAAACAATGAAGTACAGGTTTCTTCCAAGAACATTTAAAAAATTTAGAGACTTTTAAGAAGCTGTTCATTAGAAGTTATTAGCGAGAGACAGTTCATTTAGTCCGGCCAGAAAAATCAGTACCAAGATTAAGCCACACGACATCGAGGTTTGATCTAGGTAAGGTGTATGTTCGATCTGTTAGATGTTAGCTAGATTGATTCGTTAAAGATTATTATATGTTTGTGATTCGTATTGTTCCTATTGTTACATAAATATTTGATTAAAATCGCAGATGCGGCAGAAATACTCATTTTACATTTTTTTTCAATGTAAACGTGGTAAAAGGATACTCGTAAGTATATACTATATAATATACTCCGTAATAAGCAACAAGGACTTATACCCCGAATGAGCATACACAAAATTAGAGAAAACCCAAATGAGGGACCCCCGATAAAGTGTGAGTATGTTTGTCTATGTGTGTGTGTGTGTGTGTGTGTGTGTGTGTATGTTTTTGTGATAATGGTGCGCACTTTGATCTTTTCGTTCTGTGTTGCTTTTCACGTGTTGCCAGGCCCTGTCAGACAAGCAACAAAAACGACGGACAGCAAAAGGGTTTTAAATAAATACGAGTGCTCAAAATCTTAAATAAAATACGTTCGTTATACTTCTGTTCAGACTGTAAGTGTATGGGGCCCAAGACAATACGCTGAAAAATGAATTCAGACTGAAAATTCATTTAAAGCATTAACACCCACACACACTAACACACTCGCACACATTTACTATGTAATTATACACACATGCGTCTACTTGGCAATGGGTTTTATGACATAAATTACATCAAGCACAGAATTTTAATATAATTTTCACTAAAAACGCGTGAAACTTTTTTAGTTACTTCTGTTGCTGCTCTTGATGATGAGGATAATGATGATGATGAAGGCAACATCAAAAGGCTAGGCAGCACACACACACATACACTACCAACAAAACACACACCAACTTACAGACACACATTTACAAGCCCGTCAAGAGAGGCTCGCGCGTGTGTGAAACAGGATATCCGTTGCGGAAGTTACAAATTTTCCACTTTCCACACTCATGACATGGCCCGAGGCACCTTGTACTCCAGCAAGAGGAGAGCCAAGGCGTGGCACTAATGTGCCCTGCTTACGACGCCATTTTATATTTATTCCGTTCCATCAAGGAAAGCACTTGGCTGGCTTTTTCTGCCAGCTCAACTATTTTGCAGGGAGAAGGAACCAACGTAGAGTCCTTTTAATCATTTGACAAACTTTTTGTGACACGCAGCACTCCAGAGTCAACAACATTTTGTGTATACCAAAAACTACTCGACACACACAAACACACACACACACAGGCATGCATAGTGCATTGGGTTCCTTTTAGTTTTTAATGTAATTTTGAGACAGTTTTTTGCTGCTGTGTCACTTTGGAGTTTTGGATCGCAAGTGCGAATAGTGAGTCTAAAAGTCTTTCAAAAATTGGTTTCCCAGAAGGCTTCAAAACATTCTCCTACAAAACAAAACTCATCCAAAAAAAAAATTCCAATAAATTAATAAATTAAACCCATTTCAAAGTAACAAAACAAAAAATATCCTTTAAGTATTTCATAATTAATCGATATATTTTCATATTTTTCAAAACGTTCATTCAATAACATTCTATATCCATGAATCTCAAGACATGTTATCGATAAAAACAGTAGATTTTCATCTTCGTTCATGCCCGAAATACTACTTCAAAAACTAAGACTAGAGAAAGTTACAGAAGCACCACCGAGCGTAACGTTTTCCCAAATACGGCCTCATAAATTTCATACCGAAATTGTTAAATTTTAATAAAATCAAAGCGTATCAAACGAGATTTGTTCACCAGGCGACGGCGACGATGACGACGACTTCAACGCCGACGGTAACGGCACGCTTTTCCTTGTCATCTGTGTCGTCCTTGCCATCGTTATCCTTGTTCGCAGTCTGGTTATATCGCGTGTTTATTGTTGCAACAGTCGCGCCAAGCGCTTTAAAATAATTTAAGGCTACGCCTGCTGCTGTCATTCAAGGGTTCAGTATTTCGTGGGACCCCTTCTATCAATGCTCAATGTGCACATCCTTAATAGGCGCGAGTCGAAGTCGACGTCGATGTCGTTGCCGTTTTGTGACTCGTTAAAGGATTAAAATCATTTTAATGGATTTTTCAAGCTGTTGTTTTGTTATATAATTGTCGCTTCTATTGTGCCACTGTCTATCTCCATGTATGTGAGTGTGTATATGTATTCTGGCCGTATAAATAGGGCACACACTTGCAATGAGAGTTAACAAAAAGGCAGCACGAATCTGTTTGCACGCCTGTCGAAAGAACTCTGCGCCTGACTGCTTGCTCATTTGTCATCATCCTTATGGTAATGTCTTCGGAGTGTTAATGATGCCAGGAACTCTGCCTTAAGTTGAATATTGAGGACAAGGATAAATGGATCAAGCAAGTGCAACCACATATAATCCTCATCATTATATTACCAAAAATGTTGTTAAGTGTAAATCGAAAACAATATTTTCACAAAAATTTAGAGAGTTAAAGTATCAACTGAAGCGGAGTTTTGAAAATTTCTGTGATAGGCGGGATAAAAAGAAACTTTAAGTTCCGACAATCTGAAAATTTTAATGATTACCGCCCGAAAAAGTTTATATCAATATTAAAAAATTTAGCTATTCTATTTTAGGTAGAAAAAATTCCAAAGTCCGCAAAACACTTATTAAAAAATCCGAGGTGAGCGGCGACAGTTAAAATATAAATATTATCAGGATGGGCAGCATCGCTATGGAATATTTATTTAGTTTCCACTAAAGTTTATCAAAATACCTATGTGTATAGTGTGAAACGTGAAAGATAATTTAAAACTTTGTTGAAATTGTGGCTGAACTTTGATTTAGACCAGTAAAGGGTACTCCCTACATTTAAACATGCTTTAGCAACCGTTACTTGAGCCAATTCTTGCACTTAGGACTTAGGTATTTAAGTGTCCAAATTACTCGGTATTCACAACGTTCGAACTAACGTTAAAAGTAATATTGCCTAGGGGGTAGATGTGCCAATGTGGCATTATGCTAATGCCCAATTCTGATAATAGGCATATTATCTTACAAATAGCTTTGTAAAAGCTTATCTTGTTTATCCACAACGAGTAACTCATCAACCTGGCAGACATCGATACTTGCCCTAACGAGCGAAAGGCGCTTAAGGCAATACAGTCTCCCCTTGTGCGTATGTATGTGTGATTGAGTAAAGGGTATAAGGGTGTATTATAGGACGCTTACGTACCTGGTAACTTGAATGGCAATCCAGCCATAAGTGGATCTGGACCAAAGCGTTGTGGTCCAAACGCGAACGGATGAAACCCCTGATGACGTACCTTGGAGCGCGGCTCTCTTGGGCCGTCTACAGTCACCTTGATGGCTTTCGTATACGTGGCGATCTGTATAGGGTTTGTTGATATGACAATTGTCAGCGTAAAGCTTTTACCTTAAATAAAACAATAGATATAGTTTGAGAGTTAGTTAGCAGTTATATTAAGTGTTTTCAGATAGAATCCTTGCAAACTTGACTTAGTTCAATTCTATTGGTAAACAACCCGAGCTTTTTGGAGAAAACACAAAATCAATTGGGGGGAGAAACATACAACCACAACGGAAAATCCCACTGCCAAACCGTTGTAATTATAGCGTAAAATAAAGATTTCCTATGCACCAAAGAAAACCCTGATTGTCAGGGTTGAGCAGGCAGGCACATGAACCCATGAACAAATAAATGCATATGGAAATAAAAGTATAAAAATTTGTTAATAAAAGTCCATACACCTCATTCTATTTTAAATAATCAAATATCAATTGGGTAAAGGTACTGAAATACATATGCCACAAGAATAACCGCAAATATAGATAAAAATGTCAAAAATTAATAAACCTTTGTCCATTGTTGTACGTTACTTGTTACTTGTACTATGCCTGCTGGACATCAAAAAAATAAAAAAAATAAATAAATAAAAAAAAAAAAATTACATTTCGATTTAAAGAGAAAATAAGTCAATTCTTTAATAGAAGTTAAAGTCATACGTTTTCCTCATTCAACAGTTCCATCGACATATGCAAGCTTTCGAGTTTTCGAATGTTATGATCCGAGTTGATTCCAGAAAAAATATACTTACTTACATGTAAAGGCTTGGCGATTCCTAAATCATTTGCAAGTTTTTGGTGTAAATCAACGCCATTTTGTTGGTACATTTGAGTTAACAACAAGAACAACAACATGTGAAAGGAAAACAAATTTCTTAGATTAATATTAAATTAAACGAAGCATGCAAAAAACAAGAGGCGGGAATCACTAGGACTTTTCCCACACTAAAACAAAATGTTGCCTTTTTCAGGCAGAGTCTGTGGCAGAGACAGAAATGGAGACACAGGCAGCAGCAGAGCCAAAGGAAAACCCAAGAAAACCTACACAAGAAAACAAATGAACATAAACAGGCGAAACGAACCAAGAAAACCAACAAAATGAAATGAAACTTTTTTAATTATGCGCCCTTAGCGCCCAAGTCAGACGAACAGCAACAAGCAGTAGCGCGGGAGGCAGGAGCAGCGGTGGTTGGGTGTTTCGTAAATATGTGAAGGAGAGGAGAAGAAAGTGTGGTTGGAGTAAGGGTGGAGAGCTGGGTGAGGGGTGCAGTGGTGGACTTCGAGCAAACGTCAACAAACTAACGAGATGGTAAAAAGGGACGCGACGGCACAAAGTGGCTAAGACAAAAGGCTCGTCGCCGGCGTTTTGCCAAATGAGCAAAAATTGCAAATAAATCTGTTGCTGTTAGCCATTTTGTGCAATGTCGACCAAAAGGGAGATGGGCATGGTAGCAGCAGCAACAACAACAACAGTACCAACAATAATAACAACAGAAACGGCGACAAAGAACTTTGCTGCTAATAAGATGAAAACCATTAAAAGTCGACACAAGTCGCGTCCATTGCAAGCCAAAGGAGAACTGTGAGTGTTACAGTTAAAGGGTGTTTTGGGGTATTTGGAGGTATGTATGGGATACAGAGAGCTGTGAACTAGGTATCGCAGTATTAGTAGAGCTATGTGCTGGGTTAAAATGTTGTCATTTTCGCAACAAAGCAAAAATTATCACCACTTTGCAAACGGCGACAGAGACAACGGCAACGACGAGAAAATACTGCACCCTTTTAAAGGATACACAGTGCCAGTGAGTTTGTGGGTGTGTATGTGTGTGTCTGTGTGTTTGTGTGTGTGTGTGTATGTACCCGTTCAAACGCTAAGTGATTTTAAAACAAAGTTTTTCAAACGTTTAATACTACAATTTTACCAAGTGTAATATGTAGAAAATGTTTCGTTTGGGTCGCCTGCGTTTTAACTTTCGATGCTGATAATAAAACAAGGAGCCGAGGCCAAAGCCAGCACAAGCCACGACAATTCAACAAAAGCCAAAGAGAATAGAACACTTAACAAGGGTTCGTTCTGTATGCGTAGGCAATTAAATGGCAGCACCACCCAACCCACTGCAGCTTCTGTGCTAATGTCGTTAGTAGCATGGCGCCATAATTATAATTTGACATAAGACAAGAAGTCTGAGGTTGACAACAAAATGACATTTTAAATACACACTCGGAAGCCCGGAAGGCAGTCAAGCAGGCAGTCGACAATAAATGGACAACCGGCTAAGCAACCCTCTTGAAGCAAAGCCCCAACTTATCGTACCTTACCTCCGTCCAATAGGCATTCGCTCATCTGGATTGGATGTGCGTATTTAGACACTTATAAGATCATAATTTTAACACTTTCCCTAATGCTCATTGAATTTATTATAGATACAACGGTTAAAGAGGTACAGTAAGGTATGAGATGCCTTTAATACGTACGACTATATACTAAGTGGTTGCTTGTCAAGACTTTCGCCTTTCGACTTTAAACTTACCTCATATATTTAATAAACTTCAGAATTACTTAAATAACAACAAATATTTTAAGTTTAAGGTGAAGGAAAGTAGCACTGTTGAAGTATGAGTATTCTCACTGATTAATTACGCTTATATACAGATATTTATATTTATTATATAAGCAATCCTTTTAAAAACTTTATGAACAGACTATAAGAACATAATATATCAAATACCAAACTTGGTACATGTAATAACCTCATACTAAGTAGAAGTTTATTTTAAATTTTATTGTAGTTATAGACTGAGAGTTTTTGATACGATATATTAGACGTGGGCTGTGAGTATCCCGAAGTAGGGTACACTTAAGTGGAGCGTGTTTTTTTAAACACTTTCACTGTTTAATGCTGAGCTCAAATGTGTTTTTTAAATCGCTACAAAAACTCGCTCACAAAAGTCACGTCCCTATGCGGGCTATTTGCATTTACCAATCCGCTTTACCAACACCATCCTTGTCCTTCTTGACGTTTCCTGCCTCCTTCGTTAAGTCTGTGTTTCTGTTTTGGTGTCTGCCATAAATATTCATATGTTTATTTTATACGTTTTGGCAACAAAAACGCTGCACTTTCTTTTAACCCCCTTGTAGTCAGATTTCAGCTTTGCAGACCCCCACAAGCCCTGTCTTTGTCAAAATACCCACGCTTTTTGGGCTTCTTTGGTTTTGCTCATGATACATTTGTTGTTTTCAGCTTTTAGCATTTGTCGCCGACTTTCTGGGTATGGAGGTGGAGCAGGAGGTCCACTGTTCAGGGCATGGTTTAATAATGATAAATTTTAACCCTTTTTAGCGCGACTCTTGCCCTTGTTGTTTCTGTGTTGACATCCGTTTTGTTCTTTGGCAGCCGTTTAACCCGATTTGTAATACATAGCCCAAGGGCAGTGTCAGTAACGTTGGCTTTTCTCTTGTTGTTATTGTTATTGTAACTTTTTTTTTTGGATTTTCTTGTTTTTGTTGTTGTTGCTGAGCTGCCATTGAACCGCTCGAAATTTTCCAAAATCCCAGCAAAGGTAAACTGCAACAGAAGAAGTAGTAGCAGCAGCCGAATCGGAAATTAAATTTTCAGCAAAGTCAAAAATTATATTGGCAATAAATGAAGACGCAACAGACGCAACGCGCCCTGCAATTACGTTGCTCAGCATCAACGCCTGGTGGTGGATTTTGTTACTAAATATACCAAGGATATACATACACATAGCAAGGCCTTGGTATCCTTGCAAGGATGCGATGCCAAACAGGAAGCCGGAATAGACGTTTATTAAAACGGAAAGGCAACTGTGCGGCGGGTGAAATGCGACTACAACAATGAAGATTACGGTGGAGTCAAAGACGAACTTGAAGTTTAAGGCCAAGATGAAGGCAATAGCAAGGACATAATTCTGTCTTTGCTTCCAAAAGGCAAACAATGTCCTTGGGCGACGGCTGGGCTGATACTGCCTGACTGATAAGCCGACGCCACCCATTGCCCGACGCGAACAAAGCAGATTGCCCTCCAAAAAATGTAGATCCCCAGATCCGCAGCTGAAACCTTACACCCCAAGGCCTTCAAAATGACCAACAGCATCACAGGCAAAAGGCCGCTAAATTGCAATTTTCAAGATTTAAGCGTGAACAATAAATGTCACATAATCTGTAAGTAGCTAAATAAAATCGCCCGCAGCCCAGTAACTCCCGCTTAGACCTGGACCTGGGTCGAGGTTGAGTTTGAGGTCGAGGTCGATATAAAAGTCGTTTTGCCGCTTGCTATTTAATTTAATTTATCGCATTTTAAACAGGCGACAAACAATAAAAAAATAAAAGAGAAAGTTACAAGAAATACTCGTAGTACAGCAAAGTTATTTGTTGTTTCCTTTGGTCGGTTTTAGGTCTGACGCATTGATTGCGGCTTTGTCTTTTATGCTCTCCACCAAGAGGAATGGACTGAGAATGACTTCCTCTATAAATCTATCGGTGCCACATCTTAATTTGTAGACGGTTAACTTGATAAGCAACAGGAGCAGCAGAATTCATGTACAGCAAATAACTTGGTGGAATAAATGAAAATCCATTTCTGCAGTCACCTTACGGTTATACTCGTAGAATTAAGGAGGTAAGATTAATTAATCGAGGGTGCTCTTAATGCTTAAAGATACCCTGGCCCCAGGAATGAAATACCAGACAAAAATATATAATATCTAAATTACTTTGTGAATATATTTCATACTTAAGATGTGTTTATGGTAGAGGTATGGTCCATCAGATTTAGAAGTTCATATATGTAGATGGATATGTAGACACGCATCCACATAGAAAAAAAGGCGGCTATATTCGAATGGTTGGATATATGTACATATAAAGTCTCTCACGATTCTACAAATTCTGATGTGACACCGCTGCCAATAGCTTTACACAGCACCATGTTCAATTGATATATTAATTCGTTATACTCATATGTTTGGATCATCAGATCCTGTCCATATTTTCAGCATATATTAGGACTATCCTTATACAATATAACCGTGTGCCAAATCAAAGCTATCTATTGAAAATTGAGCCCTTTAAACCAAAAGCAGTACTCGAACCGACATATCGAATTGGGCGTCTAGTTCTTATTGTCTCTGAGATCGAATCGTTCATCTAGACGAACAAATATGCTTCTATCAACTCGGCATTAATCATGATAAAGAATATTTATACTTAATGGATTCTTCGTGCGGGTTACCCATTTTTAATGGGCTAAACTACAAAAATTGCACAGAGTGCTGTTACGTTAAGCAACAAAGTAGTTGACATCTCAAAAATACTCTTACATTTCTGATGTATGTTTTTATTTAACAACGATTCTTTTAATAGTCTTATTACAAATTTCAAATAATTAGGTATAGGTATTAAATATGAGATTGAGGCAGATATTATATTATTTTAGCAGCTGAAGCTTGCATTTCAAAGTGAAAATGCAAATTAAATAGGTTTAATTTAATCCAACAGAAGTTATTTACATTTTCAGTATTATTACCTTCACATTTGAGATACATAACTATTTAGGTAGCATATTTTCTGCTTTAATATAGCTGTCAAAACCATTTCCATCATTGGAGCAGTCTTCGCCAACTCAAATGTGACCCGATGCGGGCAAGAAAAGCCTATGACACATTTCATTGTACAAATATCAATTAAGCCCACTGCAAATACTAATTGTAAGTGTATGTCGACGGACATTTGCTTCCACCACCTAAAATAGCCACAAGGCGCACAACAAACGCCAGAGACGACAGCATATGCTTACAGCAACTTACTACCTACCCGCCACATTACCCATTCGCTTCACCCCACAGTTAGCATTCAGAGAATAAGGGCTGACTCAAGGCAGCAAATGTTAATGAAAATTAAAAATTCAACATCAACCTGAACGACGAAGACCCAAGGACGACACAGGATTCGTCAACATCAAACGAGCTAGCGAACGTACCAAAGAATCAAATAAATTTTAAGGGGGGAAGGACAAGCTCCAGAAAGAAGTGTTAATGTGTTATCTGATTTATTTATGTTAAGCTTATGTGTGTGTGTGTGTGTGTGTGTGTGCATGTACTCGTGTATGTGTAGAAGCAAGTGTGTGTGAGTATATGTGCAAATTGCTTGAATTTGTGGAAATCGTGACTTCAATTAAATTCCATTCGATACTCAAGGAATTTTCAACTGATGATGCCCAAGTAATTTCGGAAATTGGATACTGTATGCCAATTGCAAACAGACAAACAACCAAACAAACAAGGAAACAAACAGACACACATGCATATACAAGTTCGTATTAATGTATGTGTTTGTGCCTTTATGTATATACGTGCGTGTGTGTGTGTGTGTGTGTGTGTGTGTGTGTGTGTGTGTGTGTGTGTGTGTGTGTGTGTGTGTCTATACTTTTGTATTAAATCAAATTTTAATTGCGCATACTTGTCCCTCGGCAAATATTTGCAACGAGCTCGACGCCTTTGACTTGCCTGCTGTCCGCTTGTCTAAATGCTTTAGCGACAAGGAATTGAACGCACCAACCAACAAAACACACACATACACATACACACACACACACACACACACACACACACACACACACATATGCACTTAGTTACCAATGCTGAGCAAACAAAGAATATGTGCAAGCAAACAATGTGGAAAAAATTAAATCCTTAAAAACAAATGTATTATAGGACGTCGCGTTAATTGCTTTGCCTATTAGCCGTTTTTATTTTGCATGTAAGTCATAGCTTAATAAGGCAATCCACATTTAGTATACAGTATTATGGATATAAAACTTCAAATGTTACACTAAAAATATTGCAATCATAAAGAGATACATATTACAGATCCTTAAGACACTAATAAATAAAAATGTTGTTTTGATTTTCAAAATGTATGTCCAAAATTTAAATTAAAAATCAAGTTTAAGTTTAACAACTGAACGCTTCCACTACGTAATTCTCAAATACTAGTTCAAATAACTTTAACTATAGTATTTATATTATCAGACAGTAGGTATGGAACGACAATCTTTGGGCCCATTGACTAAATACGTAAGAGCTGCTGGCCAGGTATGATTATCTAAGCAGCTGCGTGGCAAATCTGTCAAATGTCAACTCCAGCAGCGACGTCGACGTTGGCTCATTAAAAATAAAATAAAAATAGCAAGAACAAAAAAGAACGAGGCTTTCCCTTAGTTTTGCTCAGTTTACTTTCCTCGTCGTCAGTGTACTTCGCTGTAGTTGACACCTGGCAAACTTTGCCAGCCGCTGGGCGCCCAAAATGGCGTCGGTGGCGGCCTCTGTGCAACCATTTTGGCCGGGTGTTTATCACATTGCTGCTATTAATTAAGCTTAACGAGGTTACCGTTCGCAACCACACCCAGTCAAGCTATATACAAAAACAGTAGGAGTAGAAGAGAAAGAAAATGGAAGAGGAAGAGAGAGCGATAGGGTAAGAGGGTGAGATAGAGAGTGCAAAAGAGAGGGGACGTTAAGCATCTTGAACTCATGCCGTGCAAATCCTCAGGCAACTTCATAATGAAATTTCGCCCTCATCTCATTAAAAGTCTTAAGCATTTCAGGCTGCAAATTGATGCGTGCTATGCCAAAGGGTTCTTCAAGCAGTAACTGTAGCAGGGTTCAAGAGCAGGGGCAGGGGCACGCGCTTAGGATCACCAGCAGATCAACCTGCCACGCCTTACCCCAGCCCCAGCTACAGCCCCATTCCCAGTTCAACAGCTTTGCTACAAACAATATAAAAAGCCAAAAAGCAGTCGCCACTTTTCAGATGGCAGCTGCCAACGCTGTAGCGCATATTTAATTTTTAATGAAGTTTAATGGATGCCGGAAGCTTTAAGATGGAACCCATAACCGAACGCAAAAGCCCCCGCACCAAAATAACGAACTGTGCTCATCTAAGTATGCTACAAGTAGCATATTATTTACTTACTAACTGCCAGCGCAGTTCGTCAAGATTACAGACTGTAGCCGAGTTTGAAAAGATGATATAGGGGTATGTCTTATTCCAGCTCTCGTTCATAATTCAATAATTCAGTTATTTCCGAAATTCAAAGCTTTGAGTGATTGTCCTCACATTTTGCTGAGTTTACCTGCTCATTTGTGAGGCTTAGTCGCTTGAACTGACCTGAATGACGGCTGGAGTTGAGTTATTTAATATGATCAACTATGTTTTTATTATTGAAACCATTTTTGCATTTTGTATATATGTATAGCTTAAATGAATTACAAATAGTACGATTGTTGCTAGGAATAGAAAATATATTTTGTTTGACAATTTAAATAAAAGTAATCATTGACCACATAAAATAGACCAGTTGTAGATTAAATGTTATTTAGGTCTAACATACGGCACGCTTGAAGTTGAGCATTGCTACTTCTTCTATTCCCAAAATACGACTACTAAATTGTAGTAACTTTTACAAATGCCCAAATAAATATGACAATGTACAAAGATGTTCTTTAGTGAAGCAAGATGACTGTTTAGTCGAAATTCCTTTTATCCTTAAAGATTCCATTACTAAACAAGTTATTAGAGGTCTAATCGGCCAAACATTTCCACATGTTTCAATGACTTTAAGTGCAATTAGGTAATGAATTGCAGTCTACTCGGGATGCATGAATATTGACGCTGCTGTTGGTGGCATGAGTTGGCCTGTTAATATGCCACGCAACAACCCACCACCACCACCCAAACCCCCCCCCCTCCCTCCACCATACATTTGCTTGGTAAAGCCCACCCATGACCTAAGTGGCAAGGCGTCAGAATCAACTGAGCGTTAAGCACGCAATAATCACAGTGGGCACCAACTTGCAGTTAATTAACATATTATCGTAAATGCAGCAACAATTGCAATAACAACAACAATATTGCTCTAGTAGATCAACAGGAAACTAAGCTACAGTTGCAGATGATAATGCTGCTGCTGCTGCTGCTGTTTCTACTGCTCCTGCTAATGCACTTTGGTAATGCACTTCAAAGTGCTTACACATCAGTGTAGAACATGTAACGTGCAACGTGCAGAATACATCTCATTTACATGCATATAGCAACAATAATTACATGTACTCAGCCTCCCTTATATCCGTTGCCGTCCAGAAGATTTTAATTCATTAGTAGACAACGGCCAAATGCATTTCCCATGTGTGTGGATTATGCAGTTTCCGCTTGAATGCAACTGCAGCTGCTACTGTTGCAGTTGCAACAACTGCTACCGATGATGCCGATGCCGACGCCGCCATTTTATCTAATTGCGCCCACATTACGCATACGCAGCATAGTCCACATCATTAAAATTACGAGTGCACAAAAATGCAATGCAATCCCCAGGCCCTTATTCGAACCCCAGCAGCAGTAGTGTAACAGCGAGGGCTCTTCGAAAATGTTGTGTACCTAATATTCGAAAAGTTGCCAAACATTTTAGTGTAAAGAAATTGATTTCAAGAAGAAACTACCCATAGTTTATTAATCGTTTGTGTTCATATTAATAAAGGTAAGTAATTCAACATAGCTACACGCTGTTTTCCATATTTTAATGATGATTGAACAACCAATAAACTATGTATAAGACAGAAGCGTAAAACATGACATTAAAAAAATATACAGCATTATGAAAAATAATCATTTAATATGAAATTTAATAAATAACTGATCAGAAAGTTGTGGCTCACTTGCTTTATCAGTTGCTTTATCGAGACAGTCAGTTAAACAATCTTCCTTCCAAATATGGGAAACACACTAAAACTAAAAAACTACGAGTATGTGCGTACAATTTTTTTACCTGTTAAACAATAAAACTAATAACTATAACTCAAAAACTTATTTAAGAGCCTTAAATGTTATTTTTATTGGTTCTTTAAATAATGTAAATTGAAAACGCATTTCCGCAAACTAATATAACTTTTCGTAGAAAAGCAAAGATTGTATTTTTATCTTTGTTTGTTTTTGTTTTTTTTCCTTTAATGGGTTTATAAAAAAGATGATTTTTAATTGTCACTTGTAAATATTAAAACAGCCCTCGCTAATCGCCTAAAAGTCCATTGAAGCACATAGAGCACAAACATAAATCGTAGCATACCAAGGGGCGTCCGGAGTCTGCAGCCTTGACAACTGCAAGTGGCATTAGTTGGAACAGCAACAAAAACAATAACAACAATTGCAGCATTACTTTTTCTAGTACAACGGATTTGCATTTGTTTGCTAATTGAAATTAAGCAAATATTTAAAAGCATGGGCGGCACGGGACAAGTCTTGGGTAGAGAGATTTGACCCACGTAATCCTTTTGTAGCGCATTAAAACTCATGGAATGAGCAAAAAGGCCAAAAGCGTCAGATAATTTAAATCCATTTGTACAACATTTGCCGCTGCTTTCAATTGCAACAGCGAGTTTCTATTTTTTTTTTTTATTTTTTTTTTTCTGGTAATTAGTGAGGAAAGGACCGGCAAACGGGACAAAGACCGGGACATAGACCGGAACCGTAACCTGGTCCCATAATCAAATGTTTAAAAAAAGATTTGCAAGTAAATCCCAAGGAATTATTTGCCACTTGAAACGTTTAAAAATGCCAACAAGAATCTGTCGATGCTGATGAGGGTGCCAGATAAAAAAACACACGCACACAAGTACAACTAAAGCAAAGCAACCCCAACCAACTGCCCAAACCGTCTAAAGGTTGGGGTCAGACAAACTTAATGAGCAAATTGTCAAATGCCGCGGCAAAGCGCGCACTTAAACATGCCGAGCTCAGGAAAATGACGCCCACGAAAAAGAAAAATAACTTGATGAAAGTAGCAACAAGAAGATAAAGAAACGAAAAGGCAACAAGAAAACAAAAAAAAAGTATATTTATAAAAAAAAAGTAAAATTTGCCGCCGCTGTTGTTAGCTATGTTTGGGGATTTGAATAAACAGTTACGCTGATTTAATTTGGCCAGGCCCAAAAAATCATTGGCGAAGAAAAAATTCTATCACAGTATGTCGTCTGTCACCCTCGATTTGATTTTGAAATTGCGTTCGTGATAAATTGACGAAATGAACAGCAATAACGCCACCAAAAGAAACGCGCACCAAGCACCACACCAAAAGGAGAGTTGAAAAAATATCCCAAGAAAATTGACAACTGTCAAGGCGGCGCCCCGAGTAGACATATAAAAATTAACTACAGACTACTTATCTTATTTGTTGACGCAGTCAAAACCGGGAGCCATGTAAACGCCGTCAGCCAACAGGCTGGCCCAACACCGAAAATCAAGTCAGGAGCAAAAGGTATTCATTGCAATATGAACGGAAGCCAAGCAAAAAGTTTGCCCGCCGCGTATGATGTGTGCATGGGGTGGTGGTGGTACTGGTCCTGCTGGTGCTGCTGGTTCTGGTGGTGTATGCTGTTTGGATATATGGAAGCGAATTCGCATTCTAGTGGCAATATGCTTCTAGTATCCTGGGGCGTAGACAGGAAGCTGACAATCAAGGCAAATGATAGGCTGAATTGAATGACCGGTGCGCGATGTTTCCTTTTGAGTTTAAGTTGAAAGCAACTCTCATCTCATCTTTTTATATTTTATTTAACTGAGAATGAGTTATATTACCTATTATAGCAACGTAAGCTAATGGGAAATTATTGTAGGAATGAACCTATGAATAAATTAAGTACGATACTAAATACAGTTACTTACATTGCAAAGGAATTTGATATGATAATTAGGGGTAATGTATAGTATAATAAGGAATATAAGGGAATTTGTTTATTAGGTCAAGGAAGATCTTGAGGGTGGTGACGTTTAAGTCTTCTCTTGACTCTTCGCCCGAAGTTGCACAGCCGTCTACCAAGGTCATCTGACATTGACACAATTTTATGATCAATTTATTAATTTAAAATTTACTCAATGTAAATGTATCTAAAACAAACCCTATCAAAAATGGGAATATTTAATTTAAGCACTCACTTAATGTTTATGACAAAGAATTTGTATGTTATGCTATAGAGGCTTTCTTTCATGGCAAATGAGTTACAAGCATATTCTCCGTATCAGATTCTCTTTAATCGATAAATGAAAGTTGTAAGCACTGATCACTTTTGGCTTTAGTAAGAATTTTTATTTTAAATTTTAATTGAACTACTAACAACAAAAACATTTATTCATGTATGAGAATATAATGAAGAAAGCTCTTTCAAGAAAGAAAACATTAATTTGAAAGATCTCTGATTGCATGTGTTTTCATATATTATAATACATGAGATAGCTTATACGTAAGTAGCTAATGCGATAAGATAAGAAAGAGAGTGTATTATGATTGGTGCTGCTAATTTGGTAATGATCAAATACAAAAGATACTCAATAAACTATTTTTATTTAGCGATGCCCCGGAATTGCTTAGTGCCAAACAGGTGTAACAGAAAGGTGAAAATGAAACTAGCTTAGGGTTTATTATACAATACAATCAACCTATTTAAAATTATTAAATGTGGAACAGACAAAAATAAGCATCTTAACCTAATATGGAATAAATAATTTTCATCACAATTTATAAGTCAAGTCGATCTACAACTGTCCGTATTTTGAATGCGTCGATCTAAGGTAATACGTGAGTTGGGGCCATTCAATTTGGTAAGTTATTCTTTTTTCGTAACTATATAAAGGGAGTCTTCCCCTATACAAGCTGATGACTAATACAAAGTAAAATACATTTTTATAACATCAATATTAATGCTATATCGTTGATTTATCCCATGCCTATATATTACAATCTGACAATCTAAGCACACAAAATTGGGAGGGGAAATATACCGCATATTTAGATCATTTTAAATTTTGTAATTTCCCCACACTGATCCTATCGCTTCGATTTGATACCAGTTCCAGAAGATATTCAAGAAACAGTGCCCCAACTTTTTACACATCTGTATTATATGAGAATATTGTATATAATTCTATACATGTTAAGCTCAGATGTACTGTGTGTTTAGTATTGGAGACGCGAGTTACAAATATATCTAAAATGGATTCAAATTTTATCTGTAAGATCTTACTATACTTCCTTTTTTATATAATCATATAAGTGTACTATAAGATAAGTAGTTTGATGAGGAATAATATATTCTTATATTTAAATGTATTCACTTCTCACTCACCTCTGCCACTGCGTCCCACAAATCGCAGATCGTTAAATTTTGCCACCTGGTTTTTCATCACTGCGGTGCAATTGCGCAGCTCGCCACAAAAGTTTTCATCGTTTCCGGCGCGTATTGTAACAATGGTGCCATCCATGACCTCTCCCAGTGCCAGGACCTTAAAGGCAATGGGCAGCGTTTTGTTCGAGCGCCAGTGCGTGGGAAGCGTTGTGCAGACCTAAAGACATCCATTGCGATGTGACCAGAAGAATTTAAACTCATCTTTCTTACTTACCACATGCGGTGATCCCGTTTTTACAAGCTCACCAGGATGTTCGGCGAGAAGGACATCGACGGTGCGCTCGATCAGATTCTCTGGCGTCAGATATGGACTCGTATCCACGGTTTTGGTTTTGTTGCTATTGTTATTGTTGTTATTAGTACTATTGTTATTGTTATTGGACTCTGCATTGCGGCGCTTCGTTGTGCTGCCCGTTGTTGTTATTGTTGTTGTTGCCGTTGTATGCTGCTGTTGCTGCTGCGTCGCCTGTTGCTGCTGCTGCTGCTGCTGCTGCTGCTGTTGTTGGTGTGTTTGATTTGAGGTGGTCGAACTGACCTCAGCTGAAATGTGCATTATTGCTGTCTTTGATTTTTGTTAGTGCGTTCGATTCACGTTCAAAAAAGCCTGCTGCTGTCTCAAAGAGTCGCGCACTTGGTCATTATTCGGTCATCTGAAAAGAGACACAGCTTGATACTTTGATAGTGAACTTTAGTGTAAAAAAAAATTGCCGCCAAATCATGATAAAGTTGTCAATAATATTGCGTGGAATTGGCTTTGATACGGCTCTGTGATATTTTTACATCATATTTAAATCTTAAACTTGCAAGATAAAGCTTTTAATTATTTATTCCTTCAATAATATGTTATCATTTTCACTGCAGCTGATCACCAAAGTATGCAACACAGCTTGCATCACATTAATAACATCCTATATGTCTAAACTTTGGAGAAAACTTCAGACACTGATCCGGCAGCAGCTCCAGCGGCATGTCATACTATGTAGCGTAGGACAACCGCACACCTTCGCGCACAATTTGCATTTAACCCGCCGATGACGAGCGCAGCTCAATTAAATATTAAAAAATCATAACAATAAAGATAAGGGTATTGGAGAGGTTGCTGGGCAGTTGGTCAACTAAGATGAATGGTGAAATGCAACGGCAATATGTGAAAACAGTTTCCCATTGATATTAAAAACGATTCCAATAAAATATGGGAAAAGCAACAACAAAAAATTAATATTAATAATAATAATAATAATGAAGCGCCAGCTGCTGTCCATTTGTGTTTGGCCGCCAAAAAATCAACAATGTACAGCATACACCCACAGTCAAAGGCAAAATGAGTGTAAATAAAAGTTCGCCTGCCGTGATGCGTTTTGTTGTCGCTTTTTTCGTCGCATTTTTGCCTTTCGACAACTACTCGTATAATTTTTTGTTGTAGCCATAAGTGTAGGAAATATATGAATTCTCGTATATCGGTGAATGTGCATATATTTGTGACTTTATGTACACAGTCTGTAGGTAGAATATATACTCGTTTTTTACAACTTCCGTTTGTATTTTTGCATACACGGCGGGCACAGCTGGCCACCAAATGAGCTCGTTCAGTAACCATGCGGCGACACATGTGGCCACAGAGACGGGACACAGAACACATTACACAGTGCACACAACCCAATGAGATGATGCACGGAGCTGGCTTGGGTATATTTGCAATGAGTGCATATTGGGGTAGTGCATATTATAGGTTGTGGGATACTTGAATTCACCCAAAATGTATAAAGCATTACCATATATCGAATCTATCGGCACATCAATTTTAATGGAAATTGCGCATTTTTGGACATATTTCCTTTGACTTCAAACATTTCAAATTTCCCAAAAATGATTGAAATAACCACGATCTTTAACTGATATGTTGAACATTATTTATTTATTTACAAAGAACCCACGATCTTTTCATACAAGATACAGCGTAATAGAAGGCTATATAGATCAAACAACTTACATTTCTGATTTCAATTTTAATGATTTCAATTGGGCGAATTGGATCATCCTTAATGTATTATATACGTAAAATTATTTATATTTTTCGCACGAAAACAAAAACTTTAATGATATCACAAACGTGCACAATAAAAAAAATATTGATCGGATAATGTGATAAATGTGCTTTTAAATTTTCTAAATTCAACAATTTACGGAATATATGCCCAAACACACACACACATACACACACAGAAACACTGATCACAGCACAGACACGTTCAAGCACTGATTGAATAGGCCAAATCGAAGTTTGGTTTGAGCTTATGATTGAGATACAATTCGTGGCACTGTGAGTTTCTGTGCTCTTTTTTAGGCTCTGGGGCTGGCGATCGAATCAAACGACACGGAGATATTAAACTATTTTTTTGCGGTAACCATGAACGCGACCACTACGAGCGGTTAGCGACGCCGGCAGAGAAGTCAGCGGCGCGTCATCATAATCACGACGCGTACAAGGACGAGAACGAAGATGAGAACGAGAACGAGGACAAGACGACGAGCTGCGTTGTCGATGTGGATATGGATGTGGATGTGGATGTGGATGTGAATATTGGAGTCGGAGTCGTAGTCGATGGCGACGACGGAGCCCAACCGCCTTTAGAGTGCGAGTGCCGCCTCTTTTTGCGTTTTTCAACCGCGTTGGGTATATAATTCTTTTTCTTGGCTTAACATTTACCACGAGAACCAGTAGCAGTGGTTTTTACTTGTGGTGTCCCAGCAGCGACGTCAACTGCGACTGCAACGTCGCCTTTGTCGTTGCCGTTGCCGATGACGATGCCGATGCCGATACCGATACCAATGCAGACACCAACGCCGACGTGGTAGCGCTAGTAGCAGCGCTGCCGAACCGAAGGCCAAGCCAAAACCGAAACCGAAACCAAAAACGTCAACTACACCACAAGCAGAAAGGCCGCAACGATGTCTTCAAGTTGGTTCCCCAACTACCGAGCTCAGTCCTCCATTCTCCATTCTCCCAACCTCCTTTCCCCTAACCAACGATCCACCGCCAGGATTGGTAGTGGTGAAAAAAAAAGCGCTCAATTTGGGCACTCGCAACACCTTCGCAAGCTCTTAGAGACCTTTAAACAAGGCGTCTGCCACTGGAGCTGGAAGCAAATGGGGAGTGGGGCCAAGGAAGAAAAAAATGAGTTGAATTTCGCAGCTAGAAGCTGCGACTCATTTCTGTGCAACGCTTATGGTATTTCCATTCCTTTTTTTTCGATTTTTTTTTGTTTATGTTTATTTGATGCTTCTCTTCGACGCAAGCAACCCCTAAGACATCTTGGAAGTCTCTGCGACGTCTTTGAATTTGACTCAAGCGAAAGAAAAAATCTCAATGCGAACGTATCCGTGGTAAATAAGGCGCTTCAGACTCCCAGACTCCCTGAAGTCCCCACAGTCTCAGCCTTAAGATTGCAAGTCCAAGACGGTGACCAAAAAATGAAACCGGCGCGGCTTTGTGGCGAGCCTTTGCTAACCAGAATGTGTATGCCATCCTAGAGTAACTGAGAAAGCAAATCAGACTGAGTAAGACGGATGCAGCTGAAACGATAGCGAGGGAGAAAGAGACAGCGAGAGAGAGAGAGACAGAGACAGAGAGAGAGAGAGAGAGAGAGAGAACTACACGACGAGAGAGAAAGATATATAGCGCCGAAGTGTGTACGTAGGAAAGGGAGTGCCTGCGTGGGCGAGAAAGAGAGATAGACAGTGAGTAGAACGGTAAAAATCTTGCGGCTCCCATTTGTGGCCAAAGACGAGGCTATATTTTCTAGCTAGGCGCTCCAACGCAAGACTGTAGCGCCTCGAATTGGGCGCCTTGAGTGAAAAATTGCAGCGGTAACCACATGAGTGTAAGAGTTCCCTCCCTAAACTTGCACACACACACAGGCACGCACAGAAAAGCGCATAAAGAGATGGATTCGCTGTTTTCTTTCTTGTCACCAGGGCGGAGTTTTCTTTTCTTTCAGTTTCGGCATATTAACGTTCAACCCTCCTACATTTTGCGGTTTTAGTATGTAATGACAACAACACATGAACACGCGACTTGGAAGCAAGGCAAAGGGCTGGTGGTGGTGTTAGTAGTAGCGGTGGTGGTGGAATGTATTGTCAATCGGCGGTTGCGCAGCAAGCATATTGAAGGGTGTGTGGTTGGCATAATGAAACCGCAAGAATTATTATACGCTGCGGTTGAATACTATATCAAAATTCTAATGCAGCCGATGGGCAGCATAGCGGCCAACCAAACTGCGACCCGCAGGAGCCAATGAGCGAAGGCGCAATAACATATTGCGCAAATATCTTTTAAAAATGGTCGTCTACTTACCAAAAGCGTGTTCCAAGTAACTTGCACTAATGAAAAACGGGTTTTATATAAAAATTATAAATTAATATAACACGCAGAAGTAGACACCTCCACTGCAGCGTGTCCCTATATAAATTTGTATGGATTGCGCCCAAAGGTTAATCGATCTATCTAATAGCTATACGTTTTATCCTGTCCTTCCGTTTGTATGAACACATCGAGCTATTTCTAGAAAAATGTCGGTAATACGTTCAAAATTTTATTTGTAGTATGTGTATACTTATTAACTATAAAGTGACCTAGTACTCGCACATAGGACGTTTGAACTATATTATACTCGCACATAGGAAGTTTGAACTACAAGTATATTATCACTGGGCAGCAAACTGTATAAAGTTTAATACTTTAACGACTATGTATTAAAAAAGGGGTTTAAAGGGTTAAAACTTAATTTAATCTACATACCAGCTCATAAAATCCAATAGCAGAAAGTTTAAAAACGACAGGCACAATGGCATTCCTAGATCGACACTAATTTACATATAATACATATTTTATATTAATGGTCTTACAAATTATACATTTGTTTAGCTGAAAAGTGTCACCTATTTTTTCTGTCATTTTCTATGCATTTTTGCATTTTCCAACTGACCTCATGTTTCATTTATACAAAAAAAAAACAAAAGATAGGTCGAATTTGTAGAAAGGGTTTTCTATACCTGCTTAGTAACTGAGTAGAACTTAACTTATTATAGAAAAAGAATGACCAAAACTATAACCCATCAGGACGTCACACGAAGAACAAGTTGGCTTTGAGTTTTGATTAAATTTTTAATTTGAAAATTGAAAAATTTTGCAAATTGTATAAGAATTTTTTAATTAAATTTTTATTTAGAATGATTTCAAAGTCTGTATTGTTTTTTTATGCTACTAACATAGCTTTTTATTTCATTTTAAAAAAGCAAGGGCTTACATAGAGAATCAGCACAGTACCTAAGTACACATCCTGGTACTCCATCTGGGCCTGGTGAATAACTTGGCTTGATTAAGTTAAGTTCGTTAAGTAACGAACTTTCCAGGATCACAGGACTAAAAATGCAGTTAGATTTCGGCAAGGTATACGGATAAGGGGAATTTGGAAGAAAGTTAGAAGATGAATAAGTAGTTTGGAAGAATTCTGCAAAAAGATCGGCTGAAGCCTGATCTGTATTTGCTTTCATGTCTTCATAAGAAACAGATGAGGGAAGTAAGGAAGTTTTTCGTTTAGTATTGACAAAGTTGTAGAACTGCCTATATCAGTTTAATATTAATTACTAAAATATATAAAAAAAAACTGATAAACATGATAAACATGATAAAATTGAATCGCTTATTAATTACCATCAAGAATATATTTATATATTCATACTTTAAAATTTTTTACATAAATTAAAAAAGGTCGCTTTATTAAAAAATCTTTAAGCAAAGTGGAAACACGCCATTTTTGGCTATAACTAATAAAAAGTTATTGATAATAACAAAAACCAATTTCAACAGCTTTTATTAATCTAAAAAATTGTCTGCTAATGACACATAACTAACAATTTATAGGGCTATTTGAAGTTAAGTTTCTAAGTCAGCTTATAATATTTTTAAGTTGGTCTCTTAATCTTAAACTGCCGAGTAACTTCAGTTCAGGTGACCCATTGGCCAGAGGCTCCTACAATTAAACAATCATCAGTTTTCGAGTTGGATTTGGTATTCTATACAGACAATTTGATATAATATCATAAATACTTGTAACTAGAAGTTTCCTCAAATAAGGGTGGTCAGTCAATTTGATTTAATTAATCAAATAAAAAACTTTAACAATTTTCATTTTTTAATTTAAAACATTATTTATTTCTTTTTTCAACACTAATACTTTAACAATATTATATAAATAGCCACTATTTCATTATGTATTTATACTTCAGTTATATATTTCTACATTAACACGAACATAAGATTCCCCTTTTTAATTTTTTTAATAGGTTTGGGGTAAGTTATTCTTGAAAACAATAAACTAGTACTAGTAATATCTAGATAAATTAGAAAATTTTTGCCACAGTTCCAAAATTGTAAAGATGTAAACTTCAGACAGGTGTGATACGAGTATCCAGAGTAAATTCAAATCGATAAAGGAAGAGACTCCAAATACGTATGTATACAGATGAACAAAGACTTCTTAAGATATATCCAATTTGTATGTAGGTAATGAAGCAATTGTTTGTTTTTCATTAGTAACCCACAAAAGGATCGGCAAGTAAAAGCATTTGTATGGCTGAATCTTTCGGTTGACTCGTTATCAGAGCCTTGAAGTGGGCCAATTAAAACATAACCCAAATGCGAGGTCCAAGACAAGTAAATAGAAGGCTTTTCAGGCATGAGTGGAACTGATGGGCAGTTCATGGCAAATTGAAACGGCCGATGAAGACCGCGAAGCAACATCCCAACGATGCAACAACGAAATAAAAAATTTAAAAAAAGGAAACCTGAGTAAAACTGTTGACTGATGTTGCACTTACGAAGCTGGTTGGGGCAAGCAGTTGAAACAACAGAAACAAAAGCGAAATCCTTTCCCGAAAGATTTTGTGCAAATAATTCAAGAGGCAGTAAAAAGTAAAGTGGGCGTGTTGTGGGTGGAGGGTGGTGGATGGTGTATGGTGAGTGGTAGGTGGTGTCCTGGCATATACTTTAATGGCCAGCAAAGCGATGACAAGCGACAAAAGCTGTCGGCTGTTGACGGCTCTCTGGCAGCTTCTGTGTGTTGATTTTTCTTTTAATTGTTGCGGATTTGCATTCTGACACATTTGTCAACCTCAACCTCAGCGTTGGCCTCAGAGTCGCGCTACGAGCTTGCGACAGCGGATAAAACACAAAAGGGTTGCCTACAGGGCGTTCGAGATGGGGGTATGACTACGGGTCTCTGTGTCGGTTTGGGATGTGGCTGGGGGTCTCACTACAAGCCTCGTTTGCACAGATTGTATGAAAAGCGTTTATTATTTATTAGCTGACATGTGTCTGTGTGTCTATAAATGTGAATCTGCGTATGTATATGTGTGTGAGTGTGTATGATGGAAGGTGAGGCTTTAAGCCCGTTGGGATAATAATAAACGCCAGGGCTAAGTCATTTGTCAGAGAGTCTCAACAACAACACCTGCAAGCAAGCAGTACATGTATGCTATACATAAGTATGTGTTCCTTCTGCTTGTGTATGTGTGTGTACAAGTGTGTTTTGAGTGACATGTGTCAAAACTGAAAAACTACGCGAATTTGTGTCAAATACCCTTGTCAGCGCGTTTCAAGTGCAAAAAACACTCGAGAAAGCACGTGTTGCTGCAGGAGTTTGGGCAAGAGTTCGAGCGCGACACGGTCAAATATATAAATACATAAACTGGGGATCGCATATCTGTCAGTCCCGAAAGAGTTGAGTTCAGTTTAGTTAAGTTAAAGTGCTCTTTATATATTATGCGGAAATTACGGTGCGACAAATTACCACAGATTCCTGCGCCATGTAGTATGTAATACGAATACATACGAGAATAATAAAAATATATTTATATAGCACAAAATCAACATAGGTCTATTATATCCTTACTAATGCTTTTACTGAGCTCCACATGCATGTATATAGACATAGGGCCACACGCACTAGAAGCAATTCTTAGCTTAGTCTAGTATAAATTCTGCTGCCGACAGCCTTCTTTTTTCATTATCCCATCGCACTATGGGAAATTTGACCATTTTTTTGGAATAAGTTAAAAACTCAACAAATAAGTAAATACTCAAGGCATATCCTATTGGTTAAAAACAACGATGCATCGTTCTGAAATCTGCATCATATATGTATTAGGAGTATAAAAGAATATATATTTGCCGGAAATCAAAGCAATTGTGTTGAAATGATACTAAAAGAAGGTTTTTTTGGGAGAATATTCGCCAACAGTCTTGGTCTACTTATGGTATTCAAGAGCACACATAAAAGTATACCAAAATGACTTATGGGGCCGAAGATTCTTCTCTATCTATCTATCTTCCCTAACTTAAGTAAGTTTTTACAGTCTTATACCTATTTATCCACTTTTTGTGGGTTAAGGGTATCAAAAACGTATAGGCTTATAAAAACTGCTAGCTTCACCCCGACTTCTCACGATGCGAAACTACTTATGAGGGTTGTTCCAAGTATTTCGCAAATTTATTATACGAGTACATATAAAGTTATTGGGGGGGAAAAAATTACCTTTGATCAATGAAAACAAATCATAAAACGCGGTTTACAGCTCCCATGTGTGTAATCGCTGACATTTAACATTTGGGCTCCTTTAAGGCTTATGACTGGCACGTGAGGGTTGCAGAACATAAAAAAATGGCAACAAAAAACAACAATCAGACATAAGTTGAAACAAGACACAGAAACAACCTGTCTACATTCTCGAATATAACATGCGCCGCGGGAATTTGTATTTAGAATAGCTTAACAATTCTTTAAAATGAAAATAAATAGATCCTTTGTTTTGATTTCAGCAAACTTTTACAACCCAGATGACTTCTGAATCGATATGCAATTGTCGACTAAAGAACTGAATAGATTTAAGAAATAAGTCATTAATTGGAATTTCTCATTTACATGTCATTATAGGTAAGAACATATTCTATCCCGATCTGTCGTCTTCAAAGAATGTATTGAATGACATGGGTTTTATTCATATTATGTATTTATCTTCCAAGAGCGAACCTATGGGCTGCGGGTAGAACCTAAAATAATGTCACCCAGAAATATTCTTATATAATTTTTATTTAGCACCTAAATTAAAAATAAAAAAAATTCTCAATCTAGTAGGAAGAAATTATTCATATGTAACAAAACATATTTTTAATCTTATTTTATTTATAGATACAGATAAAAGAATACAAATAAATCACACCATTTTCAAACTTGTAACCTAAAAATGATTTTTTAATTTAAATCGTTCAACTCAAAACATTAAAACTGCAAAAAAATTCAAAAATTTTATTTACCGATGCTTACTGGTGGGAATGCATTGTAAATTAGCATTAAGGAATTAAAACAACGTTTCGGTAAACGAATCATTAAATCTATTGATTGACTGGTTCCGGGATCAAAAAATATAATAAAAATAAATAAGTGCTAGTACTCTGCTATTGAGTAATGTACACATCTCATCGAGGGTTTCTGGGTTCATCTCTTGAATTAGTAATACTCAGTGCTAAGAAAAATAATTATAATAAAAAATTAAATTGACGTATTTTATTGACTTGTTTTAGACAGTGTACACACAACATTCAGTTGTATTGTCGTACTCGTATGAGTATGAATGAATAAATGTGAACACTCGTATAAGTATAGCTTTCTGTATTTCGAAATAAAAAGATCGAAATGAAAACCCATAAAAACAGGAAACTTAAGTGCAAAAAGTGCAAACTTCATTGACTTGATTGTTGCGTGCAACGCATAGTTAAAACCCATATTTGTTTTAATGGTGAGACATGAAAACACACAGACACACACATAAACTCAACCAAAAGCAAAATAGAGGGGCAGCCAATGGTGACAATAATCGTAAGGATAAGGATAATAATAAGTGACTAAGTGAGTGAGTAAGTGAGTGAACACGGAACCATATAACGATAACGTAAATAATGACCAAGCTCTGAACGGGCATAAGAAATAAAAAACAGTAACGGAACACTGGCTGGAAGGGAATGTGGGTTGTAGAAGGAAAAACGTGCTTGATATTCAATAACCGCACCGAACTCTCAGAACTGCCGGAGGACATTACACGGGGTTACGTTGCATACTTTCAGGCGGTGGAGGAGGATGAAATTGAATTGAACGTTTCCGAGCCGACGCTGATGGAAGCCATGTGGGCCAGACACAATGACAGGACACAATACAGCCCATTGGCATGTCCATGACTGACCCATTCAATTAAGCATGAAAAAAATGACCTGAACACCAAAGAAGGGCGGAGACGGCGTTGCAGAGCCTGTCTACGTGCCATGATAGTCCGCCTGTTCATAAAAAAAGGACATCATATGCAAGCACGAGTAGCAGCACTTAAGAAGCCTGCGACAGATATGGGAGCTGCCCGCAACAAAACACGCATCACTTGTCACACATACTTAGCAGACCGAGAGTAAGAGAGATAGAGAAAAAAGAGAGAAATACCAATAACGCGCTCAAAAGGACTCACTTATTGCCATGTCCTGGTGTTGTTATTGAGGTGTAATACAATTTTTCCATGATAGCCATAACAATGCCAAAACGATGGCGAGTGACAAAAAGAGAAAAATGAAAACGCCATGCGAACACAATCAAAAAGGATAACGAAGCAACGTCGCCCTGGTCACATATGGCGGTATTAGTTTTAGCAACAATAGCTGGTTCAGCGTTGACTGGAAGTGGGTGGAGGAGGATTGGTTTGTTCTGCCCCCTGCGTGAGGCATCGCATAAACTTGCAATTGAGCCAATTTGTAAAGTGCGGCAAGCCCATTAACAAGCAGAGGCAACGAGTAACTACTCGTACTCGTTACAGGACAGAGGACAATAGCCAGTGCTGCCAATCGAACATCAGCACCTGCGACATAAGGCGACGACGACCCATGCCCAGAGGCCAAAGCAAAAGTGAAAGCAGTGGTGAAGTCGGATGCTATCATAAAGGCACAGGAGGAGTGAAGGAAGAAAATGTAGTCGTCGTCGGAGATGGAGGAAACTGAAAAAACATTGACGTGACAGACCGGACCAAAAACTTTTCAGTGCGTATCCCTTTTTGGACGCTAGGACGACTACTTTGCATTACAAGCGCCCAAATTAAAATTAAAATAAAGTTCTTTATGCTGGCGATCCTGGACGGGGACTTTGCCTTTTATGCTTAACTACAAAAAAAAATCTAAAGCTCGCACATTTCTCAAAGCCTCCACTTGGCGCTTCTGAAGGTTATAGCCAGCGCACATGCACATGCACACACTCACCCTGAGAATAGCATAGCAAAAGCGTCCTGGATATGCCAGGATACGGGTTTGCTACAGTTGGGCAACGCAGTTTTACAAGCCCACATGCATTATGCATATGTTTGTATATACTATATATACGGTTATATATATACAAATAAAGAAATATATATATATGTAGCGTGCTTTAGCTCCTTCCATTCCTTTTTACAAAAGCACTCAAAATATAATCTCAACTCTTGCACAGTGAAAAAATAGTGCACAAGAGAAAGGTCGATTCGCTGCAAAAATATTCCTCTTTTCTACGTTACAAAATAACGTTACGGACAAGTTTTCGTGCAAGTTTAAGTACAATTTTACGTGCAAGTTAGTCGAAATCTTCTTCCAGCATGAAAAATCACACACAACTTTCTCACAAATCCTTTTCATGCCATTTGCAAAGATGCAAGATTTTGTGCAGGTTTTTGTTATTACGAATATTGCAAAGTAGACCAAACTGAGATTTAATATAAACATTGTGAAACACAACGAATAGTAATCTAAAATGTTGAATTGCTACAACCAATAAAAAACAAGAAGCTTACAAACTATTTAAAATGTTTGATTTGTAGTTTTCTGTTTTGAGACTTGTATAAACAAATATACGCTGACACAGAAATCTTGGATTTTGTAAAGATCACTTAAAACATTGTATATCGTTCAATATCATCAATAGGTGTGTCGATTGTAAGCATTTTCATGTTTTAGATCTACTTGTAAGATAGAGATAGCATACATGTTGTAGAGTGTGAACGGAATATTCTTATACCATATCTAAATTAAATTTATCGTAAATACTCTTCATTAAAAAAAAAAGTTTAATTTTTATTTTTTTTATTATTGCTTGTACATTCTACAAAGTATTTTATAATTTTGAAATTGTTGTTAAAGAAGATTAGAGAAAATCAGTTACACTGCTGCTGCATGCATAGAGTATTTCTAAGCTGAGCACGCAAAAAAAGTCCATTCAAACTTTATTCCTTTTTTTGTTGGTACCAAAGAATTAAAAACAAGGCGCAGCATACAAAAAATAATGTATGCAAGAGTAATACAAAAAGAGTTGAACACAAAGGATAATAATAGCCTTAAGCTACGAATGCAACATAAATTTGTCTTTACTTGACCCGAGACGAAGCTCCAATCCAAACATTGCCAACCCGCTTACCGCCCACACCTACCCAATTTTGTTTTGCTGTTCTCTATGTCTTCGAGTTGGCTTGGAAAAGAGCAAAAAATAAAGTTAAAATAAAAGATACTCGAACTTTACAAATGCATGCACATTAAAGCATCAACCCACGCGATTTACATGTCTATGTGTGTGTACGTGTGTGTGTGTGGATGGGAATTAATCTTATGCGTATCATGTGAACTCTACATATGTTCTGTTTTAGTTTTGTTGTTATTCGTATTCCTATTCCTGGCTTTCGACTCGACTTGGCGTCCTTTGGTCCTTTTTGCCTTTGCTTCGACACTTATTTTAATTTATTTCGTTTTCATTTATAAACGCTTTAAATCTCCTTCGTGTATTTTGTATTTGTCTCTCTTTCTGTCTATCACTTTCTCTCGCTCACACATATTTCATTGCTCTGGGCACTCGAATTTGTAATTAATAAAAATGAACTTAAAGCGACTTTAAACCTTTACAAATGTCGCTATGTACAAATATTTGTCTCGTGTCCTGCAGATATTTTCCAAGCTTTTATTTTAATTGCACATTGAAATTAATATATCAAAACTGACAAAGAAAGGGAATATTAACTTACCTTTTACATACCCAATATACATACAAAACATACAATAAAAAGTTGTGGATCGGATTTACAGTCAGAGTGAAACCTTAATAACGGGATTGTATATTTATCAACAGCAAACATTTGTCCATTTTTCTTCTGTAAATAATTTGTATGATAGTTTTAATGAGTAATACAAAATTGTATGTCTTGATAGGGCTTAACAAGGCTCTGCAATTGTGTGTGTCGAACATAAGGGTGCATCTGCTGTATCAGCTTTTTTAGGATCAGTATTTAAAGAAGCGCACCGATCGCAAAAAGAATTAGAAAAATTTTAATAAATACCTTTTTTTTACTCATTTACCTTTAATTACACTAAGTAGATGTGCCATAAATATGCTGTTCGAAGCTACACAAATGCAGTCCCAATTACCACTATATGGGTTAAGGATTTTTATAGTCCGTTACACTCGACTACAGCACTGTTACTTATTACCAAAATAAAATTGATTAAAGTTGTGTTTATTTATAATGCAGCATTCCAAAGCATTGTCAAACGAATCGTAAAAACAGCAAATTCTTAAAACTTAAAGCTTACAGCTTCGTCATATACTAAAGAGGCATGGGCTTAAATACCCGTGCTTTGTTGCAAATACCCTTATTGTGTTGCGCCAAAGTCGTAAAATTTATATTTATATCATTAATACTTGATACATTGATAAATATTAGACCCTGAGAAATATGTTGAATGTTTACCATCGTTTATTATTTAAGTTAAAAGTATTTTTAGATTTTAGTCCAAACTTAAAAATTGCTGTTATACAAATACATTTTTTTGTCAGTTAATTTTTCAATCAAATAATAGACTTTTTTGTCAAGTGTCAATTCGACCGACAACAATTTATTTATGAAGCCTGGCAACTAGGTAACTTAGAAGACACATGAAACTTAATGTTTTCCAATTAGTACTTTAAACTGCTAGTATTACGAAATGATGAGGGCCATGTTTCATTAATGTCTTTAAAAATTCGTGGAGATATAAATAATAATTTTTAATATTTAAGCTTTTATATTTGTATACAACAACGGTTGTTAGAAACTGTCAACGCTGTGAATTTTGAAAATGTCAAAGTACATTGTAGAAAATAGATTTAGTATTTCACTTTCACTGACCGATTCTAACTCACCTGGAGTACAAGTTGAATAGAGCTGTATATTCTTGTATTGAAAATACGATTGCAATTCCGGGAATTCATCTTCATTATCCTTATGATAACAGTCTTTAAATAGCGCTCCGTATGCTTCTTTTCCCAAGTAGGATCCATGTGTACCAACAATTATATCTAATTTTGGTGGTGTAGTGACTTAAAGACATTGCTTAGATGAAATGCAGTTGCATATTTAACATTTAATAACATTAAAATTGATTATAAAAAAGTTTAAGCAACAATATATACTAAATTAAAACATAAATATACCAATTGTATCCAGGTACGATACTTAAATACTAATTAAACTCATTTTCTGATCGATTCTTTAGAGATTGTCAGCTCGTTGGGGGTATCGTTTTCGTGACAATTTATGTAACCATTTTATACCTGTTGCACACGTCTAGCAAGTAGAAACGTCTATAATGTGGTATTCCCCTGAAGCATTAGACTTGAAGTGTAATGCCGCAAAGCGTTGCCTAGCTGAAGCTAACATTCTCCTCTGAACTCTTCGGCTGAATTATTCGATAAGTCGCGTCACGACTGACCGCATTCAGATCTTTGCAATGAATTATCTTATCTCTATCCTGACGTTGGCTCTGAGCCACTAAATCATTTACATTGAGGTCGTCCTTCTCTTGATTACGGCGCAGAAGTTCCCAATAAGAGATATCGGGATTAAATGAGGATTGGTACTTATGTGGTTCCACTTCTTTTGAGATCTTGGGTATCAGCTTGGCCACCGGTCGGATGTAGTACCCATCTCCGGTAGTACCATTGATCACTTTAAGCTGTGCCAGCCGACACGTTAAATGTGTATCATACTTGGCTACAGATTAGACATGAAAGAAAGGCAACATAAATAAACTTAAAGATAAATCTTTATTATGATATCGAAATGGTTTTCCTAATTTATGATAATCGCTGTGATCAAAGGTTTTTAGATGACTCACCTATAAAATGCTGCTGTTCCCGAAGCTCACGCTCGGGCATCTCCATAGGCATTGGTGTTGGGTAATCATTATGTTCTCCAATCTTTATCTGCTCTCCCATTAGCTTACGAGCGCGGCTAGAGAGTGACTGTTTGCCAGGCACCACATGTTCAAAGCCTGGTGGCGGTGATGCTGCAGATATCGAGGATTAACAAAAATTCGGCGCAATTTATCGAGTACTCACGCATTGGATTACTAGGATCCTCATTACGCCGATTGCAGTCCAATGGCTCCCACACCTGACGAGAGTTGCAAATAGGCTGCCACTGCATCAAATAGTATTGAGATTTCGAAAATGTCACCTGACAACGAATCCGAGTATGAGGCGAGACACAGACACGTCTCTCCTGATAGATTTCCTGATTGGTCCAAATGTCGCTTATGTTATGAAAGTCATACGTTTGATGCTTTAGCGAAACTGCTTTATCATCTATATCCGGTAATAAGGATCTGTAGTGGTGTTGCTCCCATTCGCACATCAGGTCGTGAGCTGACGGTCCAGATGACTTATCTTCTATATTTAAAGTCGCTGGAATTCGCATTGGTGGATAGTAATTTGAAACCAGCAGTTTCTCCGGCTGCAGCAATTTACCAAGCCCATCTACGAGTGGTTTCATCATTGGCCGTGACCCACGTGCCTGCCAATTCATTGGTGGAGTACAGTGTGGGTACATTTGCGTGGAGCTATAAGGGCAGGATGCATGGGCGCGGAACTCATCATAATGACGACGTGGCCGGTAGCAACTGCCTTGACTATTTGATCTAGGATAGTATCTGTTATCCGCAAATGTCGTCGGTTGACGTGGCCAAATGCTACGAAACGGTCTTCGAAGTTCCATGTAAGGTTGAATTCGATTCGCTGGACAATTTTCAGCTTCTGGTATTGACATCGACGTTGGGGGATTTAATGGTGGTGATGACGAATTTACTACTACTTTCTCAATGTATGATACAGGAACTGTTGTGGGAGTGTCTGCAGGTGTCATCGTAGGCGTTAGTGAAGCCGTCGAAGGGGTAGAAAAGAGTGTCAGTGTGGGCGAAGTGGACGACGATGACGTCGGCGGAGGCGTTGAAACTTGCAAGGTCGTTAGCGAAGGAATACTTGCTTTTGGTGGAATAATTTCTACATTATCCAACTGTATGGGTTCGATAATGCCATGAGCCACCACAGATGCCCACGACGGGGTACGCCATGCCGACATGGCAATGGAATGTGAATAGTCGATGGTATCCACGGACTCCAAATTACCTTAGCACTTTGGTATTGCCCTTAAGTCCTTAAAACTTAAAGCTCCACAGCATGAAGCTGAGCCCATCGACCGATATCTAGTCACACTTCGGAGCTTCCGAGTAACCCGACCACCACGTTACTTTAAGCAATTGCTATATCCTTCAGATGTGTATCGTGATTTTCACAAAACTATTACAAGTTATGCTATGAATTTAAAAAATAAAATAATAAAGGATTTGACAGGCACTACAAAGGTAAATTTGTTTGGATTATCTATGAATGTCATTTAAACGCTATATATACAGACTGCTTCGTTAATTATTACAAGGAAAGTATCGCACTGGAAAGCTGAAGTGGTTTATAAAACTTAATTGCAGTAGCATCATTGACACATAATATAATTTCTGTTAAGACTTTATTTGCAATATTTGGAATACGATTTGGAACTGTCGCCAGGTTCAGCTGCAAGCCAATCCTTAAATAAAGGATCCCACATCCTGGCCATACTTGGTAATTGTTTGTAATTTACTTTAGGCATTATATAAGGAAACTTAAAAGAAAAACACCCAATAATAAAGCGCAATCAAAAATTTTAAAATAAAAAAATTTCCCTCAGCCGCTAGTTTAATTTTTTCGTAAAACTCCAATTATCTATATAGCGTCTATATACTATACTCAATAAAATCAATGTTAATAGTTTTAATCACGAAAATGTATACTAATCCCATAGTAAATTACTAGGTTTCAAGCCCTTTACCCATATAAAATGGCTAAAAGTTTACATATCAAGTTTTACATATGTAAATAACAAGGTAGAAGGATGTAAGTCTGATCACATAAATTATACATAGAGTAAGTTTATTTCAAATCAGTAACTTTAATTTTCTTGATACAATAAGTATACATACGTTCATATTATTAATATTGACGTTCTCTTAGTAGATGCTATACGTTTCAGAACAATCGGATAATAGAAGAGAAGGTCTTGAAGAAACATGACGGCAACAAGAAATACAGTATTTATTGTTGTGTGTATATGTATGTACATATAGTACAGTACAGTGCCTGCCCATATCAAACACAAGATGCAGCCTTAGCATTCGACAGAGCATTCTCACTTGTTGTTTATAAATCATTTATACCTTCTTATTGAAGGAATTTTTTCTTTTGCCTCCCATAGGCCACTATCTTCTCCAATGCATCAGGTAAGCTTTAAAGCGTTGCAAGCTTCATTTATCTGAAGTGAACTGCTTAAAAGCTCATCGTTTTACACAAAAACGCCATCTAACGTATTTAATATACAAACAACGCTGTTTTCAGTTCTGTGGAGCATCGAAGCAATAAAACCTTTAATTTATTGCAACTATTGTGTGTAATTAATATTAAACCAATTCAATTGTTTTTATTCATTTAAACAATAACAACTTTAAACTGTCAAACCTTCAACAATATAGTATATAATATAAATCCATTTCTGTTGGTAAAGTTATCTACCTTTATTTATGTATATAAACTGTCCTTATGCAGCCATACAAGAAAAATGTATGTACATATGTATGCTTTAAGATATATTTTAATATATATAATGAATCCATATAATAAAGTTACTTTAAGCTTCTCGGTTACAGTTGAAATTTTTAAGAAAATTACTATATTAAAAATATCTACACCATTAAAACAGAAGAAAACATTTTAATTAGAATTATGTTATAACACAAATTTTAATTATAAGAAATAATAAAATAGAAAAAAGAAAAAATAAATAATTGAAATAAATTCAAAATAATTTAAATGAGTGTCTTTTCCATTCTAATAAAATATAAAAGGAAGTGCATGTGGTAAACGACAGAAGATATGAGACGCATAGTGCTGGAAAACGCTGCGGAATTCTCTTTCAGCTGTTCAAATTTCGCCGCAGCAAGACTGCGTTTACCTACACTTTGATAGTATTGATATACAAAGATACCTACCTACATACATATGTATGTATTTACATATAGACATACACTTTCTTTCAACATGAAGATATTTTAACACACAATAATTACAAACTTTTTTTTACCATTTTGAACAAGAAATATATAAAACATAATACACTAGTAAAATGGTTTCACGTGAATGGTAACAAGACTTACGGTTTCAAAGTAATGACAGAATAAAAAAGAAAAAAATAATTATATGCATATTTAAAACTAAAAGTTTATATATGCTCTAATTAGGGAACAGCTGGTCAGAATACTTTTAAAAAAAACGTACAAATTTAGATACTGTAACGCAGCAGCAGTACTAAGACTGGCGATTCCCTTTGAGCGCTCCCCCCGCGTGTTTCGCTGTCGCTATCAACAAGTTATTTCATTGATTTATTAAGCATATATGTATGTATTCGCATAAATGCACATGCATTGGTTATCGGTTTCACTGACTTACCCAACTTGGAGCTTGCTGACGTAGTTATCATCGGCATCGTCATCGTCGTCACATTGAGTAAGGGTAAGGTCTGTGAGAAAGATAGTGACAACAGTGGCGATAAGGAGAGGACAATATGTCTGGGACAGCCGCAGTGTCAGCTGCGGTCGGTGGGGAGAAGAATTTGTTGCTTGGCCTCAATAAACTGCGATCCCAGGGCAAACTAACAGATGTAACGCTTATCGTGGAGGATCATCGATTTAAGGTTTTATTTAGCATATTTAATTTTAAACAGAGTTCCTCAATCTATAACATTTTGAATCTGTTGCAGGCACATCGCGTTGTATTGGCGGCCAGTAGCGATTATTTTTGCGCCATGTTCGCGGACTGTGCCATGATTGAGTCTCGTAAGGAAGAGATCACATTATATGGCGTAACGGCGCGCTATGAGCCGCATTATATTTTATATATACACATCAATGCTAGAGCTGAATGTCGACAACGTAGAAGAGACACTCGCAGCGGCAACCCACGTTCAAGTGAAAGAAGTCATTGAACGTTGTACTGTGTTTTTGGAGCAGAAGATTAGTATGGAAAACTGCCTGGCCATAGCTAGCATGGCTGAAATTTATAGCCAACTGGCGCTCGCAGAACGTGCTTACCGTTATATATGTGCGCATTTTAAGGAGTTTGCTGCCAGCGGTGATTTTAAGGATGTGAAACTTGAGCAGCTACATTTCATATTATCCAGCAACTATCCCATTGACGTAAGCGAATTAGAGCTGGTACGACTGCTCTGCAGTTATGGACTGGAACAGCAGCTGGACGACAGTGCGTTGCGAGAATTGCTGCGGCTTATCAAATGGCAGTACATCTGTTACGATGAGCTCAAATCGTTGCTTAACTACTCGCTGGTCGAGGAGTATCTAACCAACTTGAAAAAAGCAGCAGTTGCAGCAGGAAGTCGAACGATGAGGCGCTCGAGCAGTGCCAACAGGAACAGGGACCTACTAATATGCGCGGCATGGAACTAAGTTTACTCAAAATTGGCGGCTTCGAGTGTAAGGGTCTCACAAATGAAATTATGTGCTTCTCGCCAACAAAAATGAAGTGGTACGAGTTAACCTCCATACCACACCTTGACCAGTGTAAGCAATTAAACTCCCAATTCCCTGTTATAGTCTTATTTGAAATAACTTATTTTCTGTAGGCAATTTTGGTACCGCTGTTCTTAACAATGAGCTTTTTATTGTGGGCGGTGCTTATGATGTCTGTCTCAAAGAATATATACATCCCTTTGGGTTTCGCTACTGCCCGTTGCGGGATTCCTGGGTAACCATAGCACCCATTCAGTTGGACCGTTGCCGCTTCTCGCTAAACGCTGTTGGTAAGCAGCATCTTTACGCCGTCGGTGGCATCGTTGAGCACGACGACAATTCTGAAGAGGCACTACGTCGAATATCTAATGTGGAGCGTTATGATATTATCAGCAATACGTGGACTTATATGCCCAGTCTGCAGGAGAATCGCAGCCAGCATGCAGGTGTCGTTGTCGGGGACAAGCTCTACATATCCGGTAATTTATAAAAAAAAAACCGAAACACGTTTATTATTGCCCTCTCAAATTATGATCAAGGTACCATCTATACGGATTTACATAAATTGACAAACAACTTTGATTTTCTATGTGGCATAGACGGACTTTAATGCCATATAAAGTCCACTAATTTAAACGTAATCTCTGCAGTTTAAGTTTAATAAAACTTTTCTTTTGATTTTATGACAGGTGGCATACACCTAGCCAACATATTGTCCAGCATGTGGTGTTTCGATACGAAGGGGGAACGTTGGCAGGAGTTGGCGCCGATGCCAACGCCATGTTGTGACCATGTACTGGTGGCCATTGACAATCGCATCTATGCCTGTGGCGGCTGGCATGAGACGCTTAGGGAGCTGCGCGTTCTCGTAGAGCATATCTATGCGTATGACATAATAAATAACACGTGGAGCGTGGAGACTAAAATACCCGCACCCAAATTTTATTCGGGTATCACATCAATGCGCCGTACCATATTTTTTGTGGGCGGACTGGACTCCACAGAGTCAATCGATCGCGCTAGCTCTGAGACAATGGCATATGATTTAGACACCGGGAACTGGTGGCATCGTAAGGATTCTTGGGACACGCCCAATGATGTCTGGGAATCGACATGCGCCGCCATTTATGTACCGAGCTTTGACTCCTAAGCCTGCACACCAAATGTGCGTACGAAGCTCCACGAATTTACGAAACTTCTGATATCAATAAATATTATATTATATTACATGCATACTCGTATATAAAAAAATACCCCATCCATGCTTGTGATTAACGTAAATTTGCGTTTCCATGTTATTACTGTGCAGTGAATAATTGTGCCAAAAAAAGGGCAAAAATAAAATTGTTATACCATTTTGTTTCCACTTTAGGAGATGATGATATATACAGGATACTTTTTGACAGAATAAATTGTTTGTATTTCAATCTAATGTGTTTTGCCAAAAGATCGGCGAATAAAACGATCGAACCAATGGCTGTTACTTTATATATTTTTGGTAAACTGTTGTCACATACATGCATACATATACTGGTAGACACATACATATGCAAATAGACTATTCTAAATTAATCGTAAATACATACATAGGTAGCAATAAAATCGTAAGTGTCAAGTGACAGAAAATGCTTACAAGGTACACACAAACAAGCAACAGAGTTAAAACTAGACGCTTAAGCGTCGCTAAAGCAGTTCCGATCTAATGGGTATGTCTAAAAAAAAAATTTTAGATTAAACAGTTACATTTATAATTACAATTAGCGTTACAAATTAAGATAAAGTTACACATATACAGTTGAAAGTACACAGCTTATAGTTACAAATGCTGAACCACTCTATTAGGCTACGTGTTTTGATGCGGCGCTATAACAACCCAGCCATCGTTTTCCACGGAGTCACTACTGGATATATAACCAGGGGCTTCCTGACTGCTGTTACTATTACTACTAATAGGTAGCTGGAGACGTGGATGATTGTTTGTTTGGTGCACAGCCGGTAGCTTTTCCCACTGCTGTTGCAGATTGTTATAGAGGCTTTGGAGACCCTCCTGCATAAGAGAGTTAGAATTAGAAAATAAACATTCTACTTGTATTTAATTAATTTTTTGTACCTTGTCTTTGATTTTGCGTAACAGCTCCTGTTTCTGTTCGCGCTCAATTCGATCCATTTGTAAAATCAACTTCTCCTTAAAGTCCTGCGCGTAATACAGATTAGTATCCACACTTAAATACTCCTTGGCCATGTGGCGATGATCGCGGTAGATCGCTTGTGATTCGGCATTGTTCGATATGGGCGGCTCCGGTTGCAGTTCGGGATCTAATATCTCGGCTAATGATTGCTCTGTGCAACCACATCCAGTATCCACATCCACATCGGCATCCTCATCCTCGTCCGCACAATCTGTCTTGTCGTTGGTGTTGTGCGCGTTACCAAGCAGTCCATGTATATTATTTTGGTTGTTATTACTGTTATTATTATGGTTGTTATTATTATTGTTGTTTGTATGGTCTTTGGTGTTGATGGTGGTGGTGGTCATGATCACCGGCTTCGCGTCTGTCACTGTCAGCCGTTCTCTTCCATCGTTTTTGGCTGGAAAGTGAAACATACGCAATAATCCTTTAAATTTATCCAGTATATGGATACAATATCATAAAATGAATGTCACAAATCTGCACAGCTACATAGTTTTCAATAGATATTTAACGTACTATAGATGATCCAGCAACTGTGTAGATCGCTTGTTTGCTTTGTGGTAATCAAGGCGCGCGTATCACACATATTGATCGAATAAAGAATGGATTAACTAGGATAATTAATGGTTCTAGTTGAATGCTATCTATGCCCGAGCCTTATGCACACGTCAAGATCATTTTATGCCAGGAATAGGAAGAAAACCGTATATAAAAGTTAATAAGACAGTTAACACTATAGTGCAACCACCATACGGCAATTCTCGATTCTAACTAAGAAACGAGTGAAAAACTTATACTTTGTCGAGCAAATGGAAATAAACGACATAGTCGCGATGAGCGAGCAATTTTCTCAGTGTATGTGTTTGTGTAAATATTATGTGAGTGTGTGATTCTGTGTGTGTGTGTTTGTGTGGGACTGTGTGTATTTTGTGATGACGTGTTTTCCACACGGATTTGCTTGTTGCCTTTCCTCCGAAAATTGGAAAAACAAACAATAAACTACAGTCATACAAAGAACATAATTTTCTGTCGTTTTTATGCACCTCTCGCCTTTTAAGTATTTTCTTTCTTTTCTTTCTTAATTTTTTCTTAATATTATTTTTTTTTTTTTTTATTCTAGTTTTATTCAGGCTCTGTCTAATTACACGTTAAAAATAGTATTTAATATATTTGCAGCGTTCTTAGCTTTTCCTACACAAAGAAATACAAAATTGTGATTGAAACGATTGCAATTTTAATTGAAAGGAGTCAGGCTGGGAAACAATATCAGACACCCGGCAGCGACGATAGCAACAGTTGACGATCTTTCGCGCGGTGCGTTACTTGGGATTGCAGTAACATTGCGACACTGAATACGGCGCAACGGTCAAACGTTGACTGAGCGTACGGGGATCACCGTGCCGTTGTCGAAAAGTTGTATCCGATTGAATGGTCGGGCAAGCAACAATAAGAGGAAGCATCGCTAGCCATAGCTGGCAATATCTTAAATAATGAGCATAACCCAAGAGAGTCGCCATTCGTCCGATCGTATCGGCTTGAAGACCTAGCTGCTCCTTACATTAAACATTTCTCTCAACATTTGATGAATAATGCACCTGGCATGCGGTTAGGAAATCTCCCCTGCAAGAAAATGCCAATACTGCCCTCTGGGGGCCAAAACAAAAATATTTACTTTGTGCCAAGATTTCTCGATTTCGCCTGCTGTCGATGCATTTAATGGGCACATACCACAACACAACAGAAGACAAAACATAGCAGAACAAATACAAGGACAACATTATACGATGCACCTCGTGAAGCATATGAGAACATTTATAACAATCTGTCTGTGTTTCAGTAAGAGAGATGGAGACAAAGAAAATGACTCGCATATGTCGCTTCTCCCTTTTCCGCTTTTCTGCTGGTGATGTCGTCCGCGCGTCTATTAAGTAAAATCTTTTGCTCTTCTCACTTGTTTCTGTTTATATAAATTTGTATATATACATACATATGTACATTAATATACGTGTATATTTACAAATACATATATATTTATATTTGTATATACACAAATGCTGATACATGTGTACTATATGTACGAAATCAAAATACAAGTGAGATTATTGCCGAATGACTCATTGGTTCATTGAGTTGGCTCTTCGGGGGGTGGGGTTGGTTCAGAGGCAGAGTACCGCTAGCCTGGGGCGACTGTCGGGCTCGTTATGTGTGCGTATCTCTAGCGTGTCTCGGCCATTAGGCGATTTGCTTTTTATACCCTAGCAGAGGGTATTATAAAATTGGAATGTAGGATGACGCACTCCGAGATCGTGAAGATGAACTGAGTTAATTTAGTTACATACGGCATTTTCTTTTTTTTAAGTGATTCATTGAAATTTCATATACATGTTTTATTAAAATGTAAGTAGTAAGTATCTATGTGGAAACCGAAAGATTAAACAATATAGTTTAATATAAAATAAGCAAAACTTTCATTGTAGAAAAGTATATTTTTTTGTATATAAAAAACCCAGTACCCTTTATATTGGCTGGCTATGTGGACACTAATGAAGTCTAGATTTAAAAAATATACGTGGAAGAGTGTTTACCGCCCAGAACAATTTTATTTCTTTATTTATAGTCTTCTATCAAATTGAAAAATGGGTAAGACGGGGAGTTTTACGTTTGGGCAAATGTATGTAACAGAAAAACGGGCGCATCTCTGATGCCATAAGCTATATGTGTATATTCTAGATCAGGATCGATAGTGGAGTCAATATAGTCATGTCACGCCTCTCTGTCTGTCCGCCCGTCCGTCTTATTGAACGCATAGATCTCAGAGACTATAAGAACTAGAGATACCAAATATGGTATGGAGCTTCTTGAAGACTGTATTCAGAGAAAGTTTATTTAAAATTTTAAAATTTCATCCCCGCCGAGCTTAAATCACATTTTTCAACCGGTTGTTTTCATAATTGTTACTAATATTGTGTACTATAATCTAAATTTATCCTGTTTGATGCCCATCAGACGATACCAGAAAATAATCAAGAATCGTTTTAACATTATTTTGCGCTGAGCTTATGAGTTAGGGCCTTGCCGAATTCGGGTACATTCGTCTACAGCATTGTTAGTTGTTTGATCTTATTTTTTTGTTCTTGTTCTGCGAAGCGGTAATTTGCGGGTGATGAAGGTGGAGGCGGCTGTGGTGACGGTGCATGTCATGGCTATAAATCGGCCTGCCAGCCAGCCAACAAGTCACAATACGATAATTATGCAGCGCAATGTGCAGCTATGAGTAAATATAGTTTTTTTGATTGGATATAGACAATACTTCGTTTTGTTTGTTACGTTTTCAACCACTTGTCGCATGTTCAGTTCACATTTAATAATTAATATTAATGGCGGTTGAAAAATTTGACCAACATTCATAACTATAACGTTATCTGAATGTCAGCATTGTTACCAATATGCGACATTTTCAAAATGTTAAATCAAGCTTTTTACTGGATTATCAGACGCAATGAATAGTATAAATCACACTTTGAACATACTGAATACTGTTCAATAATGTTATGTACGAACACGGAATTATGAGTGTATAGATTAATTTACTCAGAATTTAAAATGATAATTTTGAGCTATTTCTGTAAGACCCTTATGGACCGACAGAAGTTGGATTTGACATAATTCTTTGTTTTTAATCTACAGATTATATTTTAAAACATTTTTAAAGTATTTTTGACCAGCCTCAGATTGTGTATTAACAGATTTACATATTTGCGAGCATAAAAATTTTTCAATATTTCAAAGCCCAATGTTTAAAATTAATTATCTAACTTAAAATAAATTATATTATAAAATATAATTTAAGTCAAATTTTTTGCATTAAGTTCGTTTTCAATTGATAATGATTTTTGATAATTGACGATAAAACATATATGGGTAAAAAAATTCATGGCAACAATAATAGAACGAAAGAACCTTCATTTTAAACGTCTCGGGACCTAAGAAATAACAAACTCATCAAAAAAAGCTCAACATATCATTATATATGTTTTAGCATCCATTGTATCCTATTAATTGAAAAGGGTATAATAGAAATTACTCTTCACTATTTTGCTATTACATGCAGACACCTTATATTTATAACGTTGATGGCTTGAGACATTAGCAATTCAAAAACGCTTTAAAATTGTTGTTACATAATGAAAACAACGTAGCCACTAATTAATAAAAATCGAGCAATTAATTGAAAAACGGTAGGCTAAGAGCAAGATGAGAAGCGCATTGTTTACATATGATTAAGTGTTCCTACTATTATAGCTGTTGCTCTTCCTGCGGTTGGTGCGTCATTCTGTCGACCCCAACAGCTGCCGCATGGTACATACATAGATTGGAATCGCACAGAATGGCAAGCTGGCAATGCGCTAAGCTATTTGCAACAACAACAAAAAACTACAACGAGATCAACAACAAGAACAATTTACATGCCACAATCATGCCCATCCAAAAGAGTGTGATAATGTGCGTGTGATTCACTCGCATAGACAACTAGACAATTTGAAAACTAGACAACGAAGACGACAGCGACAACAGTTGCGATCAGAAACTCACCATGCGAACTACTGCTGCCTTCGCTGCGATTCACATCAAACCCATTCTGCAAATATATGAGAAAATAAAAACCGCATTATTTTTAAACTCTGTTTGAAGTAAGGGCTGTTGTGACGCACCGCTTCGACATCTAGGGTAAGCTGTTTCATTGGCCTGCTGGCCTTTTGTATCATGTCATTGCGTATGGTTTCTTGGCGTTTAGATGCCTCCGCCGATGATGTCAAGTTGAAGCTATCGTTCTGACTTTCACTACTATCCTCCTCGGGTATAGCATCCCAGCGATTACTACTGCTCATATGGAAAAGTCCATTATTGTCAAGTTGACCCGAGTTAGTGGGCGTTTTTTCTGATGAGGTATTTTCGGTATAGCATAACCCAGTTCCAGATTCAATCTCATTCACTGTTCTGTGCACGTTAGTAGGTGTCAGCTGAGTGGATGTCACGCTCATCTCGCTGGAACTGTGACTTAAACTGTCATATTGCGCGGCCACCGTGCCGTCGCCTTCTTTGGTTACAATCTGCATTAAATAAAACATTAAATGCTTGGATATCATGTAGGTTCTTATCAATCTTACCTGTTGATTCACAAACGCGTATTCTAACGCTTTATCGGCACCAACAAAGTCTTTAATAATCTCATTCATTACACCCACAATATATTTCATTGAGGGTCTGTCCTCTGGCGCCGTTTTCCAACAGTCCGTCATCAGTTTCTCAATATGTTGAGGGCAGTTATCTAGCAGCGGCGGACGCTCGCCTACACCGTCCAATATCAATAATTTACTTGACATAATCTTTCAAGACCGCAAAAACTCACTCACCCTTGTATATCTTCCACTGTATAGTGTAAGCATTGTCAATATCCTTAAAGGGCTGTTTTCGCGATAACACTTCCCACAGCACAATAGCCCAACTAAATATGTCGCACTTTTCAGTGTATTTGGAGCCCTCGAAAACCTGGTAAAGTATATATTTAATCAGAGGAATTCAAGTAATACAGTTGTGTACATGAACATGTAAACATGTTTCAATAGAATATAAAATAGATAATTTAATATCAAAAAAACAGATATTTTTTTCAAGTGATATCGATTTTTTGGCGCACACGCAGCTTACGAAATTTTCGAATGACCAGGCGTTTTCAGTGCGGCGCCGAAAACAGAGAATTATTTATAGAGAGTGTGTATGTGAGCGAAGCTCCGTTAAAGTGGCTATGGGACAGACCTATATGTTAAGAATACCTTGTAGTCGGGTACATTTGAGTACAGAATTCTTAATTGTTTTAAAACGTTTTCATTATCGAAATTTATTACAATGTATGTTTAATATTTATTTAATATATACTTGCGTGATCGAGAAGAAAAAGATAAAATGCTGCCTGGAGGCAAAATCAAACAAAGAAACTACAGTAAAATCTTTTTTTACACGGTAGGTACGTTCCTAAGAAAACCGTGTAGATCAAACTCGTGTAAAAAAATACACGATTCATATGTAAATTTGAGGATCTGTTCCACAACCTATAAAAATCATGTAAAATGAAAAAATTCAAATATTTTCTTAAAAACCGTGCAAACAAAGTGATATTAAACTTTATTGAAATTATATATTTCGTCATTATCAAGCTGATATATTAAATAAAAAGGGGTTTTCCCTTTTTTTTGGTTCCAAATGAAGTTGGCAGGGATGTCTAGAGGGTATTTTCCTTAAAGTAAAAAAACCTTGAAGTAGAGTTGCCACTTGGATGATATCTAATACTGCAGAAAATCATGTACAATATTAAAAAAAAATTTTGGAATTCGTGTTAAATCAAAAATTACGTGTAAAAAATTTTTTAAATCTCTTCTTGACGAACCGTGTTATTTCAAAATCGTGTAAAAAAAGATTTTACTGTATTTGAGATATTTGTAGATACATAGCTAAAATGAATTAACGTTTCTAACTATGAAAAAAAAAAAAGCCCCAAATATTAATGGGAACCGTAGGAATAAATCATTATGACAATAAGCGTTAAGCTCAAACAAAAGTGATTAAAAGTTACCCAAAATTTGCACAATTTATTCGCCTCTTTCTTTACAATTTTAATGGGTCTAAATATCATGTGATATGCACCACATAGCCATATTGTCCTTTAATTGCATGGTAAGGCTCGCTTTTCATACACTACATGAAACTATGGCATGATAAGACTATGAACTGTGACATCTTGTATTAAATAAACCTCTACAGTGGAAAGTGTTTGGTTATAATCTGCACTTTAACTAAATATACCTATTTATATAATAATATATATTATAGGAAATTAACAGTAATACATTATGAGTTTATAAATGTGTTGAGCTATGTAACAACGCTCGAAAAAAAATAAAGAGTGATATCGAGTTCTATTAAATAATCGTTTCATTAAGTTGATAGCATTTGCTATCATATCGTCTTAATTTAATTAATTTGTATTGATTTTCTTATCCCTTTATTTTATAATCTTCTAATAGGGAGTCCTTGAGCACAAAGAAAGAAAGAAAGGAATGGTATCTCTCACCCTGACATACTACAACGCAATCATTCGTAAAAGAAATTTGGGTTTTTTTTTTATTACCTCTGGCGCCATCCAAGCTGCGCTACCGCGATTATTTGTCATCATGGTTGACATGTCTACAACAGTGCCAAAATCACAAATCTTCAAATTGCGCCCTTTGTTAGTCAGCAATAAATTGAGTGGCTTAAGATCGCGATGTATCAGTGGTTTCGGCGTCATTCCATGCAGGTAGGCGACACCCTAAAAAAAGAATTATCCAAAATTTATCTTAAATTTCACTTTTCAGACAAGAATATGTAATATAGGTACCTCCGCACACTGGCGTGCCCAACTCATTGCATGCGCCAAGCTGTAAGCGGGTTTCACTTTGCCGTGCAGAAAATTGTGCAACGAACCGCCCTCAGCGTATTCCATGATTAGGTATGTGGCTTGCTGATATGACGAGATGCCGTGAAGTGCAATGATGTTGGGATGCTTGGCGCGCGACAATTGTTTGACCTCCTTCTCAATATCCTTTTTTTCGGCACTGGCAAAAAACTCCTTTACGGCTACCAGCTGATTCCGCCACATAGCTTGGCACACAACTCCATATGAGCCATGGCCGACTTTCTGTTAAGACGAAGTGAGAAGGTAGAGGACAGTACAGTTAGGTTAATAGATAACCTCACCTCGCCAAGCGCGATCTCGCCAAACTCAACATATGCAGCTTGCAGTGCATCTTCTGGAACGGTGGCCATTATCCGCCGCTCCCTACGTTTTGTTGATGCTGTATCGAAAACTGATACTTATCCTGCTTGAAGAGTTTGCCTCTCGCTCTTGTTGGCCCGGGTCTGTTTTGCAGCCTGCTTTGCTTATATCGACCAGCAATGAATCGCTGCAAATGCGAACGCTGCGCACATCGCATCAAAGGGCTTACTGCGGTTGTTGGCGTTGACCCCAACTCTACCATTGGCGGCCACAGCAGATAAAGTGAAGCTTACTATTTTATTTCGCGATGTAATTGAGTTCCTTGATTTTAAAAACAAAAATTTCTCATTTCCTTTATATCGTTTTTGGCCTTTTCGTTTGTCGCTGTCTGGATAGTGGTTGAGATCAGCAAAATTGTTATCGTTTTTGCCGATAGTATTGAAAATATATTTTGTTGCCATCACAAAATATCGCGAAAGTCTTAAAACAATTATATTAATGCAGAATATCTTTGTGCATTTATGTATTTATCTTGATTTTTAAAGACTTATATATTTATATATTGGTTATATTAACTGTTAGCTATAGTGGGACATATCAATAATATCTAATATTTCACTAATTTATTTACATATATATATTTTTTGTTGTTTTTTTTCTACTAACTGCTGCAAATATATATAATAAGATTTAATTATATTTTTTTACCGTATACCAACTATACCAATGAAATTATCACACATAGATTATAAACGCCTTCGTTCAATACAAAAAAACAACAATATATTTACTCGTACAAGCACTTTTTACATATTAAAGAGATTTTTCTTGTGATTTGATTTAGAATAACTAAATTAAACTACTTTATACAATTTTTCCATATATATATTTTTTTTAATTTCATTAAGTCATATCACATAGAAGATTTAAGCTATTTCGAAATAAATATTAAACTGAAAGTAAAAAGCGCAACAATATGTAAATAATATTTAAAGAAAACATAAGTTTAAGCAGAATTCTCCAAATATATCGTATAAAACATGTTTAACGAAATTGACTACTTACTGCGAAAGTATGCTTTTTAATAAATGGAACGTAATCCTATTAATGTATTATGTATCGATTATGTTTCAATCATACTCGAATAATATCGATTTCCTACGCACTTGATATATCGATGTTATTATCCATCCCTGACTCATACGTTCAAGCGCTCGCTCGCCAAGCGGATGCAATTTCGGAAAAAAGAGTATCATATTTTGTTATTTTTTTTCCCTGCCATAATACACTGCAAATGCAAACAAATAAGTTAACTGTGTTTTGACATACACACATATAAATATTTGTGATAACACCAATCAATTACTACAAGTGTGCTGCCAACCGCCCGCGTGAATCGGAATCGTGAATTGTGCGTGTGTAAATTTTGCTGCCAACAAAAAAGGCGAGAAAAAAGTGCGTCTAAATATATGAAAAGAAAAATTGTGAAGGTTGTGGGTGGTGGTTTAGAGGAACAGCGGTGATCAACGGCAACAACAGCAGCAGAATTTGCCTACAATTTTGCCAAAGTGTTGCAGGCGACGCCGCCAATTAATGCTCGTGTGGCCACATTTGTCGTCGCTGCGACACCGCCGCAGCCATTGATGCCGATGCCAGTGTCACTACAACAACAACAACGATAACATAGCAATAACAAATGCAACGTGAAAGAAATTAAATGTAGTTATTTTTTTTTTTTTTTGCACACTGCATATTGACAACGTCTATTGGAATTGTTTTATTGTTGCTTTTATTTTTTCCTTGTACCTTTCTTTCTCTTGTAGTTTTCATTGAAAATGAACGAGTAAAAGCAAAATTCATGCAGTTACCAATGCATAAAAAGAAGAAGCATAGCATGGCTGCTGCTGTTCCTGCTACTGCGTTGTCTCGGCGTAGGAGCAGAGAGTTAACCTCATCAACATCATTGTCATTAACATCCTCCACCACCATTATATCCATCTTCTCCACATCTCTTCTTTGTTTAGGATGTGTGTGTGTATTTTTTTTATCCGTACGCGCCAGTTAAGGAAGAGGAAGCGCTACCAAAATTACTCTGATGTACCTCCTCTCTCTCCTTCTCTCTGAGCGCGTGCGTGTGTGCGTTTAAATTCACATTCATTGCCTGCTAGCTTAAACTTTGTTTATGCCGCGTTTTTAACACTAATCCTAATTTAGTTATCGGCTTTTAACCGCTTTTAAAGGAAATCATAGGCGTCTACAACCCATGGACCAATTTACAACTAACATTAAGAACTAGCCCTAATTGCTACATATACATATAAATTCAAATTAATTTATATATATAAATAAATATTTATGTATATATATATATACATTTACATACAAATTTCTCGCAGTCACTGAAACACACACTTAAAGCCGCTACTACTTACTCCGTTTATAATTGGTAAGTTTTGTAAGAGAATCTATTATTTATGTGTCATTTAAATTGGTTTTTTGTATTGAATGTTTTAAAATCTCCCGCTATTGCCTATGGCTTTTACTATTGGATTCCCCTTGTTTTTGTTATTGTTGTTAAGTATCCAAACACAAACACACGATTGCAAATTCAAAAATGTGTAGAAAGATATATGTATAAACTATATGTATTTGCATATATACATACATATAATGTATATGTTCCCCTTTGTATATGAACAGCGAAAGTTGTCTTCCTGCTTTTTTTGCAATCGTTTTTTTCTCAAATCGTTCCTCCTAGGCGCTGCCAAGCTCTTGCTTCGGCTGTGATCTTTACTTGGTTTGTAGCTTAGGCTTACAATTCCTGTTTGCAAGGGCATATGCAAATTGTTTTGGTTTTCGGCCTTCTGGTCTGCCTCTCTCTCTCTCTCTCTCTCTCTCACACTCTCTCTCACTCTCTCTCTCTCTCACACTCTCTCTCACTCTCTCTCCTCTCTCTCTCTCTCTCTCTCTCTCTCTCTCTCTCTCTCTCTCTCTCTCCTCTCTCTCTCTCTCTCTCTCTCACTCACTCTCTCTCTCTCTTTCTTTTACGTTCTTTTGTGTTCTGTAGTTCATTAAAAACGCATCTGAATGACTTCCCCCGTGGCTTCACACTTTCCAATTAGAGTTTCCACCCAGCTTATTTGAAGAACCCCAAACAAAATAATGCGAAAATTCGTATATACCTATAAAAAATGGATCCGAGAGGTGTATTATAGTTACGCAAAAGTCTGTAAACGAGTAATTCGAGGATCTTCGCATACTTTATAATGTACAGAAGGCTTGATTCTTGCACGTAATGAAATCCGTCATCAGTGCACAATTAGAGATATATTTGCCAAAAGCGAGCTTATATTTTTTTTAATCTAACTTTAATTTGTTTAATATTTCAATTTGAAAGTCAAATTTACAACGTCTGTGCAAGTTCGTTTGACCAGTACTACACTTTTTATGGGTAAAAAACTGTACTATGTATGAACAATCGGAGTGCGCTAGAATCGACATACATTTACGGTAAAAAAAAATAGTACCACAGCAACTCATTTCATTTCCATTCGGTTTTTGGCATGCACAGATAGGTTCAAGGGATAGACGTGTACATTTTAATTAGAATAAAATAGAACGGATTCGCTAAAAAACCGTTACTTTCGCTTTGTTTTGTTATGTTTTCGAAGACTTTTGAAATTTTTTTCAAAAATGTGAGTTCCGGTCGATTGGAATAGATGTAGAATATTAATAAAAGAAGAAAATCGCAACAAGTGTAATTAGTTTTTTAATGTTTTCATTATAGAAATTAATTAAAATTGTGATACTATTTCCTTTAAAGTGGGTGGAGGAAATCATTTATCGATCGAAAAGAGAGGTTTTATAGTTCGGCTCAGAAATGAAGGCAAAACATATAAAAAAAAAATAGTAAAGTTGTTGGATGCAGTAATACTATGGTTCTTAATGCTGTTAGTTCTAAGAAAAGTTCTGAACGTTGAGGCATGAAGCCTAAAACCACTTTTTTAACCGAACGACACATTGTCCGATTTTACAAGAAAAATCCTTTCGCAAACGCCAAACTGGTTAAAATTAATTTAAGTTTTCCATCAGTACTGTTACAGTGCGTCCTCGATTGATACCTTTCCTGGACAGGTATTCTTTTTGTCGCAGCAGATTGTGTACAAAAGATTAGACTCTGCAAAAATCCATGTTGACTGCCTTACTAAAACATGACGAAATATATTGTGGACGGATGACAGGTGATTTGTGTTATTTTATGGACCAGGCTCTAGGCAATGTGTTAGTCGTCCACCAAACACAACATTTTATCGTAAATGCACCTGGAGGATAGCTAAGCCAGGTGGGAAAATTTTATGGTATGGGCTTGTTTTTTCTTATACTATACTTGGTCCGATACTTCTGATAAATGGTATAATGGCGGAAACTGTGTACGTCGAGATATTGAAAAATACAATGCTGCCATATATCAGTTGGGAATTGCCTTTAAAATAGACGTTTTAATAGGATAATGATCCGAAACACACCAGTAAACTCAATATGGACTAGTTTGCATCTGATGAGTTTATTTTTTGTTTATTCTAGACGAGTAAGGTAGCAAGTAATAAGTAAATATATATAAGGTTGACAAATAGCTCCCTTCCGCCTTTTTTTTTCTTTTTTTAATTTCGCGGCTATGTACAAAGCGCTTCAGAGCTCGTATCGGGCAATACTATACATAATTTGAATGGTGTTGACATAACCTACAAAACGACGCTATTAGTTTGGATACTGCGTTCAAAAGTTATAGACGTGTAAACGTGGAGTTCACTAACGCCGAAATTCGCGCTATTTTTAAGTTTTCCGTCGTTCCAAACAGTGGCCAAGCCGGGATTGACGGCCAGGAAGGTTTTGCTGTGTGTTAGGTGGGATTGGAAGGAAATCATCCACTGCTCCCATATGGCCGGACGCTTAATTCTATCATCAACAACTGGACCGCTTGAAGCAGGCGATCGACCAGAAGTATCCAGAATTGGCCAACAGGAAGAGTGTAGTGTTCCACCAGGAAAACGCCAGGCCACACACATCTTCGGTGATCCGTCAGAAGCTACGAGAGCCTTCATGGAAGGTTTTATCGCATCCACCATATAGCCCAGACATAGCGCCAAGTGATTACCACCTGTTCCTGTCCATGGCGAACGCCCTTAGTGGTATAAAGTTGGCCTTAAAAGAGGCTTGCGAAAAGTGGCTGTCCGAGCTCTTCGCTCGGATTTGAACTAAATCCGATCACTATAACACCTTTTATAAAGCATTGAATCAAGAGCAAAAAAGCGGAAGGGAGCTATTTGTCAACCAATTATACCACCAACGCTGGTGCCTTAATACAATTAACATGATCTTTGGCAGAACTCACGACAACTTTTCCAAACAAACAATGAGATGAAAAGGTGAAATGTCGCACGGTCAAATTAAGAAAATAATCTTCGCTTTGTTTTCTTAATTTGACCCTAAAGAAAAGCCCTACTTTGTTATTACATTACATTGATGCAATAATACCAAATGCTGTATGTAGGTTCTTGGTTACTTAAATCAAGTTTGTTTCCAATTTTAGAATACCACCCAGCAGCCCTGCAAAATTAAAAAAAAAAAACGTTTTAAAAGCTCATTTATCAACTGAAAGCTTTCATTCTCGATCTGTGGTCGCATTTTCAAATAACAGCGTATAGCGCGTTTAAGTGTATGTGGTTGTATTTGTGTACGTGTGTAAGGGCTTATCGTATTCAGGTCCACTCCACTACAGCATTCTTTTTTGATTTTTACTTATTTTCGTCGAGTGTAGAGGACTGCCAACGAAATCCATTTCAATGCAGAGACCGCCCTGAACCCTGGCTACAAAACATAACATATTATAGGGTCGGCCATCATTGATTCTCGCTATTACATACAATTGCACGACTTTATTACCCTTTTCAGCGGTATTTGGGAGGTTTATGGCATTCATTCGAAATCAGAATTCAAAAGAAGGTTATTCTTGTAACTAGGAAAGTTCATTTGATTTAACCTTGGATCATTTGGTTTGTGCTGTGGCCTGGTTGTATTTCGGGCTCCGTTTGGTTCCTCATTAATTCCATCAAAAGGCGAAGACCCATGTTCCCATGCCAGTTTACACAAACCTTATGTCTGTATGTACGAGTAGCAGCTCGAAGGTTGTATGTAATTGTTAACTTTGTTTAGTCTTCGTTTGCTTTCATTTTTATTATACCCTGTACCAATTAATAAGGTGAAAAGACTTTAAAAATGCTATATATTGGTAAACTTATTAATTTAGGTTCATTAAGTTTAGGTTCCGCTCGAATTAACCTCCCCGCAAATGATTTTTATTGCAAAATTAAAGTTATTTTGCCTTAAAAAAATGTTTACTTATGGAAAGCTGCAATTAACAATTATGAATAAATATATTTAATTTTTTTTTTAAACGTATAATATAATTATGAATATACTTAATTACTCTTGCAAACGATCTTGATGAAGAATGAGATAGATATCAATATAATGTAATAGATACTAATTGTGACAATGAATAACAGCACTTTAGAGCTTTTTACGGGGTATCTTTATATCCTCCTCTGCAAAACTTCGTGCTTCTTTCTGATTTGTTTTCATTTGCGTGTTGGGTAAAATGAGAATAACAACAATAAGAGTTGATTTCTTATAATCGTGAGTTGGCCATATTTGTTGCTGTTGTATCTGTCAGTCTTCTTAGACAGTTTATTCCATTATTATTAAATATTAGTTTGCTAAACTTGGGCTTTTGTTGCCGTTATTGTTGTTCTTTAAAGTCCTTTAACGCATTAAAATTTTGTAGAAATGGGACTTATGTGTGAGGCAAACGTCTGTAATAAAGCATGTCCGACCCTATAGACTTCTATGTCAGATCTTGATCAGCATCAATATGCAAGTAAATATAACAATGTTCGGATGAACACATGACACACAGAGATTATAAGAGGTAAAGACTCCAATATGTTAGTTCCCGTATAACGTACGCAGATCAAGTTTAATTACTTATAATATTTCCTCCCCCTAACCGCGCAAATCAATAAATTACTACTGTTTCTTTTTGTTATTCTTGGTTTGATAGCCATTTCTGAAATTTCCGTAAATTGCGAAAAATTTACAACGTTATTCAATTTATATATGATATGTATGAGAGATAACAGTTTGTTGTTTCTGCTGCAGTTTCTATTTCTGTTAGTGCTTGTTGTTGCATGACTGAGTAGTACGATAAAGGTATGATGACATAACCTCACATGCGTTTTATAAGTACCACAAAAAAACAAGTACAAAGCAAAAATGCGATGTACTTATGTTTGCAGCAGTATGTGTATGTACAACAGGGCTTAAGCACAGATAAAATTATAACGATATAATGGGAAATATAATAATTTGAAATATTTTGTGTGTCATAAAATTTCATACCCTTAACATATTATAAACAGTAAAGAAGGGATATTACAGAAGGAATATGGTATATATTGGTTTTATAGCTGAGTTGACATATCTAACTATTTGTTTGTATGATTGCTTTTATTGCAGAATCAGTTAAAGTTAGTCTTTAGTTCTAGCCAACAACATGGAATTATAGTAAGTTATAATGGTTTGAGTGTTAATACACTCTGCTCTTTATGTATGATTAACATTTTACTGTAGAGACTCACAAATTGTACTCACTTTCCTAGCCTTTCGAGAGGTTCGAATTCATGTAATGATCAAATCTAATATTTTTTTCATTGAAATTATATAAATTAATTAAGAATGCTCATTAGTCGAGTGTATCAAACTACGAAAAACCTTTAGCCATGTATACTCGTACATATCAACAGTCATTTAAACGCACTGCTCGCTGTAATATGCAAGTGATTGCACCCGTTTTTTTTTTTTTTATAATGTGCGGGTGTAAATTCCAAGATTTGAAACAAATTTGATCTGCTCCAAAACAATGTAAAAATGCTCTGAAATTAGATCCTCAGTTACAATTTTACATCATTACATTCAACTGCTATGTACTAATATCTGAAAAGTCGAATTTCTAAGGGTTCGAATATGTGACCGTCTACTGTATCAAAGTTAAATAAAGTATATTGCTTCAACTTTTTATTTAAGTATATATATTCTCATTCGATATCAAAGAGTATAAGGTACTTTAATGTTTTCCAAGCCGTTGTCGCAATCTCAGCTTATCGCCAAAAGCAAAACAAATCAGAAGAACATGAGCAACGAGATCAAAATTTAAAGTACGAAATACCGAAAGGTATACTCTTGATCAAAGGCGTAATTGTACGTAATATATGTATTAAATAATATGTATTAAATAATAAAACAAAAGTAAATTGTATGTGGGGGTGGGAAAGATCGACGCGTTTATATAGTTGTGTTGGGCTAGAACAATGATTTTAGTTCCTTTTGAGCCACCCTGCAATGGCTTAAAGGTTAAAAAATTAAGTTCAGTGAACAGCTCAGGAAGACTTCTCAGATAGAAATTAGATTTGTTTTTTAAGTTTCATTTTAAATTTGGTAATACATGAGCTGCATCAAGTTGTGACACATTAAATTTCTGAACCCATTTATATATATGTAAAAAGGGTATTATTAAGTGTGTGTTACAAGTAGAAGCTAGCATCTTCGATCCCATAAAGCTTGTATAATATTGTAACGAATATTGTCGGAGCTTCCAATTAACCCGCAAGTGATTGAATACAACCCAACCTAGCGGCTGCACCCTGTCATCAAAATGCTGTTGCCAAAATAAAGGTTTAATTGGAAATTCTATCCGTGCCTTATAACGCAGTGTCCTTGCGTTGACAGTGTTTCCCCTGACTCACCAAATATTTTTATACCGTTCGGCTAACCGTGGTATTCAAATTTGCAACCATAGTATATTCTTGTTCATGATCAATTGATCTAGCCATCTAGGTTACATAGTCCACAACAGAATTTTTTCTTGTTAAATACAGTAAAAATGAATAATGCCTGACATTTCATTCATTCACAGTATTTAATTAGATAATCCCTCTGAATGCGCATATGGTCAATCAAACTCAAATAAACTTTCAAAAGAACAAGTAAAAGTGCCAATGTGGGAAAATAAAGTTTTTAAGAATTTCTTTAATGTTAGTTGTCAACTGATAAATTTGGATCTAGCCAAATTAATGGGACAATTCAACGCAATCAACTCCCGTAACTACTTAATATTTAAAAAAAAACATAAAAAAAAGAATTGTATATACAAATGCGAACAACATATTAAAGGAATGTGTGAAGAGGAGCCACAAATGTTACCGCCTGTAATCGGACACCTGAACGTGTCACTGGGCGGTAATACTCACAGGTAACCAGGCAGTAAGTCAAGTTAAATCAAGTCGAGGTTTTGGCAACGTGATTACATTTTACGCCAGGTGGGAAGAGTCGTAATAAAAATGTTGAGGCAGCGCGATGTACAACTCAAGGCGACCTTCTCTTACCCTTTGCTTTTTTTCGGGCTCTGTCCCTACCTCTCTCTCTCTCTTTTCATTTTGACCGTACTCATATTCATCGTAGAGATTGTGGCCCGTTGTTGTTTTCGTTCAACCCCATCAACGTCGCTATTATCAACACAAACGCTGTCAGGTGTCTGATGTCAGGAAGAGCGACAGCAGCGAGAAATTGTCGATGGGTGGTAGGTGGTGGGTGGTGGGTGTTAGGTGGAACACACGTGCACTACCCGACTGGCCACAAGTGGATAGAGAACCAAACACATGCATACTTCTACATAAATATGTATAATAAAACAGAAATTAAACAAAAAATAAAAAAAAAAAATAAGCAAACAGAACTAACTAAACAAAGAAAGATACTGACAGGTGGTGATGGGGAGGGTGGGGGGCAAAGAAAAAGCGAAGAATAAAGGGGAAAGAAAAACGGTGGCGATACCAACGAACGCAAATGCGTTGGAGGACAACACTCGACGACAAAGGCAACAATAACCACAACAATGGCAGTTGCTACTGTTACCAGTTGTTAATGCCAACAACAAAAACAACAACAACAAAAACAACAACAACAGCATCAACCTCTAAGAAGAAGCACAGTAAGCAGCAGGCATAAATACTAGTGCTTTAAGCCTGTAAAAATCAATCGATATTGTCCATACTACACTGGAAAATGGACAGAAACAGCGAAGAATGCTTATTTTTTTTATTTGTCCGTTATTGTGACTTGCTATCAATACAGTTAAATATTAGAAAATGGATTTAATCACTGTAATATATTGTTTTTTGTTTAGGATCATTAGCCGATGTGTCCATTCGCCTCAGTAATAAGACCATATATCTACCATCTGCTTATCAACTTAATTTTACATGTATTAATCACCTTGATTTATTTCATTGTCCCATATTTTAAAATATAGCAAATAAAAAAAAAAATTTGTTTATCAAGTTATCTTTAGTCCCTTAACCCAAAATGGTTAAAGGTAAGTTAATATTATAAAATTGTATGTAACAGGCACAAGGAACTATACCCGATTAAAGATGGGCCTTGGGATCGAAATTTCCCGCGCTAAAAATATTCGACTATTAGACCACTTTTTCTTGCAACGTCGGAATATTGCCGTAATACGGAATACCAGAATAGGTATTTTCGCTATTTTCGTTTTTAAATTATGTTCAGAGTTCTCTCAGTTAACTTAAACTTCTGTTTGCAGTGTTGCAGTTTCAGTATCTGCATTGGTTTTTTGTTTTTATGAAATATGCATTGTGTTGACGCGCCTGCGTCCTTCGTGCAAGTCTACACTCTGCTCAGGTCTGTATTACTCTTGGAGCCGGTTTCAGCCGCTTGCTTCTGTTCGGTTTCAGTCTCAGTTGGCCTCGGCCTTAGCTCTTTTATTGCCTCTTCAGTTGGCCGAAAGTCTGGTTGTCTGCTTTTTGAACCGTTTGCTCCGCTCAGTGGCTCAGCTGGGCACTCTCTATGCTCAATGCCAACGTTGCTTGCAACGACAGCACCAGCAGCAGCAGTAGCTTCTTTTTTATCATCATTATCATGGTTGCTTCTTATTCTTCACAATAATCGTGTATCATGTGGCCTGGCTGGTTGATGCTTCTCTCTTGGGCCCAGCACGCAGCAATTGCAAATTGCATTGAAGTAAATGCAGCGACAACTTGGCTTCGATGCAGATAGACAGGGAGAGAAAATGCTAAACAAAGAGAGAAAGAGAAATGCGGAGAGAATGAAAGAAACAAAGATAGAGAGATAGAGAGCTGGAGCTTGCTTAGGTGCAGTTAATTTATAAATGCCTTCAAACCGTATACACGCGACGACTGTACCCCAAGCAAAAAAAAAAGCATCTGGCCAGTAGCCAGTAGTCCAGGGAGCCAATTTTAGTCTAGTCGCGTGGCTAATCTAACCGTATTAGCAGCTTTTCGGGCTGCTACGTGCCTCGCTTCACACTCCCAGCCCTGCAGCTTACGAAATCCAACCACTCCCAAATTGGCGATTGGCAAGTGGCACAACCCTTGTTCCTTGTATTCGTATTTTACTCCCTCCTCAATTGCATTTAAACACACTCATTATTAATGTACTTTGCATAGGCAGAACACAAGCCCTAGAATTTGGATAATAACCGCCCTCAGCACTAACCCCCCAACACACACACACATAGACACGCTCGCCTATCCACAGGAATCCACCACCAATACCACGACTACCAGTATTTCATGAAATGAACACTGCTTTAAGCCACCATTTAAAAGCGCGTCATCCCCCCAAGTTACCCACCACAATAGCATCTGGAATTTTATTCATAAATGGATTTTAAAGTGCATGCAATCCTGGCAAGCCTGGAGTTTGTTATGGATAGCTAAGCTTCGGCGTTGTTGCCAGTTCCTGCTTATCGTCGTCTGCAGACTAAAAGCCTCCTGAGGGTTGTACGCCCATCGCTTGGGAACGCTACTTCACTTAAGGTCTGCATTATTAAATTAAATACATTATGAGCTACATATATATATATATTATATTAAGCTACATACTAGAATTTGCATTGTGCAACAAACAGTAAATACTTGAGACAGACCGTTCTACAGCGTACCCCTTAGCCAAATAAAACAAGTACGAAATCTGCAGTTGAGCGTACCCTATAACAAAATGCTCTTAATGTGTAAAGCGTTAATACTTATACTCAAGAATTGAATTGTAATCTAAGATTATTAGCCTCGAACGTTTATGTGTAGTATTTCATCAACACATTTTTGAGATTTTAAATTTTATTACTTATATTATTATCACAATAATAGTAACACAAACAAATATAATAAATGTAAAGTGAAGTCCAAGTATTTTATGATACGAGTAAAACTCTTTAAAGTTCAATCCAAAAATTCATTGTGCTTTTAGATCTTAGACTTACTTCGCAATTGACTTATCTCTGTCATATGCCAAAAGCAAATTATTGCAATGATTCATGTTGAATGCACCTGCACACCCACCCACAATTTAAAGAAGCTGCATCACAAACAGGCTAGGTTTTATTAGCGCATTGTTGGACTCAAATAGGTCCACAATTGGACAATTTGTATCTTTGTAATGACAGCAAATTTGTGATTACTTCATTCTTAAAATATAAAAATTTGATTAATTGATATGATTAACTTTTAGTTGCACACGAAAAAATGCATGTATCTGATGTTTCGATCGATTGAATCAAAGTTTAATTTATTGTAATTCTGTATTTTTGTGCATTTGCACTGAACTAAGTATTTGAGTACTTATTGCTGCAGTTGCTGGTGTTGTATATATGTATGTGTTTGTGCGTTGAATATGTGTATGAAATTTGTTTCTCGCCATTTTCGCAGTTCACTTCAATTGAACTCGGAATCATGTCAATGAGCACAATAAAATAAAAAAAATATATAAAAACAAAGTTGTTGTCCGTCAAGTATGGACACGACTTCAGTTTGTTGTCTTTTTTCTCTAATATAAATTGGTCAAAGGCCTGAATAATTGCTTTCTCTATCTCTCTCTGCGGGTCTCTTATGACATGCAGCTCAGGTCATTTCCGTACCTTTGTATTTCTACAAATATTACTACTATTAAAATTAGAACAACTTTTCTTATTATTATATTAACTTCTTAATAACAACCCATTGAAAAATTTATAAAAAGGGGACAGACATGTCCATCAGCTTGTTAGTAGATTGCGTCACACCAAATTTTGTTTAATTTTAAAGCACATTTTGATTTTGTGGTCGACATTTTTCAATTATGGTACTTATTAATTACAATACTTGAAGTGTATGCTGTACTTTTATACTGCTCAGATGTTAGACCCAGAAATTATTCCAAAATCAATTTAAGATGATTCTGTGTCTGCAGCAGAATTCATACACTTGCTTGTAGTGTGTGGTTGTATCCCCATCTGGCTAGTAGTAGTCGCTTACACACGGTACATTCTTACTTGTTACCCCTGTAAAGTATAACTAAATATTTCTGATGATCAGCTAAGGCATACTACTGCGAGCAAAAATTAAGGTGATTTTGTTTTTAAAATGAAAAATCTTTATTTATTCTTGTAAATCAATTTCATCCCCTTCAAAGTAATCCCCTCCCGATAAAATGCACTTATGCCAACGTTTCTCCAATCCTCGAAACATGCCAAATAGTCCCTTTCCGGTATAGCCATCAGGAGCCTTTTCGATTTAGTTTTTATCTCCTCAATTGACTCGAAACGCGTTCCCCGGAGTGGTCCCTTGAGTTTTGGTAATAGCCAGAAGTTACACGAATACGGTGGTTGCGGAACGATATGCGTCGAATTTTTGGCGAAATGGTCACGAAGAACGAATCCAGTAGATTATCGTGATGCAAAAACCAAGATTTTGTTGGCCCATAATTCTGGTCTTTTTAGACGAATTGCTTCACGCAAATGACGCATAACGCTCAAATAATATTCCTTATTAACAGTTTGGCGAGGTGGAATGCATTCATAGTGCAGCACACCACGAAAATGTAAATTTAAATTGAAAATTCACGTAACTTTTTACCCACAGTAGTATGTATGTACATCGAATCCAAAGTACAAGTATAGAGCAATTCCTGTTTGTCGTACGACTTATACATTCACACTCACACGTAAGCAATAAATAGACAACATACCCCTCCTCCTTTAACGCTCGTCACTCCACAGGGCTGATTCAGAAAGGTCGTGGAATGAGGTCAAGGTATCGCGACTTTATTTATGTATCTCGCAAATCCCTTCTTTCTTTCCGTCACTATCATTAATTTGATTTCCTTGTGTCTAATTCTAATTGTTGACATCGTTATTTTCTTCATATTTTTTATAAGTAAAAGGGCTCGACTCTGACTCTATGTTGTTCTGCGTTTTAGGGTATTGCCCCACGTTCTTCTTCAGAAGAGGAATAAAAAAAAAAAACACGACGCAAACACGAGAATGTTAAATAAACAATTCGAAAATAAACGTAACAACAAAACAAATTCAAAATGTGAATCGCATGGGAGTCGCATCGTTCATTGCCACGCAGTATCTGTATCTGAGTGTATCTGTATCTTTGCGTATCTCACAATGGCGGCACTTGGCAACAAGTTGAATGGCAGAGAGAAACGAGGCCCATCCATACCTTTACATACCATATATCCCAGCATATAGCAGTCCCACTTCTAGTCACATTGTTCATGCCGGTCGCTCCTGGCAACATATACAACATATATCGATACTCACTAAGGCAGGCATATAAATACACACTCTAATATATAAACTTATTAATACCCAGAATACGGATAGAGAACTGACCGATCGACTGTTGTGAGCTGTCGATAAATACTCAACGCTCGTGTCAGGTCGGTAATGCTTTGATGTGCTTACGAGTATTTCGTATAATATGTATGTGTTTAATTTACCATGTGCCAAGGCGGTAATGGCAATTTCTATTCATATATATCTACAAGTATACCAGTATATATTCATTTTTGATGACCAGTTCCCAGGCAAACGAATTAAAAAAACATTAAGATAACTTCGTATGCAATCTGCAGGTGGCTTTCGATGAATAAAGTATACTAAATTGTGTAACATAACATATAAAACTAATATATAAAAGAGTAATATTTAATTTTGATATATTACCTATCGACAGCCCTCCCAAAAGACATATTAGAATTATTCTGTTGAATAATGAAAAAGCCTCACTGTAATCTTAATCTCGCTACGATAAATGTTGTTAAATATAAATATTCGAAACAGAAACATGATATGCCGTCAATTTATGGCTAGAAATTAACAATTTTACTCGAATACAAAAAAAAATTATTGCCAGAGCTACGCCGTTAATTTTTGATAGGCCATATTATTATTTGAACCCGTCAAGAATGAGCTTATCATCATCTTATTTTGGGCTTGCTAAATATGAAGCTGAAGGTCAATTTTCTCATGTAATGAGTCTTTTTAAACCTTCCTTTCTGTTGAAACTTTTTTAATATGGTAAATATTGGCATTTGTGAACTTAAAGCTTATTCCAACACAAAACATCTGCATTTAATAACCGAAAAGTTTTTCACTGATTGATGTAGGCAAAATTACCTTTCTACTCCAGACTTTGTGTCACACAAACCAATGGCTAATTATACAAAAAACTGATCTGCTGGTACGTTCAAAAGGCATCATTATTTACTTGGTTAACGCTACGATTATTGTTTTTGTTTTGGTTTTTATATTCTTGACTGGTCGCCGTCTCCGAAGATTTGATTTATGTAATGCACACATATTCGTACATTGTTGTGTTCCATTTTGCGACTACACATTTCGAGGCTTGTTTTTTACTTGCCAGAGCACAATAAAGGATTCTTAGTGCAAATCTATCAATTTAATTGTTATCACAAGTATGTTTATGCGAACAAAAAAATAGCAAAACATTATGTTAAGTAAAGTCAATAAAACTAGCAAGCAAATCGGTTGTTGTTGTCACTGATGCCTTAGTCATGATATCATTGTTTTAGTCCATATAGCCGTGTTCGTGTGTCCGAATAAACACGTACATCTCAAGAACTACAATACAAGAGGTAAAAAGACGAAATTGAATATAGCGATACTTACAGAAAATCAAGTTTGTTTCAAATTTTAGTAGTTCTCTCCCGTACTTACATGTACATTTAATTCACAATTTGTCAATGTTTTCGCTATTGTTGTTTAATTACTTCAAGTTAAGCTGAAAACAAAACAAAAGACACAAACATGCGACTAATCGGACGGCAAGCCATTCGGTAGATAACCGCCCCTATAATATCGCGTTTAGGGTAGCATTGAACAAGCGGCGGTTATAATGGAAATCCCTCCAACAGTTATACCCTTGACTTGACCCCTTCCCATACCTCTGGTCAACAGGTTGCAGCAGTCAAAGCTCAATGACCGGCCAAAATTAACACAGAGTTAAAAACTACTTTCCCTACTAAGCAGCATCGAAATAAAAACATTATACAAGGTCGAAGACTTCTCTTTCGTTTCTAGGATTTGGACAACTTTATTATACCATTATCCATTTCAAATAAGAGTGCTTTATTCCGCTAGGTACCCCCAATCAACTAATTGTCGTACTCGAGTATATAAATATTTATATACATACATTTATTATAAGCTCACTCAACCAAATTACAATGTATGAGGAGTGTGTCTGTTTTATCAATTGAATTGAATTGAATTGATTGAATACCACCGATTTTTTAAATATCAATTACTTTTATTGAATACCAAATAATTGTCCTTTAAAAAGCCAACATTTTTTAAGTTAAGATTCAAATATCCGATTGGATGAGATTATCAAGATAACAAATCACAATACAATAAAATATCTCTTGGCTGGAGACTTACCGTCGTTCAATTTACAGTCTGTCAATTAATTGTTTGCAAAATGAAATAAGTCACTTAATTTAAATTTTAACTTTATTATTTATTATGAAAGGCACTTCTTTGCATGGTAATTTCTTTACCTAATTTTTTATATGTTTTCTTAAAGCATAATAATTAACAAAATAATAACAACATAAACGAAAACATAAAAAATGCATAAGAAATGAAAAAAAAAAAAACAGAATATGCCATCTGTCTATTAATTGTTTGCAAAATTGTTTGCATTCAAATAAAAATGCCAATATCTTTTTACCCGTTCGAGCAAATTGGCTAATTTCTAGTAGTTTCCGCCACTCCTCATTAATGCATTTTAGTAGGTCATCTTTTAAAGTTGGGCAAACAGTTTAATTCCAGCCTATTTTCCTTATCAGCCCGGCCAATAATATTATAAACTGTTATAAGTTTAATATTAAACATTTCCGCCAGCTCTTTTATGGTTTTCCCATTCTTATGGTGGAAATAGATTAATTGAATTAAATTATCGTTAGTCCGTTTGCCAGGCATTGCAAAAATCCTCAATTTAATAAACACGTGCGATATTAGAAAAGAAATTCTAAAATGAATGAGTGCAAGGAAGACTAGAAAAAGGCATGCAGTCAAAAATTTTTGCATTTTGTTGTCCCGTTATTTTTTATGCTACTCTTTCCACCAGTGTTCGCATTATGCAAACAATTAATTGACAGCGTCATAGATGCCTTTTTTTGTTTTCAGCGCTTCTTTTACGTTTTACTTGGAATTCTGTAATTTCTTTTCTTCATAAATATAACTTATACATATCTTAATAATAATTGTTATGCAAAATTGTCCCAGATAATGTCATTATTTCTATTTTTCATATTAAATTTGAAATTATGTAACTTACATATTTCCTTTTGCAAAAAATTGACAGACTGTATGTGCGCTCAAAATATCAGTAGAAGTTATTTAGTTTAACAAAGTCAATTGTGTGTCCGGGTAATATAAATTCCTTTCGTTTACGAAGGAATCCCAATTTTTAAGTTTAGTTCTTGCAAGAGATTTTGCACAGTTTAAATAACCACAAATAACTTTGTCTTAATGGATTAGAGTCATAAAAAAATAACACTTTTTAACTATGCTAGGGAAGTAGCGGATTATAAAAACGACTAGGCGTAAAACGATTTTCAACTGCCAAAAATTTTGACGGTCAATGTCCACTCATACAACTACAGCCTTAACCACAACCATATCATATATACATACATTATCTCTTATGCACAGTTAGTTGCGGCTATTTATTATTTCCTTTATATGGGGTTTTCTTTTGTTTTTGATTTTATGTGCTTTTTTTATGTTTATGACGTCGATTCTGATTAAAGATCTACAATGGTATGTTTTTTTTTACTTCTGATTTTATAGTAAAAAGCACTTAAATAACTGTACATAGAGAGTCATAGAGATATAGTGTTAATCACCTCTTGAAGAAAAAAAGATAGCATCCAACAAAAATGTCAATAATCTTAAAATTTGCTTCTCTACACAAACGTTAATACCCTTTTGCATTCACCAAATAATAAAATTTGTCTTATTAAATAATTAGAATATAATATTATTATAAAATAATAAAAGAAAAATATATATATTTAAGCTATTTGTTGTAGATCTAAAATAAGCGTTCTAAGAAATGGTTACAATTCTAACAAGAAATTTTTTTTCCTCTATATTTACTTCAAGTTATCAGAAAAAACCCGAAAGGCACTCCAATGCGATAGGAAAGGTACAACTTAAGTGCTATGCTTCCGTCAAGCGATACAATGGGCATCCTGACGCCCCAAGATCGGGACCCGAAATTTCGACTTTAACCAGGCACAAAAATAAACGTGGAGTAGGTCGCCGTGGACAAGCGAGACGAACTCTAATCAAATGTGGGTACAACACGTAGCTAGCGTAGAAGCAGTTGCCCACAGCAGGTTGACCAACTAAACTTAACGAATCCGCTTTCCAGCGAATCACAGCGTAGAAAGCATTCACAAATAGATCGGGCAGGAACAAAAACCAAATCCAGCTTCTTAAAAAATGTTACAAAACTCTAATACAGCAGCAGCGCAGGCAGCGATGCCTAGTTCAGCCGCCACGGCAGCAGCGGCGGCGGCCAACAATGCTGCAATAGCCGCTTCATCCATACAGCCGAAGTTGGTTGTGATTCGGAGGCGTCCGAATCATGGCTTCGGTTTTACACTTCGTCATTTTATTGCCTATCCACCCGAAGATGATGCTGCCAGTTGGCCTCAGGTAAGTCGAGCAACGCGTTCGCTAAGAAGGTATTTGGGCGAAAGGGAGCTGGGGGTGGTAAGTGGTCTTCTGTTCAGAGAGACACCAAAAGGAGAGAGCTAAAAACCAATGCGCAAGCGCGGCGGTCAGAAACACACAGTCTGATGCCTGCCAAGTTACTCCAATTAGTCATCGATCGCCATGGCACTTTTGCTTTTCGCGCATCGGCGAATCTCTGGGTCTGCCACTGCTTCAGTGGAATGTACCGGGGCAGTCCGTCACTGCCGTTACGTGAGCGCAAAGCACACGCGTCTTGTTCATATGTTTGGTATTGCTTTCTTTTTGCCCTATCCAGCAACTGAGGTATATTGAATGTATCATGCGATTCGCCACACAGTATATGACTCAAAAGATTGTATATTTATATGAAAACTTAGGTTAATAAGCTATCTATTGTGCTAGCATACACATACACTAATCTATTTGACTAATTGTATAAAACTATGAATTTAGATATATCAGGTAATATCAATCTATTATATACTATGACAGTTGAGAAATGGACGTTAAGTGGACGTTGAAACAGAATAATGAAACAAAAACACACATGTAAATACTTTTTTAAAATGGCAATCAGTGCTATTTTTTTTTTAACATCTAAATTTTAAAACTTTTCGTTTTTTAAGTCAATGCTAGAAAAGAAACCGTATAGTCAATTTTACAACTCCGCTGTGCTATTTTTCGGCTACTGTTTGCCAGGATATATACAACTTTGGTTAAGGGTCTCTCGTAGTCACCTAGTCTGTATTTGAGTTTTGTTGTTTTTGCTTATTTTTTTCATTTACTGAACTTACTTGATGCTAAATTTTGTTTCGCATCGCTCTCTTTCTATTTTTCTCTCTGGTTTCTCTCTCCCTGCCCCGCTCTCCTTGCTGCCATTAATTTTATTGCTGTGGTTGTTGCTCCCGCTGTTGTTATTGTCGTTTCACGTTTTTGTGTTTTTGCTTTTCGCACTCTGTGTAGGAAGCGACAAACATTGTTGGCAGTGGCGGTGGTAGAGGCGGCGGCGGTGATGTCGTCGGCTTGGAGCCAACGTCACCAACGTCGCTGCCGCCATACCAAGTGAAAGCGATGGAGACCATTTTCATCAAAGAGGTGCAAGCGAACGGACCGGCTAACAACGCAAACCTGCAGACGGGCGATCGTGTGCTAATGGTGAACAACACACCGATCGCTGGCATTGCCTATAGCACCATTGTATCCATGATTAAGCAGACGCCAGCGGTGCTCACGCTGCACGTTGTGCCCAAGGAGTGCGATGTGTTGCAGATGGTAAGTGGTAATAGCTATAAAATACGTTCTTTTTTTTTTTTTATCAATATCAACGATATTATATGTAATATCAAATTATTTGATTTCATTTGACCTATGTATATAAAAAAGCTAATTGTCATTATCCTTGGCTTGTTCACTTTTTTTCTGTCTGCAGCACTACACAAGTATTGCCCACACACCGGAATCAAATCGTCTAACGATGTCCGCACAAGCATCGTCGCCGGCTACGCACGCCTCGCCCTCTCCTGGTACGCAGGCTAATGGAGCAACCGCTGCAGGCATTAAGTCTACATTTTCACAGCAACAGTTGATCTCATATCCCGCTGTTGCCAACTCGTCACAAGCGGCCTGCATTTCGCCTGTGCCGCATATACCGCCGCTACATAGAGGCAGTCGATCTGACAGCATTACTAGTACTGCCAGCGGCAGCAATACCTATCAGCAGCATGCGCAACGTCATCCGGCTCTTTCTGGTGCCAGCAGCAGTATTGACTTTGGCGACATGGCTCATGGGCTGCGTCAGCATCAGCACCACCAGCAACAGCTCTACCATCAGCAACTGCTGTCAAGCGGCTTCAAGCGGTAAGTGTATGCTACTCAGCTTACCCAGGCCATTGACGTCAGCCTGTACTCATGACCAAAAGCCAAAGCCAGGGACAAAACTAGGAACAGCAAAGGGGGAATTGGCAGGGACAACTTATAATCTTATCAGACGCCAGTCGGAAGGTTGTGATGACGCTCTGCCCACTGGCGTTTCTCTTTCGTAACCAGACAAAATAACAGTGTTTAGTGCAATTAGACAAGCCAGCGCCCGTTGCCATAGGCACAGTGGGATAAATCACCAATATGTACCTTTAAACTACAAATCAGTTTACGAGTAATTGTTATTTACGTCTTGTTGATTCTAGCAAACTCTAGAATTTATTGGCGATTGTTGTAGTTGTTGGCAAACATTGTGTGACAAATTTTACAATCATTTTCGAAATGTTTCTCTTCATAATTTCTTCAATCTTAGAGGGACTTGCGAATTCAATAAAAAATATATACTATACCAATAATGATTTAATGATTCATTTGAGAAATGTTAGTTATGAGTTGATATATAGCAAGTATTGCAAACAAAAGCCATAAACTCAGCTTTAATAATAAACACTGGGGCTTCTTTAAGCGAACGGGCGTCGTGAGTATACGTACTTACCGAACCCTCTGGAAAATATTTAAATCTTGTAACTAACTTTACTTAAGGACACACAGTACTTTTCAGTTCTATGTTGTTAAAATGTTCATATTCATATATTTTTTTTTATTGGCTAAAGACCTGATGACTAGCGTTCCCATGCGTACACGTCTGTCCAGATAGCCATGACTTCGTCTAATGAGACCACCACAGCGATTCGCACAAATAAGGTTAGCCGCATATCTGAACGCCGCATGTTGCTTCTTGAATATGAGTTCTCTTAGTTCAATGAAAACTTAAAACACACGATTCCAGCATTAAGAACAAGTGTTTTCCCAGCAGCATATCAGAGTTACGTAAAGTGTATGTGCAAGGTTGGTTTAGACATTGGTTTTAGTATTTGAGATGTGGGTAAAGGACTCTTAATTGGTATATTCTTTCTCGGTACAAGTGCAGATTAATGGGCTGTGTGTAGAAATATAATCATGTCTGCAACATTATTAGTAGTTATTATAAACTGACGCTTTATAAATAAAAATGTCATATGCGAATATTGCACAGGAAAGTACACAGACCGTTCACATGTATTCAAGTGTTTATTCATTCGGCCAGACAAATTGACAGTTTACTGGCCAACAGCCTTTGGCGCCGTCGCCGTTAGCGGTTTCAATGAACTTAATCACACTGTGCAGCATTTGATTTATGGTGGCATCGAGAGACTACCTACCTTTCCCCTTCTTCTTCCAACACCACATGGGTGTGCTTTGTGTTGTGCATATGTGGATTATTCCACTTTCATTTAAGAAAAAACATCCCATTCTGCCATAAAAAAAGACGAAACGATATTCATTGCCAGAATATATAAGTTATCGAACAATAAATTAATATGAAATGTAAAATAAAACTAATAATATTAATTCATGCTCTAAAATATATTTACTTAGCACAAGCATAGTATTAGCAACAGCCACAACATTAATTAAAAACAATTGTAAATTAAATAAAAAAAAGTGAACTCCCTTTCTCACCGGCGACGCTCGTTGATAATTCGTTCGTATAATATTTCACTTTTGGCTATTGGCAAATTCGTTTCGCATACATTTATCATCAATCTGTTCATTGTCATCAATTTGTGTATGGCTTATAGATAAATTTGCTTATTTACATGTTTTCATGTGTGAGTATCTACTTGTATGGACAATATGTTGGCGCATGTTCATGATGATGATTTTCGTTTATACAAAAAGGAGTTGATTCAATAGTACTCGTACAATTATTAGAAATTCTCAATTTTAAGCTTTAAGCATGTCCAAATTGTATCTAACGATTAATACTACTCTAGACAAGGGTTTATAACTATGACACACTCTTATATTTCAGGTCTGATATATCCAAACAAGCATATATCCAAATTAAACTTGATACACATGCCCATACATATCGACAACTGCGACCGCAAAGGAAGTATTTGTTTTAAACTCAAAAATCAAGTCGCTCTCTAATACTAAACAGGAATTTTCATACATGAGCGCGAGTCTAATTGTTAAATTCATGCCTCCCATATAACAATTCGGGACTTGCGTGATCTTTGGTACTTTTCCCGGTCTCGCTCACAATTTTTCCAGTATATGCCAATCATATTTCGTTCTTTAAACCATTGAAAAATAGATAAAACGTATACTCATGATCAATAGCCGAGTCGAAATAGACTTGTCTGTCCGTCTGTAGTTAGATGCACTAGAATTCGTATATTGTGAATGTACACCATACGCAGATCAAGTTTATTTTAATTTTCTCCCACTCCTGAAGAGCGAAAAGAAGCGAATTTTAACCTATGCTGTAAATTTCATAACGATCAAAAAATGATTTAAAAGTCAATTTAATATAAAGATATGCTGAGCTGCTGGCAGAGACGTCGCAGCAGAGTTCACAAAAGCGGAAAACACTTGCTTCTTGTGTGCTTGTGTGCGTTTATGCTTATGTGTACGGAGTTCATTATGAGTGTAAGCGAAGGTTAACCGCACCTGAATTAAAGGATTTTCATAAAACAACGTTCGTTCATTATATTGACTTTTCGATATATTAAAAAGCCCGATAGGTACTACTTTTTTTAAATTTCAGTATTTCAATTGCTTAACTGAATTGAATTTCGGCAATGATCTCGTAGATTTGCATATCATGCTTGTATAGGTATTGCGATTGAATCCGTGGCTTCCTATTTTCGCTGATTACTTTGATTGATTTTTCCAATGCCTCTTACTTGAAAATGACGATTATTGTATTCATTAACATTTATTGTGTTATTAAATACAAAAATAAACACATGCATAAAAATGTCATTGGCCATTGGATTCCAGGTTTTTCTGTGTGTATAAGTATTTCGGATTTCGCAGAGGGCATTCATACAATTTAAATAGAATTGGTAACACTGATAAATAAAAAAACAAAAATATCCTGTCAAAATTTATTTTGATTGGTCTTTTTTTTCGGATAATTCCGTAAACAAAACAATACTTATTATTGTATCATGTATTACTAAACATTCGTCCAATCTTAAATAACTTTTGTATGAAGTACTTGTACCAATATCAATACGAAATAACAACAAATATCTTTACAAACATAAGATGTAAGTTATTACTTTGCACATTGTACACATTATACAAATATTTTATATATTGTCCGTGAATTTGATACTAGGTACAAAAAACAATAATGAAATGATCGAATCGAGTGCTTTTGAATATTATCTGAAGTTTTTGTCAAGTGAATGATTCAATGTTAACCATTTTTGGCACGCGTTACGGATGTCGTGTTGAATTACAAATGTTTTGTTTGTTTATACGATATTTTTTTAGCAGTTATTGCTTCTAATTACGTGCCGGCAACTTGCGTACTTGGTTGCAAAAAACTTTCGCGTAGATAGGTGGTTAAGAAGTCAGTATAGACACCACCACCCACTTACATCGTACCTGTAAACGAATTTCAAATTTGGAATGGCTTTCTTTATGCAGTACATTTCATTTTTCTTTTATTATTTATTTGTGACCCATTAAAAATCACGAACAGTTAAGAAAAGAGTAGAGAGAGAAAGGGAGAGAAAAAAAAGACACCCAGTGTCAAGAATTGTTGAAATTCAAATCACATATCGAATTTGTTTGTGTATTGTGGACATTGACGCCCACATTTCAACATGACCGGGTAAACAAACAAACAATTGCGTATACGCAACGTTTGTCACCGCAGTCAATTTCGCTTTATACTTTGTTAATCATATTTAACGAATATATATAAAAATATTTACATATATTTATATAAATATATATGTGTTTCTTTGCTTCTCAGCTTGTTTGTATGTATGGAAACAACGTCAACGTCAACTCATTGACAAATCGAGCAAAAGCAAAAAAAAACAGCTACAACTACTAAACCGCGAATGCACTTTTTTTTAATTTTAACTTTTCGTATATATTCACATGTACATATACATACGTAGATAAATATATACGTACATGGGCATGGTAATGTACAAGTGCAAATGTACAACAACAAAAATTGACTCCAAACGAATATTTGTTAACGCGCCATTGTTAAATGATTGTGACAAAGTTAATTGAATTCTGTACAACACACAGAATAAACAGATAATACCATAAATAAAGAAAAGTCGACCACTGTGAATTGCATTTCAATTCATAAACCCTGTGGCCACCAGCTGGACTTCCGCAGGTCTGTTGACGATACCGTTGTGATCTGGCCACGCTCACATGGAAAGATAAAGTGTCGCTTCACAAATACAGATTAAAATTGTGATGTACTAGAAGATAACAGTATATAATATTCAGACTCAGACGGAGTCATAGTCTGAGCGGTTGTGATATTCGTATCGTGCGCACATTTATGAGCATTTATTGACTACTTGAGCCAATCCGAAGATTTTAATTTTATAATGCGTTGGCTGCTTTATACTGATGATAAGTGCGTGATAATTTTGCACACGAATGCCTACAGTGTAGGGATCTACACATACATATAGTTATAATACCGATATAGGTTTATATATATATATATATATATATATATATATATAGAATGATACTCACTATCTATATCTATATGTCTATATATATATATATATAACTTACTAAACATTGTGGTTGCTTTCGAGAAAAAATGCAAACTCCTATATTCCAAAACTTTAGAGAGAATCTGGGCAGATGACTGGTAGCGTTTGTATATCGACTAGCACTCTAAACCTACAGTTTATATCCATTGTTTTCCTATTTAATTAGGACTATTATATTTTTGTTTAGTTACGTATTGGATATTGGAACAGCATTACTAATCCAAGTACTGGAATACCCTTATATGTACTTACTGTGTATATAAATTTGTGGACAGTGCACTATGGGGAATTTGACTACATTTTTGGAATAAATTCATTTTTTTGAGTTCCTAAAATTGCAAATGTTTTGGTACTAATATACCAAGAATACTTCAAGCTTAAATGTTACAGAAACTTTAACATTGGCGCGCTCTGTTAAGTTAACAGTTCTGAAAGAGGACAGTTAAAAACGACTGGGACTGTTTGCATTATTCAATTTTTAATCGTTGAATTAAAGTTGCTCAAATTTAAAATTAGAAAACATTTTGTGAAAAAGTTTTAAATGGATTTAAATCGTCCATATTGTTTGTGTTATCCGCTGTGTTGTGTAAGTAAACAGCTTCTCTCAAAAAAATTTTTTTTCAAGAAATTTTATCTTTGGGTACAGTTTTAAAATGTTGTCTGCATTTGTCCGTCCTGTCTTTATATAAGTTGTATAGAGCCGTCAATTCTGAACTCAGAGCACTTCAGCTCATTGTGCCTTTTTTTCGAAATCGTAATTTTTAGCAGGTAACCTGTGTCAAAAAAATACTTGTACGAATTCTGCTGCTGGCCAGCAGCTCAACATAGCATAATGTTAAATTAAAACTTGAATAACTTTTGTATTTGTTATCCGATCTTTATGAAATTTTCAACATAGATTAAAATTATGATAATATATGCGTATGCGTATCGGCTATGAAATGTGCAGTATAATCATGTTTTATCAAATTGCGGGGGCGGGGGAAAATTATTTTCATAATTGTAAATATTCATGATCTGCATATGGTATACAGAAACATACATTCCAAATTTGGTGTCTCTAACGTTGACAGTCTATAAGATAGACACGTTTATACAGATTTAGGGGGCCGGTTATGGGTGTGCCACGCCCCTTTTTTTAAAAAACCATGCGAAATAGCCCTATAATTGTTGACCAATAAGTTATACACTAAGAATTTACTGATTCGTTGAGTTTTTAATTTATTCCAAAAAAATTGTCAAATTCCCCATAGTGCAATGGTATCCCATTCCAACTTACCGTCTCTCATTGCAGCGCATCAGTTTTTGATGTGTGTGTGTGTGTGTGTGTGTGTGTGTGTGTGTGTGTGTATGCATGTATGTTTTCTTGTTATACGCTGTTGTGTACAATGAAATATTTTTGCGCTATGCGCGTGGCACAATTGGTTATAAAATAAAAGGAAGAGCGTCGGTGCTTGATGGTCGTTCGGTGGATGGGTGGGTCGATGGGTCGACGGTGGATTGGTGGGTTGACGGTTGCCCACTCAATAGCTGGGGGCTCTTTTCAATTGACGGCGGGACTCTTTTCGTTTCTGTCGCGAGCTTAATATGAATTTCATGTTTGTATATGCATACAGTCGATTTTTTTTGTTGGTTTTTTTTTTGTGGTTCAGTTTAGTCGCATGGACTTTGGGTTGTACTTTAGTTTAGTAGCTGCTAGCAAGTGGAGCGCGTAGATTCCGTTTTGCAGCCACAGACTCGCATCACAGACTAAATCTTAAATTCTCAATGTCTGTAAGTGCTTATACCAAAAAAAAAACTGAATATTCCAAAAATCAAAATTAAATATTGAAACCTTCCATTTTGCGTTTGCGGTTGTGTATTTACAATTAATATTTTTGTATTATTCGAAACTCAGTTATAATTTATAGACTGTAGAAATTGTGGTTGTTGTTAAGAACTCACAACGAGTCATAATGATATATAGGGTATGTCACAAAGGTCCATGGTTTGTTATGGCCTGGTGAGAAAAACTCTTTTTGCTAGAATTTCAGGGACTTTTAAAAATAAAAAAATAAAGCGCCGTTATAAGCAGCTCACCGCAGCGTCATTTTATTTTGAATAAATTCTTGAATAAATGACGCTTAATGAGATAAAAATTAAATCTTTCAACTTTCGAGGTGGGGAAGGAAATTTGAAAATTTGAAAACAAAAACCTATATACCAAATGTTGTTACTCCAGCCCTTATAGTCATTGCAAGCGACGCGTTTATACAAAGAAACAAATGTAGACTTATATTGCTATCAGCTCGGATATAGAGTCTGATCAAGAACATATATATATTAATAGCCCTTTTCTACCCGTTTTCAGTGGTTCAAGGGTCTAAAATATGATGCAAGAATACTCCAGCGAAATGAATACGAGCGATTCTCTGTACGCTATTTTATATTCCTGCGTGTGTCATATATTTGCCCAACTTTAATTCACTCATTTTTTTACCATATCTAATAGACTAAAGGTATAAAAACATAAATGAGATAAATGTATGAGTATTTAAGATTTAGGTTTTGTATTTCGCTTCCGTTGCGTGTGTATCCCAAACAGCAGCCCTGTTGACATCGACGCCAATGAGTGTCGCCATCGACGCTATCGCCTCCGCTGGGTGCCGTCGCCACCAGCAGCGAAATCGATACCATAAACGCCAAATGCAATGCAAAATACCTCAATGAGGAGGGTGGAGGGCACAAGAGAGTTATGTAAGTAGGTTGGACGTAAGGCGTTAGGGGTAACTAGGTAAGGGGAGAGGCATGGTACCGTGAACTGTTGACAGGTTGGGGCTGTAGCTTTGTGGCTTATCAAATATGTCAACATTTTTATTTATGACTTGTTAATTGCAAATAGGAAAGGAAGAGCTGGAAAGTGGGAAATCAGACAATGGCTGGCAACAAAAGTTACGAAAACAACAATAAACAGCCATTGCAGGCGTAAGAAGCAGACAATAAAGCGCGAAATTCCACACAGAGGGAAACACTTATATATACATATGTTCATATATCATTATAAATGCTTACGTGTGTGTATATATGTGATGCATGTGCACATATACATTCAGGCAGAATGTAATGTATATGCAGAAATACGTATATCTTTGCATATCTGATTGATACAGCTCATTTGTTTGGCTGACTTTATATTGATAGGCAGCAACAAAAACAACAACATCATTATCATATCAGCACTATGGAGAATCACTTGTGTCAATGGATCTATCTTTTGTATACCCCCAAACAAATTAAAAGTATATGGGGTCGATTTATTGTGTGCTGATATATGTAACAGCAGTAGCAGGCATCTATTTTTTCGTAAAGTGTATACAGATATTCATAATCTATTAGTTTCAACAGCCGACCCGATATAGCCATATTGTACAAATATTTCTATTTAAATTTGTTTATTGCTTTATAGCTTCGTTTATCAATTGAGCTGCTATTTCTACCTTGTCACGGTCATTACTTTAATCAGATCTCTTTAATACTATTCTTGCATCAACTAAAAATAGCCTATATCAACGGTTGCTTATTGTCTTACAGTCGACGATCCTAGTAGACGACTTGCTTTGCCACTCTCTACATTTTTATAGTCATCAATTCAGTTAGATTTACTCGAAGTCTTTTACTAAGTGTGTTTTAAGTCAAAAGATCTAATGTAATCAATTAGTTTCACAGTTTGTTTACATACGGTAGGTATATCAATGCGAATACAATAAATACTGACAACGCCACGAATACATAAAGCACTAAGTGCATAGTTCATGCTAGTCCGTAAGTCAATTTATCGTCAGACTTGAAACTCAATCAAGGACTTTCATTTATTAAAAGTCTTTTAAATAAAAGCTGCCAGTAGCAGCGTCGAGAGGAGAATGGCAATTCACTTAACTGAACCCTGGACACTATGATACCTGACCAGTGGAATAACAATAATCCCCTACTATTTTTAGTCCTGTACTCACCGTATCCATGCACATTCTAAAAGGAAAACTAATTGGTACCCTTCTTACTTATTTTACCTCCCCTACGAGGTGCTTTGTTGTCAGTGCCAGGCGGCAGCATGTCCTTTGTCATAGTCCTACCGTGTAGGTAGCATCATTTTACTACAAATTGAATTTACTTTGCCTCGATGCGCTGCTGTAATCTAATTTGTTACTTCAATAAAGTGCGTTCTGAGTGCCTTTGAATATTTGTGGTTCCCACTTGAATGTAACTGGGCAGGCACACATGCGAACACAGCATCCAGCCATCCGCCTCAACACGACATTAGATGTGGGAGGGGTTTCATGGTTATGTTACGGTCATGGTCATGGACATAAGGCCACCTGACAGGGCAGTAGCTGCCAATCGACTTACGTGTTCTGTAGTTGGCCAGTGCATTTGTTCCCATTACTGATGACAACCCCCAATAGTCAACTCTTCTCCTCCCATCGGTTAGAGCTATAAAGCAATTAATAATTTAATCGATACGTGGCCTATAAACTATAATGCATACACATTTCTTGACCTCGTGTCGGTTCTGAATTTTTGAATGCACTGAAAAACCTTATAATATTTTATAAGGATTGTACCAAGCAATATACATATATGTAGCGATTTTTTTCAGCTCTACTAATTGGCTACCCTTCCGACCAGTTGTCATACTTGATTATTTTCACAGTCAATTATAAGGCAGTTATTTTACTTTCATTGTTACACGTGGGTCTAGCACAACTGTAGCCCAAGCCAACCACTAGATCATTCATCTCGAACAATCACGAATAAATAACACATATAAAAACCGAGTCATCGTTCGAGTAAGTTCAGTGGGCGTTGTGCAGGAGGCTTCGGGGAGCGTAGCTATTTTCTGTTTGCACCAATTGCGGAGCTTACTCGTATTTGGCAACGTTCTCGTCGTCATCGTGACCAGCGTATCCAATTAGCCGACTACGTCCAATCGAATTCTCCCCGATCTCTTCACGTGCTGCAACCAAAACTTCGTCTACGCTAACGTTTACGGCACGAGCCAAAGCATGTTGTCAATCCTATTCTTATAACAATTAGGTGCTGTTTTTTTTTTTGTCTCTTAACCAATTGAAAAATAGGTAAACAGGGGGTTATTTACTCTGTGCAAATATATGCAACAGACAGAAAGAATCGTTTCCAGCACCATAGTTTTCTTGATCAGGATCAAAAGCTAAGTCGACATACATATATGTATGTGTGTATGTCTGCACATTATGAGTGTACGTGAGGGCTTATCCCAGCTGAGTTAACACCTCTTCTAATCGGGTATAATTGGACAATGGAGAGATCTCTCAGGTGTTTTTCTATGTCTATTGTTTATATAGTCGGAAGAGTCGTGTGTTTTGCTAATAAAGTTAAAAACAAAAATATTTTTTTGTAAATTGTATAAAAAAAGTTAAAATGTTATGGCTTATGCCATGCAACAATGCTCTTCAACGGGCTAGAGCGATAGAATTCATTTTCCCGTTCACGTTTTCATCTCACTTAAGTTATTATCCATAATAATGAAAATATCGGATTTTAATAAGTCGACATTTTAATTATGTTTACAGCGTCAATCAACCGCCAAATCTAACAGTATTATCAAGTGCAACACCGACCACGCCCACCACGCGTCAGCCAAAATCGGCAGCAGCCCTGAGTCAGGCACTGTACGCAGTGAATGCAATCGGTGCGGACAACAGCGACCTGATGATACGACTGCGGGAATCTATTAAACAAAAGGAAGAGTTTCTTAAATCACCGCTACCCTCCTGCGTGTTATCCTCCGCTTCATCGCAGGGCAACGGATCTAAGTCTTCGCCGCAACAGCAGCAACCGGCTCAACACTTTTTTCCTTCTCACACGCCGCCAGGTGCCGTGGCCATTGCGCCGCGCGTTCGTCATCAAGTGCTGCTCAACAAACAGCAGCAGCAGCAGCAACAACAATACCACCAACAGCAGCACAACCAACAGCAACAGCACCACCAACATCAAGTTGTGCTCGGCTACGATATGTACAATAGTTATGCAGGCGGTAAGCAGATGATTACGCGTTCCATAGGTGCGCCGCAACATCGGCAGCTGGCGGTCAGCGTGTCCAACAGCCAAGCCAAGTACGCCAAAGAGTTGGACTATTTTGAGACCCTGCAAGAAACAGGCGTAACCAATAAAGTGTAAGTGTTAAATTGAATTATCATTTGAATTAAACTAAATTCTTTTAATACTGTGCTCCGGTTTATTTAGATTTGAGAGTAAACTGGTTTCGCACATGTCCAAAGGCTTTGATCCCTTCAAGCCGTTATCAATCAACACAAACGCTGCCTCCGAATCGACTAACAACTCAGTAGCCAAGAAACAAAGTGTGCTATATGAGTCACTGCAGCAACATCCGTTGCACCAAATGCAGGCCAAATACCAACAGAGTATTAGTTCCAGTACAAGCACCGTCGATGGCCAAACCAGCAGCCGCATGGAGCTACACAAAGCAACATTAGCGAATGCGACCATTGAGTCAAGTAGTAAGTAGACACTACCTTATATTCACATACTCGTACGGTTATATTCAGAACGTACGGCATATTCTAAAGTTTTAATTTAATTTTCATTCATCATGACTAACTTTAGAGTTCAGCAAAGTGACGGATCATGCACTGAATTCTAGTGCCAGTCCCAGTTCCTCGCATACCGTAGCCACTTTGGCAGACATAGCGGAGAGTAGCGGTAAGTTCAAAATGATAAACAAATCTACTGACTTTTGTAAACTAGACCAATTACCATTTTCCGTAACAGCTGCTGCCATTGTAGACTCCTCGTCAGTATCGTCGGGCAATGTTGTGCGTCGCTATAAGCCTCCACTCACCTCCAGCTCTTTTGATGAGGGCAAGCCTATGCGACGCATCTCCTATCTACGAGCCACCAACAACGAGACCGAGTATCATGGTGAGCCAACAGCGGATGGAGCGTCTGTTAGCACTGCGGCAACAGCTGTTGCGGTTTCTGCCGCCGCTGCTGCTGCTGCTTCCGTTGTGGAGCCACACAAGACCAAAGCGATGGTTGAAGAACATCCTGATCCCACCTATGATGTGATCGGAGGAGGTGGCCATGAGTTTATTGAAACACCCAATGGTCTTGAAGATGTACGTTTATCAGCACACCACGGTAGCCGGCGTGCCTCTATGACCAGCGACATTCGCAGCAGGTAGGTCTGTTTTATTTGAGGATCTGTTCAATTGTTTACACATATATTTTATTCTTTAGCATCCACATTGACTCGGAATTAAATGGGAAATATGTTCCCAATGAACTAGAAGCATTTGAGACGGAGATCGAGATTAAATCTTCGTGTATCAATGGGAAGGTAAGAAGACAAAGGCATATCATCTGTGTCATAAATGCATCAACAAGATTGTATTTTGCAGCGAATGTCCGAGTATCGCTCATGGCGTCAAGTTAAATTGGAGATCAAAGGAGACTTGCTGCGTGTCTACTCTGGGCGCCATGCCAAGTCAGAGCACAATGTAAGTTTCGCTCATCTAATCATATGAACCATATTCACCAACATAGATTTATTTATCTCATCTGGCAGGTGATAGAGCTTGATATTAGAAATTTTAAATTCTTTGATGAATCGTTGGACAAAAAGAAATACTTGATACGCATGCAGTCAAAGCCGTGTGCTACCGGCGCTCATTTGGCTACATTAGGCAATGAACTCAACTTGGATGATACCCAAGAAAAGCTAACCTCATCAGGCAGTAGCGGCGCTCCGGAGGCACAGGCGCCGGCGGTAACGGTCCCGTCCTATGGCCCGTACACTGAAATCCTTTTTAAGACCAAAAGCAGTAACGAGATGAAACGTCTTTTTGGGTTGTTGCAATGGAAGGATAGTCTTAACTATGATGACAATGTATGTGTTCTTTTTAAGGCGAAAAACATTCTCTGATGTGTTTTTTTCTTTAGGAGCAGCCGGCGGGTAAACAGTTGGCAGAACCACAAAAAACCGCCGCCACTTCTAGCTATCTAGATGATGTAGCAGGTGCTGCGGACAGCTCGCCACTAAGCTCACACTCCGGTGGAGGAACAGTGGAAGAGTCAGCTGCAGTTTCTATAGCAGTGAACGCCACCACTGGTGATTCAATCTCACCAGTAATGAAGTTACGTAAGCCCTCCTCCCATAAAAATGTTCCAGACAAGGATCTGGGCTCGCCAAAGTCTAAGAATTGGAAAGATTTACTGTTTAGACGTGGCGGTGGCAGCGGAGGGACCGCCGCTCATTCAGATTTGGCTTCACCCTCTGGTTGTGGAAATAAAATGGGAGGATCTATTGGACTGCCATTACGCGCCTGCCCCATGTCCAAGAACAATGCTTATGTACCGCATCTGGTGGAGGTGTGCACTAACATTGTGGAGACCAAAGGTTTAAGCGTTGTGGGTATTTATCGTATACCCGGCAACAAAGCTGCCATTTCAGAACTTTCCGAACTGGTCAACGCGAAGGAATTTCAGTTTGACAGCTGTGCCACTGACGTCCGATGGGAGGACGTTAATGTGGTTAGCAGCCTTCTGAAGCTATTCATACGAAGCCTGCCAGATGCACTAATGCCAGCCAATTTCTATATAAATTTCATTGAGGCGGATAAGAAAATAGGTATGGAACGCATTTTGCTTCTCAGGGACATTGTTGAGTCACTCCCGCGTCATCCGTATGAAACAATGAAACATCTGATTAGACATCTTTGCCGTGTCAGCGACAACTGCGAAGTAAATCGCATGGAACCAAAGAATCTTGCCATTATCTTTGGGCCTTCCATTATTCGCACTCCGAACGATACTTTGGAAACGGCCGTCAAGGATATGAAGCATCAGTGTCGTATTGTCGAGCTTCTTGTCACGCAGGTGAGTTAAAACCAGTCCTGTTTATTACAATTGATATATTCGTTATAAATCTAATCTTGACAATTTATTGAATTTATCTTCTATCCACAGTACGAATACTTTTTTGAAGGTGGCGCTTTGCCAGATCTGGCAGACCTCAGCGGCGGTGCTGCTGCGCCGAGTCCAGCACAACCACAGCAGACACATGAAGATCAAACGAGCATGCTGCTGCACAATCTGTCAAAGATTGAGAGGATTACGGAACGCGAGACGCGCACATCACGCTTTATACCCCAGCTCCGAAGACGAACCCACGGCAAGCGCAGTGTTGTCAGCTCGGATACCTACTCCGGCGAAAGTGTTCTGGTAAGCGGCAGTAGTCAAGCCACCTCCCACTGCTCCACCACCACAACCAACACCACCATCCGCTCCACCAACCAAAGACGAATGCAGCGCAAAGCTGTGCAAAGCATTTGTGATTTTGGCTTAATTTTGCCTGCTGTTCACTTTCAGTCGCTGGACTACGCTAAGGTGTCGGCAAGCAGCACAACTAGCACCAGTAGCAGTTCCACCCTACATAGTGCCAAGACAAGCACCGCAACTAAGTTACTCAGCTCAGCAATGGGATCCTCTTCATCGGCATCTGCGACGACTACCAAGGCGGCTTCAGCTAGTACCAAGAAACGAAGCACAGGCGGTTTTCTATCAAGTTCACGCAGTTCACAGACACGCAAGGCCAGCCTTGATGAGAAGGATTCAGGTAGCGTAGATTCGGCTGGTAGCATAGGTAAACATGAACAGCAGCAAAGAAGCAGTGTTGACATCTCCATACTGCTCACAGATGATGATTCTAGCAGTCGCCTAAGCGATACTGGTAAGAGTAAACATTCCAAATCTCTGCAATAACTCTTTTTTTTACACTGTGTATCGACTTTTAGGCTCCATGTCTTTGACTACTATAACGGACACGCTGGACACCAAGCTACGCAATTTGCGCAGTGGCTCTGAATCAAACGATGAGAATGGTTCACCTGAGTTCCCAAAGAATCGGAGACACACTTTAGGCCAGCCGCTGCACTTACACTCTGAAAACATTCCCTATGCGGACGAGTCGCCGGAGCGACTTTTCCACAACTTTTGTCCACTGGATGCATCCCATTCGCTACTCTTGAGCCGCTCGTGCACGGCCACTAACAGCCTGGGTGAGGCCAAAGAAGACAAGCAGCAGCACCTGCAACTATTGATAAAACCAACTGTAGCTCCGTTGCCAGCCAGTTTGCTTAAGGCAGCTCACAAGTTGCAGCACTCGTCTACCGTACTCATTCATCAAGGCAGTTCAACAGCGCCAGCAAGTGGCGCTGCCACTCCCACCGCTGGCACCGGCTCTAGCAGCGCTTCAACGCCCTTGGCAGGCCCCCCAAGCTCTCAAACAGCTAATTCAGTGCAGCGTAACTCATACAGCAGTAAGAATCTGCGCTTTAGCAGTTCGCTTGCGTACGAGCGGGGAATTGGGTCGGAAGATGATTCAGAGGGTTCCACCACCAGCGATCCCAAGGAGAAGCTGGTCATGGCTGCGCCCTCGCCTTCGTTTTTTCTTGAGCGCTACAATAAAAAACGCCGCGATCATCGACTTTTCCGCAGCGCAAGCTTCAACTGTCGCAACTATTCCACGCGACACATGAGCAGCAATTCAAGCGCGGCAGCTGCTGCCGCTACCGCTGCAGCTACTTGCTGCTCTCCAACGTCGTCGTCATTGTCGTGGGCACATGCAGCTGCCGCTCTTACCAAGGACGAAAAGACTGACATGAATCTGACTAAAAAGCGGCAGATACAAAACAAGCAGAACCGCTCGATTAAACGCCGACACACTGTTGGCGGACCCCACGATTATGCGGCCAATAGCGCTTGCTGTGGTACCGCTGGCCATGATCTAGCCACAATCAACTATAGTCATCACAATCGACATCATAAGCAGCAGCTACTTAAACTAGGCGGTGCATCTGCTGGCGGGAGTGGTGGAGCTGCTGAAACGACCACCACCACAACAACAACTACCACAGTACTGCGTAGACTTGGAGCATCAACACCCAATACTAGTGCTAGTGGTGTCAATGATGGTAATGTATCGTTACCAGTCTCTGCATCCAGTTCAAGCAATAGCAGCAGCACTACCACAAACAACAATAACAATTCACCGCTAAGTGATGGCAGCAATGGCAACGGTTCTAGCGGTGCTGTTGGTACAAACAGCAGCAGTGGTGCGGGTGGCGCCCTTGCAGCTGGTGACCAAGTGCTAGATGTAGGTATTCGCATCAAGAACAGCAATAGAGCCCGGTATTAAAACCGCAAGCTAAGTTTCAGTATACACGTATGTGTATGAGAAGGAGTAATCGGGTGTGAAAAGTAGAGAAAGAAATACATTGGAAAATAGTAGTATTAGCACCGAAGTATACAGACAAACATAAAGAGGTGATCCTTATTTATATATAATAAAAAATATGTTATATATAGATATATATACATATATTTATTGTTTAGGAGAGATTATTTAATCAACAAACTATATATAAACATAAAACACACATTAAGGGATCAAAGAAGGGAAATTAAATAGAGAGAAAAGGAAAGAGAGAAAGAGTGATGAAAAGCCAGGGGTATAACTGTGGAGGGTGCGGATGGGGAAGAGAAAAATAATAATTCTATTTTGTACAACATTTACACGATACATACATTTATGTGTAATATATTTATATATATATAAACAACATATTTAAATACTAGACAGTTGATAAACATACAAACAAATTCAGAGTAGATGCATATAAGCATAATTATATATACATATTTACACGTAACCCAAAGAAGATGTCGCCTGTCCACAGTTTAGAAAGAGATAGAAGATATTAAAATAAAGGAAACAACTGTAATAGTAGCTGGAAAGTTTTGTTGCATGCAACTGTTTTGCATGGTATTCCCAACGTATTTTGACTGTTTGCAGTTTGTACTTGTAATCCTATGAACCTATTGGTTCTAAGTAGTTTCTAGTGCATCTGCAAATACAACAAACAGTTTTTTGGTGCCTTAAAAATTGCTTTAAAATTTGTTAGTGACCTGATTAAGGGAACACTGCCAGTTCGCCTGTTGCAAACACGTAGGTACAATATGAGATTGGTGCTCGCGTGTCCTCAGTTTAAAAGTCGACTTTTGTAATTTTTTAGTAATCGTTAGTTAAGTCTAGATTCGTTGGGCCTAATGTAGCTTTCTGTTTTAACTGACGTAGACGTGCGTGCAGCTAATTTTGACAGGCGACTCCTAAATTGGTGCAGAGAAATACGCAACAATCTAAACATTTCGTTCAAATAATCCCTTGGAAAGCAAAATGATATATGTAAACAATTTACGCATAAATATATATAAGAAGCATAACATATTTTTTAATTTATGTATGTATCATAAAAACACAAAAAAATTAACGACAAGATCGATGAAGGGACAAAGCGCATAAAAGTAATATGAAAGTTAATATATATTTATATAAATTTACTGAAAAATGAATGTGCATGTATTATGTACCTATGCATTTTAAGTTGAGTTAAACACAAAAAAATGCAAATATAAATATTAAGTAAATAGCTCTTAGTTTTATGTAGTTTTATATATATATACATATGCACGCATACATATATGCGCACATATATGTAAGTATATGTAGTTAAAACGTATATATATATATATTTATATATATATACATAAATATTATATATATATATATATATAAGTATATGGATGTGTGTGGGTGTGCTTACATACATGTATGCATATTGTATAAAAAGTTTACTGTACATATATACCACTTATGTCTTTTTTCTTTTGATTTGTTTTATTATGATTTTCCATAATTTTATTTACATATATTATATTTTGTTATCGCATAAACAGAAAATCTTGTTGCAAAGTGTTAGAAAACCAAGCGCGTAACGTTGCTATATACATACATTATATATATTATTACTATTTTTTGTTAGTTTTAAGTAGTTATTTTTAAAATTGTCTTTTTTTTTAAATGTGAATTTATAAAAGCTACAATGATGACACAATAAAAAAAATAATAAGAGTACTTGTAAAATAAACATTAAAAGTACTTTATTTGATCCAAAAGTTAAACAAAGATTACAACATTAAATCGAAAACGAAAACCTTATACCCTTTTCAAGAGTATATATAAGCACTGTTGCAGTGCTGCCTTTTACATTTCAAGGAACATATAACCATTACCTTAGACTTACAATTCGGTTAATTCCAGTGCTAGAATATTGTTGACACAAAATAATTAGTTTGTTTTAGAGAGAGCTAATAACTTTCATAATTTGCAGAATTCTTTTGTTAAGCATATTAATCCAACGTAAGTTTATGTTATTCGTTATTGTATTATTAAAGAATTGCCCGATAATTTTTCTCAAAACACACAGAATATTGTTACAATATTTTTGTTGTCTATTTTTATTGAATATTCCGATTGAATATTGATCTTCCTGACATCTAACCGGAAACCAAAATAATCTTATATGTTATCAAGATACAAATTTGTTTAGTTTTAATTTTGGATTTCAATCACAGGTAAATTTTCAATTTTATTTTGTTTTTTTAACTATCAAATACCTAATGCATTACAGCTTAAGAATAAAAATAACTATGAACAATCCACGAGTACGTATAAAATACAAAAAGTATCTTTTTATCTTATAGCTTGGCCTGTGGTCCAGTACCCGATATATTATAGACAAACTTGTGAGCAACGTCGTAGTGAGGATTGCAAGTATGTCGAACGCGTTTTAGCCACGCCCGAATCTTGGGATACTTGATACGCACATCATAATCTGCCATGCCTATAGAGGGCAAAGTATGCATTAGTTTAAGATAATGGAAAAAAATGTTGTAATACAAATTCTTACGCGTCTGTTCAATTTCACAGGCTGCAAAAACATCGGCCACGGTCATCGTTGATCCTGTGAGAAACTCACTTTTTTCCAACCAAACTTCTTCGATGACATCAAGACCGCGTTCCATGTGCATGCGCAAAGTTTCAATCTTTGCCTCAGACGGAGTACGTCCTGTCAGCAGTGGCTCTAACCAGATGGTGCGAAAGTACAAAGCGCAAGTAACACGCAGCGTTATATGGTGCCACTCAAGAAATTCGTCAATTCGTGCTTGATCCACAAAATACTTGGGGTACAAATGCTCTGGTATTTTTCCCTTGGCGCTCAAATAACGGAGTATTGCCACGCTCTCTGCCAGTTTGTAGCCATTGTCATTGATGCAGGGTACACGCTGAAAACGATTTATCGTCTTCTTGAACTCATCAGTCAAGTGTTCACCTGTCGTACATTAAGTACAAAGTCGTCTTATAGATACTAATCTTTAAAATCGATAAGAAAATTATGTCACAAACCGTTTCGCAGGGCCACCACGCAATCCTCAAACTGCATGCCACTAAGTCGAAAAATTATAAGCAAAGCCCGCGATGGCTGCGACATCAGATCATAATAGAACTTTAATGAAGACATCGTGCCGATACTCAGTGTCGTGGTCCGTCTTTGTGCAACTACAAGTGTAAATTCAAGCAGATTAACTAGGTTTCACAATGAAAATTTTTATGGATTTATAAAGAAACGACTCTACAACAGCGGGCCAAAGATCACTTTGCCCAGAGATCAACAAACAACAATCAACCTACGTAACGCAACCCACTTTACAAACGCAGAGTAAGCTAGCGACTGAACTGATACTAAACGCTTCGAGAACCAACAAACAATGCTAAAAAGCTTAGGCTCTGAGAGTGAGCGAACACGAATTAGCTCTTAGTAATGACAGAATCATGGGAGAGAACGCACTTTTACGTAAAAGCAAGCGCTTGTCGAGTTAACAGTCAAAGCTTTTAAAAGCTCCCCTTCTTTTAACACACTACAGACGAAAGTTTGTTTTTTAATTTTAATAGTAAGAAAACTGTTGAGAATTTAAATTGACTTTTTTAAGCCTATGACGCACAAATGATAGCATCTTCTATTATAACACAAAATTTTACACAGTGTCTATTATTTATTTACACTATCCTACATACATATGAATAACTAAAAATAATAATAATACCCTTAACAAATAAAAAAAAAAATATTCTTGACCTTTAATGGGTGAGTCTATTTAGCCCCATTTGGTTATCTTTCCGTATGACAGTCTCGATTTAAACTGTATGAATCGATATAAACATAAATCATATACAAAAACACTAATTTTTGTTACAAACATATAATTTAGAAATTCGATGCAATCTGGTTACTTTAGATATTTCTGAGATAACCACATTCATACAGACAGCAAGTAGGACATGCAATTAAACCCATTACATTATATTGCACGTCCTTCCTCGTCACATAATTTGCTACAATTATTGTTAATGCGCACATGCCAGTGTACGTTATGTATGTAGGCTCTTTATGAGCTCATCAAAGAAGTATATTGCTTTGGCCGAATGTCTTCGACTACTAGAAGGCTTGAACCCTGGCCTAAAAATTCCTTAAGCACAATTGTACTAAACATAAACACATACAAACTACAGTTAATAGATTTCAGGAATTTTCAATTATTTAACGACAACTCAGTGTATAATTTCTGGACAATTATATCCGGAATGTGTTCAGTATTTGGTTTCTATAAACTATGCTAATAATGAATCCTGTAAGTCTATATCGCCTTTAGAATATTTGGGTTTCAATGTGGAAGTGTGTAAAATATATATTTGAAATAACCTGACTTATACCAACTAATCAAAAATATAAAACTTACTATTTAACTGTCTTCCTTGCACAAACCGAAAATCTACTGATTCGTCGTCATTGGAAAGACCAAGTAAGCTGACCAAGTTCGTAGACATTTTATGCACGGGCTAAGAACTGAGAACTCGATAGATAATGCAGCTTTACCTTTTTATATGAATTCAAATTGATCAGTTAATGATACGATCCATTTATTTGGCACGATACAAACACAAAATGCGAATATCTGGCAAATAAACAATAGCGAATATGTACGTACAGACATATAGTACATACACTGGTAGTACATAAGAACCTCCGTATATAGAATAAATGCCATGCAAGATAATACGACTAGAAGAAAAGGAATTGGGCGTTAGCAACCGTGGAGCAATATATGTACGTATGTATATTGTTGTGTTTCTGTATACAAGTATTCTCGTATACCTGAAAGAATGATTGTTAAATAAATACATTTCTGTTATCGTGCAACTGTTAGGTATAAATACGTTTGTATCAACTTTACGATTAGCCCACAAATTGATTAAAGTTTACTTCTTCAATTCTTCTGGATCAGCTGATAGATTCCAAATATTATCATAAGAAAGTATTTATGATTATTTATATATTTATTTATAATAACTTATTTACTGACATTCGTGGAGTGATCAGGTAAAAATAAGCCTAGTGTCACTGCTTAAAATAATAAGGTGATACAATAAAGTTGCGTCAGTGTTTAGATCAGTCAAAAGGATATATCTGATGCTTCATAGGGTTTTTGTAATCTTTTTCGGCATCAATAATCATGCCTATAGCCCCGCCAATCTGATGCTTTTTTGAGCTTGTGAGTTTTAAAGAATATATTTTTATTTACCTTAAGATCCCATTCAATGAAATATTGGCAAATAAACAGTTATTTCTCCTTTTTTATAGAAACGGCTACAATGGCCTTCAGCTAGACTGTTTGTAATTACACATTCACACCCCACCTGAGAGTTCAGTCTAGGACCGAACTAGTAACTCTGAAGTACAGTTTAAATTCGATCACGGAACGTAAAGATTATCAGTTATAAACAAAAAGAAAAATTTACTCGGAGTCTATAAACTTCTACACCAATCAATCAACCATCATGACTTTGTTTATACATGTATTTACTTGTATTGGGAGCCTAGAAATCTTATGGCGCTTAAAATTTGGCTTCACCGACCACCACAAGTACATATTTTTATTTATTTTTTATTATTATTATTTATTGTGCAGAATCAATCTGCATTAATGACTTTAACCGGGCAAGGGTCTTAAGTTGATTGAAAACCAGGATTAATCTAATTTTCTAATAGATTAGGCTGAGTAAAAAATGAACTTTAACCCTATAAATATTTAGATAGATTGTGCCAAACAAGAAAAAATTTTGTATACTTTCGGGATGTGTTCTACAAATTGAGGAAAAACTTGATTTGCGTCCTGACACCAGGAATCTTACTGTCAATTTTTGTGGTTTTAGCTCTTAGAGTGTTTCCATCGTATGTATGGTTATATCAACTAGTGATGCTAGTCAAGTATATACATATATATATATATTTACTATGAAAAATTTACATTTTTTTAAATAAATGCTAAGATAGAATAATCTAACTTGCTTCTTCATCAATCTGAATGACTAATACCTTAAGCGATGTGGTCTTTTTGTTTTCATTTTTATTTCAAAATGTACTAACCTTTTATGTCTTATGCATAATATAACATCCTACACGTTTTTGCTCATTCTATTTCAATTTTAAATTTTTTTAAATTTTCTTTGAAACAATGAATTATGCCTGTGAGTCTTTAGAGGTGCCTGGTTGCAAAATGTGGTACAGTGTGATAAATGGCTTTAAAAGTATCAGCGTCACATTGGTCTCTTTGCACGGTTGTGTACCTGAAAGGTGTTACACTTGAACACAAGGCATACCAAATAGAGACTACATATACACGGTAATCTTGGCGCAAATATGTAATTGCTCGTATTATCCAATTTATATCCAATAACATAACACATTCTAAAAGCAGAGAGGTGCAGGTTATGATATGGCGTAGAACTGATATTGTTGAAGACATCAACTTTGCAATAACTATCTGCAGCGTCTTGAAATTCACGAGTATTCATTTGCCAGATGATTGGTTGCCATTCGACATTTCTCCCGTTGTACCGTGTAAATACTTTTTATGTAATATTTTATACTTACATAATCGTATTTTGATTTTAGTTCAAGAATTTTTGCAAGTACCGAAAATTCAAATAATCCAATTGATGAAGCTGTCGATGCATGATAACAAAAGCAAAATTCAAATTCAGATAAACATTTTTACTTTTATAAAAAAAACAATTAATGTCCCACCAATACGACATACACGAATTATTCAAATTGTTCAATCCTGTTTGCGTGATGATGCTTCATACGGAGTGTACCAAGATTTATACATACATAGTTAGATTTATATTGGTGTATTGAATGTAAATACAGTTTAACAATTATTGTTTTGGTTATTACTTCTGTAAATGGGTTACATTAAGATTTTGTTTTGGATTTCTCATTTTAATTGGTTTATATTCGATTATGTTTAATGCTGCGACATAGATTTTCATTTTTATGAATAACAGTACATATATATATATAAAGAACTTTAACAGTGAGTTTTCTTATTATCAACTGATTGTTACATTTAATATTTATTGATTTGTGTCTTCTATCGTTTGAAGAGCCTAAATTTTGGATACACTCGGGTGCTATATAATCTTTCATATTTATATCCATATCCGTAATACATCTACAAATTTTTTGAATAACATTTATATTACAATTATTTATTTTTATATGATGTTTTCAGTAATGAGCCAAAACAAAAAAAATACACACACATAAAGCACACTTATTTTGATGTGTTAGCTATGTTCTAAAATGCCGTTTAATTTTTTTACAGATTATTGGATTTACATTTTAGTCTTACTATATAGGTTGTCTGTTGTGTTTAATTATTCGGAACAAGAAGACAATTTTACGGACATTTACATATTATATATTATATATTGTATATTTATAGTATAAAAACTTACAGTTGGAATTACGGTAAGAGGTACATTTTAAATTACAGTTAGGGTTGAGAACTACGCCTTAGTAAACACATATAAGCGCAAATGTGTGGGGAAACTCTGTGACCTTTGATTTTTGGCAAAGATAAATTCAACATCTATAACTACAATATAAAAATTGTGTGCGTACGCGTATATGTATAAACATTTAAATTGATTTTTTTCTTTCATTTTTATTAAAGAGCAATATTTTATCTACTTGTTTTCAATGATCATCTGTAGCTGCAAGACAAGACTGCGAGCCAACTGTAGCACGGCCTGAGAATTGTGTCGTTCGGCCATTTCTGAAAAGTAAAAGTAGAATTTCAATACATCTTCCAGAAATATAAACTGCTTCATACCAATATACTTACCATTGAAAAATTTAATGACATCTGTGAAATCCATGCTGTTAGATAAAATTATATCGCGATAAGTTTCGAGTAGAGCTAGTGCCAAAAAGAGAACAAAATGTCCAGAGGCGATATGCTTAGCTGCCCAAATGACCTCCCAGGTGGCAAAAATATCGTCATATACGAGTTCACGCTTAAAGTCCAAGAGGAACCAACGGTAACAAAAGTAAAAGTGGGTGTAGTCGCCGTTTGAATCCATCAGATCGTACATCTCCGAATCGAGTATTTGAATAAGAGATCTGTTAAAAGGTAAAGTCAGATTCAGGAGTCAGACTAGAGAAAAGGAAAGGTTTGTGATGTATGTGTTAGTATCTACCCACCGCATATTAGCGAAATGCATATCCATGGCACCTCCACTTGGAAAGTTCTCGATCATGCGCTCCATGAGTTTGCAGAAGCAACTGTAGCTCAGCGATTCATCATCGAAGATGACCAGCAGCGGTGCAACCAAATCACACATGCCCTGCATGTATCCAATGTCCAGATGTTCCCACACGTACGTGGATATCACATTGCGTAGCTTGTCCAGGTTCTCATTAGCAAAGTACCAGTAGTTGCGATCGCAGCGCTGCACATCCTTCTCGATGCGATGAAGATTCAAGCCAAATTGTTCTAGCAACTCGCTCTGTCAATGGATACTTGGAAATGAGCCTTGCTAAACCACAAGTACAATTTCTAGCACTTACACTGTAAACGCCACCATTGGAGCTGGCAGGAGAGGCACAAGCAGACTTTGGCTGCTGAAGGGCATCCCGATGTGATGCAGTGGCGCCCTTTTCCAAATTTTCTTGCAAAGGTACCATCTGGCTATTGTCAACTGTTTTAGGACTACGGTCCCAGTTGGATATGTCCACGGAAGCATTCGTAACGATAACAGATGCCTGATGCGGATTGTTAGCTTCATCATCGGGCAACTGAGCCTGTAGATCATCGGCACTCAGATACTCTGGACTGAGTACACTTTGAGTATCACCTGGTTGTGGTGCACCACCAACGGTCTCATAAGATGATCCTGTTGAAGTTGAGCAACTTGCCTGGGGTTCTTTTTCCACCGACTTAGCCACGATTGGCACGCCAGTTGGAAGTGCATCTGTTACTGTGCACTTTTGAAGTTTGCGCTTAATTTCCTCATCGTCTTCTTCTTCTTCCTCTTCGTCTAAGTCATCAAGGCCCTCGTCAACATGACCAGAATCTGTGCTTGTTTTCATTGTACGAGGAACGGGCTTAACACTTAGATGCATAGCACTGACAGCCGTAGCCCCCAGTTGGTTTTGTTGCCGCTGCTCATCATCAAACTCCAAATCTCCAGGGTCGGAAATGTCTGAAATATCTTCAAACACCTCGTTCTCTAGCTCCCCAGTCGCATCCAAATCCGCGGCACGAACAGTGCGCTCATTCCCACTATTGCTTCCTGAACTGAGCTTAGCTACTGCCCGTGCAGTCTTCTCCTTCTCACGCTGCTGCACAATGGCATCCACTGCCAGCCACTCGCTCATTGTGGTCTCATAATAGTGTTTACAGGTCTCGTCCTGCTTTTTTCTCTCCTCAAGCGTTTTGCCAAAGGCATAATGCCCAAGCAAATATGGCCACACCTCTTTACGCAGCTCCGGCTGAACACCTCCAAAGTAAATCAGTCGGTAAAACTCGGTAGAATCCTGCAGCATGCCATCCGCATTAAGCAGCTCCCATCGGTCCTTAGTCAGGCCCTCCTCATCGGCTTTTACTTAGAATGAAAAAAAAAAACCATTATAGAGTATAGCAGGAAATGTTAACCACTTCGAAACATTAGAATATATTAGCGGCTTTTAAAACTGGAAATAATTCAATAAAAAACTATGAATGTTCGGAAGTAATAAGTTTATTTCATTGAGTCAGTCACAAAAAAAAAATATTTAAAATATTTCACGGTCACTCCTCACCGATTTCGTAGGCAATACATAATAATAATTTGCTGGTGTCGTTTAAAGAAGAAATGCCCGAAATAAAGCTTGCAATTTATTGTGCTGCGAAATAAACGATTAGGTTTTCCTGACTACGAGAACAAGTAAGCAGGTTGTTCTCGAGTCCACCCGACTATAAGAAGCACTTAACCCATGTGACAAAAATCGAGTGTACGCGACTACGAAGCCCACATACACACACTTACACGCAGTTTACACTGCAGTGTACTGTGTACAGTGCACTATTGTGTGCAAGATCAGAGCTGCTGCAAGCTCCTGCTCTGAAAACTTGTACATTACATTTGAATAACATTTGTGTTTATTATCTGATCCGAACGAAATCGGATAGAGAGAGGCCCAATAAAAATATCTGCCAAAATTAAAGCTATTGATTGAAAATTGAACGCATGAAACGTGCTTTCGATTTTACGCGGCTATAGGGGTAAATTCTAAGATTTGAAGCAAAGAGAGATGATCTAGAGATCAACGCGCTCAACCGGACGGACATAGCTATATCGAATTGACTATTGATGGTTTTAAGAATATATATACGTTATGGAGCCAGACATACTAGTATCTGCCTGTTACATAATTATAATTTATTGCAAATTTGTATGGGCTAAGGGTCTAAAGAGGCTAAAAATTATTGCTAAAAAAAATAATTAGAAAAAATAGATAAAAGCTCTGATGTAGCTTACATTAGTTTATATCAAACTAAAAATGTACTCGTATACCCGTATGGTAGTGCTTTAATCTTTAGTATTATTATTCAGTTCTATAACTCTTACATTATATCCATACATAGTGGGCTAATCAGAATCTGGCAGTAAGTACAGCTATACCCTTAAAAACTTCTTAGGCCGTGAACTTGAACTAAATAAACAGACAGAAAGTTGGAGAGACGGGCATAGATATTTATCTACTGCCCTAGTTGTTCTGATGAAATAATAAATGGAAATAATGAAAAGCACATATTCTGAGTGTTATAAAAAAGAATAAAATTAAAGTATGATCTTACACTCTGGTGTGATACGGCCGTGAACAAGACCTGATAGATGCGTCCGCACGGTGGATAGATGACGACAGTAGGCCAGCCAGCCATAGAATGCCCGAGAGATGATCTGGCGACGCATCGTGGAGCAGACCATTTCAATGCTAGTGTTTTGATTATGTTGCTGTTGCAACGGTGATTCCATTGGGTACTGATCGATGGATAAACTCTTGTTAGAACAGTCACTGCTGCCAGTGGTAGAACAGCTACTCAATTGAGCTCGCCTTGGAGTGCTGCGGACAAAGTCCAGAATGGAATGCGTAGCAGCTAACAAGAGATGTCAAAAAATATTGGAAACGTTTTGGGTACATGTACGATAATCCAATGAACAAATAACCTACCAAATTCTTCGTGCCGACTCTTGCTGACAATACGAAATACGTAATCAATGGGGGTCTCATCTACCGATTCCATGACTGAGGGCAGAATGCGTCGGCGCATGCTCTTAGGCCAAAGAAACATTTTGCCAATGCCTCGCTGCGACCAGAGTGGTGGATCGAGCTGTCCATGTGGCAGCAGGCCCGTTTCAAGACAGCTAAGAAACTGCTGCATATGTCCACCCTCAGGGAAATGTATAGGCGGACGCTGAACACCATCCTGACCCACAAGTATAACTGTTCCACCGCTGTCCTCTCCTCGACTCTGATGGCAGTGCACATAGACAATGTCATCTACGTTAATATTAAGAGCATACGCCCAGTAGACTTCCTTGTCTATATCTTCTTCTTCGGCCTCATTATAACCGTTCATTAACTGATTAGGCGTCCACTTGATAGTCAGCGTTTGAATGTGCTGATGAAGACTTAAATAGCCCGGCATCAGCTCTGACACGTCCTTGGGTTGCACATGTACATTATTCTTGCCATAAAGAAGCGTTGCTTTTGCATTCTGATGAAGCGATTCCACGTAGTCTTTTGCGACCGTGGCCGAGGCAATTGACTTAAACGAACAGCTACTGGGATCATCCGAGCTAGTGTTTAGACTACGCTTAAAGTTAATAATAGCCGGTCGCGAGCACGTTGAAGAGGAGCGACGGCAACTAATCCGATGACGTTGCAGCTGGAAAAAGCACACAATTTAAATGACTGGATATCCATATATAGTTGTGGGTCTCAAATTTAATAAGGCTTGCGAATACAGATTGAGAAAATCTCATTAATCACAAAACATACCAACTCATCGGCGTGCGGATCAGTCCAATAGTGATCGGCAGTTTTGGCACGCGTAAAATCTAGAGCACAGGGTCCAACCAGCAGAGAGCTGAGTATAGAGCCATAGTCCGGGTCCGCAACCAGCGAGTCGCGATCGTAGTAACTCTGAGCATTGCTCACCAGATACTCGATTATCTTTGTTAATCGCTTCTCGTACAGGGCCAAGCGTATCCATAGATATCTGAGATGTCGCAAGGTTACTCAACAATGTTAAGATGCCAATTATTAAGTTCATCAACTCACTTCATGTTTGCCATTGACATCCCTGAGTTGCTCGTACTGGCTGGTACTGATGCCGACACGGATACGGAACCAGTTGCTGTCGATGTAGTTGCTATCGTACTAGTCATAGAGTTGTTACTGCCCTTCTTGAGCATGGGCGGTCGGTTAAAGCTTTCACTGCTCGACGATGAACGCTTGCTAGGATCAGTAGCTTCAATATCCTGAATTAGCTTGCTAATGTGCTCCGCTTCTTCGCATGTCTTTGCTATCTTATGCAGCAAGGCAGTCGTTGACGAAGTCTTAAACAATCCCAGGGCACGACGACGCAACCCCTGGCTAAGGCAGGCTTCGACAGCCGCGCAGAGTGAGGTCACAGAGCTGCTTTCTTCATGCACGTACTTCTTGGTGACCGCCTCCTCCATAAGCTGTTTCACCTCCTTCTTAACGCTCGCAATGAGCCGCTCCTTATAGTCAGCTCCATCTGTAAATGCAAACAGGCAAAAGAGCGAACATTAACGCTTGGCTCCCAGCTGTGCACCACGCGAATCACATAAAAGTAAGCCCCGCGGAGCCTTAAAATGAAATCACAGCAATGGTGGCCTCTCCCTTCGTACGTCTAACTTCTGCACTTTCTGGTTGGTTGCTAGCTTAGTATCGTCCTGTGCCTTTGCCTTCACCCTCGCACTGAAACTCAATATGCTCAACATGTGTTTGCAGGTCCGTGCTGCCAGAACCCACCGCCACCCTACTTGTATATGAAATTAAAACATAAAACATACGCACAGAGGTCCCAGTTCCTGACCACACCACACCACACCACACCACACCACAGCCCACCACACCACACCACACCACACCACACCACACCACACCACACCACACCACACCACACCACACCACACCACACCACACCACACCACACCACACCACACCACACCACACCACACCACACCACACCACACCCACCACTTCTTTCCATCGTTCTCAGCCAGTAAATGCTAATGGCATTTGCACTCAAAATTTGCAGATGACCTCTAACTAAGTATAATTTCATTTTCATTAATTGTTTCTGTTCCTACCTTACAGCGTTACATAAAAATGAAAACGGAAATGCCGGCCAGCGTGACCAAGACTCGGCTGCTAGAACCAAGTATACATACAATAGTGGGATAGATAGATAGATAGATAGATATAGATAGATATAGATAGATATAGATAGATATAGATAGATATAGATAGATATAGATAGATATAGATAGATATAGATAGATATAGATAGATAGATAGATATAGATAGATATAGATAGATATAGATAGATATAGATAGATATAGATAGATATAGATAGATATAGATAGATATAGATAGATATAGATAGATATAGATAGATATAGATAGATATAGATAGATATAGATAGATATAGATAGATATAGATAGATATAGATAGATATAGATAGATATAGATAGATATAGATAGATATAGATAGATATAGATAGATATAGATAGATAGATAGATATAGATAGATATAGATAGATATAGATAGATATAGATAGATATAGATAGATATAGATAGATAGATAGACATACGGTACAAAGACACATTCGTGTCAGACAATGATAGTTTGTTTTTTGATCAGCAAGAAAAAGTGATCATATATATTCGCATATATGCGAATACGGTAATGTATATATAATATGTGCGGAATACAACTTTGGTGTTAATTGCCTATTGGTTGTCAAACCATAATGTTTGGAATAAGTCTGTTGAAGGTACCTATCTAAATTCTAGGAACATGGACCAGTTAATAATTGAAAAATAATTTCTCCAAATTAGCTTTAGTTTAAGTTTAATAATAATTCTAATAGTTTAATAGTTTAATAGTAATTCTAATTGTAGGATGCTTCGATCCATTAGCGTACAAGACATCCTACCTCTAAAAATTAGCTTTAACATCAATTCACGCACATAAGAATATAAAGCGTTAAAAATCTTGTATACATTTACGGGTACTTCACGTTCAGACAGCAAAAGCTACTTCCACTGCTACTGTTTCTGATACAGTCCAAGAATTAAAGCTGAGACTTGGTGTGGCATGGTTGGACGCAGCTGTTGTCGCTGGCGAAACAGACCCAGCAGGGTACTGAGGCCATTATGTGTCGGTCTGGCGACACTACGGTGTCTACTCGTAGTTGGTTGTCCAGCTGTCCAAGGAATAAGGTAGAGGGGAAAAGATATCCCCAGCCACATGCAGAAATGAAATGCGTATCCGAATACCACGAATGCCACGAGAGCAATATGCTTAAAGGCAACATACTGCTGGTTAGCTGGCGTCATTTGCCATAAAAACAGTAGAAAGATTAAGGCTAAAGGTAGAGTAGGGATCAGAAGGAGGGTGTATGGTATATCTTGGTGGATAGCTGTTTAATTGCTGCTCCATTGTAGCACTATTCACATTTGAAACAGTTTTGTATGACACGCAATTAGTATTTTAAAGTGAGTAAGTGGAACAGGAGTTAAAGCTGGCAGCCGTCAAAGGACAAGGATACAGCAATTAACTTACAAAACAAGTAACAATGCTGTAGGTGAATGTACCCGACTACGAAAAACCGAGAGCTGCAAATATAATGCTGCTGCCAAACACCTCGCGATTAATAATAGTACATTGTTTGTGTATAACGGACTAAGACTGGTCCGATTATTAGATCTTCAAAATATAATGAAATGAGCTTACAACACATTCTTATTTATTTTGCATGGGTACAGAGTGGGAAATCGTGAAGTTTGAATCAAACTTGACCTGCGTTCAGTTACCAACAACGAACACATCAAATTTGGCGACTCCAACTCTTAAAGCTTCTGAGATTACCGCGTTTGTCAGGAAAGACAGACGGACATGGTTATATCGACTTGGCTATTGATGGGGTCGGAGATGCTTCCTTCTGCCTGTTACATAATTTTTCACAAATTTGTTAGACCCTTATTAAATATTTTTAGGGGTAAAAGTTCTAAGAAGAGAGCAATGTTCATACACACAAACAAACACACTCATACCCACTTTAACATACACACAAACACACTCACATTCTCATCCCCAACAAAGCTAATTGCACAAGTAAGATCAACTGTTGTTACCTTTTCCATTTCTTGAATTTGTTAGACCGTTAACCCTTTAAAAAATGGGTAGAAAGCCTTACAAATGTTTGTTACAGGCAGAAGCTTCTCCGTCCCCATATTCTAGATCAGCATTCATACTTGAGTCGATCGAGCCATGTCCGCAGATTTGTCTGTCTGTCTATAAAAACGTGTCTATCGCAGAGCTATGAAGAAACTACAGTGTGTATTTTATATGATATGTATCTGCAGAGTTCAGTAAGAGTATTATTTAGCGAAGTCCCCCCTCGGTTAAGGGTTTTACGTAGTCGGGTACACTCAACTACGACATTTTGACTTGTTTTTTCTTTGTTTTTCGCAGCAGTGTGTTGTGTGGCTTTTTATTTGTTTATCTGTCCCCTGTTTTCTCATCAAGTAAACGAAAATAACATAGATGATTCTGGTATAGCTCCATGACATCTGGACATATGGATAACTTTTTGTTATGATATGATAGGAAAACAATCGGCCCCAGAGATACCTACTATGCAAATGGCTCATCACAACGAGATTAAAATAGGCTTATGTATTCGCATTATCCTACAGCTTCACTTTCCTACCTGTAGGAGCTGTAAGGATTTTGAAAAGTTGACAAGCATCCACAAATTTTATAAATAACATTAATTTTATATTTTGATGCGTTTAATTTTAAAACAGGGCATTTATATATACTTTTGGCGGCTCAGAGCTGCTGCCGTAAAAATATTAAGGGTTGGAATGTCATGAGAGGAACCAATGACAGATACTAATAAATGAGAATTACCGGAAGCATATTGATTAAATGAAATACATCACGAAAATCATCAAACGGAATATATAATCGAGGTTAAGGAAAATGTGTCTTTTTTATGTAGGAATTGTGTTTAATTTCAAACTCTTGTTTAATCAATGAACACATTTTTTGCACATCGTTAAACTTGTATCTTGATTCTTAGTTTGCTCTTGAATGCATTATTTTATAAACAAATAGAAAAATACCTGTCACAATTAAAAGTTTATTTAGAGTATACTATTATATCCATGTCTCATGTCATAGCTCGTAACAAATTATGTGTTTATTTTTCACTATAAAATCGAACCACACGCTAAATAACTTCCTAAACACTAAGAGAGAGAAAACACAAACAAAATTGAGTACCCTGCCATTATAAGATTTTGGTTTCTAAAAATATTGAATTCAGTTTTAGCCGAACGCATGACCATTTTTGCGTAGTAGTGCATAGTGCCGTTCAAGACACGATAACAATTCTGAAATGGTCGAAAGGATCAATCATAACGTATGATCAATGAGTAAACGAGCTCAATTCTTGCACCCCCCTCTTTCAAGCGTGGCCTATCTCAACTCTATCGATCTATAGAATCATGGCACCATTGTCGTACGACACAGATTCACAACGAGCCTAGCCTCTGTCCGCATTTGGGTGTTAAGCCACAACTACCATGAAACTCACTGAAGGTCTGCACCCAGAAACTGGACGACCCATCGATGGACCAGAATATTGAACAAAATTGATAAAAATAGATGGCAAGTGTAAGCTTCAACTCACATATTGAGCAGTATATACTAAGCTTAAGCTTGTGCATGCCTCTTTAAGCTAAGACCGTTCCTATAATTGAAAGAATACCTGGTGTACCATAGAAACCCTCTGGCCAAGGCTGCTCCGATCCTTATTTCTAGCTTAAGATGAATTCTTCGTCATCTGACTTAATCGAATGCAAAATCTTTTTAAATATATGACAAAAACCTTTCAGATGGGTGCCATATTTATTCATAGCCAGCAAACAAGTCACTGCATGAGTCATTTTTCAACTTAGAACTATTAAAAAACTAAGAAAATTCGAACCATTCGATTTTTACGAGGAAACGACCAGCAAAACAGCTTGGTTGGTTCTGAGTGTAAGTCTGCTTTTCACAGTACAGAAAAATGCTGAAATTTAAAATAAAATTAATATACGTTCAGCAAGAAAGAACCTACACACTAAACTTGATGGCACTAGCTCTCAGAGAGTTTCTGAGACGTACGCGGTTATCCGGACGGAAAGATGCACCTGTTACTTTACTTATTCATTGAGTTATTAATTTATTTCAAAAAAATGGTCGAATTTCCCATAGTTAGATGGAGAGACGGACTTGGGTATATCGATTGGGCTATTGATGCTGATCAAGATAATATATACAATACTTTATGTGGTCGGAGATACCTCCTTTTGCAGGATATATATTATTGCCCAAATTGCTTAGACCCTCATCAATTTTAATGGGTTAAGGGTCTAACTAAAGCATTGCTAGATACAAAGCATACATCGAAAAGAAAGATGAAATTATTCTAAAATGTTTTAGCGACATTTTCTAGGCGTGGTAACAATGCGTATTACAGAGGCACTGGAGAAAATCAAACCTAGGAAGCACTTCAACAATATAAAAATTATTTGGACTAGTCATGAAGGCGTTAATCTAATGGAAATTAATTAAAGGAAATATTAAAGGAAAAGATTATTTTTTAAACCGGGACAATTTAAAATATAGTAGATTTATATAAATAACACAGCAACAAAAAATTGATTTTGAATGTGTAAAAATGCTATTACTTTATCCCAGTTTCACATTTGATAACATGGTTTCAGTAAGTTCATGGCATCGAGCGTTTTCTGTATTTAGATAAACATTTAATTAAAGACGCAAGGCCCTAGAACGCATCCAGGTTCTGGTATAGAGTAACAGACATCTGTTGCTCTCTGTTATTGTTGCTGTTGTTATCGTTGATTTTCGTGACATTATTTTAGATGTGCGTTACCAACTGAATTCCTGCTGCCTGCCCACTCCTATCAGCTACATAAACAACAACAAACAATACAAACAACGGCAAAGTAGCAACAAAAGCCACAACAGCAATAAAAACATAGCCCGCATGTTACGAATTCAGACAAATACGAAATTAGACTCTGAGCGTGTGTGTTCTGCGCATATTAGACATTAATTAGACGGAAATGTATTCTACATATTGTGAATGTGAATTAGATACATATATATGACTAATCATGTATATCATTCTACACACAATGCGCAAAGTGAGCGCACGAAAAAAAGCCTTCAAATATTGCCTACATTTTGGGGCCACAATTTTAGAATCCCTGCTAAAAGTACCTAAGAGTCTAAAAGCCGTTTGAATAAATTTAAAAAATTCATGCTTCACTGATTGATTTGATTAAATTCTATATTTTTGTTTATCTGTGTGTGGGTGAGCGGCAATTTCATTTCCAACATCTGGGCGAACAGATTAGTTTCTTGGCAGCTGGACAGATAGAAATTGCGTATGCTATGCTCTATGGAATTACTGCGACTTTTTAGTTTATGGACTTGACGGCAATAAAAGCGCATAGGTCAAAGTGTATCATGAGCTCAAGCGAAACTAATTTTAATTACAAGTGTATACAGCAGGAAATTAAAATTGCAAGAGAATTTGCAAAGTGTAATTGCTTTTCATATAAAATAAAACATTCAGAGTAAAGTTTTAAAAGTGTTTTCCTTATTTCTTTATTTTATTTCAGTACAATTGGAAACGATGTAGTATCAAAACTTTTTCGTATACTTGAACGATATTCAATTTTAATTGCTAGGACTAAACTTGGTGACTTAACCTAATAAATATATAAAACGCATACAAAATAGAGCCTTGACCTAAATAAAAACTGAATAATCAATTCGTGTAAAAGTATGTAAGAGGGAGAATCATATACAACCCCATAAAGTATATACATTCTTGATGAGCTTCAATAGCCGTGTCAATATAGCATTTTATAAGTTAAATTTTTAACAGATATCTTTTATACTCGATCCGAGCTTTAAATTTCATTCACATCAGATACAAAGGACAAAAATTATCCAAGAAACAATTTATTATTGTGCATAATGGGTGTTGGCAGCAGGATATCAGTTGCAAGCAACTGTGTGTAGTGTATAAATTTGTGTGTTTGTGTGTACATGGGTTAAGGAATATTTGTAGTCAGCTATACTCGAATACACCATTTTTACATGTTTATTTTTGAAGCGTTTCCAGATTATTAGAAAGGACAGAAAGCTGACAAGTCGTTTCGAAGCACGCTCAATTTAGGAGTCTTTCGGTGACAATAGAGCCTTACGATACTTTGACGCATTTAATGAGCTGCTAAGGCCAAAACGTGATAACGATACCGACCTAATTTCATACCCCGTGAACCCTCGAAAGTACGCAATGTATTACTCAGCTGTAATTCAATATCAAAGCAAATCAAGGGTCGAAGTAAGGAATTCAAAATATTAGCCCGCACAAAAAATTGTTTCTCACTTAATAATAATAAAAATGTACTTTCGATAAAACAAGACTACAAACATAATCCTGTAGCATCGCCTACGACCTCGTGCTGTGAGAAAACATAAACAAACACCTACATGGACGGCTTGGATTATGCTTAAGCTCATTTCTGCGAAAACTGGGATTTTCAATTATAAAAGAATTTTCATACAATTTCTTGTAGGTAGCCTATTATTTCTTGCCAGTCCACTGCAGTGGTACATGGCATACTTTCTATGTTCAAGGCAAGCTGTTAGTATTCAATAGGTAAGGCTTCAGCATAATACAAAGGTTCACTGTAATGTTTAGTTAAAAAGAATCACAGGGACAATAGCAGCGGTCAATTTCCTTTTCTACCATTGCCTGGCGCAAGGTCCTTGAGAGCATCAAAGCAGTTCATTGCATGTATATGTGTATTTCATGCAGAAAAGGATATCTGCTATTATTAACACAAGCAAGAGTGAAGTTTGAAGCTACGACCTTCAGTCGTAGATCTGTATGTATGATGTTAATGTTGGGCATACACAAATACTGAAAACTGACAAAAGTCATTGCACATTCTGGCTGGTGCTGAGGTTTTTGCGAGTAACCAATGCCATGCCTTGTATGTAATTAATATGTAATTTAACATTTGGCACCACCTGATTTTCAGTTCCAGCAAAAAATTAACCAATCAATATTGAAAAAAAAAATCACCTGTACAAACACAAAATAGACCCACAGAAAATATAAATTTGAATAAAAATTATGCAGCAAACAGTGCTAGAAATACTAAGATAATAAAGGTATAATAGTATAAAAGCATGATTATGAATATTTTTCAAATCTCAATTAAGTACCTGCATTTGTTTGCACCATTTTGTCTGTCCCAAAGCTGTGAAGCTTTTAATGAGCACACACGCGCGCGTAAATGTATTTACTCTTATATGTGTATGTGTAAATGTATTGTATAGTATATGGATATATTTATATATATATGTATTTATCTACATCTACCTGAATTTATATGTATGTAAATGTCTGCAATTGTTACTCTAAGTATATTTTGGCATTAATTTTTCTAACTGCGAGCTATGTCGTATGAGTAATATTGTTGTTGCAACCTGCTTACGAGAATATAAATCTTTCGCTTTCACTTTCACTTAGCCAAGTCGCCTTAACTGGATATTTTATTAGTTGCTGGCTGACTGCGCTTTATAAATAATTTGGCATGCTGCTGCTGGGGAGCAACGCTCGCTGTTTTCGATGCTTCACTGCCATTGCCACAGGAAAAGGCAGAGTCCTATTGCACAGAGCTGTAAAAATTGAGGGAAAGCTAAATGACGACTACTGGATGAACAAGCTTCTAAATACTTATTAATGTATATGTGCGTGTGTAATGTATAAAGTATAATGTGTAATGTGTAATGTGTAATGTGTAATGTGTAATGTGTAATGTGTAATGTGTAATGTGTAATGTGTATTGTGTATTGTGTATTGTGTATTGTGTATTGTGTATTGTGTATTGTGTATTGTGTATTGTGTATTGTGTATTGTGTAAGGTATAAGGAGTAATGTGTAAAGTGTAGTGTTTAAAATGCAATGTGTACTGCGAATGTATGTATGGTTCCGATAACTATAACCCGTGACGCCCGCACGCAAACAGCTCAAAAGTAAAACTGAAAGCAGGCAATGAAATCCACAAGCGACGAAGCTGTTGCTGTTGCCTGCCTGTACCTATTCACATGCCACCAACCCCGAAATACCCCTGACTGTATTTGGCTCAGCTGCGGCGCCAGCCCTTCAGCCTTCCGTCACTTTCATCGCTTTTCAAAAGCTTTTCGCGTTCGGTATGCGTTCTGCCCTTTTTGTCATTGCCGTCTCGCTTACACGCCCTAGTACACTTTTGTGTATCTCTATATGGCTGTGATTCCCTGTATGTGTGCAGTGCTGACGTCGAATGCTGTATGGTAAATCTGTTCACAAGCAACAGGACAAACCACCCGGCTCCGACTCTGACCCCAGTCGCGGCCTGTCCCAAATTCGGCAGCTGCTGACACTGTTGATTCGAGTATGCGCACTTTGCTCTACCCGATAATCCCGCTGCTACTGTTGCTCGTCTGGCGTCACTGGCTCCGGATGCCTAACCTGTACACTTTAGATTTGTGTGTACCACATATCGAACTTTAAAGCTTGTTGCTCTACACCATAGTACCTAGTTTTTCCATCATCATAGATTCCAGTGGCTGCTGCACAGTCGCAAAAATCATTTAGCACACATGTATGTATATAGCACACATCGACACTTAGAAACGGAAAGAAACCAAGGTTAAACATGTTGGAATTAATCTACTTGAGATACCCTATCCGTAAAGCTTAATAAAAATAAAATGAGCCACAAATTAGACTACGGATCAAATGAAAACTTGCGTAGCGACATTGTACATTTATAAGAAAAAAAATCTTGTTCTTGCAGATAAATAATGTTTTTGTGCACTTACTCCCTATTTAAGCTGTTATAATTTACCATATCATATACATTTAAAAATGTCCAGATAATTAGGAATTTCGTGAATCAAACCACCCTAAGTTGACCAAGTTGTTCTATTTTGTGAGCTTTTACTATAGTACATATACGACAGTACACGCCTGCGTGAACAAGTATGATAAGCTCCTAGTTAACAACTATGATTTCCCAAACATCTGTTACGTCTATCCTAAATACACTTTTTATGGGTATCCTATTTGACCAGAGACAAGAAATGTCCATGAGAGTAAATATTTGATCCTGATATGCCCCATCCCGAAAATATTTGTTTTCCCTGTTCGTATTAGCAGCTGAAACATTAATTTAAAATAACTCTGTCTTCGATATCAATATAGTAACTCAAATTTACTAATTTTTTAACTTACAATATGTACAATATGATTGCTATTCCTTTGTTCACATTAATTTGAATACATTATACATGCACGACTTAATATAACACAATCAATAGTCTTAAGTTCTCCGCTCAATTGAATTAGCGTCGCAGACATTATAATAATTGTTTGAACTATTCGTTGAGTACAGTCCCAACCTAACGCATAAATAATAAACCAATAAACATAATCTTTAACTAAAAGAACAGTAAGTTCAAGTACCAGGAACTGCAATGCAACAAAATATATTGTTACGCACAAAAGCTTAATATTCGCATCTTCCATTTTCCCGGATCACGAATTTTTCACAGCTTACAAATGGTATTCAATATTTTCCAGAAAGAAACACATTCGTAAAATTTTATAAAAAAAAATAAGAGCCTTTTAATATATTTGACATGACATTTATTCCTTAAAATCATATCAAAAATTAAGTAAATTGTAGTGGGGCTTACATGACTACGAGAATACTTTAACTTCTTTGTGCTAGGTCCCCATTACACTCATACACTCACAGACACACACACACACACGCACATTCTCTGCTTGCACTCGAGCGAATTCCGCCAGACGTCGCTGCGAGCTCTGCTGGTCTGCTAACGGTATACAAGAACCTTGATACCAAATATTGTGTCTCTATCTTTTATAGTCTCTCCACGCAATGGACATTGTAATTATATATATTATAACTTTATATACTATTAAATAAAGGCTTGGTACTCATATTTGCGACATATATATATAATTTTATTTATTTGTCCAATAGTTACCAAATAGATCTGCTTGGCGTATATCTGTTATATGCTCACTCCGTTTAAACTTAAAACATTGCATTTTGTGATGTTACAAACAATTTGGCATATTTTACATATATAAAATAATTTATTTATCATATATATGTAAATAAATTTTATAATTCTATATTTTACGGTTCCACTTTTTTAAGATATATTATGGTTAATATGGTATCCAATAATAAACATGCATGTGTGGAAATGTTTATTGTACGGGTATTCTGATCTAATGTAAATATGTTATTAGTTTCAGTTCTCTTCATCAACAGTTTTTAACCCTGCTATATTAATCATTCTATGTATGGTAAGTAATTAGTATACGGGTGTATGCGTGACGTCTTTACGAAAAAATAGTTTAAAGATAATGTGCTTTAAATTTTAAAATCCACTAGTTTGGAAACCATTATATTGATAGTACTTTTAAGATACGATCGTATGTGTTCTACATTATAATGATATTAAATAAATGTAATATTAAAATAAGATTATTTAAAACTTCATCGATGTCATTACACAGTACAATATTGATATCGCACATCGCAGAAATCTGGTACTCAACGGCTTCCGATTCCTGTTATCCGGTCAGCAATTTTTTATTATTACCTTCAAAATCCAGTCACTATTATTCTTCATTTCAATTTCAATTCTTATTTCGTTACGAGTGTAAGTGAATGGAGGTGAATATTAATATGTGTTCGCTGTCTATCGAATACAAATGCATTATTATGTACACTCTCAGAAGAATATAATTAAAAAATTCAATAACAAACACGATGAAAACAAAAACCAAATTCACAGAACTTTGTCCTAGTCTACTATGTTTAGCTTTTATACATGTTGCTATGTTGCAGTGCAACAATACTTGAAAAATAATACATATAAAAAAATAATAATAGTTAAATAAATTACTACGATTCATCATACTATCTTTAATTGTCCGGGCTATAGCGATTATACTGTACATACGTATGTCAACAGTTAAACCTCTAATCTATAAACGTTCCATGCGATGCTTGATATCTCATCCGCTAAAGTATAGCTTGTTTCGTGTATTTGACTTATTGTCGTAGAAATATTCATATATAAAAGCACTTATTCATATACCTAAGTATATTAATCGATTCATTATCGCCTTATGCAATTACATATGTATGTATGTATATATTTTTTTAAGCGCTTTCAAAATATTCTAAATTGCAACAAGAAATCACATTTTTTATGGTTTTGTTTTCTTTCTTTATTTGATTTTTTTTTTATTTTAGATTTTTTTTTTCTATACACAAAAAGCGTGCAACATGCGTTTATTTTCGTTATTTATCATTGTATATATAAGCACTACATGTGTGTGTAAACAACAAACCATTTGCCCAATGGAGGGATATTGTTTGTGCGCCTGCACTTACCACAAAAACAAATAACAAAAGCCCCATTAATAACAACAAACTAAAAAAGGTAACAAGACTGCTCTAGTATACTCTGTACCAAGCTATACATCCCACTTTTATGTGCAGGCCCTTTTTTAATTTTCTTTGACGTTCAATCAATAGCTTACAATTTTATTTTCGATTGTTTTGAAATACTAAATACTAAATACTGTTTTCCACCAAATTATAAAAGTGTAATTTGTTTTTATAAATTTATAGGGAGCAGTGGAGTCATCCAAAAATGTGTTGGAAAAAGTTAAACATCATTCTGTCTGCGTCTGTTCTATGACAACCCACAAACTAATGTTGATACTAATTGCTCCTTTAGAATAGCGTTTTGAATTTGTAAAGCATATACAAACAATCAACAATATATAAATATACCTATACGTTGATAAACATCTCCTTTTCAAGTTACTTTATAAATTTTCAACAAATTTTTTTACCCATTTAATGGGTACAAGGTATAAAAATGCCTGAGATTTGTTCCATTCAAATCGGCGGAATGAATTTTGACTTATTTAGTGTCATGCTTGTTAACAAAACAATTTTGATTTTAACAATAGGAATACACATATAAAAACGCATAGTTCAATACATGTATATATAAATATATATGGTAGTGTAATTAGCAAACATTTTTCTAATGTTTTTTTATATTATATTCTATACTTGTTCAATCTACTCTGAGCTGCAGCTTATATAATATAATTTTTGGGCGCAGTGGGTTATATTCTGCTAAAAATCCTAAAACTCCTAGACTTTCATTTACCTAGTGGCTTTTCTATTGAGTACAAAATTCAGTACCAAGCAATATAATTGCCACAAAACAATTGCATTATCCATGATGCATATTGCATGTACATCATTGTATTGATGGTATGTATATTTTCTTGTATGTATGTATTATGTAATTTGTATTATGTATTGCGTTTTTGTTTTATGTTTTACATTTTATGTTTTACGTTATATTATCTATACATATACAGGACAAACCACAACATAGCATTAACAATTATATAAATATGTATAGATATTAGCTCGCACAACATCGCAGTGAGTGCATTTCTATGTATGTATATGTATATTATTATATATTCGAATAGTATGTATACATATTTATTTGTAAGTACTAGTGTATTTCTATGCATATGTATGTATGTTTATAGTACATTAACCTCTTGTCTTAATATAATTATACAAAAAGTATAAATATTATGCACCTGCATTTAAACTGCATCTAAATAGGTATCATATAATGTTACTATGTATAAATATATTTTTTTGATTCTATTGTTAGTTTCTTGTGCTTTCTCTTATTTATTGTTCCTTTATAGTGTTTAGTGTTATTTCAGGTCACTACATTTCTTCACGGATTCTTTTCATATTTTTTATATATACGAAGAACTGAGTTAATGCGCTTCTAAATTAATTACCAGCTAGTTACTGCAAAATTGCTAAATGACCCGTCCATTGTACAAAATCCAACCATCTGTGCAAAATGTTTCCTATATTTCTATATAATACACCTTCTACTCTACATTTTATATTGGCCTTCTTCCCAGAACCAATCATAAAAATCAAACTTTACATACGAACAACTCAAATTGAAATTAACAATGTTTAAGATGTTTCCACTACTATTTCAATACTAAGGAGCAAACTTGAGCGAGAACTAAGAGCCAGCTGATAAGTTGAGCATCTTTAATTACATATTGTATTTCGTATGGATAATCGCCTAACAATACTCACATATGCTCAAAGATAACTCACACAGAAATATACGTACATATTAATTCTACACATGTAACTAGATGACGTTCAATATATAGTCAAACTTGTAAAATTTACAGCTTTCAGCCGCATCCAATTGTGATTCTGAAAAAAACTTATTTGTTCTCAATTATTGTCTGCAATTGCAGGACCAAACTGCGTGACAGCTGCAGGATTGACTGGGCATTGTGTCGTTCGGCCATTTCTGAAAAGTAAAAGTAGAATTACAATACATCTTCCAGAAATATAAACTGCTTCATACCAATATACTTACCATTGAAAAATTTAATGACATCTGTGAAATCCATGCTGTTAGATAAAATTATATCGCGATAAGTTTCGAGTAGAGCTAGTGCCAAAAAGAGAACAAAATGTCCAGAGGCGATATGCTTAGCTGCCCAAATGACCTCCCAGGTGGCAAAAACATCGTCATATACGAGTTCACGCTTAAAGTCCAAGAGGAACCAACGGTAACAAAAGTAAAAGTGGGTGTAATCACCGTTTGAATCCATCAGATCGTACATCTCCGAATCGAGTATTTGAATCAGAGATCTGTTAAAAGGTAAAGTCAGATTCAGGAGTCAGACTAGAGAAAAGGAAAGGTTTGTGATGTATGTGTTAGTATCTACCCACCGCATATTAGCGAAATGCATATCCATGGCACCTCCACTTGGAAAGTTTTCGATCATGCGCTCCATGAGTTTGCAGAAGCAGCTATAGCTCAGTGATTCATCATCGAAGATGACCAGCAGCGGTGCAACCAAATCACACATGCCCTGCATGTATCCAATGTCTAGATGTTCCCACACATACGTGGATATCACATTCCGTAGCTTGTCCAAATTCTCATTAGCAAAGTACCAGTACTTGCGATCGCAGCGCTGCACATCCTTCTCGATGCGATGAAGATTTAAGCCAAATTGTTCCAGTAGCTCTACACTGTAAACGCCGCCGTTGGAGCTGGCGGGTGAAACACAGGCGGATTTCGGCTCCTGTAGTGCATCCAGTGATGAAACCACAGTAATGTCCTCGTTAAGGGGAGACATAAGGCTTGTCTTGCGTGAAGTAAATTCCTCGGTGGGCTCGTCGTCATTACATTGGACATCAAGATCATCAAGTGAGGCAGCCTCTGTGATGATAACTGCTGTTGCTGGATGTTCATCGTCATGACGGATATCGTCGGCGCTGTGAAATTTACTTAGTTGACCGCAGGGCTCAATCTCCGTCTCCACATCAACCTCATCTAAGGCTTTAGCATCTACGAGATCAGCAAATTCATTACCCACTGTTTCATAACTGCTGGTAGATGGTGAGCTCTTGATACTTAGCATCAAAATATTGCCACTTCCGTCCAACGTTAAGCCCAAATCCCCTTCAGGTTCAGATTCAGCGAAACAATTCTCTTGTAAACGAAGAGGCTCCATGTCGTCTATGTTTTGAAACTCCAGAACGACCTGCTCACTGATTTTCAGTGCAGCAGGAGCCGGCTGTGGTCCGTTCTCGTTCTCCGTCGGTTTTTGATTATCAAACTCTTCCCCCGGATCAGATATGTCCGAAAAGTCATTGTCATCGAATACATCGTTTTCGGCAGCCTCAACATGATCAAGTTCCAAATGTCTGTTTCCGTTGGGATGTAGTCCGCCCAAACTAAGCGGAGGAACGTTCGCAGCCAACCTTGCCTGCTCCTTGCTTAATTTTGCAACAGCCAATGCTGTTTTCTCCTTTTCGCGCTGTCGTACAATTGCCTCTACGGCCAACCACTCGCTCATTGTTGTCTCATAGTAGTGTTTGCAGATTTCGTCCTGCTTCTGTCGCTCCTCCGGCGTTGAGCCAAAAGCATAATGGCCAAGCAGATAGGGCCAGACCTCTTTCCGCACCTCATGCTCCACGCCACCAAAGTAGACCAATCGAAAAAACTCGAGTTCGCCGGAAACAACGCCATTAACTTGCATCATCTGCCATTTTTGCCTAGTAAGACCCTCTTCATTTGCGTCCACTGGAAAAGAATGTTGAATTGTTTTTAGCATATTCTTTCTCATTCATCCATTCAGAACTGACATTAACTTACAATCAGGAGTAATGCGGCCATTGACCAAGCCAGAAAGGTGGGTACGCACCGTAGATAAATGACGGCAGTAAGCCAACCAGCCATAAAAAGCACGTGAAATTATCTGTCGGCGCATCGTAGAGCAGACCAGTTCAATGCTAGCAGTTTGACTGGCTTGGATTAATGGTGGATCCGGATTAATGCTCTGATCAATGGATAAGCTCTTACTGGAGCAGTCGCTGCTGCCGGTGGTAGAGCAGCTGCCCAAATGCTTTCGCCGCGGACTGGTACGGCCCAACTCTAGTATAGGATGCGTGGCCACTACAAGTTGCACCAAAATCATATTAATTACAAATATTTGGAAGAGGGGATGTAAGTTCTTACAGAATTCCTCGTGCTGGCTCTTGCTAACCACGCGAAAAACATAGTCAATTGGCGTTTCATCGCTGGATGACTCCATTACTGATGGTAGGATGTGACGCCGAACACTCTTGGGCCAGGGAAAAAGTTTGCCAATACCACGCTGCGACCAGAGTGGGGGATCCAGCTGGCCATGTGGAAGCAGACCTGTCTCCAGGCAGCTTAGAAACGCCTGTAGATGCCCGCCCTCTGGAAAATGTATAGGTGGACGCTGAACACCATCCTGTCCAACTAGAATAATAGTGCCACCAGTGTCACCACCACGATTCTGATGGCAATGCACATAAACAATCTCATCTACATTAATATTGAGCGCATAGCCCCAATAAAAGCTTTTGTCGCTGCCGTCCGCATCGTTGTAACCATTCATCAACTGATTGGGCGTCCACTTAATGGTAAGAGATTGGACACTTTGGTGCAGACTAAGATATCCGGGCATCGGTTCCAATACATCTTTGGGTAGTACAAGAACATTGTTCTTCCCATAGAGTAACGTGGTACGTGAATTTTGATGTAGCGACTCAACATAATCCTTAGCTACGCTCGCTGGCGAGCTTGCCTTAAAGCTACCGCTACTTGTATCCTCCGAGCTGGTGTGCAAGCTGCGCTTGAAGTTAATAATGGGTCGATGACAAGTAGGCGGAGTCCGATTACCAGAGCTGATACGATGGCGCTGTACCTGATAGATATGCGCATAAATATATCTTTACAAGTGTTAAGGTTCTACTGGTACGACCAAGTTACTTACCAGCTCATCGGCACAGGGATCAGACCAGTAGTGATCCGCAGTCTTGGCGCGTGTATATTCTAGGGCACAGGGACCCACCAAGAGGGAGCTGAGTATGGAACCATAATCGGGATCGGCGACCAGCGCTTCCCGATCATAATAGCTCTGGGCATTGCTCACCAGATGTTCAATGATCTTGGCAAGACGTTTCTCATACAGAGCCAAACGAATCCATAGATACTTGCCCAGCGGTGCTGCAGCTCCATTGGCGCCCGATGAATTAACGACTGTGTTAATGGTAGTCACGGAGTTGCTACTGCCACTGCCCTTACTGAGTAGTTTGGGCTTAATGATGCTATCGCTGCTAGACGATGACCGCTTACCGCTAACGACATGGCTCTCCTGAGCCAACTCCAATTCTAACAAACGTCGGCTCACATAGTCTGCCTCAGGACAGATCTTTGCTATCTTTTGTATTAATGCTGTTGTCGACGACGTCTTAAACAGACCCAAGGCTCGCCGGCGTAGCCCGTGGCTAAGACAGGCTTCAACGGCACCACAGAGAGATGTCACGGAGCTGCTCTCCTCGTGCACATACTTTTTGGTTACGGCCTCTTCCATCAGTTGCTTAACCTCCTTTTTAACGCTTCCAATTAGACGTTCCTTAAGTTCGGCTTCTGGAATATCAAGCATATATCCAATGAGCCTACAGTTATAGGCGAACCAAAAATTTTTTATATATTAATGCGTGATATGAAAGCACAAACATTTCAACAAGTAGCAGTCCACATGCACCCTTGCCACGCCTAAGGTCAAGGTTGACTGTCAGGCGTACTTAACGATTGCATTTTCTTAGGAGTTCACACCTATGTTAATTTTTTTGTCGGCAGACATTTTTCTGCTGTCATTCAATTGAACGAATCCCTTTTTTATTATATACACATGTATGTATTTATGTTTTCATATATTAATATATCTATATATAGTAAATAGGTAACGATAAGTCTCGATGACAGACTGGGACCCAAAATAAAAACCATCCAAATTCCAATTAGAATGTAAATGGTATGAAAAGTAACGGTATTCTAATTAAATGAGATGAAAAGCATTTGAGCTTGCAACTACGTGACACGGAAACCTAACGGAGTATTTAATTTATTTTTTAAAATATTTATATTCGATTAATACCATGGCCATTTTTTTTCGTATCTCTTTAACATGGTAATAAGTTTGCACTAAAATGTTTATTATGTATTATATTAATTAAAAATGTCTAGAATGTCATACATGTATGTAAAAAATAGTTAAATTCATAGCACCAGTAATTCAGACACTTGAAACCAAGTTGCATACCTGGAGTCGATCCCAAAAATATATATTTATAAATATTTATAAGTACAGAAGAGTTTTTCAAATTACAGCTCGCACCCATTCAAAAGTCCCAAACTTTAAAACCCTGAACACAAGTAAGAATATTACAGTTAAGAGACGCCGATTACAATACCCATTTAGCTAAGGTGTTACATGTACGAGTAAAAGATACACAAACTGTACTCCGTAGTCGTATACAAATACTCAGATAACACATTTAGTTTTTAGTCTCTGCTGATAAAAAATATATACACTTTATGGGGTAAAAGGTTCTTTCTTTTGTCTGTTTCATAGACATAGCTCTTTTAACACACTTTATAAGGCTCTAAAAATTATATTATTATAATATTTGTCAACTAATACCCTTAACATATTTAAACTCTCTAAAATTTGTGCATGGTTTAATTAATTTATGATATAAATTAAAATAACTTTCATATTTTGGAATATTCCGTAAGTTAGAATCACCCAAAAAACCAAGTGCTTTTAATTTATGAACTACCTTTGGACTACATTGTATCTAACTGTAACCCTTAGTGTTGCTAAGATATTAACTACATAAGTACCGTTTGAAACGTGTATATTATAGTTTGCAGAGTAAATTGACATCAGGTTTGTTCTTTCGAATAACCAGGTGCCATTAAATTATTTAATATTTCATTAACACGCTTATCAACTAATAACGAAATATTTATTCGCTAATAACTTATATAAAATTTAATTAATGCTTTTTGGATTCATTGTCGGATTTTAAATAAAAAATCGATTAAAATGCCACAAAAGGAAAGAAAAAAAATTAATACGCATTAAAAGGGCTGATAGACAACCGAACTCAGGCTTGTAACCTTGACTCGCCGATGGCGTTGCGGAAAAAAGCGGAACAGAAAAAAAAAAAAAAGCTTTTCTCCATCGTAAGCTAGACTATGTGTGTGTACCTAGCGTGGGGTGTGCTCACGGGGGGAGAGGTTTAGGTTATGGGTGTTTGGTGTTAGCTATACCTGCGACATGTACTCTTGACCCTGAACAACATAAAACAGCTGATGACAGGCAGACTCAAAGAGCACACAAGTGTGAAAGGGACAGTGACTTTCTTACCATGTACGCAAAGCTGATTACAAGATCCAGTGAGTAATGCGTAAGAGCAAGATATGTATGCAGCGTGTCGTAGAGAGAGAGTGAGAGAGATAACACCTATAAACAATATTGGTGACTTTACTATGGTTACTATGTTGCTTTCAGAATACATTTCTGTGCCCGTATATCCTGTTTCGAAGCGCCATATTGGAAATGGAATTTGCGCTCGAACATATGTTTGCTACTTAACAAAAACTACATCAAACACACTCTACCTATATTTGTAAGTGTGTGTCCAATATGGATATATTTGTAGTCTTATATTGAGAATACTTGAAGCGAAGCATCCGCTATGAAGAGCACACATGCGTTTAAGTTACAGATTACTACAATTTTCAGAATATTTAATCAATTTCAATGAGAGATAATAAACATGAAACAGGTAAATGGTTTGGTTACTCGTATAATAAGAAGTCAACAGCCATGATAACAACGGCCAGAGGACTTGTTATTAAAGCCCAATATCTGTACAATTAGTCTAACAAAGGTACAAAACAACAAGGAAAGGTGTAATAAATTACAAGAAAATACAGGGTAGGGCAGAAAAACCACACCTGATAGTGTGGCGACAAACCATACACCACTATGTACACCGACTAGTTAAATTAGAACGTAGGAGTGATGAATGCACATATACTGACTGACCCTGAACTTTTGCATTTCGCTCGCGCGCAACAAGCTAAACCTCAGGTCGTATACGTAATTTAATTGACTGCAACCTTTAGTAAGTACTGGAAAAAGAAAGAAGTTTACAGTAATGAAAAAAGTATTGTCTTTAATGAGCACTGAAACAATCGTTACCAATTGGGAAAGCACTCGTACAATAAAAATATTACTGCAGCACCAGTGAACGAGTTGACTACTACTTATAAATTGTTCACTTAAGCTATTCAAACAACCCGTCGTAGGGTCTTTGGTTTAAGCCTTGCTAGGATGTGTATTTTGTTATAATCTAAGCCAATGGATTATATGCCAATTTTACTGGCATATAATTTATTAGACAGACCGCTGAACAGCTATTAAATCCTTAAGAAGATGACTTACATTTATACAAATTGCAAATATATAAGCTTAGTAGTTGGCTAGTAGATTAAGATTATGAAAATGTACCTCTATAAGTAGAATACAATCAATTCTAATTTGAACTCCAATAATAAATAAACTAAGTAAATTATTGTACTCTTTGAGTCTCTTTATGAATATACAAAAAGTAATAGAGGTATTCTCCCTCAGCTCTTAAACTGACTGGCATATGAAATTCACTATTACTAGATATACTTTGCATTATTCTTATTATTAAACATATACACAAATTGTCGATTAAACATACATTCCTCTATAATCAATGAAGACAATTCACACAAACATACACATAATTGTTGGAAAACATTTTACGCACGAATTTTTCGTGCAGGACGCAATATTCGCATCAATTCGATTTCTCAACTTTAGCTGCTACGCTTTCTAAACATAACATAGTAAAATACATAATTACTCATAGAGATATACTCACAGACATAAGTAATTGACATTGCTTTCTTTCTTGTTGTTATTTTGGCACGCCAAAAAGGGAAGAAAAAACGTGATAACATTTTCTTACTCACCGCTCGTAGCATCGCTTGTGGCGTTTGAAGCACCAGCGCTGAAACTTTGTAGCATATTCATTTTGGGTGGCTGTGGGTGGGTATGTTCGTCAAACCACCGGTCTTCTGAATACTGTTCCTTTTTCTTGTTTCTGTTGTAATGGCTCTTCTTTTTTAGGTTCGCTTTAGGGTATAGTTGTGCATGTAAGTTAATAATTTTTTTGGTAAATAGTTTCAGGTTCAGATATCTTTATGCGTTGTCGTTATTCGTTTTTAACATTCTTGCTTCTTGGACATTTCCTTTTGTGCCCTCTCTTTCTTTTTCTCTCTATATATGTATTCCAAGCACTTTCGTTTTTCTCTCACTTTTACTGTCCTGCGTTCTGGCAGCTGGTGTGCGTATTTTATTTATTTTTATATTTCGATATAGAGGTTAATTAATTCCTTATATGCAGAAAAATATATTTTATAAAATAATCTATTCGTTGTATTTGTTTTGGACAAAAATCTTTTTATACTACGCACGCACACACACCCACGAGTAGACAAAGCTTTATACAAACATGCATATGAACATATAGTATACCTACACGCACACACACACACTCACACTGGCAACAAACTTTTTGCGGCTAATGTTTATTTGTATCTTGCTATTTTCAAAGTATTGTCAAATACAATAATGACGTATTTCGGCATATGTACACATGCATATATGTTAATGTGTATTTATCCATCGAGTTATTCTGCTTTCTATATTTCATACGTATGATCATATTTATTCATTCGTACATGCGTATATTTCACATATTAGAGTCCTCTGCGTAGTCCTTTTAATTGTACAATTTAATGTTGTCAATATAAGGGACGTTCTTCGTGTTGCATATTTTCATGGGCTATCTCACACCATTTTGTTTTCACGCAGTGTCAGTGCTATTCGTTTCTGCTTGTTTACTTTGCTCGTCGCTGATGTTACTCATCCGCTTGCCAGCACCTTCATTTGTATACTAACGGCACTTTATTGACATTCGCGGACAAAAGCCTCGACTACTATCGCTATCACGGTCCTCACGGTATATCGTTCAATTGCGATAGGTTTTTTTTTAAATACCAATGTAACAATCGGCGTCAACAATCGTTGGCGGTGTTATCAGTGAATCAGTGTTGCCATCTCCTCGCCACAAAACAGGATGACCAACAAAAATGAAGGCACAATATAATCTAATATCGAGTATACCCGATTTCGAGAATTCCTTAACCCATGTTCGCACTATACACAGTTATTGTATTATATTTGTTCAATGCAATTGAAAGCCATCACCCCAACACAGTTCCATATTAAATTAATGTGAGTCACCATAATTTATGTATTCATTTAGAATCAACTAATGATTTAACAAGAACAATTTATAACATACTTATAAACATTTAACGTTCAATCATAAAATTAAAACATAAAATTTAATATATAAAATTAATCCGATAGTTATAAGCCTTACAACAGAAATAGCATAGCTTTAGTATATAAAAATTAAAAATTTAAATTGAAAAATGTGCTTAAAATTCGTATTTTATTGATTTGAAAATAAACTTGATCTGCGTACGCTATATATAAATCTTCATACCAAATATATATATATATAAATATATACAAATATATACATATATATAAAAAAGAAAAATTTTGTATTAAATTATATATAAGAGTTTAATTAGTTATGAATATACATATATATAGGTATGTCACATACACTCATATGTATCTTATTGGAAAAAGGAAATAAGTCCTGCACACTAAATATTATTAAAAGGCTTACGTTTTTATTTTCTACAATAGTCATACAGGAATATTATTAATGTTGGTAACAATAGATGGTTAGTGAGTGGATAAAAACTTGTAATGAATATATAAATATGCGTCTGCCGTAAGAAAATATTATGATATTATAAGGAAAAATACATATACGGAATTAGTCAAGTCTATTTATATTCGTTGATATTCTCACTATCCTGATCTTGATTATCATCATTGGATGACCATTTTTTTACTGCCGGTTTCTTGTCAAACAAAGATAAAATATTTTTGGCGGCCAACACATTATCATTTGCACTTTGACAATTTTGTTTGACAGGCGCAACGATCCCAAAGGACTGTGTGAAGCCGCGAGACCGACTGCGTCCTTGACGTCGTTGTTGCTTTGCCTTAGAGTTTGGAGACATTGAGGATAAAAAATGCTGGCTAACAGTGTCAGTAGTTTCTGCTAGTTTCTCTTCAGCCTCCACTTCAATAGTCTGTTGACACCTGTTGTTACAAATCATACCTGGAGCCATAACACTTTCCTGTAAATCAAAAGTTTCGCTATGCAACGGATAAAGCAGCGGGCAAATGTTTTGGAAGTGCGAAAAACCGTATCCCGGCTTCGTCTCAGGCTGCACTGAAGACAGTGAGGGCACAGTGCTGTTTTTGATTGTGCGCTTCATACTGTTTTTAGTGGCATCTAATATTTTAGGAACGGCGCCCTCTGGACCATAACTTGGATTGTAGAAGCGAATACCATAAATCGATGGCAATGCCTAAATGGAATATGCGTATAATGATTAAAAGTCTACACATACTTTGATACTTACGTCAACTAAGGGATCGTAAGCTTCATCGTCTGAATTCTCTTGCTGCAACTCATTGTCTTTTATAGAGCACCGGGCCGTGCTTAGAAGCTCGGTATTATAAAGCGCTCCATTCATATATACATGTTTGTCGGCTGTGCTCTCAGGTTGTGCCACACATTTGCCCAAAAGTCCATTGACATCAGTTGCACTATTGTCATTCAAATTGGCATTGCGTTCATTACACAAAGCATTTACCGATTGCTTTTCTCTGTTTTCTACATGGCCAAATTGGCCGTGATTATACGCCTGTTGCATTTGGATGCACTGTCCCGGTGTAAGGGACATATCATATAGCCGTTGCGCTTGGTTGCACTGCGGCAAAATACGATACATATGCTGGGCATGGCTATACGCTTGGAACGATTGTCCGCAATATGGCCAGATGAAGCCCGTGTTATGCTGTGCAATATTATACAGCTGCTGTACTTGGTTATACTGCGATGGAGGATATTGCATTGTATGCTGCGCATGGTATATGTTACCGCCATGTGGCGGAATATGGTTAAAAGTATGCTGTAATGGCATATACTGCGGTGGGACAAAGTAGTTCATATTATACACCGCATGATTATAAGGCTGCATTCCTTGACAGGCGCGAGATGATGGGAAGTTCATCTTTTGTTGTGAATTTCCATGCAGCCACCGAAGAGCGTGTAGTTGAAGCAAATTTACACTCACGGGCTGTTGTGGAGCAAAACAAAATGGAATCTGATGTTGTGCATGCATGACAAATAAAACTTTCTTCTGATTTCCAGACTTATACAACCTGATCTTGGCTATTTAGGGTTACTTTTGAAAAAAAAAATTTTAATTAATTGTCTTGCTGTTTGAACTACGATAAAAAGATTGCGTACGTACGTTAATATATATATTAACTAAAACAAACAAATAAAGTCGGAAATAACATATAAAATTCAGCAATCTGTAGTTTTCGCAAATTTTAACTTCATGTCGTTGTGTTCGATACAAATAAACTTAACTACGGGACTGTACCCATCTTATTAATAATCGATTAATGCGGCTTCATGCAGTGTGACAACTCTGCGACTACGAACTTACACCTTCACAGCTGCCACTCGCAAAACTTAGTTTGCGCCGAAAGCGAGCATACGAATCAAAATGGTTTGTATCGACCAATACTTTCAAATTTTTCTAAAAAAGCGGTAAGATTTTTTTGCGAATTTAGGTTAAAAGGAACTTATTTTTACTAAATGTATTAAATAAAAAAAAAAACTTTTTATTTTAAGTTCTTGGTAACTTTTTCAATATATAATATTTGTTGGTTCACGATTCATCAAAGCATTTATCCATTTTTCATTTAGTATTTTATGTCTTAAGTAAATTCATAAATTCAATTCACATATTCCGCTTTATATATGAACTATTATAAGCAAAACGAGCATCTAGTGTTTTGGTGATATCTACCCTTTCTACAAGAATATGCTGCATGTACAGTTACCAAATTTTAGGTATACAAAGTTCTTCCAATCGGTTCAGATCGGTTTAGGCAACGTCATTGGGTAGTTAGGTATGTATCTACATATCCAATTATCCAAGAGCGAAATGGTATAAAAAATTTCCTAGCTCAAAATCTTACAATTGTATCAAATTAGAAACGACAAGTCAGACGGACATGGGTAGATCGATTCAACTATTGCTGATAGAGAACATATTTATTCATTCTATATGTTCATAGAGGTCTTCCTTTCTTTCAAAACATTTTTTTGCTTAAAGAAATAAAACTTTAAAAAAGTATTTAACTAATTAACCGCCACTAGTGTTAAATTCATCTAATTATCGGCAGTATTTAAATTAAGATAAGTAGATAGAGACGACAGTGTGATCCAATAATCAGCCCTGAAATACGTACTATCGATAGTATCGATTGTTGTTGCGATGGAATATCGATTGTTGGTCTTTGCGCAATTTACCATCGCTTGAGCGTGCAAGTTCACTACGACGAGGGAATTTATTGATTCTAAAATATTTTTTTTAGCGATATTTTTATATTTCCGTCGATTTTATGAATTACGCTTTCTATATGTGTGCTAGAAAAAAGCATTATCAGTAGATACGCTTGCACACCACCTGCAATAGTAAACTGATTCGAGCAAACACACACCCACGAGCCTACAAATACACACAACCAAAATGGTGGACGCTGCCAGACAAATGCTCGATGAGCTAATGGGCCGCAATAGAAATTTGCATCCTTCGGAGGCGGGACAGGCAATTAACTGGGAGGATCCAGAGGTTAGTCATTGTATAATTATTTATCACTTCTTCCATTATTAACTTGTGATATAAGCACATTTCTTGGCGTCCACTATTTTTATGCGACACTTATATCCTTCTTTTTATTGTTTTGTTTTACCGGCGAGATTTGGTGCATACAAAAACTTTTGATAAATTTTTACTTTACTTTTTTTACCACTAAGCTAGAACTTGCCTTGAAAATAAACTTGTCACTCATAGGATAGATAAGCGTCTGTCAGAGATTTTGCCCTCATAAAAAAACTATTTTCATTAATTTGTCTCGATAACATTTGACTGTGCAGCATTACGAAATAAATTGGAACTGTGTTGAATATAAACAAACGTTTCTGCACATTATGACTCTTATATCACAATTATATTCTTTGATTGCTTACTTGGTACTTTTCTGTTTCCTTGTTTATTTGTTAGACTGATTTGGTCTTGAGTCGTTTAAATAACAAGTGCTTTACAAACGTATAGTCCCTAATCTAATATTTTTCCTTTCTAGTTTTGTCAGTTCTATAATGTGAAATTTTGTCCACATGATCTGTTCATCAACACACGCGCTGATCTGGGTCCGTGCACACGTATTCATGATGAAGAGGCAAAACACTTGTACGAGGAAGCGCGTCCTTCACAGCGAAAACGACACACGGAAGATGAGTTTCTTCGATTTTGCAATGTAATGTTACATGACGTAGACCGGAAGATACAGAAAGGCAAACAGCGTTTGCAACTCATGCAGCGAGATCATCCGCAATCTCCCATAAATCAAGCAGCCAAGCATCAGGAGCTGCTAAACAATTTGAATGCGCGCATCAACAAGCTGTTGGCCGAAGCCGAAAGAGGCAGGCATACGTGGTGATGTTGATCAGGCTCAGGATCTGATGACGCTCTGCGAGGAACTCAAAGAAGAGAAAGAAACTCTGCAGCAACAGTACGAGACAAATGTTAAGCAATATAATAAACTAAAAGTCGCACAGCAAACATGTACACCCACCATTTCACCGAAAGCAGCCGAAATTCATAGCAGTGACGATGCGCTTGCCAGTCCCATAACCGACTGCAGCGATACAGGTGGCAACGACAGCACCGAATCGAAGAAATCTGGCGAGGAGTCGACAATACAGTCATCAGGACCAGCAGCACCATCACCACAGCCACCTGAAGGTATTGATCCGACCTCCGAAGAGAACAATAGCGACTCTAAAACAAATACCAAATCACCGGGCAACTGGTCGCATGAGACGTTACCCGAAAAGCAGATGAAAGTCTGTGAAATCTGCGGTGCTTTCTTAATTGTGGGTGATGCCCAACAGCGTATTGAAGATCATCTAATGGGTAAACAACATTTGGGTTACTCAAAGCTGCGGAATGCTGTGACCGAAATCAACGAAAGACGTCAAAAGGAGCGCGAGGAAGATGATCGACGACGTCGCGATGATCGTGTACCACGCTTTCACAACTCCTACGAAAACAGACGGTGAGCCAAATAATCTGTACGGCTGTATAGCCAATGGGAAGTTAAGGAGTTCTATTTATTTTTACAATTTAACATGCAAATTTTTATACAAAATGTATATCATCGTGCTATTTACTCTTTAGGAGTATACTTTTTTTGTTTGAAAACAACAGTAAGAACAAACATACGTAGCTTCCAAGTGCTGCAAACTCCAAGGAAAATAACTAAACACATAAATAAGATAAAAAAGTTTGCCACCATTTGACTTAAGAGCAACACTCAAATTTTACTTTATTTCTTTTTTTTTTTCTTATTTATCTCTCTCCAATTTGTAAAGTGAGCAACGGGAGTATAGAGAACGTAGTCGTGACTATGTGCCCAATCGACAGTCATCGGATAGACGACATCGTAAGTGTGCACACGACACAATGTCAACTTGTTGAAATGATTTTAACCCATATGTCGCACGTTACAGATCACCACAAATCACACCATGGCCACTCGTATTCGCGCAGTGGCAGTCACAATAGCAGTAGTAGCCGTAGTAGCAGTCGGCACAACCATTACCGTCATGACAGTCGGGATCGACACTGTCGCAGCCGCAGCCGCAGTCGCTACTAAGGGATAAGATGCTTCAATACAGTAGCTGCAACAACAAGACAAGCAACAGCAAAACCAACTTAAACAAAAAAAATACAATAAAGCATTTGTAATTAATTAAAAATGCAAATTAACCGAAGTTAAACAACAGCAACAAATTTATGACAACAATTACACCTGAACTCGGTCAGAGCGGTCCACAACAACTCTCAACTGCAAAGTGGGTAATGATAAGCCCAAACGAACCTACGCCACGCGCTGTCCTTATATCTCCATGCAGCATCGAGGTACTCCAAATAATAATATCACCTTTCAATAATTTGTATAAAACAAAAAAAATGTATCAGACAGTCTTTAAGCACATGTGGCTGACATATGTGAACTTTCCAATCTGCGAACAGAGGTGAGTTGAACACAATTTAGTCAGGTACCCCCGTACACGTACTTGTGTAAAAAAAAATTGTATCTTTATTGTACAGACAGGCACAAAAGTCTTTTCTTATCGCTTGCTAAATCCTCTCAGAATCCCCAAACCCAATGAATCAAACGTACACACATAGATACATTCACGAGAAACGAAAGAGCTAGAAGTACCTGTTCCGGTATGTAGGATTAAGCCAATATATCTCCGTAAATATGTGTGTATCACAAATCTTGACTCGCCCCCAATGCACACTAATAACAACAAGTCTAAATAAATTCTTTTTCCGCCATTGAATACAAAATTAATAGTGTTCTTTGGGTCTTAAATATATTTGCAAAGTGGAATGAAATTCACATTTACAATTGTCGTCTTCGGGCTTTCCAATTTGTTCAGATGTTAAATTGTTAAATTAAAACAAAAAGATAAAAGAAAATCTGATGTTACAAGTTTGTAAAAATTTGTTAATTTGTATGTATTTAAAACCAATATTTAAAATACGTAAAAACGACCTAGAGTAAAGTGAAAACCGGAACAGGCATCAAGAATATCTCGTCACAATAGCCCTTTTTGTACCTAATATACGTTCATATATACATATGTAAGTATACATATGTAAGTATAATCTATGTGTATGTGTATGAAATGGCACTCGGAAAGCAGAAAGACTAAAAACTAGGACGTGCTGGACATTTCCAAACATACGGACAAATTTAACTTGAATTTGGAACTACATTATATACAAGCCTATATTTCTTAGCACGAGGGTAGCTCCCTGAGGTCGCACTGAGTGATTATTAAAAATGCAAGTGGAATCAGGTTAGTTGAATTTTTAAACATTCGACTATTGGTTTATGGTTATTCTTTGACTGCCCTTTAGGGCAACTTCCAAGTACAACAATATATATATATATATATATAAATATATATAAATATATAAATATATAAATATATATATATATATATAAATATATATATATATATCATTACACACACACAAACACACACACACACACATAAATAAACACGCACTGATACACAAAGTAAAGAAAACACACTGATCGATGGGAAAGAAAGTATCCTTATTGTACTTGTTATGGAGATACGTTCAATTGATTGTACCAGGTATTTAAAACTCGACAACAAATCTAACTAACCTCAAAACCAAATTTAAGTATATGCATATACTATATTTTGATAAATTGTAAAACACCCACACAGATCGCGATTGCATGGGAATGGCATGTCCTTTGTGGTTTAACGGGCAACTGTCGAGTAGGATCCGCGATCAGCAATCAGGGATAATCCGATACAATCACAACGTTTTATTTCTTTGCCACCCATGGGTCAGGGTTGCATTAAGTTGAATTGTTTCCAGTTACCCACAGAGGTATGTAATCCTCTCGCTCTCTCTCTGTCTATCAATGAATCTCTCCTGTAGTAATATAGTAGCAAGTGCCCATTAAATGAAAGGCTCACGCACACACGAAAATACCCAGTAACCGGCTTTCAGAGACTCGAATATGCGTCAGGTACATTTTCTTTAAATAACATTTATGCCTTTTCCAAATATATTTTCATTAAATATATTGAATGTCCGTATAAATAAAGTCGATTCTCCCCATTATGCATAAAAAATAAAAAAAAACAAATTAAAAATACTGGATGTAAAAAAAAATTAATAATACAAAATTCAAAGTGAACCTTGTATGTGTAAAATGATAAGAATTTGTTTTAGCACAATAAATATATTAAACGATTTTTTTTGATCTAGCATTAACAAACGATTAGTAAGCTTCAGTAAATGATATTTTGGAAGGGGCGTAAAAGCTTCGGCGTTGCCGACTTTCTTTCATGTTTATTGTTGTTGTACTTCCCTATGTACATACTGACTTTATAAAAATCACAAATTATTAAGCAATATAAAAAAACAAAATATTAAAAAAAAAAAAACCTTTGAAGAGCCTTGAAGACCTAGTTCATGCTGTAGAAAATCTCATGTATATTATTTTTGCATGCTTGAATTCTTCAACATTCTCCACGTACCTTCCAAAATCTCGACATGTATTGTAAGGAAAAACATTTTCATATTTTTTTACGCTATGAATATTTTGAAACAGAACAAAATAGATTAAAATACACACTTGTTGACTGTATGTTTTTTTGTTACAATATTTACGCTAAATCGGTCTTTAGACGATACAAGTATTACGTGTCAATTTTTGTCATGATCTGCCATAAATTATTGCATTGTGTTAAAGTGACGAAATTCTATTGATGCTAGCACTTATAACTCTCATTTAAAACACCTGTTCAAACCAGTGACGTAAAACACAAGTAGAAAACATAGAAAAAATCAACATAAGAGTTTCCATGTTATTATTAAATCAATAGGTAGAGACATACGTCAATACTTTGACTTACAATTCATCATATTTGCCAACACTTTTGAAAAGAATATGCACGAAATTTTCACAAAGTAGGTACGTTTTGATTCCTTTGCAAGGTTATTGCACCTACTTGCACGTAAATTACCACGAAAACTGCATCGTATGAAGACCGCTTTATGCACATTTATTGTGCACCCCGTAAATGTTATTGGATAAACAGTTACAATATAAGTTATTGAGCAGTTGTTCAAATGAACGAAACTGAGAAAAGCGTTGACTACATTTATCTAACCTTTTCTTAAAAAGTATCAATACCCATGTCAAACTCTCCACCTCTGTACGTAAGAACACATGCAAGCATCCCGAACGATGCTTGGGAATAGGTTATGGATTTCAGCAGGGTCGAAATCCACGCAAGTCAAAGAACGATTTCAATTTTAAATAAAAATACCAGAATGATTAAGAGGATTACATATAAATTCTCGATACCAAACATTTTGAATGTTGAGAAAAACTTTTCCAAACGTATTGCCTCATAATTGCTATACCTCGAGATTTTGGAGGTTCATTGAAAAAGTCTGGTGTGCGATTATACTACTCTTGAATATGTCAAACATTTTCTATGGTTTTTCGGAAGTTCGGAACTTTAAGAAAATCTGTAATCGGTGCTTTGACTCGAATTCAAATGCAAAGTTTGAATATGATATAGAAACATAGACGATTCCCAAGTCAAGAGCAGAAAGAAGATGTAAATTTTATTGATTCCGAAAACAAAGTCTGAACACTTATAAACATTTATAAACAATTATGTTTATACATTGGTTTTCAAGATATATGCATATGATATTCTATTATAAATGGATGAATAATATCCAAAATAAATAAAGATAAGAGGGAGCAGAGCTATAAAGTGTGTCACAAAGCAGTGTTACCTTTCAATTAATGTCATGTTATCTGCATGTATTGTATATACATATTACATGTTAAACGGTCCCCTCCCCTACACAGGTAAATTGTTCTTATGAAGTACATTTAAATACACTCAAATTAAATCACACTTAAAATTATACGTCTAAGTTAGCGAGGTGTTAATTCGAATTCCACCCTTCCCAAGATCAAACTTATCTCTATCGAGTCAATCACATATTTGCTTTTTACTGTTGTGGTCAGCAAAAAATATTAGTGATCATATTTACTACTACTACTACTTACTTAGGAGTAATAAAATATTAAAACACAAAAAAATGACAATACTATGGCCATATTTCTGAAGTTTTTTGGCTTCGTTCAGGCTTATCGTATATACTTAATATCTTACAAACATAATCCCAAGTACTATACAAAGTATTAAAAGTCTACACTTTAAAATCCGTTGTATAAATACCACCTAAATGTATGTGCAGGTCACGGTCGTTATTTTTTATGGTATAGATGTGACATATAGTATACTTATGCTGTTCTCTCCACACATTGCAGGATCTGCAGTTGGTACATCTTATGAGTGGACTTCCTTTTGCATACCTAGGAACAACTGGATCGTGTTTGAGAGGAGCAAAATAAGAGAAGCTAAATATTGTTTGTAAATCTCTGTGATTCGCTGTGAAGAACTTCCCCAGGTAACTTCTATGCCCACAACACCCAGTAATGTTTCTTCAAGACAGACAAAAGCCGCTTGGTGCCCATCGCTTTTCCAGTCATAACAAACAAAGTAACGAGCAACGTATTACGAGTTACGGTGACGGGCTCACCATACAAAACACTCATGTTCTCTGTAACAAACATGAGATACGAGGTGAATTTCAATTTCTCTCCTTTATCTCTATTTATAGATACATATACATATATATTTATATATATAAATATATATATAAATAACCTTAACCTTCTCTATCTGTCTTACATATTGAATTAACGGTCGAACACCAACAAATAAACACAACCATTGTTAGATATTTTTTGTTCTGTTGGCATTGTTGCATCTTTCACAAACATTGGCAACAAACATTTATATATATTTATATATATATATGTATATATATACATATATAATTGCCTTCTGTCTTGTTTGTAAAGGATCAGGCGCCGCCTGCGGCAATGACGCAACCGCCTTTCGTTATATATTTAGAAAAAATATTTTTTAATTTTATTTGATTCGCATATTTTAATGTTTAAATACGGAACGAAAACTAATAAATACAAAATTTAGTCATGTAAAGCAAGTTTTTAATTACTATTACATACATGCATACATTTACAATTAATACTTATTAAAATTAATACTTATTACAATTAACGATAATAACATTCAAATTGAGACTCGCAATATTATTTTTTAAATAAAGAATAAAAAATAATTTAAAAATTGCCGGACATTGCGCAATTCTGAATTTAATTGTTATTTTTTTCAAGTGGATTTTTAGGGTACTCTAAATTTCCCACAGTCTAGGTGTGTCCGCATGTTCAAGAAGATTTACAACTCGATAATTTGTTTTAAAATGAAGGACGGTCCTCTAATTTGGAATTAAGGTTATTTCAAGTCAAGCTTGAACTGTCCTTCACAAATGACTGATACATTATTACCATAGACGCTGTAGAAGTTTTTAACGTATCTACCCTTGATTTTTCGGGTGGTTTCGAGTTATGAAATGCTTCAAAAAAGTGTAAATTTAGTAGTTGTTAATAATAAAAAAAAAAACAAAACAACATTATATTAAATCTTATTCTGCTTTATACATATGTTTGACATTTTGGTTAACGTAAATATGTTTAATCGATATCGTTATAAAGGGGACTAATAATTAGTCAAGTAGTAGAATTTCTTGGGCGCTCAATGTAAGTATTAAAACACTTTTAGTTCTTGGTATGAATTTTAAATGTGTGTTTAAATTTGTCAGCTTCTACTTTATTATATTGCCGTCGATTTGTATAAAACTTAAAAAAAACATGTGGGTCCATGTTAATTGGTAACTCCGACACTTATACAAGAATACAAACATACTCCTATCCATATTTTAAATCCCGCCCACACACCTTCCAAATATATACAATAAGTAAAATACAAGCCACAAGTTTTGTTTCAACAGTTTTGTATATATTATATATGTATGTATACTCATTTGTATAGGTAACGTATACGTAATATATTAATTTTATTGTTGCCTTTTAATGTATGTATTGTATTTGGATTTGCCATTTATATTACAATATTCTATATAAGTATGTATAATGGTATAAGTATATATAAGTTTGTATTTTTATCTATATGTATATGTTTATATCAATTTTGGTGTTGTAACAATATTATATTTAAACGGAACTTTCATCATCTCATAACATAAATTCAGAAGGGAAGGTAAACTCACAATACATAGAACAATTCCACACGATGATGTCTTTTTTTATAGCCAATTAAATTTACAATAATGATTTGAATATACATATACAAAAATTGCTTTTTATTATTATATTTTGCATAAGTATAATGTAATATCTTTCATATATTAATTTTTTGAAAAAAGAAACAAAACCAAACAAATGAGAAATTGCAATTCCATTAAACTATTGAGCAAATATGAAACTTTAGCTATCAATAATTGTGTACCAATTTTTTTTCAATGTATCATATATTTTTTTTTTTTACAAATTTTACGTAAGGCTTCTAATTTTATAAAAAATTTACTTTGCATTTTTAACATTACCTCAACGTCTGTTAGTTGTAAAAATAAATTGTATTTATTGGTTTTTTTTGCCTAGTTTTTTTAAATTCTTTTTGAAAAATGAATACTTAACCATGTGGTTAAAAAAATGAAGTGCTGATAAATGCGTTAAGCAACCATCATTCAGCACTTGTAAAAAATACTAAATATCTAAAATATGTGGGGATAACTTGTAATATGCATTATATATGTAATTTGTTAGGGTGTGTATTGTGTGTGTGTGTGTTTGTTGACATTTCGAGAAAATGGGCAATCAGCTTAGCACTGATGATAACATCGGCTCATGCTCCGGATCAAGCTCCTGTCATGGTGTATCATGACTGAGACATCGCTGGCTGGAGTGGATCGCCTCTATGGTCCGTTGCTAGTGACAGTGCTCGGTCACATCCACAATGACCGACTTCTTCCAGCAGAATAGAAAATAGCCAACGCCGGCGCCCAGTACAACCATCATGCAGAGCCACACATTGTAGGTCATAAATATAAGCATGAGCAGGAAGGACAACGTCACCTGGAGCACATGCAGCAGTGTCTGGTAGAGATGATTTATGGATAGCATCGTGGGTCTGCGGCACACAAGTTTTAAATTTGGTTAGTTCGTTTTAAATAGATTAAAATCCCTTTTGCCCAAAAAAAAAACGTAAATTCCATTAGAAATTAACATAAACAAAACTAACAAACAATGTATAACATTTGTGTAACACGGCGACAGTTGAATTCTTACTGATATAAGGGATTAGTCTTAAATATAAAAGTCTAGTATACTATATGCTTCGATTGATTACATTAATAGTATTGTTAACAAGTTATCATACATACGTGCCATATTTTGTTAAAGATTCTGTCTGGCAAGAGAGAAAGTGACTCTCTTTATTATCTTACTAATCGCATTGTTATTTTATTGCTAGGACTACATTCTCTTTTATTAAGTGAGTGTACAGATTGTAGATTAAAATGTGTGTTACCCAACAAGATTTTGGTCTTACAGAGCATGTGATCCTCTGATGTTTCTTTCATTGTATTACGAGGTGTATTTAGGTGCAGTAAAACACAAGTTTATAAACATTTGTGTAAAGTACATTAGTATAATTAACATAGGCATAAGTTTCTTTTTCTACTGTTGCTTAATTACAAGTTAATATTTAAAATTGAGCTAGTAACATTTTAAGGTGTAAAGTTTCATTGTTACGCAGGAGTGCAGTTTATTTAATCACTTATTGTTATAAATATACAACTGGACTGGATAATCGGTTTTAAGAGTTAACATATATCAGGTGGCGCCCAAAACGGGGTCGATTTGTCATAGTTAATAAAACGCAATTGTTTTAATGGACCGTAAAAACGGACACACTTTAAACGGAGACCTTTACTTAAATGTGCAATTTAAAATAGCATACATTAGTATGTATGAGTAATAGAATATTATATGAGTGCATATAATAATAATACTGATATATGTATATACATGGTAATTACTGTCTTAACGGGATATGGTACAGAAACAGGACTCTTAGGATACTTACGGTTGCTTGTGCACAACTTCACCAACATATCTGAGGGAACGATTTTGTTGGCATGGACATAGTAAACGTTTAACGGGAAACGTGTTTGGTTGCGTGTGTAGATAGAAAATTAATTATCAAATTGTTATCGTTATCAAAATGTCAGCGTCGCGAGATTTCACAATAGTTTGGCAGTAGTTATATTAAAATATTATAATCATTATCATTAGATTATTTTGATTGTGTTTTGTACATTTTAGTGTAAATATTGTAATGAGAATAATTTACATGAAGGAGGGCGCATTTTATTTATGTTACAGATGATGCGTAGAGCGGAAAGCGTTTGTTTTGGTAAATGATACACATAAGGAACGATTTATAACGGCAACGAAAACGAAAGAGAAAAAATTGAGAAAATAAAGCATTAAAATTAATATTTACAGAAGACGGTATAGTACAAGTACAGGTACAGGCACAGGCATAGGACGAGGCATTACCCCATTAAACGAAGCCTCCTAAGCAGGCTCAACATGGCACTGAAACTGAATACTTTCAGCTGAACGCTAATATAGATAGATACTTACTGCACAGGTGATGGAGCTGCGGCTGCGGGTGGCGGAAGTCGTGGCGCTTCCGGGTTACGTTGTGGTCCCGTCACCGGCCGATACTCGAGCAGATTGTAAGTCTTCCAGAAAAGATGCTCACGATAATATTTGAGGCCTTCGTATAACAACGCTAGTAGAAAGATTGCTATCATGGAGCCAACAAGACCCGCTACAGTCTCGATGTGCCACCACGAAAACAGAATTGTCTCATTGTATCCAAAGTGAAACTGTTGGAATGTGTAACGTTTTATGTCTGAATAATTTGCTGAGTACCACTTACAGCCATGGACATCATATGCTCCATGCCAGTTCCTGTGCCACCGCCATGATAATGTCCCGCATGCATATTTAAATCACCGTGGGGAGTCGCCAATGCAGGGCTAAGCGTTGTTGCATCTATATTGCTGGTCATGGCAATGTGGTCGTGGTCATGATGCATACCAGCGTGATCGTGATCGTGCCCGTGCATGGAATGGTCTATAAGTTCTGCGTAAGAACAGTTAAAACAATTTATGGCGAGCACTACTGCTTGTATCTACCTACCAATATTAGGAGCATCCATTTTTTTTTTTTTTTGTTTTTGTTTACCGTTTCGATCTAGGGTATGTTATCTGTATAAAGCAGAAATAGTAAAAGTACTTGTAGTAACAAATTTTGCGAAACAATTTAAAAGTTGAACAATGAAAATCACGGTATCCGGGTACCCGAGGGGTCCAGGTCTCCCGTTCAATCAATTACAAAGCTGCCAAATGGCAAATAGAAAGTAAATTATTCATTTTCAACAATCAAATGACTCAACGCAGCCAAATTTTTGTATCGAAGCACCTTTCACCTAACAGAGTTCGCTCTGAATGAGCTAAGAAACTCTTCCCCACCACTCCACCCATGCCCTCAATAGTCACACATTCCTGTGGCATTCAGTTAAATGAAATTAAATTCCCAACATAACTTCACGTGCGTGCTGAAGGCAGGATAAATGAAGAACGAAAGAGAGAGCGAGAGAATCCAGCTTCATTGTATTCTAGGAAAAAAACTTAATATATATATATATATATATATATATATATAATACAATGAAGCTGGATTCTCTCGCTATATATATATATATATATATATATATAAAGAATATATAATATATATAATATAATTAAATAATATTCAATTCAATCAGATATCAAAATGAACTGCGGCGAAGAATAACTGATGCTCCATTGACAGTTCTGATGAGAGGACTAGTCGGGGTAAAAAAAAAATATTATAAAACACGAGTCAAGCCAATGAATACGACAGAAATCTTCTTGACCGCAGGGAAACTTATTGGGTGATTTAAACGATACCACACATTTCTCGATTTACGCTCTAGATTTGCCATATACATTCATTAAATAAAAAAATTATACATTGGAAATATATTAATATTTTATACTCGTATATAATTGTAATTGCAAATAATAGTTAAAGTACAGTAGATTAGATTAGATAAATTAGAACTCGCACAAATTCCAAAGTAGCAGGAATTAAAATCAACAAATTTGAATATATTGTATTAATTTAGGAATCTATTATTTCTACTGATCGTATGATTAATTTTCTAACCCACTGTAACGTAATCGTTAATGTAAACGTTTAAAATTTTGATATAACACTAAATGGTCTATTAGTGTTTATCAAATTGCCTTCCCTTTCAACCCAAATGTTTTTCGCTCAATTTTTTTTTACTGCTGCCAGATTAATGTGCCTCTATGATAATATTTGTAATTTATCAAAATCAGAATAAACCACTATTGTTCTTACCGCAAATACTGGTTGGGCCTGAAAGACGTCAAATCAGCGTGGTTTGCAACCGCGGGCTACTGCAATAAAAGTTGCAATAAGGGATTTTAGATTAGGGTTTAACTTTTCTAGTGATATGCCACAAATTGTTCGCCTTTCACAGTGGCACACAAAATGATAAGCCACCTTCGTTGTTTTATTTGCTGGTGGTTTTTGGTGGTGTTATGATAGTGATACGGAGTTACATGCAATGCAATCAGTAAAATTTGTGCTGCGACTATACCAAAAAACAATATGAACAAGTAAAAATTCTTTACTCGAGTGTACTCAACTACGAGAAGACCTTAACTCTTGTGGGGTATACACTCTTACTGAACTTTGCACAGATATGCAACCGCATACTCACACACACTCATACTACAAGGTAGTCTTCTGTAATTATTAACTGAATATTTATATATATATAAATATATTTATGTATTTAAGGTTACCCATTGAGAAAGGAAGATGATTTCAACAGCCTGTTACATACATTTACAAACCTTCAATGAACTCTTATTACCCATATCTCAATGGGTAACCTTAAAAAGGTTAGAATATATGTGAGCAATACATATTAATTTAAACGCAGTGATACATTGCACACAATGTATACTAGATATACGAGTAAGTGCATATACATATACAAGTATATATAGCATTTAGCAAAAACACGACTTTGATTCATCAACGTCCGTTGAATATTGCAAATCTCATAAAATTCATTTATAAGTAATTTTCTCTATCCCAGTCATGGATCCATAAAGCTGGTTTCACCAAAGTGACAGCCACAGCTGTTTCATTGAACATTGTAGTGAATAGGCTCGAAAGAAGAATGACTTATCCCATTACACAGCAATACTTAACTGGGGTATTTTCTGATAATTCAAATCCATTGAACCGTATATATAGAATAAGTACCCTTCTATTTATATTAATTATACGACCAATAACTTTATCCTCTATAATGATACCGTTGTAACGAATTCAAGGAAACAAAGAAAAGGAAACATAAAAACTTTTGTTTATAATTGTTTTTAGTACAAATTCAACTTTTTTGTATTGTGGAGATAAAATTCTTTTTGGAAATCTATACGGAACATATCCTCTTTGAAAAACTGTTTCTTAAATAGCTTTGCTGTTTCTACTATAAATTGTTCTATGGTATGTATTTATTAAAATCTAAAATGTATATGTATATGTATATTTGTATTTGTATTTGTATACACGTGCTCGATGTTTTTAGTAGAATTGAATTGAGTAGACGACAAACATTTACCAAAATCAGGAAAAATTAAGGTTATTTTTTATATTCATTCTGACCAAGAATTTTTACGTATATGATGAACGCTTAAGCGGTGCTATTATTTTTTCGTAAATTTCTAGATATTTATTTGCACGTTGCGTACATTTTCACATTATAACCCATTTTATTATAGGATATGTACTTGGTAAGAACAGTCCATACGGAATTAGTCTTCGAGCTGGTAACAAGACGCCGCAATCGGGGCTTTAAACAGAAAAAACACGTATTTATCCAAACTGAGAAACGAGTTATGTTATAGATAGATGATTGCAATGTAGACTGGCCCAGTAACAAAAGCTTAGGAACAGCGGAACTCACTACAAGTATAATCTAAAATATTTGGAATACACTCAATTAATGTATTTAATACATACGAGTATTCACATATTCACATTGACATTCACATTCACACTCAACAAAGAAACCGCAATAAAAAGCAGTTGAGATTTGGGGCTATACTCGTATCTGTGTACTGTGAGTTGGAAAAGATAAGGTAAATCAACTCAAGTGCAGGGCCATGGAAAGGCCTCAATTGTACAACTGTAAACAAATCTAAGCCGAAAAAATACAATATTCACCAAGCCCATAAAATTCTTACCTATAGCTTTCGACTTCTTGACTCTATTTACAATAACATTTACTATACATTCCAATATGAGTTAAAAAGACGTTCACCTTGACGCTGCTTAACTATATCTAACTAGCTAAACTGGTTGCACAATTGATTGGCTTGCTACCTAGGAAAATCTTTTTAAATATTTCCCAATAACTTATTTTTATGCAATGTTAGATTCATATTTAAACTTTTGCATGCTTCTGAATGCAAAGTAAATACAATTACAATAACTCTTTAAATACTCTTATTTCGTCAAACTTCCTACAACCACTCTCTTTAGTAGAGCCTTTACTTTATTTTAAGCACAAAACAACTACAAAGTTTGATAAGTTTCCATTTTCAACTGTACATTCCAATTTGCTATTCGAATTGGTTAAAATGCTGCTGACCCGAATATGTACGAGTCCGAGACAAAAGATCGTGCCAATTGTAAGCGGAAACGGGTATTTGCAATCTGCAATCTGTGAAGCCACAAATGGTTCGTATTTTTTATCTCCATTTTCTATGTCTTTTTCGCGTAGACTTTCGATTTCATCTCGACACAAAAGTAGTTATTAACAGGTCTTAGAGAAATATTGATATGGATATATGTACATAATAAATACAATACATACATACATATAATTTGCGATCATGCAAGCCCTTAGGCAAGAAAAATGCATATATGTCCAATATACATACGTACATGTAGAATATGTATATTAAAGAAACAGATCCACGGACAAAACGCATGCAATAAAGCAGTGAATATCGTAGAGGGCGTTGGATTCAACTATTGTGCATAACTATACAAGCACTTGTAATCGCTATATATGTATGTATATGAAAACATGCCAGCTATGTGCCTTCACATGGGAATGAGAGAAAAAGAGTAAAAGGGGAAAAAAAACTTTGAAAGCTGATTCCAATAGTCGGAGACTGTTAAATTTGTATGTGTTTGTGTGCTTAGCTGTAAATACGAGGAAAGCCTTTGCGATCTGTTTGTGTGTATGTATGTTACGTCACGCTACACTCGACTGTGAGACAATTGCAAGCACATATACCACAATGCGATCTAAATTCGAAACCGATCACAAAGCAAAAAAGATTTAAATACCAATACTCATGCAACAGAGGTGCGTGAGTGAGCACAACTTGTGTAAGTGTGTATGCATATACTTTTAAGTGAATGCATATAACTGTTAATTGCGAGTTGACTGATTAACGAAACAGTTTCACTGATAAACGGGTTCCGTACGTTCTTTTATTAATTGATAGGGGTGTATTAAAAAGCAAGTTTAGCTAAAATTACATATTGTTATTGTGCATACATATATACGCTTACCTACTGCACTCCACTTGACTACTGCTGTTACGGCTGGTTTTTTGCGTGTACGTATACGATACGCCAAAACGAATACCGGTATAATAACTCAAGGGAATGTGCAAAGCTGAAACAAAACCAGTAAAATAATAATATTAAAAAAAAAACAAAATATTTTTAGGAGTGTAATCACTGCTCTACGCATCAACAACAGAAACACAGTCATTTTATATTGCAATTCCAGTCACAATATCATTTAGCTGTGGCATGCTTCGAGAAGCTGCCTGCATTGATGCACAATCAGAACAGCTGTTCATAACGGCATAATTGAATAATCTACAAAGACGGCGGCGGCAACGTCAACAACACGCAGGTCAACCAATCAGAATTATAACAATAATGCAGATGCTTGCTGCTTCCACTTAAGTACATGGTTCATTTTTTATACATATTACAGAAAATAATTGTAAAAAGTCGCACACTGGAAAAGTTATTTAATCACAAACGAAGTTAATGTGTTTGTAGTTATTTATGTGTGTATTACAGGCTAACAATCTACTTTGTTGCACTATCAGACCGCAATTAAGTTATTGTTTATTTTATTATGCTGCATTATTTACTTTTTGCCGTATTGATATATAGAAAAACAAATGTGCACGTCCGCCCGCAGACAACTTGTTCGCACGATTAAAGTATCACCTCCTTCATATCACCATCGTTGGCACCGATTACTTAACTTTTCGCATTACTCCCGATTGTATTGTTATCGAATATATTTTCGTATCGGACACTTTGTACATAATATAATAAATCGAATTACGCTAATAACTTAATGCATCCAAAATATTATTCTTCTATTTAATGTCAATATTTATCTACAAAAATTACCAATAAAGTAAATAAATATAAAACAGCTGTGCAGTGTGTGCACAGATGTTAAAAGCGAAGCCAGTGTACACACTCTTACATGACACTGTATTACAGCTGAGACAGTGTGTCCACAATAAGTTTAGTTTGATTACTACATATATGTGCGCAGTAAATAATAATATAAAGTTGCCCAAGCAATTAGGCTTCTAATAAGCAGTATGTAAATAATTAAATCAATTTTTGCTTCTTTTGTATTTAATCAATCTTATTATGTTCCAGCATTTTTTCAATATTGAGTTGGACAACACCTGATGAGTGTTCCAAGAAAGTAATCAATACAGAAACACGTGCAGCATACGGCAAACAAACAAAACACCGAATTTTCATTAAAACAAATTAACGTATAAACGCCTAAAGATGGGAATGGTACAAAAGCGCAAAAAGATGCACTATGGTGATACGCATCTGCAGCGTCGCTGGCGTGTTCGCAATCGTAGAAGAGATTTGGACCAAATCGATGATGATCTGCGCACACGTAGCGTCGAGTTAATCAACCAAAATGTGGACCTAGACAAGCCAGGCTTTGCGCAGTTTTATTGTGTGCATTGTTCGAAATATTTCATTGATGACACAGCCATGCAGGCACATTTTCGTACAAAAGTGCACAAGCGTCGTCTTAAAGCGCTCGAGACGGAGCCCTACAGCATTGAGGAATCGGTGCGTGCCGCTGGTCAAGGTAGTTTCCAGCAACCCAAGAAGCGTGTTATGGAAACACAACCAACCAAGGAAGAAGTAACTGCTGGTAAACGAATTAAAGTTGTGGAAGTACAACAGTGCAGCAACGTCGATGACAAAAAAATTGAAAAACGTAGATCATCAAAAGCTACTCGAAACAGAGCACAAAAAATGGAGACCTGATTTAGCTGTTTGGCAGACATATTCTACTACTTCTAATGAAAAATTGTTGCAAATTCTAAAATTCTGCGTGCATAACTAGCAAGCAACAGATTAAAATAATAATATAAGTAAGTTAAACATTTTATGACCAATGAATAATACATATATGTATATATATATATATATATATATATATATATATATAAAATAAACATGGTTGAATTGCTTTTAAATGCAACTTAATAAAAACTGGTATTTTAATTAGTACGATAAATGTTACTCTTTTTTACATTTATGTAAAGCGAATTTTCACTATTATATATAGTGCAAAACTGTATTGACAAAGCAGAAGCTTTTCACACAATTCTCAACTAAAATCGAAGTGGGATAGCTTTGAAATCCTGTATGCAGTGCTTTCAGAGCCCACAAAAAATTTTTTTTGGTAAACATCATATGAAATAAATGTCTATATCTTGATATATATCATGCAATTCAGTTGCGCGTGTGCAAACCGTTTATGCACTTGTTATTTTCTAAGCACCAAGAGACATTCGTCTCCCTATTACTCAACTCCACGGGGGAATGTTGCCGTTTTCATGAGTCAGAACAACAAAGCTGCAACCACCAATGAGGAGTCAATCACCTGGAAGGCTCCTGTGAAATGGATGGCATCTTAACGCAAGGCACGTTTACCAGAAAAGGAATAGATGAAGAATCCACGAACGTCATTTCTCTCTTTCACCACATCATCCGCAGACGAATATGTAGGCACGACACCAGGTCCACGGCGACTTCCTCGCAAATCAAATAGCGACACTGAAAGTGAAAGTGGAAGCAGACGGCAGCGAAGCCGTATGCCATATAAACCAGTGCAAGCAGGCTAGGGATGTCATTAAAAACCTACTACATCCGCATCGGTCTAGAAAAGATTAGTCACACCTTGCCCAACATCTGTAACGCGGCCATACCGATGTTATTTATTGATCTTAGGCCAGCCCCTAACAACAAGAAGATATTTGGGGTCAGGAAGTTATGCAGTGCAAGGGTAGTCATTTGGGTAGTAGTTTAATCATACGCAACATAACATAAAATACAGAGGCAATGACAAATCGTCCGACTACACCAAGCCACGCGAGGTTTCAGCTACGTGCGTACATTACGGAGACAGCCACACTGCGGGTGTTAAGCACATTTGAAGACAGAAAGTACTGCTCTGCAGTCAGATTAATAGTAAATCAAATAAAAGACGGAAACAAAATCTTGGTATCTATGTATATAAATATATCTATATTTTGCTTTCTAAATTAATTTTTATAAATAACAGTTTTGCAAATATATAAAATTAATTCTCATTTGAATTGAATAATTTGTCTACACATATTATATACAATACATATATATAAAATCTATTATATAAATACAGACCATTTAAACTGTACAAAATTTACAATGGATATTTTGTTTTTTTTTTTTATTTTATTATACATACGGGTACTTATTACATTATTACATTATTTTCACAAGTACATAATAAATTTTTTTGTATAAAAAACAAACACAGATTAAAATTTATATTTAATGTACATAAATTGGTATAAAAAAACAAACAAAAAATTTTATTTGGGTTACATTAAGAGTATATTTTGAAACACTAAAACTTGTTCTATTTATTTTTTCTTAATTCATTAAAAATTGGGTAAATGGGCTACTAGACTTATGCAAAAGTTTGTGACAGGCCAAAAGAATGCATCTCAGATACATAAAGTATAAATACATTTTTGATCAGGGTCAATACGACTTTATCACCTACATCTGTCTGTCCGTATTAACGCGGCGAAAAACACCAAACTGAATATAAGTTCCTCATAATAGCTAGAGACACCAAATTTGTTATGTAGGTTACTGGGTACTGGACGCAGATCAAGTTTGTTTCAAATTTTAGAATTAACCCTCACGCAAATTGCAAAATCCATTCTTAAGCTCAACTTTTAACCGATAGCTTTGATTTTTAGCACTTAATTATTGCTCAGACAAAAAACACTGACATAACCATTTGCAACATAAAGGGCGGAGAGGGGGGGCTTGAGAGAGATAAAAGTGTGCAGCCAACAGCAGTTGCACATAATGCGTGTAAATTTGGTTAATATATGTATATGGTTTAAAAGTTTCTTGTATTCGAATTCACTACTGCACTACTTATTGAAATGACTAAAAAGGACATAATAAAAATTAGCAATGTTAGGTGGCAATTCCCACCCTATAAAATAAATATAGTATTAATCAGCATAAACATTTGATCAATTTGGTCTCGTCCGTGTTACCAAGTCTATCTCGCGAGCCACCAAAGTTTGTTCTTTATACTTCATATACTGTACCACGATTAAAATTTTAAAATTGTTGGTGTGTATGGTTTTTGTTAATATGCATACATATACAAATATACCCAAGTTTTAAAGTAACCCAAAAGAGTCGTAGTCATATATTTTTGTATATGAATACGACTCTTTTGGGTTACTTTAAAACTTGAGTACAGGGTATCTCGTTACTAAGCACACTCGACTAGAACCTTCATACTTATTTTTGCTACCATTAGTGGCATTGCTGATCCAATCTTTTAATCCTCTATTGGATATAAGTGCAATGTGTGTTGCTGGGTGATACGGCAGTGTTAATGTCGTTCGTATTTGAAAACATATGTACACACATATGTATGAATGTATGCGTTTGTGTATGCGGCGTGTGTAGGTAGGTACGTGTAGGTGATGTGTGTATGTATTATACATATATACAAAGCTTAACACTGGTGAAAATATCATAATTTCTAGAGTGTATAAGGAGTTTCGACTAGTTTCATAGTTTGTTTAGAGTTGGATTCAGCTGGTCGGTCGGAGTAGTTGAGGTATGCATGGCAACCGTTTTACCTGCTACGGCTACTCCTGCAACAGATTTTGTGGCGCGCCTGCGCGTCAGCTGTTTGTATGTTTCGAAGTGCGCTTTGCGCGCAGCGTTGGCTGCAGCAATGTCTGGGTAATCGGTAAAAAACGGATGAGTAAGTGCGTCTTCGGCGCTTATACGATTGTGTGGATTTATCTCGAGCAAGCGCCCCAACAAATCATACGCACTAGCCGGGAAACACTCATACGGATCTAGAGGCTCCGTCACATAATCGCTCTCTTCGCACAGGCAATTGAAGAAGTATTGATCACAGTTCTTACACACATCGCATCTACCGTCGGGTGACTCATACTTTCGCACCATTTGAGCGTCGCTGAATATGAGTCGATGTCTGAAGCGCAAGCACAGCTTGCGTAAATTCAAAGGTTTCGAGCGCTGACTGATTGTTACCATACGCTCCAGGGCCAAAGCCGTTTTTCGTATGGCCCGATCTCCAAATATTGTAACAATTTCAGACAAAGCTACAAAATCGTTGGGAGCCTTAAAAAATGGATACACCGAGGATAGAATCGATAAAAATATGACGCCTGCCGCCCACACATCGACAGCGGTTGTCTGATCGGCGTACTTGAGTAACACCTCCGGTGGTCGATAACCAGGTGTGCCTGCCCGCGAAGCATGAACTTCCTTTTTCATGAGACAACTGAGACATACGGATGGATTTGCAAAACAAAAACATTTTGCGCTGCTGCCAGCAGTTCGACTAGTGTTGTACCTGCTGCTAGTCGTCGCACTTTGCTCCGGTGACTGTATAGATTGCGGCTGCGTTGATGCATGTTGCAATTGATCCTTATTAATTACATTTGTTTGCATCCCTTCGCCCGCATCATGTTTAGGATCATCTAGCAAAAATTCTGCGCTCTTTGTACTCTGCGCAATTTCGTTAACGGGTTTGAGTGGCATCTTGTTCCAGGTGGGAGTGCTACTTTCTTCGACCAGTCGCATGCGTTTTACCGCTCCCCCCAGGGAAGCATCCGAACCACTTATTGTTGATATCTGCTGAGCTGTTTCATTTGTTTCGTATTCGCCTACTCGTGGTCTCTTGCTATGCGAAACAATGCTTCCACCGGCGTTACATCTGCGCCAGTCCTGGAGGCCGGGCTGCTGCTGTGAGTTAGTTATGCTGGGTACCGCTGATATATTTACATGCTGCGCCAGGCCAAAATCAACAAGAAGAAACTGCTCTTGTCGGCGGTTATACAGAAAGTTACTGGGCTTTACGTCTCGGTGTATTATATTGAACTTGTGGACATGGCGTAATGCCAACAACAGATTTTTCATATACAATCGAATCTCCGGCACTTCCATTTTGGTATAAAAATCATGAAATCGGTCGTGCGGCATATAAGGCATAACAAAAGCTGCTGAGGCCTCGCATCGCAAGCAGCAGTGGATGCCCACGACGTTATCAGTACCGCTGTAATAATGGAGAAATATATATTATAAATTGTGACAAAAAGTATACGATTTGGTGGTCGAAATTGAATACGAGGAAATTTAAATTTAATTAACAACAAACAAAACCTAATTGTTCAGTATTAAAACGTTGAGATTTGAAACGAATATAAATTTATCCTGCCAGATATTTAAAATAGAGAGTCCATGTGGCTCACATAAACGGTCTGTGGACGTCACAGAAGTAATAATTTTCAGAGCACTGCGCACAACTAAACACGAATCCGAGTCATAATAATCATCGTTGTGACGCAATTCGGCAACGGAATTTGCGCAAATCGAACGAGTGAAGAAAGCTATAGAGCTATACTGTCAGATACACACAGTGCAAGTGAGACGCACATTGTCAAAGAGGGGGCGGCAGCCCACAGACCGGCCGGATGGCGGCGCGTCCGACTATTTTTATGTATTGGTATATCAGAGCACCACCTATTCCCCAACACTTGCAGCCCACGCACAAAGCCTTATACTTTTTCTTTTTGTTCTTTTTTCTCTAATTTTCTATTTTACTTACTCATGCTCTGTGTGTATAATAGTTATTTCACCGCATTAGGGATGCAGCAGTACAAGACAAAGCCGGCTGTCATTTGGATTAAAGTTTACGATAACCTTGCTCAAGGTAGTCCAAAGCGTAATTGTATGACAATACGAGTATGTATGTAGTACAGTAGGAGCTCACTAATGAAAACTCACACCAATTCAAAAGTCCCATAAATTGGAACCATAAAAACTGTATTCATTCATTAATTACATACATATCTATGTGCATTGAGTGCTGCAAACTTTTTTCTAGTCATATAAAAAGTGTCGCAATTCTCAAATAATAATTTAAATTTTCTTTATTGATATAAGTGTGAGTTTCTACTGTACATACAAAAAGTATCTGCTGTACGGCAGCAGTATGTAAGATACAGATGTCTGTGAGCGACTTATCTAATCTCAGCTAAACAGAACAACTGTCAATACTTTGCAAGCGCACAATCGATATATAATGGGTGGCAAGTCATGTAAAGTACATGGTCACAGTTTTTTTTTTACCTTTTTTGCACAATAAACCCTTTTTCTTGTGTTTGGTAACATGAATTAATATAAGAACACATATGCCAATATACATATTTCTGCAAAAGATTCTTATTGCTTCGTAAACAAACGCTGCACGAGCAAGCCAAATGTAAAATATTGCACAAAAGAGCGAGAGACAAGCATCCATGTACGAAGATTGGAGCACGTGAATGGTGTGTGAAAGTGCAATAAACGTAGGGCAATGGCAATGGCAACTGAAATAAATTACAATGACGTATGTATGTACATTTGAGCGTAGGACGTAGAATGGCTGATACGTCTACGACTACCGGCTGACGTCGTTAGTGACGTTCTTAATGGAAAGGCACAGCCCATTTAAGTTTTTTGGGTATTATAGAGAATGGGAACCTGGATTTAAAATTCTACGTACCCCATATCGGTCATACATTGCAGCTCCTTCATAATACGGTCCGGGTGACTGGTGGGTATGTGGTGTTTGATTGCAAACTTGCGCCGCATGCTGTCAGGCAGATGACCCTCCCGCTTAAGAGTCGCCAGTAAAACGGTGCTAAAAGTTCCGTTGCCAATGCGACTATGCACATCGAATATGTGTCCAATGTCAGGTATACGCTGCAGCAGATCGGTAATAGCTTCTAAAAAGACAATGATTGAAAATATTAGTATTAAACAAACAAAATAAATGCATAAAATGAGATTTTTAATAAGTGGTCAGACACGAACCCATGCGGAGTATTGCAGCTAATAAATTTTCCATAAAAAAAAATATATTAAAAATGGTTGTCTACCTTCGCTTTTGTTGCGCGGCTTATTCCTGAAGCCGGTTGTAGCATATTGTTCTATGGTTGGTTGCGGTGGTGGCTTCTGGAGTTTCCCATTGTTGCTGTTTTGTTGCTTGTGCGCATTTATCGATGTTGCTGCTTGTCTACTGCTGCGAACAACCGAATTTGATGCAGTTGCTTGCATCACCTGACCGTCTTGGCGAATACTTGGCCAGGAATAAACACCGCTGCTGGCACTCTGCAGCATATTGACACTCATTCCTTCAAATGTGGCAGCCAGTTTAGGACTAGAGTTACCTACTATTGTATTGATGGGCTGTAACTGCTGCTGTTGCCTTGGTTTGTTGTTTAGCCTTTGCGCGTGTGTAAAGAGCTTTGATGTTGGTGCAGTTGCTAAGACTGTGTCGCATTCGTACCAGCTAGTTGCAGAGTTAATACGCTTATCCATTGTCCAGGCGTCGTTAAGAAAACCAGGAGCAGCATCGGCCTGAGCTAGGTATTGGAGTTGCGAATTTTAGTTTGGTTCTCCAGTTTATTCCGGTTGTCGTATGCTCAGATAAAGATAACGTTGCTCGCTTGCGTAGCTTTTATTAATGTTGGTAGCACGGTGTGTTTTATCGCCGCACTCTTGAATCAGAGAGCAATGGGTTTTTAGTTCTATAAATACATGAAAATTTTGACCGAACTTTAAAATTAAATTTTTATTCCTTAATTTATATGATTTTGACTGAAATTTTGTATTGTTTCTGCCAAACGAATTTGTTGAGCGCCGTAATATAACTGACACACGGGCAGCTCCGTTTTATTTTTCACAGCTAGATGATTTCGAGCCGCTTACTTTTTTCTCGATTTCGATTCTGTTGTTGCCGCTACCTCTTGCTGCCGCTACCTCTTGCTGCCGTTACCTCTTGCTACCGCTACCTCTTGTTACCGCTCCCGCTATTACTTGCCGCCTGTACGTCGCTTATAGAACACACCACGATGTTGTCCAATAACAGTGGGAACCAACATCGCTTTCCGCACTTTCCATGCTATCTTATTTAATATCCACGGCATAAGGTATTTACTCTACAATGCACAGGAGGCCATTGAGTATTTTTGCTTGATATCCCATTACAATAATTTGCCTATTCGAGTTTATCGGCACCCACAAGCGGCGATCCCTGTTGACTGCATTTTTGCTATCGCCACTTTAAACGATATATCACTGTCTCGCATTGTATCGATAGTTTACCTGTTCGCGCGATATATTAAAATTGCATTCAATTATGGAATTAAGACTTTGTTTTATAAATGATTTTAGAGTACAATAAATTAAGTGGCACCAACTAAGACTATAATTAATGGATAAACAATTTTACGGAACGGAAACTCTACCAGAAATGTACAAATAAAGAAGCAGATTGAATACATGGCAAATACAAACTAAAACAAATAAAAAGAATACATTTTGCATTGATTACGATAAATACGATAATGGAATAATATAAGGTTAATAAAAAATTTCAAACGCCAGCGTTAGCATTAAGAAGCATTACATATAAACATTCATAGATTATTCAAAAAGTTAATTGAAATTATCTGAACGATTAGATTCGTTTCCCAAAAGTGGATTTACTGTCGTAAATGTAGCGTTACCGGGGTCCAATGTTTGATTTGGATCGTCGCAACGTGTACATGGTCCAAACAAACGCAACATACGTGAAGTTAGGGATTTATTCCTTCGTTCTATACGAGTGTTAGCCCTGTCTTCCAACACGTTGAAGGCCTGGTTATAAATGATGCTGCTGCTATTGCCGATGGGAAGCCCTGGCTGATTTAATGGAACAAGCTCGAAGGCGGGGTTGTTTTGATTGTCATAACAAATCAGCCTCTCACGTTGGGCGCAATTCTTCATGCACCCAATATTTGTTGCCTGATTTCGATAACGCGGCTGCGGCGAACGCAGCTCATGACCCTCAATTTCAATGGCAGAGTCATTGCTGCTTGGATGACTGGTGCCTGAATTATTAGTGACAATGCGATTTGAATTGCTAGGCTGCAGGTTCACACTCTCACTTTTAACTGTAAATATAAATAAATTATAATAGTACTTTAGTTTATAATCAACACTTATATCAATACCATTTCTATTCGCGTCCAATTTGGCACTGTCATCGCTAAAGTTTAATGAAAGCGGAATTATATTGCTGCTTTCCGTGATCGGCTTGCTCAGCTTTAGTTGACGACCTGCGGGGGGGACGCTGAGCAGTGGTATTTCAATAGAGCCAACACTGCTATCATAGGTGATATCGTTTATATTTATATTTGGATGTGGAGTCGCGTTGGCGGCGATGACAGGTAAATCCGATACATCCGTTTGGGTGGCCTTAGCAATGCTTAAACCGTGAAATGGCGAGCAGTACATCACAGTGCGCATCGAATGACCTATATCGGGAATAGAATCACGCGCACCTAATTGACACTTTAGCTTATCCTTGCAGTCGGTGAGCTCATCACGCACAGCTTCAAAGTTTTTCCTCAGAATGATATTATCGTCCATTTTTTTGTCTAGAGTTGCTTCCAAATATTCAGTATAGGACTGCAAACGCTCCTTTTCGCTGAGAAGGTATTCGTAACTTTCATCTCGTACATGCGTGTCTGTTCCGCTGCTGTAAGCGAGAGAAAAAGACTCGTCCAGCTTTTGTTGGTCTTCGGCACTACTTCGCGGTGTCAAGCATTCTGGCATGGATCGATGCCGTTGAAATGTACCGGAGGATTTGTGTCGTTGCTTTCCTAGGTCGTGTAAATCCGAAATATATTTCGTAACCTTGCTGGTCACATGTTTGTAACGTCGTTTTGTATAAGCAGAGTGTATATCCTGATAGGAAACCGCTTTGCTACTTCGCCCACTGCCCAATTGCGGATTCACGTGGATTTGTGTTGCAGTTTGAATATCATCGGATTTGCCTAAATCTGGAACCTCATATTGTATTTAGAGTCACGTTCTGTAATTTTCCCTCTCTTTTGGTTTGTGCTTACCATGTTTCGCTACTTGATCATGTTTAAGGCCCACCGAGTCGCCAGCACAGGTTTTTTCCGAGAATTCACTATTTATAAATCGCGACGCATTGTGTTTAAATTTATTTGCGCCATAAAAATCCAAACACACATCTCCTTGGCGGTGTAATTTAGGACTGTCACTGGCGGCCGTGGCGTTTAACCTATCAAACAATTCGTCGGTAGGAAAGCTTTCATCAAGCAAACTCATTTTTACAAAGAATTTGTGCAAACAACGCTGAACCTTGTTCAAAACCCACAAGTCATTGGAATCTGGAAGAACACCGTTACATCCAAGTGTGACCAATAGTAGAATGAACTAAATCCGTTTATTCATTTTAATTGAACAATCGTTATACGAGACAAGAGACTTCAAATGTTCATACACGTATCATTATTAATATCGTTCGTAAACATTGATTTAAAATATCGATATGTCTACACGATTACATCCCTAAAACTGGCGTCGTTGTTGCCAGACCATTTAGTCAATTGCGCACATTGTGTCAGTAAATTCAGTACGAAGCAATGTCTCTTGAACAGGTAAGTGTAAGTGCTGCGAAAATGGTTCCTGCTTTACACGCATTTTATATCATCAGCTAAATTTGGAAGTCGCCGAGTGCGTTGGTTTGATGAAACAGGCCAAAAGTTTGCGCGTTATAAACGCGCTAACTCAAGCCAAAGCAGAAGCAGAGCGGGAAATTATAAATCTAGAGATAAAAGTGCGCCTTGCCGCTGAACGTAAATCTGCTAATACTGATGGAGATTCCAAAAGGTAAGTCCAACGCTCAAAAAATTCCTATTAATGCTTCTGTAATTCCATATACTTTTTCGATTGCGGCAGGTACCTGCATGAACTGACCGACTACGGCTGGGATCAGAGCGAAAAATTTGTTAAGCTTTTCATAACATTGAATGGCGTACAAACTTGCCCAGAAGAGTCAGTTATCGTCAACTACACGGAAAATTCAATGCAGTTGCATGTGCGTGATCTTAATGGCAAGGACTTCGGTCTGACCGTTAACAATCTGCTAAGTGCCATTGACGCTACAAAGAGCTATCGTAAACTAAAAACAGATATGGTGGCAATCTACTTAAAAAAGGTTGACGAAGGCCAGCACTGGGATGTACTAACGGCCATACAAAAAAGGTTAAAGCAAAAACAGGACATCGAACTGGCGAAAAATAATGATGACCCTGGGAACGCTCTGGTCAATATTATGAAAAATATGTACAACAGCGGTGACTCAAAGACAAAGCAAATGATTGCCAAGGTTTGGACCGAGAGTCAGGAGAAAGCACGTTACGGTCAAGAGCCAGGCGGGCTCGGTAATCTTGGCGATTTATAAACATTATAAAGTAAATGAGTAAACGTGAATTCAATATGAATATGTAATCTATTTGTTTTTAATGCTTAATTAGTAAGCGTCGATGTTATGCGAAACGATATTAGTCGCGTAAAACGTGTAAATATTCAATCAATTCAGTGATGAGCTTTTTAATCGATAATATTCAAAATACATAGTATCGATATTGTGGATACTAGAAAGTTCTCTGGTATTGCACTCAACTCTTATAACGAAAAAACTTTTATTTTTAACGGATGGTGTAATTGAGTTAAAAAAATTTGTCCGAAGATCATTGTAGTCAATGCTAAATTCCTAAATCCCATCACATTGGACAGGGACTTACACTTAATAAATAAATCTATTTTAATGAATATTTCTCATTTTATGGATATAATAATTAAAATATGAAGCATTCTTCTTGTATAAACTTCCAAATAGATTGCATTGTCTCTTGAATTTGTAGAGCTCATCGAATTTACCTATATAAAAATAAAAAATCTACTGTCTAAGTCTCTGTATTACGTATGCAATAAATGCTTCTTGACTAGAGCTGTCTTGTTCATCATAACGCGACCTCGCTTAACGCAACTAGTTACTTTCGGACCCGTTATGAAAAAAGGTTTGTTGCATTGACCAAGGTTTTAGTTTTCTATTGGCCAACGGACTTCATTTAAAAATAAAATTAACTTTTCTACACATTCAAATCAAAGTAAATCGTATATAGCTATATTTGGGAAAGTAATTCCAAAGATGTCGAAATTTGTGTTTTTCTTTTTAGCAGCATTTTTGGCAGATATGAATGAAAAATAACGGATTGAAACTGGTCAAAACAAAATAAAACATATTATCTTCTAGGACACTTTAACGAGGTGGAACTGCGTTAACAGAGTCTACAATAACACAGCACAGCCCTAAACAGCTTTATAGAGTAATTGTTACATCTTAGTAAAAACCGATCAAATTACGTTTTCTACAAGAAGAGGTCTGTTTACATAAAATACCACCCCATTTAATACTGGCTAATTTGATCTACACATCAGTCTGACCACCCTACAACCAACTACACCTACAACTACACTCGCCCACGAAAAACTTGAAAGAAAACGATATTAACCCAACTTATATATTTACTGCCCTCTTAGGAAAATAAATAATGATTCGCACTGACACAAACAGATTCGTTGCATTCGACTATGAGTCAGCTGTGCTTTGATTTGTCCTAAGATATGACATCATATATATACAAGTATATATATATTTATATATATGATATGTATATGTGTATAGTACCGTTTAGCCTGGCTCAGCCGTCATCGTGTCGCCAAGGTGAATTAGTATATTAAGTTATATATATCGCTCACAAATAAAGACCCTAAGAAATTAGAATTTGCAGATATTAAAACCAAAATTTTTAAATGCTAAAAAATTGTCTAAAAAGATTTCAGTGCCAGCATAGTTGGTGGAAGTAGGATTTTTACCTTTTCTAATCTTTACAGAAACTTTAAAACACGTCCAGAAACAAAGTGGTTGGAATTTATGGGCGTCCACTATATACATAAATACATATACCGTAATAACACTTGTTGAGTTTGAAACTAAATTAAAAAAATATTTTTTATTTTATAGTACGGGTATATACGTGATTTTATTTATAATTAAATTTTTGTGATTAAAATCAAATGTTGTTTTTGCGTACATTTATCTTGTAATCTATTCCATTTTTAATAGTTAGTTTGCTTTCAATGATTTAAAAATAGTTAATTGTATTTAAAATACATATTATATGTTCGCATTGCATCTTATTTTTTCAACAGCAAAAAATTAAAACAAAATAATAAGAATAGCTTGCTGATATTGAATTAATACAGCTGATGTACATGATTTTATCTGTATCTGCAAGATACATTGTTGTTTTAATTTCATATGTGCGTGTGTAACTAAACAATTTAATTGTTATCTTTTTCAAAATGATATTTGCTGTTATTGTATTATTTTATCTACATATTTTTTTTTTATATTTTGAATAATCGTATTGGGGACCTAAAGCCCTAATATAGATTTATGTAGAGAATTTACATGCGGTGTGCACGTACACAATTGGTATAATTTTATTTGTCTTTCTTTTAACAATAATTCAATTTACTTCATCAACTGAAATTCGACTCAAATAAAATATAATACATTAATAACTGAAAAAAAATTGTCAAGATTCCGACATACATATGTTTTAAATTACTCATCGTGGTAAATAATGAAAAAATATATGTATACATAAAGGTACAACGTACTAAATATGTTAAATTTGCTATAATAAGCGAAATCACTAAAAAAAAATTATTATTCGTTAATAAGCATATGTACGTGTATATTAATTTTTTACTCATATAGGCTGAAAATTAAGCTATTTTTTTCAAATTATTCTTGCGACCTGTTTATCAATAACGTTTATTATTATTTTTTTTTGCATTCATAAAGATTATACATCGAAGCGTTTAAATAATGAAAGAACTTAACAATCAAGAATATTTGTGTCTGTTGTCAAGTTATGGCTCTTATAAATTGGATTAAATTATAAACCTTTATATGAAATATGAAATATTATTGTAATTATAAACCTTTATATGAAATATGAAATTAACTTCTGTGTTTGCCAGACCTACTAAGTAAAGCACCAAATTCGTTTTGTTCTTTGATCTCATGGATCAGCTTTATGCTGCTTGCTTCCTAACTACATCGTGTATATATGTATGTACATACATTATGTGTACCCAAATTTATCTATCCTATATTTCTTCGCACTGTTTGTATCTATGTGTAAAATCGAGGTTTGTTAAAAGCCTTTTCCTTTTCACATTGGTGGCCTTGCTTGCGTATAAAAATAAATTTTCCTTTCTAAGCCTATACTGAATAAGCACGCGCACACACAGAATATATTTTTTTATATATAGAAACACGCACATTAATCAGTTCTAGTGTGATCCTGGATATATAATCTGTTATGGTTTACAATTTTATTTGTGTTATATACAAAATGTATGTATGTGTGTTGTTTATGTTGTACACGTTTGTGTGTGCGTGCACTAATCGTAAAATTTCTAGAAAATTATTCGCTTTTGTGTATGCTTCTAAGTTCTATCACGAGAGCAATGCATTTTTTTAAAAACCTTTTTGCCAAAATTACTTAGTTTATCCTATTTATAAAAAAAAAATGTAAACAAGCGAAATAACCTTAAAATGTTTGTTTTGAAAGTCTCAATTTGGATTGTAAAAGGTTCTCTTAGCACAGAGCAATGATCCAATCACACGGCACAAAGCAAGGAGAGATAGATAGCTATAGCGATTAGGAGTGTGGTTATTCCAATATTAGAAGTTACAGTTGGCACTCTCACTGACTCTTTTTGATGCTCTGGCTAATTGTTGATATGGTTACCATTTGAATGTGCAGGGGCCTGAGCTTGGATCAGTTGAATCTGGAATCTAATGAGGCAGTTATAATTTCATTTTTTGATTTGCATATATATGTTTGTATATGTATCGTATAGGCGTTGAGGTCTATTGGAACGGTTACATTCTCTTTGATTTCCTTTGATTCGGTTTGTTTTGGATTGGGTGCAGGCTGCAACACACATGCCTCATGAACACCTACAACCACACAGACGGACTATTAATGGCTTGGCGCTATGATTAACTTTTTGTCTACTCCTTTAATCCTACATTTACATACAGTGTACCACTACATTACTAGCTTTTGCAGTCGTTTTTATAAACGACTCTTCGTTTTCATAAAACTCTCGGAATAGGTTTGACATTGGCTTCGGACCGTGGTTTTATCCTGAGGCTAGGTCTGTGCCGTACGTGGGGCACTACCAGGCGCTGTTAATAAAGCTCCGTATGCTGGCGCACAGGCGCTGGAATCTTGGACATGCCACGCTCTCGCCGTGGCGACACAACGGCTGCGGATGTTGTACCCATATCGCGGGAGTTGTTGCTACCACAAGAGGATGCCGCCGAGCTGCGCTTAGAGCGTGCCTTTGCTGGCGGCGAGCAACTTTCGGAGCGCTCCAGGTTACCATTGCTGTGAACCCACGCTGTAGTGAAATCCTCAAAAACTGGTGTCTTTTTGCCATTGCAATTGGTTGTTCTTGGTTGCTGCTGGTTGCTAGCAGCATAACACGAGAGCAGCGTCTTCATCTTCTCAAGAATCTGTGCATCGTTCTTTGCACTGCTGGCTGCTTCGAGCAACTGCTGGGCCAGGGGCGATGAAGCATGATTTTTAACAGGTGATGTTGTCAGTGAAGTGGTACAACCACGCACCCGGCGTCCGTTGCTGTCGTACATGATTTGGGAAGAGCGGGTTTTGGAGCCCCGCTCAAATGGCGCCGGTGACTTCGATGTGCATGTCGTCACAGGAGGCGCAAATGTGTCTGTATTAATAGTAGGCCGCTTCTTGTTGATTCCAGGTGCGGCAGCGCTGCGTCCACTCCACGTATTAGTCACGTCTCGTACCAAAGGTAGCTGTGAGGTCTTGCCACGTGCCTTTGGTGGTATCGGCTTTGATTCAACGGTTGGCCGACGAACAGAACGATAGACAGGCTGTTTGCGGTTGAGGGAAAGCGAATCAGAACGCATACTTAGGTCCTGAAGGCTGCCGCCAGCACCGCTGCAGGTGTTGTTATCCATACTGCTGCGACGACGACGTTGCGCAAAAGGAGAGCGCGGTATCTTGCTGGAAGGCTGTGCCATCGCAATCTGATCTTGGTTGGCAAACTTGTTGCCGTCGTGGGCATCTGTTTCCGTTGTCACTGTGATTTCCTCGTCTGTAATAAAGACTCCCGACTGCTCAAACTTGGTGTGGCATTCGAATGCGGCGTGAGCCATTGAGTTGCGTCCCTTGGGTAGTGCCAGGATTGCGGGTAATGATTGCGGCCCATCAGTCTCGCAGGTTGCAAATTCCCGGTCAACCAGCAAGTTGTCGGCCTCACCTAGTGACGCTGCTTCGGGTTCTGGCTCTGGTTCGTCCGTGGGCGAGATCTGCGAGTCACTAGATGTTTGGTCAAGACGCGCTATAAAGAACAAGGCAACTAGCAGTTTTAGTCTGAGCTTAGGACAATCGTATATGAGGCCACTTACCATTGCTTTCAGCGTCTTCAATGGAGGCCTGACTGTGTAAGGATTCACGCTTTTGGGCATTGGACTGGATAATGCCCAGACTTCGATAGCCTTCGTCGCTAATCTCGCTTCCATTGTCGCTGATGTTTTCAAATTTGCTGCCCTGCTCTGGTTGCGTGCCCGCTCCTACCGATGGCGCTGCAACCGTAGCGTTCCCGATACCAACTCCGGTTGCCTCCTCGCTGAATTGTGTCAAGTTTTCGCCAACAGTGGTCGGTAGTGACTTAGGGCCGCTGCTGTAGGACTCTAGCGAGTTCTGCTTTTTGCGCATATCAATCAGCCGACGTTGGCTGGGCGACATGGAGCGCCTGGTCAAAGTAGATGTACCCGGCAATTGTTCAGCGTGACCATTGCAGCCGCCAGGTGCGGTAACAATTGCATTTGTCTGATTGAGAAACTTGCGCTGTGGAGTGGGACTGCGACTGCGATGCTTTCCTGACACGGTACCAAAAGCGACACTCGGCGACAAATTAGTATTGGGTGTAATTGGTGGGACCGGTGGAACAGGTCCAGATCCAACGGATGACAAAACACGACGAGTTGTAGGCGGCGAGCTGCAAGGCAATTGAAATGGAGTACTATTAATTACAATTTATGTACTTTACTTGCTCACAATTATGTTCTGTATGGGCTATTCAATATCTGTTTATGAGTAAGGGAATGAATTTTACTATAAATCATTAAATACTGGACTGCTGCAATACGAGTATAATCCCACAATCTCAGAATCCGTTTAGACGTATCTCTCAGCTGTGAAGTTAATGTTACTGTCGTTCAAGTTTTGCATAATGGAGCACCTAATGGATCACTCAACTGGCATGATTCTGATTTTGTTCCTACACCTCCTCCACCAGTCTGTCTGTCAATTGGTGTCTCTTGGGCGCTTCATTAGCCGGCTTTATGCATGCAATAAGCGGAGCGATAACAACTCAATGCATGTTTCGTAATGGAAGTCTATTTAAATTGCAGCTGCAGCAGCCGCTGCTGTTGCTTAGTTTTTTCCTTAATCTGCGAGATGGGTGAAGGGGGAGGGTGTGTGTGTATCTGTCCCTCGTTGACAACAGGTTGACTCACCGTTCGTATATCACCTGCGCCTTGTGCAACTCAATGCCGTTGCCAGAATTTGAAGTATTCCGTGTGAGTAAACGCGCCGTTATGGACGTGCGATGCTGGGCACGGCAGCGGCAAGGATCATGCTTGTCTAGATAGTGAGAAAGTGTATCCCAGCCCCCGCCCACGCGCACCATTACATGGGAGCGTAAAATCTGAAATTACAGATACCAAATACAAAACGGATAAAGCAATGGACAAAAAAAAAAACAGATCCTTCGCTTTACATAGAATACTTACGCGGACAAAAATGAGGACTTTGGTGTCACCAATGCGATATTTGCCTTCAGAGACTCGTACCATGGGAAACTGTGAGGGGCATGTGCACTTCTCCACTAAATCTCTGACCTGTAAATTGGCAAAAGAGAAGCAAAGGAAACCAAGATAAAAAAAAATAAAATAAAATGTGTCAGTTGTGTGTATATGTATGAGTATGTATGGAGCTCTACGGTCCAATGCAACCCCAGACCTGACCCCTTAGGGCATTGCATAAGATCAAGAGCCACAGGCGACCGAACTACCAACTACAATAGTAGCTACCAGCGAGTATCGACTGTTAACTCTTTGAATTGCAACGGATTTTACTGCATAAATTCACGCGCTGCCTTTGTCCGAACAAATGATCAAACAAATGAGCGGAACAGCAAACGACTTGGGCTCCCAGTCAGAGTTAGAGACACAGACCAGACAAGACAGTCAAACAGAGGAACAGCCAAACAGGCAAACGACATGCAGACAGACAGGCAGTAAACTCAGGGCACAGAGTAACTGCCTCGTTTCGGTTTGCTTTGGTTTTGTATCTGTAGGGAGTGCAACGGTTAGCTACTGTGCTGTGCATTTGACAGGCCTTCTCATTGGGCTAACAAAGCTGACTAAAACCAAATGAAAAAAACAAGAAACAAGCAAACCGACAAACAAAACGCATTTGCACCTTTGAACTTAGCAAGTTATTTTCTTGTTTGGCTTTACTTTAAACCAATTCGCGAGGCCCAGACGGTAGTCTACCAGACGTCAGCTGACTAAGTGGGAACTGCCAAGTATACCACACGCTGGTTAGATTTTAGTCCATATCTCTAAGCGGACCCTGTGCTAAGTCGGCATCACAATAAATCTAACATTGTGATAAGCCTTAAAAAAGATCCATCCAAGATTTGCAATCGACATCGACGGCGCGACTGTGACGCATGCGAGATTAGCTGACGCTGGCAATGGCGCTGTGATCCTGGCTATGCCATAAATTGCATGAGCAACAACAACTAAAAATACAATAACAACCACAACAACCACAGCAACAGCAACAACAACAACAACAACAACAACAACAACAACAACAACAACAACAACAACAACAACAACAACAGCAGCAGCAACAGCAACAGCAATAGCAAAACCAACAGCAACTACTACTATAACAGCATCAACGACAATGTTGACGACGCGGACGTGCCAAACGGCAGCGACAAATGAGTCGTGGCTGGTTTTGCGCAGATGCAGTTGCAGCTATGTTGCTGCTGCTGCCATGGTGGCACATCATTTGATTTTCGACAAGTTGTTGAGGGTTTTTGCTGATTTGGCAGGAACTAAAGTTGCTGCTGCAAACAAATTGATTAGCAGACTGAGTGATCGCTAGCCAAAGACCCCGACCAGACCAGGCCAGGCTAGGCACAAGCAGCCCAGGCAGCCATCTCGCCATCGATCCATTGAGCATGTCCGCCCGCCGGGGCACTTTGTTATTGTTGTTTTGCTGTTGCCTGACAATGTTTTGGCAACATGTGGCGCTGGTAGCCATGCGCCATGCTATGATCATGTCCATGTTGCGTCCAATAAATGCGCAACGATTTATCCATCCATCGAGCAGCTGTCGATCGAACGATCAGTTTCGAGGGAGATGTAAGAAGTGGGGGGCCAAGTGAGGGGTAAGGGACGTATTGTTTGTGCGGTCGTCATTGATGTCAATGTTGCTAGCGGCGTGAGGAAATGTTTAAATGGCTTTTCATTAGTTTTCAGTTGCCGATTTGCTTGCCTGACTGCTTCTCAATCCTTGGGCGCTGGCTTTGTATGCTCTATGTTATTGCTGTTGCTGCTGTCGTCGTTGCTGTCATCGCGCAATCGCTGCTCGCCGTCACACTTGCAATTACAATGGCAATTGCGATTGTTGTAATTGTTGTTGCCACATCTGGCGCCACCGGGCAACAATGAAAAACGCCTCAAACATCTTGTCAAATTAATTTATAATGCGATGAGACCGTGACATAAGAGTCGTCAATCTTCAACCGTGTTGAAGATTCGAATATTCGATTGGTAATAAGTATGCTATAATTACTCGACTTTTACAACAATATACGAGTATAACCATAGCCGAAATACGAGAATCGTACAATTTTTTTTTTTTTTTTTTTTTTAAATTAAAATGTTATAATCAGCATTCTAAATACGCTCTAAATAACATGTTTTCTTACAATTAAAATATCACATGGTTCGAACTTGGCAAGAATCATACAATGAAAAACTTTTATTTGGTTGCAATTCAGTAAAAATAATAGATTCCTAGTCAACTGTGTTTAACTATGATCTATACCATAGGGACAGGTCAGTAGAACAATAACAGAAACTTCTATTGTAGCTATACTTAAGATTTACCTCTAGATATTAAGAAGATGAAGGACGGTCCCGCTGCGGAGGACTCCTACTCTGTATTGTGGGATTTTACATTTTCTGTTCTGTTATAAATTGTATGGATTTAAGAAACTATATAAAACAATAAAAATTTATCGTAGACACCTCCCAGGCAGATAGTTTCTACATGTTATCCCAAAGAATTATCATACAACTCCTGGTCGGACACTCCTCTAGAATATCATAAGAAGTTATACCGGACTACCTAAGCTTTATAAAAACCGGTAAAACATGTAAATTTAATGAAACAGTATACACAAGTATACGAGTACGAAAAATGAGTTATTACATTGAAGCTTAGAAAAATGTTGATGATTTTTGATTATAAAAATCCGACTGTATGAGTATCTCTATTCATGATAGCCGATTTAACACATAAGCGTCTAACTGTCAATCTGTTTCTCACACAAATTCAATAATCTATTTGGTTTAAAAATTTTCTTTGATTTTTTTCTTAAGACTTATCATGTTATAAAACCATCAAAAAAGTAATTAAAAAACCACTTTACCGAAACAATTTCGTTGTATAAAAAAATATTTAATTGAACTTGGTTATAAACTTGTCAATCAGAGTCAGAGTTTATTTTCATAAGCCTTTTTAATGTTTTGGTCAGTCTGTTTTTGTATTGCTTAAAAGATCACGATTCTTAGAGTTCGACATGTACTTCTATGCAAGTAAGTATGTACGAGTACATATTTAGGATAGGTAAAACATATCCGTTTTTAGGCAAAGTTGGCACAAATTGTCTAAACAATTATCAATCGGATTTGTTTCGAGTAGTCGGTTTTTTTCCTTTTCTGCTCGTAGTTGCTGTTGCTTTTTGCTTTTGATTTGTTTTGCCCAAGTCTGAAACTGGAAACTTAGGCATGGCTAAAAATGGACATGAGAAAAGTAGCTATAAAAACAAAAGCAACAACCCACAACAATAACTAAAATCGTGAGGTCCACAGCAAAAAAAAAAGAGAAAACAGTCACACTTAGCTTATACACACACACACACACACGCGCGCATACACAAACACACACACACACAAACATGGCAAGAAATCCTAGAGAAAATGAGAAATATACTGTAGACGGAATAGAGGATAGATGAGCCGAGTCCGTTAAAAGTCTAGTGTTCTCGTATGCCCCACTCACCATCTCATCGAGGCTCTTAAGATCATTCGTAACGATCTGTGGCTGCGGTCCATACATAAGCATAGGATTTTTATCGTCTTCTTCTTCATTATCAGAATCACTATCATAGAGATCCGTTTCAATGGCCACACACTCAGAGCCGATAACTGGCGCTTCCGTTTGGGTACCGCTCTCCGAACAACCGTTGTTTGTTTGGGTACCACAGCCGATGCCGTTGGCTTTATTATCGGCAGCGATTTCGCGATCGATTTGCCGTTCCATTTGCACTAGCATTGGGGCTAGCATGCCTGTTCGAATATAAGTATATTGGTTAATTATCATGGCATCATGGTAATCATGAAACGTCCCAAAACTTACCGAACTTGGCGCCACGTCTGGCTACTTCCAGTAGACAGAGGATCACATGCTTTTCGTTCTTGCGCATGATTAGATCGTCCGTTTCGAACAATAAGCATTCGATGATTTTAAGGCTCTTTCTGGAAATGACAGATCATAAACGAATTTTATATATAGCGCATGATACATTTTAATTACTAACAAAATCTAAGTATCAATCAACATTTCCATCTTGAAATGAGGCAAATAATTGACAAACATAAAGCGGACGTGTATACAGAAAATAAAGCTTATAGTCCTTTTATATTGATTTTCAATACTGGTAAAAGATTCAAGATTATTATTCTTCTTGATGTCACTTACCTGCACCAGGTTATGAAGTTGGAGACATTGTCCCGGGCAAAGAAGGTGCCACTTTTAGCCGCTGGTAGATAATGAACATTTCCCAGGGCGAGAATCGGTCCGGCCAATCCGGAAGTCATCGAGCGTGTCATTGATTTGTTACGCGCCTGTCGCCGGGCCAAATAGTCCTCTGCTGCTTGGCGTACATAATTTGCATGCTGAAAACAAATTAAAGTGCGCAACAACAATAAATTAGACTACAAGCAACAACAACAATCAGCAAGACGCAATGCAACGAGAAGCGTCGCAAGTGAAAGTCAAAAATATTTTGGCTTATTTTAAAGCGCGACAAAAATCTAGAAAAAGTTTATTTTTAAGAGTCTCAAGAATTTAGCACAGCATTTTTAGGCTGACGGCAAAGAGAAGAGACTAACGCCAACGATTTCCCTCTCACTTTCCCTCCTCTCCCCCCACCGTCCCCCCTAGTCGCTAAAATGGGCAGTTCGACTGATCGAGCCGAGCAACTTGCTCTGTTCAAACTACTTGCAGAACGACCCAGGCTGCTAGATTGTGAGACGTCATACGAACGATGGCGCCGCAATGTTATGCATAATTAATTGACACACAGCTACTTAAAAAATCACAAACCCAAACACACACACAATCATATTCATACATCAAGCATCCCATTCGCATGAGACATTCGTCACTCATCAGACATTTGCTTAGCCAAATTCGTGAATGGGCCCTGGCACAAATTCAACCTGCAACTTAAATTCCTGTCTACGAGTAGACTGTAGGGAATATATTCCCTGGGAAAGACAGGATCAGTATGGATCTATCTATTACGTCTGACTATGTCTTATAGACAATCGTTCGAGATCATGCAATCATTATAATTTATTAAATGTAATAAATAATCAAGTAAGAGCTAGTGTACCGGCTATCCAGCCCCCCGCGTTGCATAATGGTTAAGGGTTTCTTTCTGAGCTATCTGAATGAAACTTGCAGCACGAATAAAGTGTGCTCTTATAGCAACTATTTTACCTAATCAAGAATATACTTGTATATACTTCTTCTGCTTGTTATATATATTTGCATATTAATTCATTTCCCCTTTACCGATGTTAATGGGTAAAGGGTCGAAAAATAAAGGAAACTATAAAATTTTTAAAGTTTATGAATTAAAGTGGATATGCTGAATATCCTTTAAGGATGTTCATATACCTCTTGCTTTATGGTTATAGTATTATGAGTAAATGGTTTTATAGACAGAAAAAATAATAATTATTTGCGATACCTTTTACCAAACATAATTACTACTGAATACTCATGAAATAGTTTGCAAAAAAGATCGCACTAAGAGATCCGTTCTTAAGTTGTTCTCCAAATATCTAAGCTGATATAATTTCAATTAAACATGATTTTGATGTGGCTCAGTTTTCAAATTAATAATTACTTCAGGAGGAAACAAAAGTCTTTTAGCTAACACAGAATTGGCGAAAACCACATTTCTCCTTAATAGCTTTTTTTTTTACATAATCTGTTTATATCTGAGTGGAGTTTATTTCACCAATGTTTCCCACAACTCGACTATGTTCCTCTTTTTGCCATGTTTAGACTTGAAATAATTTTATTATATTTTACTCTTCCTATATATTCTATTATATATAAAGTGTACAGTGTTAAGAAAACAATAATATATCTAAATTCTTATCTGCTGTTTTTTTTTTTTATTATTTTTTTTTTTAATTTATGAAAATGTGAACCTATTCAATCGGTGGATTTTAGCTCACTTGGGGCGAACGCAAAGTATAATAATAACAAGGTAAGGATATGTACCTGGAATCTCTTATTAGAAAGACTACAGCTTATCTAATAGGTGATTAAAATATATGTATGGGGTATATAATTGGAAAAATAAGTAGCTTAGGATACTTAATTCTAACAACGTCCAAATACATTGGTCGAAGAAATCAAAAAATATTTTAGATCCAGAATATATATATTTGTAAGTTTTATCATCTATTTTACCAAACACAAAATGTCCGCACAGCAGGTTTCACTGTAGTTAATTTAACATTCTCTTAGATCCATCCTGCTAAAGAGTTTTACACTTGCTTTCTCTATTTGGCGTCCTCGCATGCCTATGTCAATTCGTCGTTTATTAGAGGTTATGTCACCATCAACGGCGCACGTCGTTCAATAATGCGATGCTATACGATTCGATTTGATCCGATCCGGACCAAATCGAAGGCACTGCGATAAACGACCGATAACAACAACTGCAACACCAACAACGGCATAAGCAATGACTCGACGTGTCATGCATTTCCATTTATATCATTCCATATTCATTTATGCACATTTTTGTAATAATTTTATATTTAAACAATTTCAATATGTATTTCCCTCTCAGTCTAATATTGTTATTTATTTTATGGATATTTCCACAAGCTGCATTCGAAGTGCTTTATTTGGTATTTATTGTTGCACCGTTTCGTACCCTAACCCCAAACAAGGCCAACATCAGCCGCTATAACGTCTTCCAATAGCCAACTTATGTGGGTGTAGCAAATTTTTAGTTAGTCAAAGAAGACAACAATTGACAATGGTTACCAATAGTTAATTGTAAGAGTATATCTACAAGTATGTGTAACAGTATGTAACGGAACAAGTCTGTTGGATAATTTTTGGATAAGAGCATTTTATTGTCGATGTGCTTTGTTCTCTGCAAGATCGAGGTCTCTAAGTCTTCATCTGGCGTCTTTAGCTCTGCAGCTCTTATCATTGAGCCAAACGTAAGCCCTAAGAGGTAAAGTCAGAGTCGCAGCCACAGACACAGACGCCCACAATGTAGTTTGCCAGAGGCGTTAAATAGCTCTGTATACTCGCTGCACTACCTACGGCTGGGCACTTGTCCTAATGACGACGATTTGTAATACATTCAAACATAAAGCTTGTTGCCCACAAAAACACAAAAATTCTTTTTTTTTGACTCTGGATATGGCAAAGTATTTGTGCAATCTGAAAGAACTCGCCATATGTATTTTGGTAGCGTATGCCCGTTTCGGCTAGAATCAAAATTTTAATGTAAATTCAAATCGAAGCTGTGTGTGTGGTGCATTTGCCTTGACGTTAAACGTGCCTCGCGTTATGGCTTCGTTTATTTTTTCTTTATTGTTGGTTTTGTTGCATCTACTAAGCTTCATCAGATTTTCACTTTCAAAAGCATCGACATCGACACGAGGACCCTGGAAGTTATTATTACGACACCACAAACTTGCATTCACCAGCACGTGCCAAAGACGGTTTTTTTTTTAATTTATTTATTTACTTTTTTGACGCTTTGATGAATCAGTGTTGAACAATCGGGCTGTTCCATTGAATTTAAATGTATAACCTAAACTAAATGTGTGTTTACAGTAACTTCAAATGGGCAATCAATCAATCAGCCAATATTTTATTAATAAATAAATAAATACGTGACTAAGTACATCGATTCAAATCTAAGAAGTTTCTGTTGACCTCTTAAGCTGTTGGAATACCATTTTTTATTTTTTTTTGGCAAATCGCTTAAAATTGCTTAGTATAATTTCGTATTAATTCCTAGTGCGTCTTGATATCTTTCTCCAATATCTTTCTTTCATCAGAAATGTCTATATTCATGAGGAGAGATTTTTTTGAGCCTTGTTCTTTGAAGCGTTTTTATTTTTGTATGTCGGTTTAACATTTCGCATATACGCATATTAAACTGATTTAAGTATCAGCATATATCGATACTATCGCAGGGTTGGTAGTGTTATTAATATGAGTTTTTTTTTTTTTAAATTTTTTTTTTTAATGAAATGAATAATCATTGGAAGACATTAGAATAACTCAAGATAAGCTTTGTCCTCACTTTACCATAGCCCTTTGGGTATGTCAATGATTAATAAATCTAAATCTCGCCTAAGTTATATTAAAAAGAAAATTAAGTTTTCAGTCCGTGAAGAACTTCTCTTTTTTGCGTAAAATTGCCACTATCGATATCGATTAATAAGCTGATCATATTCTGCACAACTACCAATAGTGTTTACATTTATATATTATATACATATGTCTCAATGACATTACGATTGTCGAATTAATATTGTTCACTTAGAAAATAGCTAAATAGAAGATTTTTAGGTTTGCGCAAATTTATGTAACATTCAGACAAAAGCATCCGACTTTATAAAGAAAATATATTCTTGATTAATAGCCGTGTCGGTATAGTCATATCCTTTAGTCTGTCTGTCTGGATGAATTCGTGGATCTCATTGAGTATAAAAGCTCATGACAATAAATTCTTGGATAATGCCTTTCCGCCACACACACAGCCGTTTTATAAAATTTAAACGAAAATGTAAAAATTAAAGCTTTGTTAATAATCATATTAATAGGCTCACATAATATTATACCGGACTTTATTTATAGATGTAGAAGAAATTCTAAGTGACACAAAAAATCAAGAACAGTTAGTTCTGCTTCAACAATGGTAGCAAGCCAAAGTTACAAAAAAACCTTGAATTAAGGAAATGGCTAAAAAGCTGCAACTCAAAACTAAAGAGATTAGCCGAAGACTCACTTATACGTATTAATTTGGAACAGAATTGACACAGTATTATGTACATTTAACATATGTACATATGAACACAATCAACGATTTTTTTTAATTTATAGTAAAATGAAGTAAATATATACCTTTATTGTTTTAAATTTTAAATTCAGTTCATATTATACGATTATGCTTAATAGTAGTGTAAAATACTTAACTTAGTTTTCTGTTTGCTTTTCGCACTTTTCACAGGTCATAGCCCCATCCGCAGAGTCAAGTGTCATATGTCAGGTGTCGAAGCAATTAACGTGACTTTGGCAAGACTCCCACAGCTCCAAGTGGACGCTGCGAAAGTGAACCAAACTGGGGCACTCACAACGTTTGTCGATGCTGCCACAACTGATAGCATGCAACTTTGCCGCAATGTGCAGTCTACTGAATACGTGACATGATGAACAGGTAAAAAAAAGAGCGAAAGCCGTTAAGGAAGCGGCGAAGATGTTGCAATGCTCAATGGGTTGTTGGCCGCGGTAAGAGCAGGGTTGGGTGAGTCTGTTGCATACTTGCACATGTGTGTGCAAAACCAAAGTGGTGGGGAGGGGCGGAGTGGGTGGCTGCGTTGTTGCTGTCACGTAATTAGCTTAGATTTTTGCTTTCTGTGTGGCCAAAATGTGTGTCAATATGGCGTTAATAACATTAGGTAAAAGGCAATTGCAAAAACGTCTGTGGCATTACGTACACACAAACATATGTATGGACATGTATATATATATATATGTATGTATAAGTATATATAACATATACCGTAATACCCGTAACAGCTATTTGCTTCCGCAAAGCGTCTACTGAAAAAAGGCAATTTAAATCAAGCTAAATTTAAATGCGCTGCACACTAACAACCTTTGAAAAATAAAAAAAAGGCTTAATGTGCCCTAGTCAAAAGTGCTTGACTACGATATACCCTATATCAGAAGACACCTAATTCAGTCTCATTAGAACTGATTGGTTATTTGAATGGACACAAAATGTACACATATCTAGAAGAATTTACATTAATAAAAATAAATGTTGAGTAAATGTTGAATTCTGTCCACAATAGTAGAATTAACTTATTTGTTACATTTTTTGGTTTTCGTGAAATATTATTATGGAGGGTAAGGAGTTCAGTTTATACAATCCATATATATTTTATACAGTGTACTCGAATTTTATGACCTTTTTAAATTTGTTATTTCTATTGCATACGAATATGAACTTATAATTATGTGATCTGAGCATGTTCTTTACTTATACGAGTACCAATATAGCTATAATTACGTTTAACCGATTTTTAATGGTTACAGGGTATAAACATAGTAAGTGACATTGCAAAAAATTGTCCATAAGAAAACAGAAAATTAACAGCAAATACAATAACTGACGGCGAGCATATTATTTATTGTACAATTGGTGATTTCGGCGCCGCGTGCAATTACAAACGTTCATACACTCGTACGCTATACTCGTATGCGACACACATCTAAAGTTTAGACGACAATTCGTTGGAAGTACGTATACACATTTAGTTAGAGACAGGAAAGGGGGGAAGGGATGCGATGTATAAACATTGGTTCGCTGACTTTGCCAACGCCTAAGCGGATTTGCCGTCAACCATTTAAGACCAAAAAGAATTTGCAATTGTGTTGGCTTGAGCTT